>OY728152.1:1519819675-1521021132 GCA_963277665.1 Viscum album | reverse complement strand
AGATTATTCATTTATCCACTTATCATTCATAACATTATTAAATAAATGCTATAAATTACATGGATTTACCTATAACTACTCCCTATAATAGTACACACAGTTTGTATGGACAAACTCTAGAATATTTTTTGTGCTATATTTATTCTTAAAGTTTAATTTTCCTAAAACATAATAATAAATTATGTATAATACCAAATAGTTTGTCTCTAATTAAGAATATCATTGAAAAATACTTTTTTATATGTTTGAAAGAGAATTATGTTACCAAAAATGGTTATGAGTCTTATATTTTATTTTCATTAGTTATTTATGATGTTGAATTTCTATGATTTAGGTACAAACGAACTATTATTTATGTTTAAAATATCATAATAACATTCATTTAAAATAAGAAATAATGTCTTATTGCCTCTAACTAGAACTTGAGAGATTTTTTTTAGGTAATAGTCAATATAAAACAACAGTTTAATGAGAATAAATCCATTGAAAAATTTGAAGTTGTTTCCTCCTATTGACTGACCTAGAAATAAATCATTCTAAACTACATAGATATTTCACCTAACCTCCTAAAATGTTTTGAAACTTTCTTTGTTCCTTTATTATAATAAAAACGTGGGAATATAATATTTTTTTAACACCCTGGAAGCCATATGTTGTGATAAATATACCCAAAGTAGATTTTTTTTTCTGGCCACTTCTTCATCCCAATATAGTTTCTCTTCTAGAAAACTTTCTAGATACATGAGAAGAAAATAATATTTTATTCTAATCCCCCACCTTTGAATATTTTTTATTTTTAAAGAGAGTTACAAAGGAAAAATTGAATTTAAACTAGTTATAAGCACTCCAAACTGGCATTTAACTCTATTTATTATATGTGATGTTGATCCATTCTCCCACCTTCACCAATAATATTAGAAAATCATAGTCAAATTATTCCTGAATGGATTCTCTATACAGTTAATCTTATAATATTTGATGAATATAGAGTATTTAGGTGATAAGGATGAAACACAATACTAATGGATAATTTATTATCCAAGTATAAACAATTTTTTATGACTAATCAATATCCTTTAGAATGTTTAATTCCTGATCATGAAATAGTTATCAGTATTCTAGTTCACACTAGTATAATTAAGTGACAATATCTTTAATATTATTCCTCTACTATTTTTCTTATATTCAAGGAGATGTGATTTCATAGTGTAATCACCAATGTCTTTATATTGCATCATAACCTATTTAAACAAACTTGTAATCATGATTAAACAAACAAATGAATCATTCTATATGAACCTCTCGTTGGAATTGTTTTCACCTTCTATAGCTTAGTGAGGTAGTTGATCAGGAATATGGGATTCTGGCATATAGAATAAATTTTCATATAGTAGGATAGTGTGTAAATGAGTGTACCTGTAACGAACTGTACTTTTGAATAAAATTTTTTTTCATAAATTTTTGTGCCATTTTATTTTATTCTCAACGAAACTATATCCTTTAATTAATGAAGTAAGTAAAATTAAAATGAGACCATTGGGTTTCGACTGGTTTATGACCGTTGGTTAATATGACTGCTGGAAACTAAAATCTTAATGTTATGATTATTGTTTACAAATACAACTGATCTTGGTTAATTAATAAGGAAATAGGAGTTCATGTCCTCATATAGTAGACTCGGGATGTACGAATCACATCTATTAGATCTTGGGAAGGAGGTAGCTTCTATGGTCTTGGCTCTAGACCAATCCCAAGTCGAGGTTCAACATGGGAATATTGAACATAATCACCTATGAGATATGTTCAAGCTGGTAGAAATCACCACTCAAGCAATGTTGTCCGAGCCCCCCCAATATTCTATCACCATATCACTTCTTACACTTAGGTCCTATGTGGGTGTTATAAGTGGATATGTAAAAAGACCTTAGTTACATTGTGTCATCCTTTTGTATAAATAAAATTGTTATTTCTTATTATGTTAAATTGGTGGATTTCAAATGTCAAAAAAATATGGGATGAATTTATAGAAGTTACATATTATTAGTGAATTTTGGAGAAATGGTCTTTTAAAATATTTTTTATACATTAAATAATTAATAATGTGAAATGATTTTAAAAAAATGGTCTTTTACAGTTGTGATCAGTAAGAAATTTAGAGTCTAATAAGATCAACATAATTTTTAGTGAATAGTAATGCTTGAATAGTAATATTTCCATTATAAAGGGTAATGTGACCAATGAAATAGTAACCTCACTTAAGAAAGAATAAATATAATTTAGGCATCTTTAATGTTGATGGGATATAATATAATAAGTAAATAACTGTTTCAGAACTTATTAGTTAAGTATTAGTATTTTTTTCTGGTAAATAGTATTTTTAATTAAAAAATATATATCTCATAAATAGATTTTTTTTCATAAAATGGAGTTAATTTTTGAATTTAGAGCATCAATATTAGTTTAGGGTGAATTTATGAGATTTTTATAAAATGTTTTGTTTTTCAGTAAATAGTAAAAAAACCGTTTCGAGTTTCGGTCTGATTAATGACATCATTAATGATCTAATCTGGATTTAATAATTATGGAAGACTTTTAAATTGTAAAATATGTTATTAGGTGTCCCAAGGGGCCAATACAATGGGAAAATACCATGGGAAAGCCCATGGTTTTAAAAATACCACAAATGAGGCATCCATTGGAAATTAATAAAATATTCCCTCACTTTTGCTATAAATACCAAGTCATTATTTCATTGATTTCATTAAATATTACTCCTCAACGAATATATGGTCTTTTAACTCCTAAGGAGTCCTCCCAAGGTTCCATTCATGCCCCCAGGTTCATAAAATTCAAATTTTTGAAGTTACTCTTCAAGGTAAGGGAACCTTTCACCCTCATCTTTTAAGTCATGACTTCCTTAATGTTACATCTTTTAGTTTCCATTTAATTATGTGGGGGTATGTTCTTATATATCCTTAATAATCTCCGTGTTTTTTCCAATTTATGATAATCCCTTTCCTCTCTCATCAACTGATTTTATAAAATTTTTTGTGACAATGTTATGCTGCCAAATGTTTCGTAAAAGAAATCACATCCTCTCTTTTCTTTCAAGTTTCCTTTTCATGTGGTGTGTCATTAAAATATCCATAACATGATATTATATTTTTATTATTATTTAAACATACTATATTATGAGTTATTTATAATTTGGTGACTCTTTTTCCCTCTCTTTTCAATATTTTATAAAACCATGTTGTATAGCCATTATGCTGTAGAATTTTTATCTCAAAATATATCTCTCTTTTTCTAAAGAAATTATCTTCTTTTATTTATATGAATACCCAAACCTATTTATGTTCTAGGGGTATTCATAAAGACATAAAATGATATATTTTATTCTATAATTTACATAAATGGAAGCATCATTCATATTCCATGGGTGATAAATGATATTACGATCAAGTTTTTATGCACTTTTAAAACGTCACAATTTTGAAGTGAAAATTGTTTCTTTTAATCTCTATGGGTTATTTATGAAAAGTATGATTATTATATATGTGGATCACATGAAAATAAATACATATTAATGGTATTACATAATAGTTCTCTAATGTATTGGGAAAATAATTTAATCTCTAGAGATGACATGTTTCACGGTACCTTGGTGAATAACCCGGGTAATTTTTATGACACCTTGGGGATAAACCTTGGTGATATGTTCTTGAATGTATAAATTAAATTTTGTTGCCACATATTCAAGATATTATTCATTTTATTTTTATTATTATATTCCTATTATTTTATTTCTCATGTCATTATGTTTTTCCATCATGTTCTTATTGATATCACAAGTAAACTAATTCCCTTGCTTTCCTTACGAGGACTTATGCTCACCCTTTCCTTTGATGTACGTTTCCAGGTTATGAGATGCAACAATTTTATGAAGGATTATCTTTCCAAGAAGAGTTTTTAACTGGTATTTATAATATTGTTTCAAGTTTTCATGTATTATGCTTCTGATTTCAAAGACACTATACTTTAAAGATCCTCTGTTTGTAAAATGTAATGAAAGGTTATATAATAAAAAAGTTGGATTCCGTAGTTGGTATCAAATAATATTTTTGTTATTTTTGGAAATTAGGTGATGAAAACTTTAGTAATAATCATATAGAAATGTTTAAATATAAGAACCCTTCCTCGTATTTTGGTGAAATATTATGTAAGTGGTTTCCAAACAAATAAATCCCTGTTTGGATATGAACAAGTGGATGTGGCTTCGGTAAATATATACCTAGGAGAGAACACCGACCAGGAGTTTCGGGCTTGAACAGGGGTATCCTAGTACACAACAACAGGCCTCAATAGAATCATGGTTTGACACTCCCGGGGGATATTTTTGGTTAATCATAATCTTTTTATGAATCATCATGATGTATTTATAGAGAAATGTAATTATTTAAGAATGAGGTTTTAAAACCTGAAATCCTTTATTATTAAAAGATTCATAAATAAAATAAGCTTATAAATAAGGTTTTAATCTATTTGAAAATGGCGTGAAATAGGAGGAACTGTGCAAATGGTGACCACAATGGACCATGCGCTGATGACCTTCCGATGGAAGTCATAATGGAAACTTTCATGAGAATGATAAACCAACTGAATCAAGTTATGGGAAATAACTTGAATCAAGATGAGAGACCAATCTGACCTTGATGGTAACAACATTCTGTTGAGTCCTTTATATGTCAATCACCACTAAACTTCAGTGGATATACCGAACCATTGACTTTTGAATAGTCAATCAGCTCTATCGGGAAGATATTTTCTGTTCTCCACTTTTCGGAACAAGAGAAGGACACTCTGGCTGTTTACCACTTGGAGGGAGAATCTGATCTATGGTGGGAGATAATTAAAAACATGAGGCAAAGAGTGGAGGTTTAAGCTATGGAGTGGGAAGAGTTTAGAGTGATTTCCTTCAATATGTATTTCCATCGATTGATGAGAACAAGAATGGATAAGGAGTTTCTAGTGTTGAAGCAGAAGGAGAATGAATCTGATGGAATCTATGGGATGAACCTCACAAGACTTTCCCATTATACCTAAAGCTGTGTCATGGATCCAAATGGTAAGGTTGATAGATTATTCAATGGACTATGACCTAATCTATGAAAGAATTTGTCCAACCGAGACTATGAAAGCTATGAGGAGATCATACGAAGTGCAATGAAAGTCAAACTAGAGATCAGTGAGATGCAGTGGTCTCATAAGTCCAATGATAAGAAGAGATCAATGGATCCCATATTAGGGAAGAACCTTGATAAAGATAGAGTAAGCGATCAAGTGAAACGTCCCACATGTAATAAATGTGGGAAGAAACATTCATGGAACTACCTTCTCAAGAGCGGGAAGTGCTACAAGTGTGGAAGAGATGGCCATATCGCACAGAATTGTCGTAGTTAGGTGAATCCCCAAATCACAAACACTAATGACAAAGAGAAGATAGTGAAGGCCCTACCTGATGTACAATGATATAAGTGTGGTAATCTTGGTCAATTTTCCAATCACTATCCAAATCTGTGGGAAGTGATGGGGAATCACTTTCAGCCTCAACAATGACCAAGGGAACAAGGTCGTACTTTTTCAATCACTACAGCTGATGTTGAAGCACCAAATGACGTGGTGGCATGTACTCTTGTTTTTCTCTCAAAGCTAGAAATTAATTTGTTTTATTATGGTTATACGCATTCCTTTATTTACTCCATGTTTGCAAAGAATTTAGAATCAACCCCCAATTTGGTAAAATTAGAGTTATCAGTCAAGACTCCTGGTGGGATTATCTATGAATTGACAGTGTTTAGAAAATCATGTATTTAATTTAGTGAGCACAATATTATTGCAAATCTAGTATTCATTTCCATGCTAGAATTAGACATTATAGTAGGGATGGACTAGATCTCAATTTTTAATGCGAAGATCAAATAAAGAAGCAAGGAAATATCAATAGTCTTGAATAGAAAACCTACAGTTATCTTCCAAGTAGAGATATCTAAACTAGATCTATGTCTAGATGAACCTACTATACCCTTATTTATGGGGTTGATCGGTGAATAATAAGAAGGAAATGAGAGTATAAGGATTGAAAAGGTCCCCATCATCTAGGAAAACATTGATGTATTTCCCAAGGAGTTACCTGGACCTCCCCTAGAATGAGAGGTAGAGTTCTCCATTGAACTCATACCTGGATCTCATCTGATATCAAAGACCCCATATAGGATGAAAAATGTGGAGATGGAATAATTAAAGAAACATATCCATGTTTTTTTAGAGAAGGGTTTTATCCAACTGAGCGTGTCTTCTTGGGGAGCACATGTTCTCTTTGTGAAGAAGAAGGTTGGATTGATGCGGTTATGCAATGATTATAGAGAACTGAATTGGATCATAGTGAAGAAAAAATACACTCTTTCAAGAATTGATGACTTATTTTACTAACTTCGTGAAGATCAATTCTTCTCTAAGATTGATCTTCAATATGGTTATCATTAATTGAGGATTAAGAAAGAATATATTCCAAAAAATGTCTTCTAATCAAGATTTGGGCATTATGAGTTTGTGGTTATGCCCTTCATACTGACTAATGCACATTTTATTTTTATGTATTTGATGAATAAATCTTTTAAGGAATACCTTGATAACTTTGTGGTAGTTTTTATTGATGATATTATGACATCTTCCAAAATTTGCGAGGAGCATGAGGATCATATAAGGGATTTTTTGAAAACTCTATGAAAGGAGAGTCTTTTTGGAAATTTCAGAAAATGTGAATTCTAGTTACAACAAGTTGCTTTCTTATGGAAAATTGTGACCAATGAAAGAATCACAGTTGACCCTAAAAAGAAAAAAATTATAGAGGAGTGTCCTCAACCTACAACAATAATTGAGATTCGTAGTATCCTTGTATTAGAGGGATATTATAGGAGGTTTGTGAAAAACATTCCATGACTTTCTAATCCATTATCCAAATTAACTTGAAAAGGGATCAAGTTAATCTGAGTAAAAGAGTGCGAGGAAGGTTTCCAAGAGATGAAGAAGAGATTGGTTACTACACCCGTGTTAACTCTTCCCTAAAGTGGAGAATGATTCGTTATTTCTAGAAATGCATCTCTAAAAGGGCTTGGGTGCATCTTCATGAAAAATGAAAAAGTCATTGCTTATGCATCTCGACAGTTGAAGACTCATGAGATTAACTATCCTACGCATGATTTGGATCTAGTTTTGGTTGTTTTTTCTCTAAAGATATGGAGGCACTATCTTTATGGGGAGAAATGTGATATATACATAGACAATCAAAGTTTGAATTATATTTTCACAAAAAAGTAATTGAACACGTGACAAAAGAGATGGTTGGAACTTCTTAAAGACTATAATTGTTCAATTCATTATCATCCCGGAAGAGCGAACAAAGTCATTGATTCATTAAGCAGGAAAGACCCAATTGTTCTTTACATGATGTGGATTCAAAGAGATCCTTTCATCAATGAACTAGTAAAGTTGGACATGGGAATTATATGGGAAGGGACATCATAAAATCTATCCCAAATGACTTCTCAATTGTCATTACTAGAGAAGATCAAGAAAGCACATAAAAAAGATCATTTGTTACAAAAGAAGTTTGATGCTATGAAGGATGTGAAGTTTCCTATGTTTAATATTGATCATGAAGGTGTACAAAAATTCCATACAAGACTATGTGTTCCATATATTCTGGAAATATAGAAGGAGCTAATGGATGTAGCTCAAAGATCTACTTTTTCTATGCATCTGGGAAGCAAAAAAATGTATACAGACCTTAGTGATCATTATTGGTGGAATAATATGAAATTGAATATTGATAACAACACTTCAATGTTCCTAGTATGTCAACAAGTGAAGGAGAGTGACAACTTCTTAATGGGGTATTGAAAAGACTACCAATACCAGTATGGAAGTGGGACAATATCACTATGGACTTCATCATTGGTATCCCGAGAACTTCCAAATAAAATAATGCAATATGGATTATTTTGGACCATCTCACCAATACTGCCCATATTATCTCCATTCAGTAAGATTTCTATCTTGATCGACTTTCCCAGATTTAAGTGAAGGAAGTGTTAAGGATGCATGGAGTTCGACTTTCTATTGTATCTGATCATGATCCAAGGTTCACATCAAAATCTAGAGAAGTTTTCAACATTATCTGAGCACTAAATTGAATTTTATTATGACCTATCACCCCAAACTGGTGGCCAATCTGAAAGGACTATTCAAACACTTGAGATCATGATGAGAACATGCTCAATGGAATTTAAAGGTGTATGGGATCAACATCTCCCATTAGTTGAGTTCTCCTACAACCACAGATTCAACTGGAGCATTCAAATGGTACTCTATGAAGCTCTATATGGGAAGAAATGTAAAAACACTACATGTTGGGATGAAGCTAGTGAGAGAAAGATTCTTGGGCTTAATCTTGTGTAAAGGATGACTAAAAAATTCCATGCCATCCAGGAACACATTAAGGCTACTCATAGTTTGCAAAAGAGCTATGCTGACAACCGTTAAACTGACTTGGAGTTTGATGTAGGTGACAAGGCCTTTCTTCGAATTTCACCTTGGAAGAGTGTCATGACGTTTGGGAAGAAATGGAAACTTATCCATAGTTATATTGGACCCTATGAAATACATGATCACATGGGAGAAGTGGCCTATCGGCTTGCAATTCCTCAAAATTGAGCAAAATTTCATGATGTCTTCCACATTTACCTTTTGATGAAGTACATACCTAACCCTTACCTTGTACTAAACCCATAGGTGGCACAACTGGATCTTGACCTATCTTATGAGGAGTATCTGGTGGAGATGTTGGATCGTAGAGACAAGGTTCTATGCAACAAGTATACCCGCCTTGTTTAGGTTTCATGGAGAAAGCACAAATTTGAAGAATCCATGTGGGAACTAGAGGAGTCTATGAGATAGAAGTACCCACACCTTTTCTCTTCTGAGAGTACAAGTTAAATTTTCAAGGAACAAATTTCTTAAGGGGGGTATAATGTAACGACCTGAACTTTTGAATAATATTTGTTTCCTAAATTTGTGTGTTATTTTATTGTATAGTCAACAATACTATATCCTTTAATTAATGAAGTGCATACAATTAAAATGAGACTTTTGGGTTTCGACTATTATATTACTGTTGGTTCATATGACTATTGGAAAATAAACTACTAACATTATGATTATTGTTTATGAATACAATTGATCTTGGTTAATTAATAAAGTAAGAGGAGTTGATGGACTCATCCAGTAAACGTGGTCCGTACGAAGCCCACCTGTCATAGCTTTGGAAGGAGGTAGCATCTCTGGGCTTTGATCTGGACCTAGCCCAAGCTAAGCTTCGACATGTGAAGCTTGAATGGAATATCCTATGGGAGAAGTTCAAGCTGATAGAATTCACCACTCGGGCAATGTTGTCCGAGCTTCCCCAAGATTCTATCACCATAACAAATTTTACACTTAGGTACTATGCAGGTGTCATATGAGGCTATGTAACGAGACCATACTTACGTTGTGTAATCCTTTAGAATAAATAAATTTTTTATTTCTTATTATGTTAAATTTGTGTATTTTAAATGTTAAAATAAATATAGGATGAATTTATAGAAGTTCCATATTATTGGTAAATTTTGGAAAAAGGGTATTTTAAAATATTTTTGTATTCATTAAATAATTAATAATGTGAAATGATTTTCAAAAAATGGTCTTCTGCAGTTGTGATTAGTAAGAAATTTAGAGTCTAATAAGATCAACTTAATTTTTAGTGAATAGTAAAGTATGAATAGTTTTATTACCATTGTAAAAAGTAACGCAACCATTGAAATAGTAACCTCACTTAAGAAAGTATAAAAATAATTTAGGCATCTTGAATGGTGAATTGATAAAATATCATAAATAAATAACTGTTTCAGAAATTATTAGTAAAATAATTGTATTTTTATCAAGTAAATAGTGTTTTTAATTAAAAATAAAATATATCATAATTAGAAAATTATTTTTATAAAATGGATTTTATTTTTGAATTCAGATCATCGATATTAGGTTTGGGTGAATTTATGAGATTTTTATAAAATGTTTTGTTTTCTGATGAATAGTAAAAATATAGTTTTGAGTTTCGGTGTGATTTATGACATCGCTAATGATGTAATCATGATTTAATAATTATGGTAAACTTTCTAATATTAAGATATGTTATGAGGTTTTACAAATGGCCAATACCACGGTAAAATACCATGGGCAAGCCTACGGTTTTGCAAATACCACTAATGAGGTGTCCCTTGGAAATTAATAAAATATTCTATCAATTTTTCTATAAATACCAAGTCATTCCTTCATTCATTTCATTCCAAATTCCATTATAAATAAACATATGGTCTTTTTACCTCCCAATAAGTCGTCCAAAGGTTTCTTTAAGACCACCATGGTCCTAACCTTCACATTTTTGAAGTTACTCTTCAAGGTTAGAAAATCTTTCACCCTCATAATTTAAGTCATGACTTCCTTAATGTTATGTCTTCTAGATTAAATTTTATTATGTAGGGGTATGTTCTTATAAATCCTTAATAATTATTATTTCATCTAAAATTTATTAGAATGCCTTTCCTCTCTCATCAACTAATGTTTTGAAATTTTTTGTGACTCTGTTAGGCTGCCAAATTTTCCATAAAAGAAATTGCATATTCTCTTCTCTTTCTAGTTTCCTTTTAACATGGTATGTCATTAAAATATCCATAACATGATAGTGTTTATTTTTTATTCTGTACCCATACTGTATTATGATTTATTTATGAATTGGTGACCCATTTACCCTATCATTTCAATATTTTATAAAACCATGTTGTATAGCCGTTATACTGCAGGATTTTCGTCTCAAAATATATCTCTCTTTTTCTCAAGAAATTATTTTCTTTTATTTATATGAATAACCAAAACTGTTTCTTTTATAGGGGTATTCATAAATACATAAAAATGACATATTTTATTCTGTAATTGACATACATGAAACCCTCATTCCTTTCCCATGAGTTATAAATGACATAACGATCATGTTTTTAAACACTTTTAAAATGTCACGATTTTGAAGTAAAACCCATTTATTTTACTCTCTATGAGTTATTAATGAAATGTATGATTATTATATATTTGGATGAAATTAAAATAAAAACATATTAAGGGTGTTACATGATATTGATTCAATGTATTGGGTAAAGAATTTAATCTCTAGAGATGACATGTTTCACGATACCTTGGTGAATAACCTTGGTAATTTTTATGACACCTTGGGGATGAACCATAGTGATATTTTCATGAATGTATAAATTAAATGATTTATCCAAATATTCAAGTTATTATTAATGTTATTTTTATTATGATATACCTATTCATCTATTTCTCACATCATTATGTTTTTCATCAAGTTCTTATTGATATCCCAAGCAAACCGATTCCCTTACTTTCCTTACCGGGCCTTATGACCACCCTTTCCTTTGATGTATGTCTCCAAGTTATGAGATGCAGTAATTTTACATAGGGTGAACTTTTCAAGAAGATTTTTTTAAAGGGTATTTATAAGATTGTTCTAAGTTTTCATGAATTATGCTCTAGATTTCCAGGACACTATACTTTAAAAATCCTCTGTTTGTAAAATGTAATGAAATGTTATGTACTAAAAAGGTGGGATGCCATAGTACCACTCTAGAGTTTGTTTGGTGAGAACATGGTCTATATACATAAATTATCACATTCCTCCAATGGTTTTTATATCTATTTTCTATAATATATATATTTAGATCTTACTATTTTATCTCTATTACCTTGTGTGATATAATAAATTAGTTTTATTAGTCTCTCATTATTTTATAAAATCCACACCATTGGACATATAATATCCTATAAAATGAATATTCTAGTGGAAAGGATCCATATTTCCCTTCAAATAATCTAGGAAGAGGCCTTATCAAATTATTCAATGTTATTTAGGTAAGTGATTTTTCCAGCCAAAAAAATGATAGTTTCTTGATTTGTTGAGTGGAATCCCAAATCCTGAAACCCTAATTGGGATTTCCTCAACACATTCCAACAAGTTAAATTATGTTTTGTCGATAAAATAAATCCATGATTCTAACTAGGTTAATTTGACATAAAAACTTCTCTATACCACCTCAATAATTGAAAGAACCCCAACAGAGGACAAATGAGTACATTAAACTATGGTTTAATCCTAACTTATGCAATTGAATGATTTTATGAGTTTATATTTCCTTTAGGGATTTTATTTATCCTATTTATAATTATTATTGATTTTACCATTTTATTTATTTTTATTATTATGTGAATTTAAAATAATTAATTAAACATGTTGTTATAAAATAATTTACATACAATCCATTTATTTTATTTTATCCTAACATGATTATTATTTATTTATTTCATATGATTACATTTAATAATAAAATAAACATACATTTTATAACTAAATAATCAGGAACTACATAAATAAAATAAATATATGTAATGATCATAAGATTATATCTAATGGTTCATTTATTAAGAAGATGAAAAATCATCCCTTGGCCCCATGGGAATAAATAATTTATTCATGCCTGGATCGAGTTGTAGCATTTCACCTTTAATATATGCATCTCCTTAGTTAGCTACACCTTGTGATGGTATGGAATCATCTTCTCTCCCCTGGTATCTCCATCCTTTACATATTCTTACGCACTCATTGGTGTGGTGAACCAGGGTTTGGGGGTTACTTCAAAGAAACTACGGATTCACAGAGCCATACATAATAAAGAGAAAGTGATGATACATAGATCATCATATTTAATTTAATAATAAACTTATTATGAATACCCATGTATTAAATAATTAAATTAAAAATAAACACAACACATACACAGGTTGGTCAAACTCATGAACATCCAATTATGAAACAACTATACATTAAAATAATTAGAATTTATTACAATTCATTCTTGATAATGGTAAATTTATTGATTTAAAAAATTAAATATCTGATTGATTGATTAATTAATTAATTTATATTAATTAATAATCCAAATAGTCCTTGATATCCCCACACACTATAATTTCAAATAAATAAATTAAATTAATTTTTTTAAAATTAATTATGTAAGAAATGTGTACTGGAGTCCATCTGATTATACTTAAACCCATTTCAAGAGTTTAACAATAACATGGTATGTACCAACACAAAACATATCGTGTGACTAATGTTGTGTATTTTCCATGTTGTTCACAATGTTATTACATGACATGTATGCAGATGATGCATTTTCATACATGGTCTCTAAAATATTTATAACTATGTACAACACAAGAGCTGACCTAGGTAATTCTCTTGAGGAGTTTTTATGGTCAATTAATCAATAATTATAATTCAATTTTTTATTTATGAAACAAAACGACCAAAAATGGAGACTTTATAATTGAAAGTTATAAACTAAAATTAAATATAAATATGCAATTAAAACTTAGTGAATGAAAACAAAATGACATTAGGAAGAAAAGATACATTCTTGATAGAATCATCCAGATTGAACCTTCATTGTATTATTATTATTTTAAAATTTACTCAATGAAAAAACTAATTTGTATGTGTGAAAATTCTACTTTGAATATTGTTGTGAATATATTTTCCTCTCAATTATCACTTAGAGACCACACATCCACCTCCTCGATTTAGGGAACATATTATATAAGTGAAGGCTAAACCTCAGGTAGAAAGTGGAGATAGAAATGCACCTTTCCCACTAATATCCCCCTAAAACTAAATTTCAGAAAATAATAATCATTAATAACGAATGTTAAAAGTCTTGGTTTAATCATTGGATTACTCCCCTGATATCTTCCTTAGGCTAGCTACTCCTAATCTTGAGAAAAAGAGTTCCCAATGATGAAGAAAATAAAAAAAATAGAAAAAAAGGATTACAAGAATGAGAGAATGAGTGGAATAATAAGAATAAAATATAATAAAAATGCATAATACTATTATAAATGAAATAAAACTAATTTTTTTAGAAAATTATCTCATGGAGTTCCAACCCCTTGGAAAGAAAATTATGTACATTTTTATTGGAAAATGGTGGTGAATGTTTTGGCTCTAAATCCGTCCATTGATTTTTTTTTGCATGGTATCACCATTTAATGAAAGAATTTGGAACTTGTTCCTTCTTAAAATTTGTTAATATAAAAATCATATATCGATCCATGAAATTTTATATTCATTTTCCATGTGTGGGGAGAGATATATCTAAATTACCATGGGGATGTATTCTATCTAGGAAGATTGTTCATATTCCAATGCACCACATTACTATGAATTAATGGCCTTGATAATTAAAGAATATGGCAAGGAAACCATTATGATAGTTGTTAATTTATATATTAGATAGAACCATTTATATTTTAAGGTCCATTGGATTTAAATTTTATGATATATGGTTCCAAAAATAAAATTATCCAAATCTATGCACAGTTTCTGAGGCTCGACTTGTGAACTAATTTTGGGCCCTCAAAAGATAGATTGATATTTAGAACACGAATACTAAACTTAATCCCGTTATATATCTAATCCTATAATAATTAATGTAATAATTTAGATAAGTGAATAAAATATAATGGCCAAAATATAGAAATAAATTAAAATATTTAAAATCCAAATAGGCAATTTTATCAATTAAGCTCAAAATACCACTAATACCACAAAATTTCATAGTTTCCCTTAAAATAACACATTGGTGAGATTAAAAAAAATTAAATTCATAATAAAATAATTGGAAACATTTTATCTATAAATTCCTCGCAACATAAACATTTCACTCCTAGGAAATATTCTTATACCATGGTCAAAACAAACATTCCAAAGACTAAATGACAACATAACTCAATTGTAATATCCATGAAAATATGATTCCTCCTACGTATATAAAAAATCAAAAACTCCTCTAAAATCATAATAATTTAATTAATATTATTTTAATCCTCAAATTATTGTTGTACCTACCTCCTCACAAATAATATTTATCTCTTCACTCAAGGATTTTTAATGTGGAGTATTTCTCTTTCTCAAAAATTGTGTCATCTCCATTGGATTTATATCCTCCTAGTATATCCACTTTATAGATTCATAAATGTGTCAATCATGAGTTCTTTTTCACGGGATGTTATAATTCTAAGGGTTATAAGGTTTTAAATATAAAAACATCTTAGGTAGAATGAGGAGGGATAAGCTCTAAAGTGAAATAAATGCATGAAAACAATTTTTCTCATGAATGATGAATGATCTCAAAAATGAATCACCTTCAAACACCACTTTATTTATTTGGGAAATTTTGCACTTGGAATTTTAGAATCAATGATAAATTTCTTCCCTCTTTTCCACAGTTTTTACTATTGTTTCATCTTGAATTTGGATTTGGATTTCTCTTCATAATCATGTTTTTTAAGAGAATAGAGGAATATTTTGATCTTCAAATATTGGTGAACACACAAACCATTTGTTTAATTATATCTAGCCACCCATATATCTTTGCATCATGAAATTTATACCACCAAGGTAGTAATAAACATGTAAACACTTTTTTTCATTTCATCTCAAATAGATTCTTTAGGAATGAAAAATAAATCTCATCTTCACCCTCCCCTACACTTGAGTTCACCAATAATAATGAATTTAACTTCTAGAGTTGACTGGAAAAGGTTATATGGATTGTAATGTGGATTCTTAAAAAGATATTTCATGGATACTATGAGCATTAAAAATGTAATATGAAAAGGTAGGCCAAAATAAGCGTGGAATGTTAAATGGGGTTCTAAAAATTGTGCCTTAATCATACATGAAAATTTCCATGAACTCTAACAACTTTTAAAAAATAGAAGAAAAGAATGTTCTAGATCAAAAAACAAGTCTCAAGACTCTCAATAAAAATAAAAATGTAAAGAAGATATCAAAAAGTTTTATAATCCTCTTGGGTTGGGCAATATATTCAATTTGGACTATACTAGTGCACTAAAGTTTCACAATAAAATAGACCCCATTAAATTAAAAGATCATAAATCAGGAACAAAATACATTCAGAAATAATTTAAATCCACAAAAATTAAAATAATGTAATGGTACAAGAATACCAAGTTGGTTTGAATTTTCCAAAGTATCTGATTCATATCAAGAGTCATAAAACCACACCAAAAAAATAAAGGAATCATGAAAACTTTATAAAAAGACTTAAAAAATTAAATGGAAGCACACAAAAAATTCCTAAGAATATATTGATATCCATTGGCCACACTTAGTACATTTACTACCCTATTTTATTTCAAATCATATGAAGAAAAATTTCCATAAACAATTTTAATTGGGTATCAAATAACATAAAGAAAAGGAAAGACACAACATGGTTTATTTTTCAGTGGAAACCTTGAGTTAAGATCCTAGCTTCTACCACATTAATACTACAAGTAATAAATGAAAATAATAATAAAATTAAATAAAAATAAATAAAAATAAAAAATAAAATGGAAAATTATTTGTTTAGGCCCCCTGAACGGGTGTTAGGTTTATTACTTCCACTGGTTTGGCAGTTACAGTGGATTATCCCCAATCAAAAGGTGGGTGTGGCTTCTTTAAGATGAACCACCACTTATTACTTTTCCAAGTGACCATGAGTAGACAAAAACAATTTATACCACCAAATAAGATAATTAAATTTCTATTCCCCTAATGATGAATAAAATGAGAATTTGAGGTCTATAGTGGGAGGGAAAAGAAAATTGGGGTGATCCCTGTTAACATCTGTTGTGTCCTCAATATGATATACAAGTAGTTGTTTAAAAGGATGTTGAATCACCACATGATTATACATATATTATTATTCAATCACCACTAATCATTTTTTATCTTCTTTAAAATACTGTTCCTGATCTATTTGTGTTGTATCATAAATTCCCAAAAAAGATGTTAGAAAACAATTCATCCTTAATAGGATTAAAACATCATGAATCAATAAAGAAATATTCCCTTTCAAGTGATTCATCTTGGAAATTAATCTCTTTTGGAAATAATATTGGTAACTCAATCTCTATAGGTTCATATTCAACATCATATTCCAAATAAATAGAGATTCAAAGAGGTTTTGGACTTTCATTATCATGGATGGGAAGATCATATTTGAGGTTATCTTTAACAATGCTATTCTAGGATTCTTTAAAAAAAATTTCATATCCCATAAGTGTAATTTATATCCCTCAGTTTGAGTTTTTTAGCCTTTATTAATAATTTTTAATGTGTTTAAAGTGCTTGGGATGAGTTTGGCTGAGTTCAGGAGAGTTTGGGATGGTTTTGGAAAAATTTGGAGGCATTTTTAAGGCCACAAAGTTTGGAACACTGTTAAGAGAAACTCTGTGAGTTGAACCATATGGGAATTGGGGCATGCATGTCTTGTGCACAATTTTCCTAACCATGCGGGGTGGGCCATATGAGGTTCCCCTTTAAGGTAGCATTAGGCGCACATTTAGCGCATAGTTTACCATGTGAGCTAACCGCACAACTTGTAAAAATAGGTATTTTTTTTTAAAATATGGGATTAGTCATAATTTCCCTAAAAACACCCAAACTCCCTCACACTCAATACTCACTTGGGTTTTACACTTATCAAGGGTTATTCGTGCCCTCCCACTCATTTTGGAAGAAAATCGAAGGGTTTTCTTGGTGTGGTTGAGCCAATTATTCTCTGCT
Organism: Viscum album; assembly: GCA_963277665.1. Lineage (NCBI taxonomy): Eukaryota > Viridiplantae > Streptophyta > Magnoliopsida > Santalales > Viscaceae > Viscum > Viscum album. The sequence goes on along the minus strand of OY728152.1, from coordinate 1,521,003,278 downwards.
AAGTTTCCTCACTTAGTTATTTGTGGTTTTATATAGATCTAATTTTTTATATCTCTTGGTTTTCTGTATATACAACTATTTTGGGTATATCTAGGGTTTTAGTTTCCTTGTGTGTTTATTTAAGGCTTGTTGATGACATGAAAGGAGATCTAGATCAGTTTTAGTGGAGCGGTTTCCCATATTGGGGTGAGGTTTCTTGTGGGACGAATTTGATGGAACCCAAAGGTAGGTGGCTACTCTATTAACTCATCATGGTTATAACTAGTGGTTTTAGTTATAATTATGTTTTTTTCTAGAAATTAATTGTGATAATGATGTGCAAATATTGAAGGAACCCATATGGTGATGATTCAGGGGATTTTGTAAAAAATGGATTGTTGTTGCAAAAAGGGGCTTTGTTGTGTGATTTTAAAATGTTGATTTTTTTAAAAATAGTGTTTGATTATTAATTCTTTTTAAAGATGGATTTAAATCAATATGTTTTTTATTGGAATTTTTTTGGGCATGAGACATTGGTTAAAAGGAGATTTCAATAAATGGGTGATTTATTGAAGTGGATTGTCATGTGATGGAAATGGTTATTTTCATTTTTTTGGACTTGGGGGATTATATTCTTGGTTGTGGATTGTTTATAAATTATGTGGAAGTGGGAGAGAAGTATCACTATAAAAGGTGGAGGATAGTGGTCAGAAGGACCACCATTTTGGATAGTTTTTGGGAAGCACTACAAGTTGGAATGGGGTGAACAGGATGGGACGAAGTCCCACCGTAATGGTTACTTTGTTGTGTGTTTCTTTGAAAAGATGGAATTTGTTGTGATAATCCATTATGGGGATATGGATTATGGAATGGTTGTGTCTTTCCTTTTTTTTAATGTCTTGGTAAGGGTATGTTTGGCATGTTGTAAGTTGTTGAACAATTTAATTTTTTATATAATCTGTTTCATACAAATGTGCAAATGGTTTTATCCTAGTGGAGTGTGTAGGGAAGTAATTTGGGGAAACCTATAGAGTATTTGTACTCACCCCCTGATTTGGAATTGTGTTTTTTCCGATGTTGTGTTCTGGGACATAGGTAAGAGTAAGGAAACTTGTTTTTCTAGCGGTTCAACATGATGCTCTGGTGATGTTGTGGTGCTTGGAGCATGGAGCTTGGTGTGGAGCTATGGATGGTGTCCTAGTTTTTCTAGAGTAATATTATAGTATTTCTCTTGGTAATCTGATTTTTGTTTGGTTGTTTTGGTTATTGGGATTTGTTATGGAACAATTTTCTATCTTTTGGTAATGTTTGCTTTGGGTTTATATGTTATCACGCATCATATAGTTTTGTTAGTAATGGATTTTTGGTTAGGTTTATTTTATCTGAAGGGAAAATCATTCCCCAATTTATTCTCAAATCCCTTGGTATTTATTGAAAGATGTTGGTGCCTTTGGAACATCGCATAATTCCAAGTAGCATTCCTCCACCCTCTTAGGACAATGGGGTGGGGCAGGATGTTACAAGTGATATCAGTTTATTTAGTCCTTCGATTTCATGTGAGACCAGTTGTTAGATCCTTTACCGTTGATTGTTAGTCTTGGTTTTGACATTCATTCTTGGTCTATTCCTTGAGTCGGGATGGTAACAAGGTGTAGGATTGTCAGAACATGGAATGTATATCATAAAAGGACGTAGATAACCCTTTTATACTGAAATTCAAGTTACTAGGGAGTTGGGTACATAAGTGTTTGGAGACACTTATAGGAATTCAATATCTTATTTTCATTGGTGTAGCTAATGAGATGAGCATGGATTGAATGGTAGAAATGACGTTCCACTAGGATGCACATTTCATTAGGTAATAATGTTTTATGGTGTGGTATGAATGTTTATATTTTTTAAAATTCTGAATTGGGTTTCAAAATAGAAGGGTTTGAACCATGGAAATTTGTGCTATTACGAAAATGGGTTGGTTTTCGAAATATGGTGATTTTTTTTAGGATAGTGCAACAAGGGAAATGTGAACTTGTGGAAAGACAGGTTGTGATAGTTGTTATGTAATTGATATTGAAAATTGAATACCATTTCAGGTTAAGCGGGTGGTATTTAGGGTTTTTTTGTGTTGATAGAAATGGAACTAGGTAAGATTCGTAGAGACCAACTAGATGAATCTACGGAAAATATGGTTTCACCAGAGCCTTAGGTGAACCAGTAGCTAGTGAAGATTATAGTGCAAGCGTTACAAGCTATGGAAAGTGGGAATAAATAAGATGAACCCAGGAAAGTGGATAATGTGGATCAGTTTGAAAGGAAGAATCCACCCATCTTTAGGGGTGACTCGGACCCAGAAGGGGATGAAGAATGGATGAACAGAATGAATAGGATATTTGACTTCTTGGGAACACCCACAGATCTAAGAGTGAGGTTATCCATGTACATGTTGGAAGATCTTTCCCTTTAGTGGTGGGAGATGGCAGTCGAAGCTGGGAAGGACCAAGGTGTGACATGGGAGGGTTTTAAGGAATTTTTTAACAGAACACTCTACCCTCATACATTTAAAATTCAGAATACAATGGATTTATTCAGTTTGAATCAAGTGAACATGTCAGTAACAGAATACGCGGCTAGGTTTATGAACTTAGTGTGGTTTACACCTGAGGCGGTGGGGAGTACATCATTGAAAGAATGAATTTTGGAAGTTGGGTTGAACCAGGAAATTATTTCTAAGATAACAGTTATGTGTATAGATGATTACACAGAAATGGTGAATAGATATATGGTGGATGAGTGGTATATTTTGGGGGATAGAGGTGGGGTAAGTATGTTGGTATGAACGGGGAATAGTGGGAACTCAAATTCTGGGTTTAAGCAGAAGAGGGACACTTATTTCAGGGGTTGGAGTATAGTTCAGAATCCGATAACAGAATCAGTGAATCATCCTATGAAGATTCATATTATGATGGGATATTTTTAGTGTGGTTCTATGAGCCAAATTAAGCGGGTTTGTATGTCAAAAATTTGAGAATTTCATAATTGTAAGAAGATGGGGCATCTGTAGCATTATTTTTGGAATTCTCTCACTTTAGGTTTCTATGACACTCTTCAGGGGTCGCAGGGGTCTTGTGCCTTGATGGGATGGGGGATGAAGCATACCCATTGGTAGAAGATAAAGATTAGACATGGTGATTCAAGGAACACCATGACTCATAAGTAGGGTTATAAAGAGAAGAGCATGGAAGTAAGCAGTTGTTAGGAGCTGAGCAGGTGGTGATGAATGATTAATTGGGACCATCCATAGTGCAAGGTACCTTTATTTTAAATTCCATGTTGATACAATACTTATTTGATATAGGTTATTAACATTCTTGTATTGCTTATCACATCATTAGTTTGTTAGGTTTACATGTGGAAATGATGCCTTCAATTTCGAAACATCAAACTCCCCTGGGTCAAGGAGAGTGTCGAGACTTCTTATTTCGAGGATATTGTTTAGTTGTGGATAAAATCGAATTGATGTTGGATTTCTCAGAGATTGAGATTGATATTTATGATATATTCCTCGTAATGGATTGGTTGTAAATGTTTAAGGCCCACATAGATTTCGATGCGCGAACAGTTAGTTTTGTGATAGAGGATAGTGTTAGAAATATTTTTAGAGGGAATAAGAATGAAAAGCTGGGTGAAACATATTTGTTGTCACAAGTTATTTGCATAATCTCATATTAGTTAGAGGCCTTGCCGTTGCATCACTTGAAGGTGTTGAGTAGAGTGTTCATCCAGCGGTTGTGGATCAGTTTATTGATGTCTTTCCTAAAGAACTCTAAGGATTTCCTCTTGTGAGAGAAATGGATTTTTCAATTTATATTCTTCTAGGGACCCCTAATATCTCACTTCCATCTTAGCGAATGGAACCAGTAGAATTGTGGGAATTAAAGGTGCAGTTGGAAGAGTTAGAAAACAAAGGGTTCATCTGGCCTATCACATCTCCATGGGCAGTGCCGATTTTGTTTGTTAAAAAGTCATATGTAACCTTGAGGATCTGTGTTGATTATCATAGACTTAATCAGTTTATGATAAAGAATTGATATCCACTTCCACACATTGATGATTTTGTTGACCAGTTTATGGGAGCTCAGTGATTCTCTAAGATTGAATTGAGGTCAGGGTTTTATAAATTGTTGGTGCGGAAGGAGGATATTTGAAAAACTGCATTCAAAAGTAGATATGGCCATTACGAGTATGTGGTTATACCCTTTGTTCTAAAGAATGCAGTAGCAATGTTCATGGAATAGATGAATCAGATATTTCAAATATATATGGATTCTTTTGTGGTGGTATTTATGGATGATATACTGGTGTATTCGAGGACAAGTGTAGAGCCTGAGCAGAACTTGGATATAGTGTGGGGGATCTTGAGTGATCATCAGTTGTATGAAAAATTGTCAAATTGTGACTTTTGGATACAGGAGGTTAGTTTCCTTCGACATGTTATCTTGAGAAAGGTGTATCTGTTGATCCAGAAAAGATAGAGGTTGTTATCACATGGCAACCACAAAAAACTTTTTCGAGATATGGAGATTCCTTGGTCTATCTGAGTATTATAGACATTTTTTTCATGATTTCTCACGATTGGATTCACCAATGATATATTTTACAAGTATGAATATCCCATTTCAATGGGATGAGCACTATCAAAAATTCATTGAAGAGTTATAGGGTCACCTTACATCACACTAATCTTGGTTTTTCCAAAACCAAGGAAAATCATACATGGAGTATTTTAGGGCATCAAGATTAGGGTTGGAGTGTGTTATTATATAGGGGGATCATGTGGTTGCATATAGTTCATGGTATTTGATGTTTCATGAGAATAACTACCCAAAAAATAATTTGGAGCTGGTGGCAGTGGTTCATGCTTCAAAGAAGTGGCATCATTATCTATTTGTTGAAAAATTTACAATGTTTACTGACTATAAGAGCTTAACGAATACCTTCTTATCGAGATATTTTAACTTTAGGTAAAGGATATGGATAGAATATCACTAGATGTTTGATTTTGACTTAATTTACACACTTGGTAAGGGGAATTCCATGGAGGATGCATTAAGTAGAAAATCATATGCTCAGGTGGTGAAACATGCATCAGATCTGTGGTAGTTGATGTTGGTCATAGCCAACATGTAGTTGGAAGGTGAGGAACTAGGTTGAAGAGCAGTCTTCTTTATTTTTTAGTTGGTTTCAGACTTGGATGGTTTGGTTAAAGAGGCACAAACATCTGATTACAAATGTGTGGTGATGATGTCGAAACTCAATGGTGGCACTAGTGCAGAAAACGTTTTTTACGTCACCATTTTTTACGTCGGTTATATAAACCCGACGTCATAATATGTAAAATGAGGTTTTTTACGTCGGTTATTTATTAACCGACGTAAAAATTTGTATTCGGTACACCTTTAACGTCGGTTATTATTATAACCGACGTTATTAATCGCGCGGCTTCGTTTTTTACGTCGGTTATGTTTATAACCGACGTAAAAAACGCGGTTTCCGAAGGCCTTTTTATGTCGGTTATTGAATAACCGACGTAACAACGCGGTTTTTGAAGGCTTTTTTACGTCGGTTATAAAATAACCGACGTAAAAAAAGAATCCGCAGATGTTTTTGACGTCGGTTATTCCATAACCGACGTCAAAAAACGCGGATTTGGAGCCCTTTATAACGTCGGTTATAAACTAACCGACGTAACAAATGAATCGGAGGAAGGTTTTTACGTCGGTTATTGAAATAACCGACGTTATAAATGTTTTTAAAACAATTATCACGTCGGTTATTGAATAACCGACGTGATAACTCATTTAAAAATTTACCCAGACCCGTGGATTGTCATTCGCGAGTTTACCTTCGACAGTCGCGACTCGTCTCTCTCGCGCGTAAACCCGAATCGGCTCGTCCATTTCGTTGGTTTAGATTCGTTTTGCGATCATCGTTTCTCATATTTAATATCCTCGGATCAATCATCTAAACTCGCAGCACTCAGGTAATCCTCCCACTCGTTCATTTTTTTTCACGGATAGTATATATATATGTGTTGTGATTTTTTTGTTGAAACTAGCTAAGATTCTTCGATTGCGAACCCTTTTAACTCGTTTTGGCACCATAATCTTATTTATCATCCCTAGATCTATTTGTTCGACTTGCAATATTGAGCAATTTTATGATTTCACTAATTTTTCATCGTTTTCTATAAATCCCCGAGAGGGTTGGGGCGTGTCCATTTGGATGGGTTGCCCTTTTACAGTTGTTACTACTTTATTCACACACAACCATGGCATAGGTGCATGGATTTGGGGTCGGGGGGTGTCCAGGGGGGTTTACAAGGGGGTGGGTGGGTGTGGGGGGTTGTCCAAGGGTGTGGGTGGGTGTTGGGGGGTGTCCAGGGGGGTGTCCAAGGGGGTAGGGGGTGGGGGGTGGTGTTTAGGAGGGGTGGGGGGCTGTCCAGAGGGTTGGGGGGTGTCCAGTGGGGTGTCCAAGCAGGTCGGGGGTGGGGGGTTGTGTCCAGGAGGGGTGGGGGTGCTTTCTAGAGGGGTCGGGGGCTGTCCAGAGGGGTCGGGGGGTGTCCAGGGTGGTGTCCAGGGTGGTTTCCAAGGGGATGGGTGGGTGTGGGGGGCTGTCCAAGGGGGTGGCGGCCTGTCCAGAGGGGTCGGTGGGGTGTCCAGGGGGGTGTCCAAGGGGGTGGATGGGTGTGGGGGGCTGTCCAAGTGGGTGGCGACCTCTCCAGAGGGTATTTGGGGTTGTCCGGGTGGGTGTGGGGGCTGTCCAGAGGGTTGGGGGATGTCCAGGGGGGTGTCCAAGGGGGTAGGGGGTGGGGGGTGGTGTCCAGGAGGGGCGGGGGGCTGTCCAGGGGGGTTTACAAGGGGGTGGGTGGGTGTGGGGGGCTGTCCAAGGGTGTGGGTGGGTGTTGGGGGGTGTCCAGGGGGGTGTCCAATGGGGTAGGGTGTGGGTGGTGGTGTTTAGGAGGGGTGGGGGGGCTGTCCAGAGGGTTGGGGGGTGTCCAGGGGGGTGTCCAAGCAGGTCGGGGGTGGGGGGTTGTGTCCAGGAGGGGTGGGGGTGCTTTCTAGAGGGGTCGGGGGCTGTCCAGAGGGGTCGGGGGGTGTCCAGGGTGGTGTCCAAGGGGATGGGTGGGTGTGGGGGGCTGTCCAAGGGGGTGGCGGCCTGTCCAGAGGGGTCGGTGGGGTGTCCAGGGGGGTGTCCAAGGGGGTGGATGGGTGTGGGGGGCTTTCCAAGGGGGTGGATGGGTGTGGGGGGCTGTCCAAGTGGGTGGCGGCCTCTCCAGAGGGTATTTGGGGTTGTCCGGGTGGGGGGGGGGGCTGCCCAGAGGGTTGGGGGATGTCCAGGGGGGTGTCCAAGGGGGTAGGGGGTGGGGGGTGGTGTCCAGGAGGGGTGGGGGGCTGTCCAGAGGGGTCGGGGGGTGTTCAGGGGGGTTTACAAGGGGGTGGGTGGGTGTGTGGGGCTGTCCAAGGGTGTGGGTGGGCGTTGGGGGTGTCCAGGGGGGTGTCCAAGGGGGTAGGGGGTGGGGGTGGTGTTTAGGAGGGGTGGGGGGCTGTCCAGAGGGTTGGGGGTGTCCAGGGGGGTGTCCAAGCAGGTCGGGGGTGGGGGGTTGTGTCCAGGAGGGGTGGGGGGCTGTCCAGAGGGGTCGGGGGGTGTCCAGGGGGGTTTACACATCGATTTGTTTTATATTTCAAAATTGTTTACATTCAAATTATGATTTTTTTCATATAAACATATATTTGTCTTATCTAAAAAATATATATATTTTTGCTATTTGTTATAGGTAATAATGAGTCGAAGTTGGATTACGACACATCGAATGAGCCATGAATATGAGGAAGGTGTTGATGCCTTTTTGGAATTTGCTAAACGAAATGTTCCAAGTAGTGAAATTTTTTTCTGTCCATGCCTGAAATGTCTGAATATGAAGAAGTTGAAAAGTAGAGAGATAAAAGATCATCTGATTTGTCATGGTTTCAATCCGAGTTACAACCCTTGTATTTGGCATGGCGAAACTGGACAGAATGTCACTGATGATAATGAATCGCAAGATGGTAACTCCGATGGAATTGAAGAAATGATTCGCGATATTGTAGCAGAACAAATTGAGATAGAACCGACAGTTGCACGTCTATATGGTGATGCCGAAAAACCATTATATCCTGGTTGTACAGATTTTACGGTTTTTTCGGCGGTGTTAAGATTGATTAACCTGAAGGCGAAACATGGATGGAGTGACAGAAGTTTTACAGAGCTGCTACAATTGATGAAAGACATTCTTCCAAAAGATAACGATCTTCCAGATTCACATTATAAGGCCAAAAAAATATTATGCCCGATGGGATTGGGATACAGGAAAATACATGCCTGTCCGAATGACTGCATTATATATAGGAAGGAATATGAATTTCTGAAAGAGTGTCCTAAATGTGGGACATCACGGTATAAGGTGAAAGAAAAATCACAAGCTGATGTAGAGATTACAAAGCTCCCTTCAAAGGTATTTTGGTATCTTTCTATAATTCCTCGTTTCAAACGTTTATTTGCTAATTCACATGATGCAAAAAGGTTAAGATGGCATGCTGATGAGCGGGTATGTGATGGAAAAATACGTCATCCAGCTGATTGTCCACAATGGAAGAAAATTGATGCCCAGAACCCTACATTTGGAAATGAAATTAGAAATCTGAGACTAGGCTTGTGCACAGATGGAATGAATCCATACCGAACCCTCAGTAGAACACATAGTTCATGGCCTGTTTTATTGGTAATTTACAACCTCTCTCCTGAAGTTTGTATGAAGCGAAAATATGTCATGTTGAGTATCATGATCTCTGGTCCAAAGCAACCCGACAATGATATTGATGTATACTTGTCACCGCTGATTGATGATTTGAAACTGTTATGGGCTGATGGTATTAGGGTGTATGATTCTTATAAAATGGAATATTTTCAACTGCATGCAATGCTTCTATTCACTATAAATGACTTCCCAGCATATGGAAATTTGTCTGGATACAGTGTTAAAGGGCATAAAGCATGTCCAATTTGCGAACAACAGACGTCATATTGTCAATTGCATCATGGGAGGAAAACAGTGTACATGGGTCATCGAAAGTTTTTGCCTATGGATCACCCTTATAGAAGACTAAAAAAGGCATTCAATGGCTCACAAGAATTTGAGACTGCTCCTCAACCTTTATCCCCAGAATTGTATTTTGAGAGGGTGAAAAACCTTGATGTGACATTGGGAAAGACACAGAAATCTGGTAATGATAGACATATTTGGAAGAAAATGTCAATATTTTTTGAGCTACCATATTGGAGGTATCATGAAGTCAAACATAATATTGATGTCATGCACGTGGATAAGAATATCTGTGATTCTTTGATCGGAACATTGCTAGATATTAAAGGAAAGACAAAAGATGGGTTGAATGCAAGGTTAGACCTACTGTCAATGGGAATACGTTTGGAGTTAGCTCCAACTCCTAAAGGAAGACGAACATTTCTTCCCCGTCTTGTCATACATTATCAAAGAGGGAGAAAATTAGCTTCTGTCAGTGTCTTCATGATATCAAAGTGCCTCAAGGTTATTCTTCAAATGTAAAAAATTTTGTCTCATTGAAAGACTTGAAGTTGATAGGTATGAAATCACATGATTGTCATGTCATGATGCAACAAATTCTACCAGTTGCACTGCATGGAATATTGCCCATCCGTGTCAGAAAGACTATAATGAGGTTGTGTTATTTTTTCAATTCAATTTGCAACAAGGCGATTGATGTGAATGCTTTGAACATTTTGGAAAAGGATGCAATTTTTATACTTTGTCATTTGGAAATGTATTTTCCTACAACTTTTTTTGATATGATGCTGCGTTTAATGATTCATCTGGTTCGAGAAATAAGGCTTTGTGGACCTGTATATCTTCGTTGGATGTATCCTTTTGAAAGGTATATGAAAATATTAAAGGGATATGTTAAAAATCCATATCGACCTGAAGCCTCCATTATTGAAAAGTATATTTCTGAGGAGGTAGCAGAGTTTTGTACGAGCTACTTGGCTACGGCGCAACACATAGGTTTGCCTCCATCTCGCCATGAATGGGTTAATAATGAGGGAAAGGGGATTCGTGGCTTGAAAGTCAAATCACTGTCAGCTGAACATATGAAGAAGTTAGAATCATACATCTTGAATAACATAGCTGATGTTCAACCGTATATCACATTGCATATTAATGAGTTGAAACAATGTCATCCAAAGAAGAAAGAAATGTGGATTTTGAATGAGCACAACAAAACTTTTTTGCCATGGTTTAAAAAGACCTTGCTTGGTAGATCAGATGTATCAGAGACATTAAAATGGATAGTGGGTGGTCCATCTTTAAATGTGATAACATGGTCCGCTTATGACATTAATGGCTATACATTTCATACGAAAGCTCAGGACAACAGAAGTGCAGTTCAGAATAGTGGTGTATTGGTGTTTGCAGAAGCAATGCATTTTTCGAGTGCTAAGGACAGAAACCCAATTTCGGCATCAAGTGCATATTATGGAGTGATTGAAGACATATGGGTGGCTGATTACTTTAAAATTAAAGTTCCCGTTTTTAACTGTAAATGGTTTATCGGTAACAACAGTGTCAGACACGATGAATTTGGAATGACACTTGTTAATCTGAATAGATTGGAAGACACAGCTGATTCTTTTATAATGGCAACACATGCCAAACAAAGTTTCTATGTAGTAGATCAATCAGATATGCAGTGGGCTGTTGTTTTACAAGGGAAAAACCAATATGTTGGTGAGGATGAATTTGATGAAGATGCTGATTTATGTGAGATCCCTACTTCCATGGAAAGATTAACAGAACATAATGATGAGTATGTTGAAGACATGGTTTGTGCCATAAGGAACGATCACGACGAAGGAATTTGGGAAAACAATCCAACTGTACATTCCTAAAATTACAGGTAACACAAGTTTATTACTTGTTTACATTTAGTTTTTTCATATAATGTTAGATACTGTAAATTTTTTACTTACTAAAACATGTATCAAACCAAAACGATAAAACAATAAAAACCGTAAAGAGGAGAAGTCCTGGGCGCACCGGCTGGCTGGTGGTGGATCACCTGTTGGCCGGTGGTCCAGAACAAAGCTCTGTCTGGTCCACCGGCCGGTCGGTGCTGAGCCAGCGGCCGGCCGGTGGACCAGACAGAGAGGCTTCCTCTCTGTCTGGATCACCAGCAGCCGGCCGGTGATGAGCCAGCGGCTGGCCGGTGGTCCAGACAGAGGAAGGATGTCTGGTCCACCGGCCGGCCGGTGGTGAGCCAGCGGCCGGCCGGTGGCACCAGGCAGTGGGCAAGTCTACTGCCTGGGTCCTCCGGCTGGCCGGTGTGCTCACACCGGCGGACCGGTGGACTCAGTGAGTCCACTTTTCAGCTTTCTTGGGCCAACTCCTTGGCAACCTTTTGCCTCTGTTTACCATGTTTATCATTGTTTAACATGCTTACCATATTACCAATGTTTACTATTATGTAATTTAGTACACTTTTCTATTTGTGAACTAATGTTTGTTTTTTTGATTTGAAGGAAAATGACAGATCAATCAGTTGATCAGCCACATGATTCTGGAGATGAGCATATTGGTCATACATATGGGGAGGAACATTCACATGCTCCTATTACAAAAAAGAGTTCAAAGGTTGGTAAGCGTGGGTGCACACGTTTACCAAAATTATCACTTGCCCGTACGAAGGAGGAGAGGATAGTCGTGGAGTTTGATGATGATGATCTTCCTAGAGGTCCAAATGCTAAAGATTTTAAGGGTTTTGTAGCAACTCAGGCTAAGAGAAAAGTAAGCATTCTCTATGATGATTGGAGAAGTGTGGATAAGGCGCTAATTTCTCAGCTGTGGGAGACCATTTTGGTAAGATCTTTTGCTATTTTTTGACTGTTCTTTAAATGTTTCTAGTATATATAATATTTTTAACCTCTTTTTTATCAGATGACATTTGATATTCCTGACACTGGAGGAGTCAGGAAGAAATGCTTATCGTTGGCTGCTAGGAGATGGAGGGATTTCAAATCAACCCTCTCATCTGATTTCATTTATGGTCATAGGAGTCGTGAGAATCCATGTCGTATATATCCTTTTATAGATGAAGACACATGGAGACAATTTTTTGAAAGTAGAAGAAAAGAATCATTTTTGGTAAGGGCAATGTAAACTTTTATAAGCTTTCTTATATAAATGATCTTATTATTGTTTTGTTAATGATTACTTATTCTTAATTTACAGCAAACAAGGAAATCTCATCAAGAGATCCAATCTAAAAATGTATACCCTCATAGTTTATCTCGGGGAGGGTATGCATTATTGGAAGAACAAATGATGGCAGAAAAATTTCAACAACTAAGAGCTGAGTCTTCAAGATCTGGAGAGGTGGACCCTCCATCCCCTCCATCTAGACATGAGAAATGGAAAAGAGATCGAAAGGGAAAAAAAGGACAATATCTTTCGGAAGAATCGAGACTCGTAGTTGAGAGGATTGTAAGATATCTATTTTATTTATTTAAGTTTACTATTTTCGTCATATATTTCCAATCATTATAGAAATGTTCAATTAATTATTACAGGACTCTCTTGAGGAGCAGAGTTCACAGGGGACATTTACACCATCTGGGAGGGAAGATATTTTATCTGTGGCATTGGGAAAGCCCGAACATCCTGGCCGTGTAAGAGGATATCCGGCAGGTGTATCGGTAAGAAAAGTGTTGCCACGTTCCTCAACTTCTAACGTTGAGGGAGTTTATAAAAAAAAAAGAATCCTTGGAGGCTGAAGTCCATAATATTAATGCGACAATGGAGGAAAAGATTAGAGCATCGGTTCAGTTAATGTTTGCAGACTTGCAAAGAAAATTTCAGGGTGCAGCTCCCACTCCACCTCTCCCAGTAGCTCCCACTCCCCCACCTCAGCCTGCGGACCCCATTTTTGATCCTCCTCCTCCGCCGCAGCTACCTACTTATTGTGAGTTGTATGTTGATGATCCTCAACATCATATAGTTGCATATGGGATGGTATATTGTATAGGAGATACAGTTCATCATCAACAGTTAGAGGTAGAGAATCAGAGGGTCACTGTACAGGATATTATAGATAGATCAGCTCGGATACCATTACCTACAGATGAGGTGACGACAGTTGGACATAGTATCGGCCATTTTTTACTTTGGCCATCCAGACTTCTTCGACTCATTACCAGAGGTATGGATGTTATATCTTTTATTTTATATTTTTATTAATGTTTTATCATTTGAAAACTAATATATTTTTCAATTTATTTTTACAGGAATACTTCAAAGGTAAAGAAATACTGTATAGACAACAACAAAGACAGATAGCTATGACATCAGATGCAGATACTAGCAGTCTTGACAAATTGTCAAGATATTCAAATTTGTTGGCGGATCATTATGACTTTACAATGGAAGCTCATGTCTGTGGACGTGAACTATGTGTGGGGATTATGAAAACTGATATCATGGAGTTTGTCACTGGAGATAAGTTGGGCATCAACGTGGTGCAAATTTTTATCATGTAAGTCTTAACACCTTTTCCTTGCGTTATATTTATTAAAAATGTATACTTATGTCTGCTTTGTATTAGGTATCTGTATAAAATTTGTGAGAGGAATGAGCTGACAGATGTATATGGATTCGTGGACCCACAATTGATTTCCCCTGAAGCATGTGCATTGGATGAGGAACAAAGAATGCTTTATATTGCTGATAGATTTGAAAAGAATGTAATCACACAGTGTTGGATGATGCCTTTTTGTGAGAGGTATGAAACACATCCCTCTGAAAGAGTTAATTATCTTTTAACATAAAAAACCACTAACGTTAAATTTCCTTTTATCAGGGATCATTGGATGTTAGGGGTTTTTTGCCCTAGGGAGAAAACACTTTATTGGATATGCTCTCTCCATGATGATGTGCGAGAAAGTTTTAAGAATATATTGGAAACGTAAGTTTCAATTTCACAATAGTTTTATATATTATAATGAATTTTAAATTTACCCCATTCGTATTATTTTCTAACAGGGCATGGGTCCACTTTCGAAAAAGCGCAAAGAAAAGGAATTTCAAGATCAAATATGTACATGCGAAGGTAAATATCCATTTATAATTTGTATATTTTGATTTATTACATAAAAATAATATATTGAATTTACACTCATTCAAACAGAAATGTCATGAGCAACAAGGCATCATCGAATGCGGATATTACATGTTAAGATTTATGTATGAAATAATAACAACTGGGACAGTTCTGAGTTTTGACCTGGTAAGATTTCCTCTTTCTCATAATATTTCAATTTGATTTATTCATTATACACTTTGACTACTATCCTTTTCCTTTGTAGCTTTTTGATGACCCTCAACCCTTTACTGCTGAAGATATCAAACACTTACAAGTGGAGTGGTCAAATTATTTTACAGGTTTGATTAACTTTTAGTTGTTTGTAATGTAAAATGTAATTTTGAATATTGTCAATGTAATTGTGTATTTCGTAGTCGTTTAGGTTGGATTTAGTTTTTTTTGAAGTTGACAGTGTAAGTTTTTAATGTTATATAAGTGAATGTTTAATTTTTCTCTACTTCTTGTTTTGGTCTACTGTTGATGGTTTTTCTGGTCGGGATTTTGGTATGGGGGGAGAGGTTCCAAGGGGGTGGGTGGGTGTTTGGGGGGTGTCCAAGGGATATGGGAGGGGTGTCCAAGGTGTGTTTGGGGCTGTCCTAGGGGTCGGGGGGGGGGGGGGGTGTAAATGAGGGTGGGGGGGTGTCCAAGGGGTGGGGGGTGTCCAAGGGATATGGGAGGGGTGTCCAAGGTGTGTTTGGGGCTGTCCAAGGAGTCGGTTGGGTGTAAATGAGGGTGGGGGGTGTCCAAGTGGTGGGGGGTGTCCAAGGGATATAGGAGGGGTGTTTGGGGCTGTCCAAGGGGATGGGGAGGGTTTCTAAGGGGTAGGGGGGGTTTCCAAGGGGTCGGGGGGGGTGTCCAGGGGGTGGGGGGCTGTCCAAGGGGTGGGGGGTGTCCAAGGGGTGGGGGGGGGGGTGTCCAAGGGATATGGGAGGGGTGTCCAAGGGGTGTTCGGGGGGTGTAAATGAGGGTGGGGGGGCTGTCAAAGGGGTGGGGGGGTGTCCAAGGGGTGGGGGGGTGTCCAAGGGATATGGGAGTGGTGTCCAAGGTGTCTGGGAGTTCTGTCCAAGGGGCCGGTTGGGTGTAAATGGGGGTGGGGGGGGCTGTCCAGGGGGTGGGGGGTGTCCAAGGGGTGGGGGGTGTCCAAGGGATATGGGAGTGGTGTCCAAGGTGTCTGGGAGTTCCGTCCAAGGGGCCGGTTGGGTGTAAATGAGGGTGGGGGGGCTGTCCAAGGGGTGGGGGGTGTCCAAGGGGTGGGGGGGGGGGGGGTCCAAGGGATATGGGAGGGGTGTCCAAGGGGTGTTTGGGGCTGTCCGAGGGCTCGGGGGGGTGTCCAAGGGGTCTGGGAGGGCTGTCAAGGTGTGGGGGGGTGTCCAATGGGTGTTTGAGGCTGTACTAGGGGTCTTGGGGGTGTAAATGAGGGTGGGGGGGCTGTCCAAGGGGTGGGGGGGTGTCCAAGGGGTGGAGGGTGTCCAAGGGATATGGGAGGGGTTTCCAATGGGTGTTTGAGGCTGTACTAGGGGTCGTGGGGGTGTAAATGAGGGTGGGGGGGCTGTCCAAGGGGTGGGGGGGTGTCCAAGGGTTGTGGTGGGGCTCCAATGTGGTGGGGGAGGGCTGGCCAGGTTGTTAGGTGGGTATAGATGAGGGTGGGGTTCAGTTGGGGCTTGGGGGAGGGCTGGCATTGTAATTTTTGTTTGGTTTCTGGTTGCTTTTTGGTGAGAGCAGTGCAATTATTTAAAAAAAAAAATTTTCTTTCACGTCTGTTATTTTATAACTGACGTGGTAAATAAATCGGCAGGGGTTTATCACGTCGGGTTTTTCTAGAACCGACGTGATAAACCGTTCCCGGGGCTTTTATCACGTCGGTTCTTAACATAACCGACGTGCTAAAAGGCCTGGGAATCGATTTACCACGTCGGTTATTGGATAACCGACATGCTAAAACGTTTCCCAGGCCTTTTTATCACGTCAGTTTCTTAAATAAACGACGTGATAATAGGCCAGGGGAAGGGTTTATCACGTCGGTTATGACATAACCGACGTGATAAACGATATCCCAGGCGTTTTATCACGTCGGTTTAGGGAATAACCGACGTGATAAAGCCCCCCCGCGCATATTTATCACGTCGGTTATTATATGAACCGACGTGATAACCACCGTGATGTTAGGGATATTACGTCAGGTTTTAAATAACCGACGTAAAAAACGTTATTTATAACGTCGTCCGTATTAACGTCGCCTAAAAACCGACGTAAATAATAAAAAATAACCGACGTAAAAAATGTTTTCTGCACTAGTGTGGGGATAACGTTGAGGGTTATGAACTGAAGGAGAATTCTACCTTGTGTTTTTGGAATTATATGGTGGTACCAGTATCTTGGAAGGAGGACCATCTAAGATATTATCATCATTCAAGGTGGGTTTTCCATTCTAGAATTTAGAAAGTGCATAAGGCATTGGAAGCGTAGTTATGGTGGGATGGTATGAAAAGGTATGTGTCCAAGTTTGTCTTGAGATGATTTAATTGTCTGTAATTCAAGGCTGAGCATCAATGTCCATCGGGATTGTTGTAGTATTTACCAATCCTAGTGTGGAAATGGGAGGAAATAACAATGGATTTTGTGATCGGTCTCCCAAGAATGGTTCGGAAGCACGATTCCATATGGGTGATTGTGGATCAACTCACAATGTCGTCCCATTTCATTCCAATTCCAGAATCTCATACGGTAAATGATCTATCCAAAATATATATCCAGGAGGTGGTAAAGAGGCATGGTGTTCCAGTTTTGATAGTATCTCATAGATATCTGAGGTTCACATATCATTTCTAGAAATCCTTGTAGCAAGACCATGGAACACAGTTGACTATGAGCATGACGTATCATCTGCAGACGAATGGAAAATCTGAGAGGATGATACAATCCTTGGAGGATATATTAAGGGATTGTGTGATGGATTTATGTGGTTAATGGGAGGATCAATTACCATTGGTGGAGTTCTTATATAATAACAGTTTTCAGGCTTCAATACATATGGCTGCATTTGAGGCTTTATATTGGCATCTGTGTCGTTCTCCACCATGTTGGGTGGTAATAGGTGAAGCATAAATGATTGGACCGAGCCTTGTATAAGAGACTATGGAGAAGATCTAGTTGATCAGAAAGAGGATAGAGATGCAAAGTCATCAAAAATCATTTGAAAACCATTTTCAATGACCGTTGTGATTTGAGGTGGGTGATCATGTGTTTTTGAGAATCTATCCTAGGTTGCGACATCATCAGTTTGGGAGATAGGGTAGGTTATATACGTGGTATATTGGGACTTTTGAGATACATGTGTATATTGGTGAAGTGGCTTATCATTTGGGTTTTCCACCATGGTTTAATACGATGCACAATGTGTTTCATGGGTCGTAGTTGAAAAAGTATTAGCCGGATCAGGACCATGTGTTTTGTTGGGATCATGTTGATCTAGAACTGAATGATTCATGGGCGAACATGCTAGTGAAGATTGCAGATAGGAAAGATAAAGTCTTTCCAAGTAAAAGAATCATTTTTTGGGTTTTGTGGATGCATGGTCAGATTCAAGAGGAGACTTTGGAGTAAGAGAAAGAGATGGATGAGCAATGGCCCAAGCACTTTCAGCAAAGGGATGCTTCTCTACTTTCCGAGGACATAAAATCCAATGGTGGGGAAAATATGGAACCCCATGATTGAGGTATGAATCCTTTATTAATGATTTTATATGTTTAAAGTGCTTGGTATGAGTCTAGATGAGTTTGGGAGAGTTTGGGAAGGTTTTGGAAAATATTGGAGGCCTTTTTAAGGTCGCACAGTCTGAGCACAGTTAGGAGATGCTGTGGAAGAAGAACTATGTGACCAGTAGGGTATGCAAGGCTTACACATAGTTTTCCTAACCATGTGGGGTGGGCCGTGTGAGGTTCCATTTCGAGGATGTATTAAAACATAGTTTGTCTATTCGTGATAGTAAACTGTACGAATCATAAAATTAGGGTTTTTTTAAAATCTGGGATTAGTCGGGATTTCCCTAAAAACACACAAAATCTCCCCCACTCAATCCTGACTTGGAATTTATTCTTTTCAAGGGTTATGTGTGCTATAACACTCTTTTTGGAATAAAACAGATGGGTTTTCTTAGTGTGGTTGATCTGATTCTTCTTTGCTAAGCCTCCTTGCTTAGTTCTTTGTGGTTTAATATAGATATACTTTTCCATATCTCTCAGTTTTCTAGATATACATCCTCTGTGTGTAGATGTTGGGTTTTTCCCTTGGGTATTGATTAAAAGTCTTTTTTATGATAGTCATGGAGATCTAGAGAAGTTTTAGTGGAGGATTTTTTCATATTATGGTGCGGTTTCTTGGGGGTCGAATTTACAAGAACCCTAATGGTAGGTGGATTCTCTCTTGAATCCACTTGGTTAGAACTAGTGGTTTTGGTTACAATTATGTTTTTTTCTTGAAATTAATTGTGATAATTATGTGTGAATCTTGTTGGGACCCATTTGGTGATGAATCGGGGGATTTTGGAAAAAATGGGTTATTGTTGCAAAAAGAGAATTTGTTGTGTGATTTTAAAATGTTGATTTTAATAGTGTTAGTTGTTGATTATGAATGATGTTTTGTGAAAGATGGTTTTCAATAAGTATTTTTTTATTGAAATGTTGTTTGGAATTGGACATTGGTTAATGGGAAATTTCAATAAATGAGTGATTTATTGAAGTGGACTGGCATGTTATGGAAATGGTTATTTGCATGTTGTTGTGGCATTAGTGGGTTATATGATTGGTTTTGGATTATTGAAATGTTGTGTGGAAGTGGGAGGAAATTTTCACTATAAAAGGTGATGGATTGTGGTCGGAAGAACCACTATTATTGATAGTGGTTGGGAAGCACTGCTAGTTGGAATGGGGTGAATGGGATGGGAAGAAGTGCCAACATAATGGTTTATTTTTTGTTTGTTTCTTTGAAAAGATGGAATTTTTTGTGATTATTTATGATGGTGATATGGATTATATAATGGTTTTGGATTTACTTTGTTTTTTATGGCTTGGTAAGGGTATGTTTTTCATGTTTTATGTTGTTTCACTGTTGAATGTTTTATATAAATTGTTTTATATAAATGTGCTAATAGTTTTATCCTAGTGGCATGTGTAGGGAAGTAAATTTGGAAAACCTACTGAAATTTTTTACTCACCACCTACTTTTGAACATTGGGGCTTTTGCAGATTTTTTGTTCCGAAAAAAAGTTAAGAGTAAGGAATCTCATTTTTCTAGTGGTTGAACAAGATGATCTGGTGATGTTGTGGTGCTTGGAGCATGAAGCTCAGTGTGGAGCTATGGATAGTGTCCTAGTTGTTCTAGAGTCTTGTTACAGTCTTCTACTTGGTACTATGATTTTTTTTTGGTTGTTTTGGTCTTTTGGATTTGTTATGGAATAATTGGATGTCTTTTGGTAATGTTTGGGATGGGTTTCTATGTTAACATGCAACATGTAGTTTGGTTAGTAATGGCTTTTTTTGGGTTGGTTGATTTTATCTCAAGGGAAAATTTTTCCCCAATTTATTCTCAAAGTCTTCGGCATTTATTTCTAGCCTTTGGCACCTTGGGAACATCTCTTAAGGCCAAGTAACATCCCTATGCCCTCTCAAGCCAATGGTATGGGGAGAGATGTTACAAGTGGTATCCGTTTGTTTAGTCCTTGGGTTTCAAGTGAGACTAGTTTTTTGGTCCTTTATCCTTGATTGTTGGTCTTGGTGTTGACATTCATTCTTGGTTTATTCCTTGAGTCAGGATGGTAGCAAGGCATATGATTTTCAGAACTTGGAATGTATTTCATAAAAGGATGTAGCCAACCCTTTTGTGCTGAAGTTCATGTTACTAGAGAGTTGGGTACATAAGTGTTTGGAGACACTTATAGGCATGGGATATCTCAATGTCATGGGTGTAGACTATGAGATGAGCATGAAATGCATGGTAGAAATGACTTACCACTAGGATGAAAATTTCATTGGGGTATAATGATTTATGGTGTGGTATGAATATGTGGATTTTGGAAAATTATGAATTGGGTTGGAAAACATAAGGGTTTGAATCATGGAAATTGGTGGTATTTTGAAAATGGATTGATTTTCAAAACATTGTGGATTTTTCAAAATAGTGAAACTTGGTAAATGTGAACATGTTGAAAGATTGGTTGTGATATTTATTATGTAATTATAATTGAAAATTTAATACCCTTTGTTGTTAAGCGGGTGGGACTTATTGTTTTTTTTTTGTATTGATAGGAATGGAATTGCGTAGGCATCATAGAGACCAACCAGAGGAAGCTGCTGAAAATGTGGTTGCACCTGGGCACCAGGTGAAATACCATCAAGTGTAGAGTATAGTGTAATATTCCCATGATATGGAAAGTGGGAATAAATCAGATGAACCAAGGCATGTAGATCATGTGGCTTAGTTTCAAAGGCACAATCCACCCATCTTTATGGGTGTCTCAGAGCCATAAAGGGCTAAAGCATGTCTAAATAGAATGAATACGATAGTTGAATTCTTGGGTACACCCGTAGAGTTGAGAGTGATGTTAGAAATGTACATGTTGGAAGATTTTTCCCTTCAGTGGTGGGAGATGGCTTTCCATGTAGGTACAAAACCAGGTGTGTCATGGGAGGGTTTTGAGGAATTGTTTAACAAACAATTATACCCTCATACATTTAGAATTCAGAGTACAATGGATTTATTCAGTTTAAATCAAGTGAACTTGTCAGTTACAGAATATACAGCTATATTTATGAACATAGTGTGGTTTCCCCCCGAGGTGTTGGGTAGTACATCATTGAAGATACAAAATTTTAAAGATGGGTTAAACTAGGAAATTCATTCCAAGATAGTGGTGTTGTGTCTAGATGATTACATAGAATTGGTGAATAGAGATACAGTGGATGAGTGGAATATTTTTGGGTATATTGGTGGGGGAAGTATTTTGATACCCATGGGGAATACTGGGAACTCAAACACTAGGTTCAACTGGAATAGGGACACTTATTTCCAGAGTGGGAGTACCATTCATAATCTAATGACAGGATCAGCGAATCTTCATCTGAAGCCTCAAAGTAAGCTAGGATGTTTTTAGTGTGGTTATACGATCCACATCAATCAGGATTGTATGACATAACCCCGAGTATGTCATAATTGTAAGAATATGGGTAATATACAACCTTATTGTCAAAATGCTCTAAGGTTAGGTGTTTGTGACACTCCTTAGGGGTCGTAGGGGTCTTATGCCTCAATGGGACGGGGGTGGAAGCATACCCCTCAGCAACAGACAATGATTAGTCGTGGTGATTCATGGAACACCACAACTCATCAACTGGGTAATAAAGAGAAGATCATGGAAAGTAAGTAGTTGTTTGTTGACAAATAGGCAGTGATGGATGATTAGTCAGGACCATCCACAGTTCAGGTTATTGTTATTTTAGATTCCACATTGATGCAAGCCTTATTTGATACAGATACTTCACATTCTTCTATTGCTTCCTACATCATTGGTTTTTTGGGTTTACATGTGGAAATGATGCCTTCTATTATCAAACTTCAAACAACCATGGATCAATGAGAGTTTCAAGCCTTCTTATGTCAAGGATATTGTTTAGTTGTGGATTACATCGAATTGATGTGGGATTTCTTAGTTCTTGAGATGGATGATTATGATATAATCATGGGAATGGATTGGGTGGAAATGTTTAAGGCCCACATTGATTTCTATGTGCTAATTGTTAGTTTGTGATGGAGGATGGTGTTAGAAATCTCTTTAGAGTGGAGAAGAGTGAAAATATGGGTGCAATGGATTTGTTGGCACCAGCTGTTGGCACGATCTCATATCAGTTAGAGGTATTTTCATTGGCATCGCTAAAAGGTGTTAAATAGAGTGTACTTCTAGCAGTTGTGGATCAGTTTATGGTTGTCTTTCTGGAATAATTCTCATGGTTTCCACCTGTGAGATAAGTGGAGTTTTCGATTGATCTCATTTTGGGGACCCATCCTATCTCACTTCCATCTTACTGAATGGAACAAGAATAATTGTGGGAATTAAAGGGGCAGTGGGAAGAGTTATAAAACAAAGGGTTCATCCAGCCCAACATGTATCTGTGGGAAGCTCTAGTTTTGTTTGTTAGAAAGGAATATGGAACATTGTGGCTCTGTTTTTATTATTATATACTTAATCAGGTTACGATAAAGAACTGTTATCCAGTTCCATGCATGGATGATTTGTTTGAACAGTTGAGGGGAATTTAGTGGTTCACCAAGATTGGAATGGGGTTAGGGTATCATCAATTATGGGCAAGGAAGGAGGGTATTCTTAAAATATATTTCAAAAGTAGATATGTCCAGTATGAGTATGTGGTTATGCCCTTTGTTCTAACGAATTCACCTGCAGTGTTCATGGAATTGATGAATTGGATATTTTAGGGATATCTAGATTTTTTTGTGGTGGTAATTTTGAATGATATAATTTTGTATTAAAGGAAAAGGGTAGATCATGAGAAGAACTTGTAGATAATGTTGGGGATCTTGAGATATCATCCTTTTTATGAAAAATGTTCAAACTGTGACATTTGGATATGAGAGGATCATTTCTAGAGCCATGTTTTTTTATGAGAAAGGTGTTTTTGTTGATCTGGAAAGGATAGATGTTGTTATATTCTGAAAAACACCAAAGCATATTTTTGAGATACAGAGCTTCATTGGTCTAGTTGGGTATTATAGACATTTTTTCATGATTTCTCATGATTTTCGCCACCTATGATAGCTTTGAAAAGGAAAAATATCCCTTTTCAATGGGACGAGCACTGTCATAAATGATTTGAAGATTTTAAGGGTCTCCTTACATAGCACCAATCTTGGTTTTTTCTTGAATGAAGATAAGGGTACATGGTGTATTGTGACACATCAGGATCAGGGTTGGGGTGTGTTTTCATGAAGGGGGATCATATAGTTGCATATGGTTCATGGTAGTTGAGGATTCATGAGAATAACCTCCCAACACATGATTTGGAGTTGGAGGTAGTGGTTCATGTTTTAAATATGTGGCATCATTATATCTTCGGTGAAAAATTTATAGTGTTTACTAATCATATGAGCTTAAAGCATATTGTCTCATAGAAATATTTGAAGATGGGGAAAACAAGATGGATGAAATATCTCTAGATGATATATTTTGACATAATGTAAACACTGGGTAAGGAAAATTCCATGGAGAATGCATTAAGTAGAAAATCATATGCTCTAGTGGTGAAATAGGCATCAGATCAATGGCTGTTGATGTTGGTCAAATCCAACATGCAGTTGGAATGTGAGGACCAGGGTGGAAGAGCGGTCTTATTTATGGTTTCTTTAGTTCATGACATGGTTGGTTTGGTCAAAGATGTGCAAGAATCTGATTCCGAATGTGCGGCGACAAGGTTGAAACTCAATGGTTGGGAGAACATTGAGGGATGAGAACTAAAGGGGAATTCATCCTTGTGTTTTCAAAATCAGATGATGGTACATTGGATTTCTAGGAGGAACTTCTCAGTGCTTATTATCATTCAAGGTGGGCTGCCCATCCTGGAATTTAGAAAATGTATATGGCGTTGATAGCATAGTTTTGGTGGGTTGGTATGAAAAAGGATTTGGTCGAGTTTTTCTCGAGAGGCTTGGCTTATTAGAAAGTCAAGGAAGAGCATCTGAGGCCAGCATGCATGTTGCATTATTTACCTATCTC
Organism: Viscum album; assembly: GCA_963277665.1. NCBI lineage: Eukaryota > Viridiplantae > Streptophyta > Magnoliopsida > Santalales > Viscaceae > Viscum > Viscum album. Next base: position 1,520,979,260 of record OY728152.1, on the reverse strand, counting down.
AGTGTGTAAATGGGATAAAATAACAAAGAATTTTGAGACTGGTCTCCCAAGAATGGTTCGGAAGCACGATTCCATATTTGTGATTGTGGATCAACTCTCAAAGTCAGAACATTTCATTCTGATTCATGAATCTCATATGCTAGAGGATATATCCATATATCTGGGAGGTGGTAATGAGGCATGGTGTTCCAGTTTTGATTGTATCAGATAGAGATCTGAGGTTCACATCTCGTTTCTGAAAATCCTTGCAGCAAGACCTTGGAACACAGTTGACTATGATCACAGTGTATCATCTGTATATAGATGTCAAATCTGAGAGGTTGATACAAACCTTAGAGGATATGTTAAGGTATTGTGCAATGGATTTTGGCGGGTCATGGGTGGGTAACATACCATTTGTGGAGTTCTTATATAATAATAGTTATCAAGCATCAATATATATGGCTCTGTTTGAGGAATTATATGCGTGTCCAGGTCATTCTCTACTATGTTGGGTGGAAATGGGTGAGACTTTGATGATTGGACCAAGCCTTGTCCAAGAGATTATGGAGAAGATAAAGTTGATTAGAAAGAGGAAGGAGACGTCGCAAAATCATTAGAAATAATATTCGGACCATCATTGATGACCGTTGTCGTTCGAGGTGGGTGATCATGTGTTTTTGATAATCTCCCCTATGTTGGGACATCGTCGGTCTGAGAAGTAGGGCAAGTTATCTTTGATGAATATTGGGCATTCTAAGATACTTGATAAGATTGTAGAGGTGTCTTATTGTTTGGATTTTCCACCATAGTATAATGTGGTGCACAATGTGTTTCATGTGTCATAGTAGAAAATGTATCAGCCGGATAATGACTATGTGATTCTTTGGGATCATGTTGAGATAGAACCGGATTATTCATGAGTGCATCTGCTAGTGTGGTTTGTGGATAGGCAATAGAAAGTCTTGCGTGATAAAAGAATCAGTTTAGTTCATGTTTTGTGGAAGCATGGTCAGATTCATAAGGAGACTTGGGAGCATGAGAAACAGATGGTCGAGCAATTGCTCGAGTTCTTTCAATAAAGGGATGCATCTCTACTTACTGAGGATAGAAATTCCAATGTTGTGGAGAATGTCTCACCCCCAGTTTATGGTATGTAGTCTTTGTTAATGATTTTTTATGTGTTTAAAGTGCTTGAGATTAGTTTGTATGAGTTTGGGAGAGTTTGAGAAGGTTTGGAAAAGTTTGGAGGCCTTTTTCAGGCCACATGGATTGAGAAAAATTTGGAGAAACCATGCGAGATGAACCAAGTGGGTAGTGGGTGTGCATTTATATCACATGGTTTTCCTAACCATGTGGGGTGGGCCACGTGAGGATCCCCTTCGAGGCAGCAGTAGGCACATGGTTAGCGCACGGTTTGTCTAATCGTACGAGATAACCGTACAACCCATAAAAGGGTTTTTTTAATCTGAGATTAGTTGGGATTGCCCTAAAAACATGCAAACCATCTACCACTCGATCCTCACTTGGTATTTACTCTTCTCAATTGCTAGGGGGGCTCTCCCACTCATTTGTAAGAAAATCAAAGGGTTTTATTGGTGTGGTTGAGCCGATTCTTCTCCAGTAATTATCCTCACTTTGTTCATTGTGGTTTTCTCTAGATCTACTTTTCCCTCTCTCTTGGTTTTCTAGATCTACACCTGTTGTGTGTAGATCTAGGATTTTTCCTTGGGTGTTTATTTTATGGCTTTTTGATGATAGGGGAGTATATCTATAATTGTTTTAGTGGAGTGTTTTCAAGGATTGGGGTGTGGTTTCTTTGGGGTAAAATTCGTCGGAACCCTAATTGTAAGTGGATTCTCTCTCAACTGCACTTGGTTAGAACTAATGGTTTTGGTTACAATTAAGTTTTTTTTCTTGAAATTAATTGTGATAATTATTTTATAATCTTCGTTTAACTCATTTGGTGATGATTCAAGGGATTTTGAAAAAAATGGGTTATTGTTCTAAAAAGGCGCTTTGTTGTGTGATTTTAAAATATTGATTTTAAAAGAGTTAGTGGTTGACTATGAAATATGTTTTTTGAAAGACTATTTTCAATAAATATGTTTTTATTTGAAATGCAGTTGGGAATGGGACATTGGTCAAAGGGTGATTTCAATAAATGGATGATTTATTAAAGTGCATTATCTTGTGATGGGAACAATTATTTGCATATTATTGTGGAATTGGTGGATTTTATTCTCGGTTGTGGATTGCTGAAATATGTTGTGGAAGTGGGAAATAAGTTTCACTATAAAAGGTGATGGATGGTGGTCAGAAGAACCAGAATTATGGATAGTTGTTGAGAAGCACTACTAGTTGGAATGGGGTGAATGGGATGGGTGGAAGTCCCACTGCAATGGTGGATTTATTGTGTGTTTCTTTGTAAAGATGGAAGTTTTTGTGCTATTGTGTGATGTGGATATGTCTTATGGATTGGTTGTAGATTTACTTTGTTTTTCATGGCTTAGTTAGGGTTTTTTTTGGCATGTTGTATGTTTTTTCACTATTAAATATTTTATATAAACTTTTTTATATAAATGTGCTAATAGTTTTATACTAGTGGTGTGTGTAGGGAAGTCATTTGGAGAAAACCTAGTGAGTGTTTTTACTCACCCCCTACTTTGTAACTTTGGTGATTTTTCTGATATTGTGTTCCGAGACATGGGTAAGGGTAAGGCATCTCATTTTTCTAGCAGTTTGGGAAGATGCTCTATTGATTTTGTGGTGCTTGGAGTATGGAGTTTGGTGTGGAGCTATAGATGGTGTCCTAGTTATTATGGAGTCTTTCTGTAGTCTTCCTCTTGGTACTCTGATTTTTATTTTGTTGTTATGGTATTTAGTATTTGTTATGGAACAATTAGCTGAATTTTGGTAATGTTTGGGTTTGGTATCTATGTTAACATGCATCATGTTATTTTGTTAGTAATGGGCTGTTGGGTTGGTTGATTTTATCTGAAGGGAAAACTGTTCCCCAATTTATTTTCAAATCCCTCAACATTTATTTCCTACCTTTGGCACCTTGGGAGCGTCAATTAAGGCCAAGTAGTATTTTTATACCCTCTCAATCCAATGGGATTGGGTGAGATGTTACATGTATCATCTATCTTGTTATCTTTAGGGACCTCCTCGAGAAATGGTTGAGTGAGAGATGATGTTATTAATTCATGTAGAAGATCATTCTCACCCAAATTAGTTTCTTTATAAAAAAATGACTGATGAAATATCTTTCATTGCTAATTTTGGTTCAACATTCAAGATAATTTTAACTTCTTCTAGCACTTAATATTGGTTGATCCATGAATAGTAATTTTAATTAAAATACCTCATGAAAAGAGGGAATTTTTTATTTTTTTATTTTTTTATTATTTCTTAAAATTATGATTTTTTGTGTTTTTCTAAATGAAGTAAAGGAAAATTATTTGAAAATTTTGAATAAAAATAATGAGTGAATACCACTTGGATTATCATCAATTTCTCCAATTTGATGAAGCATTTTCGTACGCGCTCTTATAAATATTTATAACTAAGAAAATCACATGGGATTACATAAGTCATTCTCTTGAGGAGCTGTTTCGATCAATCAATCGCTACTCATAAGTCACTTTTTTTATTTATGAAACTAAATGAACATGATTCTAGTCTTGATAATTGAGAATAAAAAAAATTAAATATGTAGATGCAATTAAAACACAGTGAATGAAAACAAAATGATGTTAGGAAGAAAGAAGACATTCATGAGAGAATCACCCAGATTGAACCTTCATTATCTTATTATTATTTTCGAATTTAATTAATGAACACAATTTATAGTATGTGTGAAAATCCTACTATAAATATGCTAGTGAATATACAAAGTTCTCAATGATTATCGAGAGACCAGACATCCACCTCCTCGATCGAGGGAAAATATTACAAAAGAGAAAGGTAAACCTCATGTGAAAAGAGAAGACAAAAATATGTATTTCCCACTAATATCCCCCTCAAACTAACTCAAAGAAAATAAGAAAAATTAAGAATTAATTTTTAATGAATTATGTTCATCACTGGATTACTCACCTGGGAACATCCTGAGATGAGATATTGATAATCATGATCATAAGAGTTCACAATTCTGAAGAAAATAACAGATTAGAAAACCAAAAAGATAAAAATAATGAGATAATGAGAGCAATAAAAAGAATAAAATATAATAAAAATGAGTAATACTATTACAAAATATATGAAACTAAAATATTATTAAATATGGCCACCTATAGTTCCAGCCCCTTATAAAGAAGAAGAAGTACATTTCTATAGGAAAATAGTGGTGGAATTTTTGGCTCTAAATATTTCCATATAATTTTTCTACTTGTTATTCCCATTTAATGATGGATTATAGAAATTGTCCCTTCTTAATAGTTTTAAATATATCCCACTTTGGATCACCAAATATTATCTTTATTTTCTTGTTTAGAAGGATATTTATCCAAATTACTTCAAGGATTTATTCTGTCTAGGATAACTATTCATATTTCAATACCCCGAGTTCCAATACCTTAATGGACACTAGAATGAAATAATCAGGAACATAAAACTTAACTATAAGTATCTAGTTTATATATTACATAGTTCCTGGTAGTGTTTAATCACAATTGGTTTTAAATTTTATTAGATATGGTCCCAACAATAAAATTATCTAGATCAATGCATGGTTTTCAATGCCCGAATTGTGAGCTAATTTTGGACCCTTAAATAATGGATTAAGATTTGGGAACTGAATAATAAAATGAATACCATGTATTATTTAATCATAAAAAGAAATAATTTCACAATTTAGATTAGTAGATAAAATTTTGTGTTTGAAATAAAGAAATAAATAAAAATAATTTAAATCCAAAATAATCCATTTTAGAAATTAATCTCAAAGTACCACGAAAACCATAAAATGTGACAATTTCCCTTGAAATAACACTTTTGTGGGATTAAAAACATTGAAATTCAAAATAAAATAGTTGAAAATACTTTCCTTATTTTATGACTACATGACTATCATGATATACATGACATGTTGTTTCATGAGATAATTCATGTAATTTATGAGTTATTTATGACAATACTACATTCCTTGAATCTGTGCAATCTGTATTTTTGTAAAATCTTGTGAAGCTCACGGTGTGTACAAAAATTATAAATGTAAGGGATTATTTTTTTTCTGAGCCCTTATTTTTGTGTTTTTCGGTTGTTAGAGGATACCAAGAAATATTTGAGGAGAATAAGTGTGGTTTGATAAATAAATTCAACTAGAAGATTTGTATTGTGTTATGATCCTTTATATTGTGGTGTGGTGTAGTTCGGGAGATGGAACTTGTGGAGTAGGAATGGTCCTTATAGAATGAGAGATTTGTATTAGGGTTTTGGTGTCACTTTTTTATATTGATGAGGTTTCCATGTAGTGCTTTGGGTTGCACCATAGAGTTTGAGGGGTTGGGTGCTTCTCTCTTCCTCCCGAGGGGTCACTACAGTGTAGGGTGTAGGTTGATTCATGGAACCCCAAAGTTTGGATTTTCTTCTCTCTTCCTTTTTAAGGGTCACTATGTTGTGGTTTTGGGGATATTCCTTGGTATTTCCTTGAGTTTATTGGAACATGGGATATACGATAGGGATTACAACATGAATTCAAAAGGTAGTTTGGATAGATACCCCTTACAATTTTGCCTCCCTAACTACATTATAGTTTTGGTAAAAACCTTACCTATTAGGTATGGTAAAGGGGGTTGCACGGTAGACTTGTGTTTTAACTAAGATATATTAATTTAGGTCCCTTAATGTATTTATCTTATTTCATCCCTTCTCCTATGAACCTTTGGGGACCAAAATATCCTTCTCAAATATTTTTTATCCCTCTTTGGAAGGATTTTCCCACTAACTTTTGGGGACTATTTATTGATGATATAAGGTGAGTGTACTATTCTCTGTTGGTTCCCATCTCTCCTATATTATTTCACCATACTATATATTCTCATTTCCTTTAATTTTTGTGTGATTTATATTGATTATTTATTATGAATCCATTGTTGGATGTCTATAGGTATTTTAGTTCATTACGGGAAAGGTGATTGGATATTTGTGCAAGTTCCTCTATTCCTACTTAAATAATGTTGAATGATTCATGTTGAGGTAGGTATTCATGAATTATTCTTATTTTATGTCCCAGTTTAGGATTATTATTATTTATCTTCATTGGTTAAGGGTGGAATGGACCTAATGAAGCAAAATATCCAAAAAAATAAGGAAGAATGAAAAATGGAATGTGGTACAATGATCACATATGGCATATGTTCTGTTGGATACTTCTTGATATTTTCTTGATTGTGTGAAATTTATTTCTATGATTATTATTTCTCCTTATCATGTTTTATATGATTGAAATTCGTTAAATAATATAAATATAGTTAGGTTATGTGAAAAAGGAGATAAGCATGGGAATTTCATTACCACACTTCCTTGAAAATTATGGATCATGGAAGTGCTTCTTGAGAAATATTATTGATTGGTGTTTCCAATGTTATAGGTTTTTTTTGTATTCTTTTTGAACAATAAAAATCATAATTAATCTATGAATTCAAAGTCCATAAAAGAAAAAAGGTTTTTTTGGTGGAATTAAATGTTTGGGTCTATCATGAGCTTATCCTTGTCTATCATAGGCACATATGCCTATGTTTTCTGGTCCTTGTTTCCCCTTGTGTTTTAAATGATAGAAATATATTGTTTCCATTATATATTATCCTTTAGATGTTGATGAGTCCTTGGTAGATATTTTTTTTGAAAATTGGTATAGTTTGGATATTCAGAAAGGGAAGGGATGATTTATTTGGTTGTGGTAGTGGTTTGACATGGATAGTGCTGGGTTTGGTGGAGTATATTGAATGTGCAGATTAATTTTTTAGATTTTTGTGTAGGGATGGTTGGTAGGATTCTTGTTTCGTGTTGAGAGTGAGGTTTTCCTGATGTATTTTTTTGGTCAATGGATGGTTTTTTGATGGTGGGTTTTGTGATTTCCAACTCCCTATTGTGATTATCCTATGAACTATAAGTTCATATTCCTCATCATATTTTTAGTCGAGTAGAAAACCCAAATTATAAAATGGTTAATTAATTTATAAAGAACTCATGGTATGTTGGTTGATGATAGTAATGATGATATGTTAAATGGGAACCATTGGATGGTCGGATTAATTCTCTATGGTAATGGTATGGAAATCTATACATTTAAATATGAATTATAAAAGCACATTGAATTATAAAGAAATGAAACAATTAAACTACAGTTTTAATGTAATTAATGAATGGTTGGTAATTTTTAGATATTAATTAAAAAATTAAAATGAGGTTTAATATTAACTCTTGGGTTCTTATATGATATATTGTTTTTTAAACCTTAGTGTTAATAGTAGAGGGTCATGTGGGAGGATTAATATAGTTGATTCTAAGGCTAGGATGTTTCCCTTACTTTGGCTTCATGGTAGATCTATTAATTATAGTTTCTAATTTCATACACTCCACCACCCAATCAGGCAGGAATTTTGATGCCTAAATTTTTTGAGATTCAATTTCATTCCCCTACATTTTTATTATGGATGGAATAATTGGACAACTTTTCTCTCTTCCTCACACTACCTTTAGACATTCCATGATGTGTAATAATATTGGGATGTAACGGAATAAGGTATATGGTACATGTCTACATAGGTTGTCATATACATGTATTTCAGTTTTAGTGACTGATATTACCCTAGATGTATTTTTGTGGACTATGGTAGATTGATGTATAACACATGATACATGGGCCAAGGATGCTTTTAGACTTGTTACATGGTTTTTTATATGATGATATGTCATTGAGACATATATTCAGGGGGTAAAGGATTATATATGTCTATGATATGATTTTTAAAGTGGTTTTATGACTTATAAAGGGGAATATAACATAGTATGTTTGGTGTTGGGGTGTGAGATTGAAAACCCAATATGGAAGTGGAAGTGGTGTACCTTTCTTATGTATATTCTTTTGATGTAGATTTTATTACATATATGTGCTTCATGTTTTGTGATTATTTGTGAGGATGGAATATAGTTTTACCTATATAGGTAATGAGTTGGTTTCATCTATTTATTTAGTGGGATCTAATTTGATTCTTTCACATTTTCAAGAGAGGTTTTAGGGAGGATCATAGTGAGTATACATCCATACTCATAGAATTTATTTATAAATTATTTTTTGAGTCCATAAGAGCTGGTTAGTGATTTATTTCATTTTTACTAGATAATGGAGTTGTTAGAGTTCATTTAAACCACATAATATTTTTCTATCGTATTTTTTATTGTTCCCACTAGTATGGAATTACAGTAATATTTAGAATGGATTATCAATTATCTATGTCAGGATGCTCATTAGTGGATCTCATATTATCTATTATCATAAAATTTATATATTAAGTGTAATTACATGAATTTTTATGTATTATATACCATTTTAATAGTCTCTAACATGATGCCTATTGGTGGTAGGCTTTGGGGGCCATACCTATCTTCACTGAAATTCTAGGAGGGGCACTAGTGGTGGGGGGGGGGGGGGTCATGATAGAGAAGTTCCAAAGAAAATTGTTGGGAGATAAAATAGAGCTTGCGGATAGTAACTAGTGAGGATTTCATGGTATAATAGAAAAAATGTTTCAGCAGGACTTAACATGTGATGTAACCAAGGGATACTATTTAGGACATAATATTGTAGGTCCCCATATGATCCAATTCAAGGACCTTAAGTTTACTGAATATGTTAAGTGAAGTACTACTGCTAGCGATATAGATAACTAGGAGAGGATCCTGCATCCTGAATATCTATGCCTATGATTGAATTGGATAGATAATATGAATTAGTTAATATCTAAATTAATTAATATTAAGTATTCTATATTCTAGATTTAGGAGCCTATAATTTTTTTATTTTGTCGGTATGTCACTAGGTCAACATTATCCTTTGGTTCACACCGATGATGTTCAAGAAGATGTTCCAGTAGACCACCACAAAATTGTGGATGATTATGAAACTTATAGGAAAACACTTTGAGGGTTTTAAAACAAGGTTCTGCAAAAGTAAAAGGGATATTTTTTCAAATTAGGAGACTAAATCTTGGTTGGACGATGGATAGATTTACTTTATTTTGATCCATTCTTTGGGGGATCACTAGATTTCCATGGCTATTACTATGTCAAGTATGGACTCTAGAATGTGGGGGTTCCTATTCTTTGAGGATTGAAATTATTTGGAATTTTTTTAGAATATGTTATGTGATTAATTTAAGTCCAAGTTTATTTCATTATTCGCAAAGGTGGCTTCTCAATATGAGATTATTTCCCTCTACCTTTTGAGCTCGAGTGCATAGAAGTTTATCATCCGATAGAAGAACATATAGTTTTTATCTTTCATTAGGCCTTCTTCTAGAATATGATTATAGGCAAAAAAGTTTTAGGGAGGATTTGAATCTTGAGATCCAATTCATGGTCACCCATTAGTTTTGTTGAAATATCATGAGGTGTGGGGGAAGGAAGAGGTTATAGAGATGTGCTGGATAAGAATAGATCATCCTGAGATGGGAGTCTCCAAGACACTCCATAGAAAATGGTTGTGGATATAAGTTCTCAGTTTCCTAGATAGTAGAATATTTAGATAATAGGGAGTTAGTTTTGGTCTTATCCATCTCATTTCACTATGGTTGGTAGTTCTTGGAACCTTTATAGAAGGCTAGGCATGGTTTATTCTTCATGTGGAGGTTGTGACCATTGGAATCATGAGTTCCCAAACCTCATCAATGGTTGGTAGAGAGTAGTTGTTATTTTCCTAGCCCATCCATTGCAGTATTATCTTCTAAGGTAATAGAAGTAGTAAGTTTCTCTAGATTCTGATTAACAGAGATGTTATGGGGCTGGAAAAGGATAGCCACGTGACTCCCATCATCCTTAAGAAAAATGAGTTGAGAATGACCATGGAGGTGGTCTCTATTAGGTACATAGATTCTATGGAGATAGATGTGGTCAGAATCATGCCTCAGAGTTTCCAGCAATGGGTGAGATAGATGTCATGTGAGGTATTATCTACTTCAATTATACCTGTGAGTATACCTTGTACAATTCAGAAGCTATTCACTACTTCATTACACCTAACCTAGTCCATGCTTTGGGACATGAGGTGAAGAGGCTTCCATTTCAATTGGAATTGACTATTATAGTACTAGGTTGAGATAGCTTGTATGATGTTTACATTTATTGTGAGTTGACTCTAGGTAAACATCACTCTTAGATAGATTTATTATGTTTTTGGATATTTCCATATGACATCAAACTCAACATGGATTAGTTGTATCTAGTGTAGGATATTTTTTATTACTGTAGGAGCTGTGTTATATTGTATGATGGTGGAGGAGTTAAGGTTTTGTTTATTGGTGAGTGAGACCCTCATATGGGTTAGAGGCGTGTTGACTTCTTATCTTCTTTCGTGGATGAGATGGTGTTTATCCGGTATCAGATCAACCGGTGTTGTTTCCTAGGGTTGAAAAAGAGTACCATGATGTACTTTTAAAAGAGGTTTTATCTTTACTCCCTTTAAAAGAGACCGAGATTGGGATTGAGTTGTAGTTGGGTGTCACCCTAATATCAGTGTATTCATATATAATGTCACCATATTAGTTATGGGAGATGTAGATTGATACTGATACTCTTATATAGTTATGTTTTATTCCTCAAAATACATATCTTTGGGGTTCTTTGGTTCTATTTTAGAAGAAGGTAGATAATAGTCTATGCTTTTGTATAGATTATCATCACTTAAACTAGGTGTTATTGAAGATATACAATCCTCTTCAATGGATTGACGCTTTATTAGATCTTAAGGCAAATGATTAATAAATTCCAAAGATTAATTTTACATGTCAATATGAGAATTATGAGTTTTTAAATTCTTTTTAGTGTTATAAATTCTCTGGATATGTTCATGGGATTGATGAATTCTTTATTCTAGGAATTGCTCGATTAGTTTATGGTCATTTTTTGTTCATAAAATATTTGTGTATTTTATGTTGGGGTAAGAGTGTGAAGAGTATTTGTGGAATTCATTAAGAGTTATTCAACATTATAAGATATCTGGGAATAAGTCTAATATCAATATTTTGGACCATGAGTTACATTATTAAAGCATGTTGTGTCTCTTTGTGAACCAGTCATGGCCCCTTTGAAGATTTATTTTGTTGTTTCTTTGGTATCCCCTAAGAATGTTGTAGAGGTACAAAGTTTCTATGGTATTCTGTGATACTATAGAAGGTTCATACCCAAATTCTCTTGAATTGTGACTCTCGTGAAATATTTGACCAGAAAGGATTAATCATTCACATAGAGTGACCAATATGAGACTTTATTCGATTATTTGAAGGAGAAGCTGGTCGTTTCTCTAGTTATTTATTTCCTAGAGGAGGATGCAATGTTTCATGTTTATTACAATTTTGCAAATATTTTCATGGGAGGTATTTCTGTAGAGGTCTGAAGCTTGATGTACATGGACATTACATTAATTTTGTGGAATACTTAATACATAACAAAAACAAACATTCAAGGGCCATAATAGTTTAGTGTCTTTGGAAACTTGGAACATAATCTTCTAATCGTGGTGAAAGATATTCAAAATCTCCCATAAAGATCTTCCCCTTTTTGTTTTCTTACCTAAAACCTTTCTTTAAATCCTGGGGAAAAGAAAACATATAAACGGTGAGCTCAAATTCTCAGTAATGGTAAACATGGTTAAAATAAAACAAATCATATACATTTGAACTTAAAAACATGAACATAATGTTTAAACATAAAAATCTTGGGCAATGACATAAAACAAGGAAGTACATAAGGCATAGATCATAAAGAAATATCAATCATTATAAAATAGCATGGAAATAAAACATGTGATTGTTGAAACCATTAAGAACATGATATTATTTCCATAGTATCCAAGACATTGCTTCCAATACCATCTTAGTGGAAAAAGTCCCTTTTTGAATCGAGTTCACTCCTCGTTCCAGTCTTGTATTACTGAACTGGATTAACTTACCGTTCCAGCCATGTCTATCTCATGAGATATAAATCTTTACCCAATTCATTGGAGGGAGTTATAGGTCCCACCCATCTCTTAATTAAAGCATTCTTATGTGTGCCACAAAATCATAAATCATAAATCATAGCATAACCCATGTAATAAAAATGGGATTCTTAAACATCATGCCATCATAAGATAATCCATATAAGATAAAAAAAGGACATCATGAAAATAATTCCATCATAACATAATAAAATCAATGTAAAAATAGGGATAGAAATATAACCCTATATTATCTTAGAGGGAAAATAATTTTGATAAAATGCTTGAACTCCATTCTTGAGGAAAATATCCTTTCTACTTCAAAAAACATTTTTCATTTCTTAACATGTCATAAAATTTTAAACTAAAAGAAGTTGATTAAAAATGAAATTGAAAACTTGTAAATGAATCTTCATGGAAATAATGTTCTAAAAATCCGTTCATTCCATATAAGTTAAAGAAAAACATTATTCTCGTACTTTGGCCAGAAAAGTTAAAAAAGTACCTCGTACTAAAAATGACAAAAGATTCCTTTCATATATTTTACTAAACACTCACCAATGGGTAAAATTGGATTCAAACAATTGTAGGTGGATGGAAATTTTATTAAATATTGAGGAAACATGGATGTGGATGATAAATATTCCCCAGTAAATTATGAAGTATAAACAATCTCGGATAAAAATGAGATTGTGAGATTTTACCTTACCTTACGTCCGATATACTTAATATGTATCCGAACCTCCTATATAATGATTTAAATAATGTCATTTACTTATTACAGAATCATATTCATTGTTATGATATCATATATTGTTCACTTATGACTTTATATTACCCGTTCTTTTGTAAATTCCACATTAAAGCAGCATTTTGGGTAAAATCGTTTCATTTATCGTACATGTTTCGACTTGTTGTTCTTGATATTATTACTTATATACTGATTTACATAATTACATAATTTGAAACATGATTTATGTATAATATATATTCAGAATATACATATATACACGATAGATCGATAAATGGAATGAAATACACCGTTCATGGAGACGGTAGGCCGTACGTACGCATGAACGCTGTTTTTGTTTCCTTATTGAATTGAATGGAATTAAGTAGATGAAATACATATATATATACATAAGTCCAACATCATTATTATGTCATATATTTCATTATTATTCAGTATATATACTTTATAATCATTCATGAATGGTTAACATGGAGAATGAATCTCATCGTGTTGTGGAGACGGTAGTCCGTACGTACGAACGAGCGATGATATCATTCCCATGATCATGGAATTGCATCGAAGTGTATGTATAATATTTCAGAATCTATATCACCTTAAAAAAATCATATATAGTTATTTACTTACACCATTATACCCATCCAAGTAAGGTGGTGGTGGAAAACAGATTACCCCACAGCGTGGAGACGGTATTCCGTACGTACGCATGCGTGGTGATTTCGTTTTCCGTAGGATGGATAGAAGGTGGAATAGGGTTGTTTCATATTTATAAAAAAATATAAGTATATTATTGATACTTATGTTATTACTTAATAATGAAACAACTAAATAAGAGGAAGTAGAAGAAGAAAGAAACTTGAGGGAATCAGAATAAGAGATTACCTCTTCTTCGACGCACATCCTTTAAGCTTCCTGTTAAGGAAGTAGAGTTGGTCTTTTGAGAAGACCAGAACCTCCATAATTTTTCTAGGGAATTGGAGAAGATAAATGGTCAGGGGTTTGCCGAGCTTCAAGGCTCAAAAGGGTTTGAAGAGAATATGGAAGGGGTTCCCTTTTTATAAGGGAGGAGAGGGGCTCCTTTGAAAAAACATAAAATATTATTATATAATAAAGTCATATTCGGGTTTTAATAGCTCAAAATTGATTTATTTTTAAGATAAGGTGGGTATGGGTCGAAATAATCTCAACCAATATATTTTATACAGGTTTGGGTCATTATATTAACCTTATCTTTTAGTTTTAACTCTTAGTTAATTAGATTGACATTTACTATGTCACTTTGTATTTTTATATTATATAGTTAATAAACATACCATATACATCCAAGAAACCCCCAAGTGGTCCATTAATGATACAAATATCATGATAGAAGTATTTTGGACGAACCTTATAGTTTTAGGAATATAATAACAATTAATAATATAATATTGGTTTTAAAAAGAATTTTATGTCAATTTTGACACTATTTGGTAATGGATTTTTGTGAAAATCATAACAACATGATTAGTTCGAAAAAATTAAATTAATTAAATACTAAAATCTCATAGTAACCTATAAAATTAGTGTAATTAATAAAAAGTATTAAATTACATTTATTTGGGTATTTATAACATCAATTATTTTAATATTTCATTATTTAGGTAATTACTACATCACCATTGTGTCATAAATAACTTAAATTATTTAATGTCTAAAAATTATAAATAAAATACCATTAGGTAGGAAATCTTTTTATATTTCTAATGAATATTTATAGTCGAATTAATCTTATGTATAACCCTATATTAAAAATTATTTAGTTATTAAACATTGATTTTAACTATTTTAACCTTTCTTTAAATAAATTAATAATAAATGTCCTAATCTAATCCAAGTGGACCTAAATGGTCATATTTTATTCTTAAGGTTGTTTTTGGTCTAATTACACTTATCCAATATTATTAGGACATGTGTTAGGGTAATAATAATATCATTTTTACCCCTAATAACCCTATTTACTTTTAACCTTGGTAAATAAAAGTAAAAAGGTACTATTCAAAAAAGATTATTTACATCTCATTGAACCAAATTTTAGTCCTTGATATTAACCATGTGTCTTGTATTTTCGAAATTCCACTCATAGAAGCGGTAAAATTATGTTTTATGTGAATTTCCAAATTCTCCTAGGCGGTGGGTAAAAGACGGTGAAAAGTTCAATGAAATTTTTAAATATCTAAAATTATTATAAAATGACTCCAATTAATTAAATTGAACTTATATAGGTATTATTTATCAATTTTGAACTAAAATAAATTTAAATAAAATAAATAATTATTTAAATAAAAAGTCAGTTTTTAAATAGTAACTTAGTGTTTTCACTATTCATAAAAAATTGAATATTTTCAGAAAAATACCAAAAATTCACCCTAGGATAATTTTGATATTCCGAATCCAAAAATGAAGTCCATTTTGAAAGATAAAATTTATAAAATTTCAAAAAGTGGGTATTACTATTCATAACAGCTATTTCATAATAATATTATAATAATAACTCGTTTAGTGAAACTTGGTATTGCGTATAACACACGCTATCGTGGAAGGTCGCAGTTGCGCACAATGAAAGCCAAGTTAGGGTTGTGTGTAGTGAAAGATTCATTTTTTGTTGCATATAATAGAATCCAACCATATTTCATTTATATATTGAATATATATATATATATATACACTCAATATTGTATAAAATAACTTCAATCAAACGAACTTGAAATTGTGTGTAACACAATCCAAGATTAGTCTTGTGTATAATTCATGATAATACGATGTTGCGTATAGAACAAGCTAATTTTGGTGTCTAATACAACACAAGACATCAATGAAATTTAAAATAATAATTCTCATAAAATCTTGGGTTGTTACATTCTACCCCCCTTAAAATGAATTTCTCCCTCGAAATTCGTCGGGGTTATAAATCAGTTACTACTTGAAATTTTCATTAATAGAAACCCACATCGTAAAAAAGAATAATAATACTTAATTTTAAAAATTGATGTATGAAACATATCAGTTACTGAAATTAACTAATCACTGGGTTTCCACATATGATAACATAGGTGAAAATATGGATATAGAAGAGAAATCTAACCATAAAGTTCTGATTGAGAGTGGTAGAGGACATGGATTTGATAAAGCCAAGAGTCACAAAGCCATAAATTTGTGATGATCTAAGGTACCATCTGAATCATCAGATATGAGAGCACTAGGAAAACATTTTTGGTTTTCAAGATCATTTCCCTAAATTTGAAGAATTTTAATTAGAAGAAATACTTACTTTATTTCGGTATAATCTCATTGTTGTTTGTGCTTTGAACAATTTCCACTTCATCTCTTAAAAAAATGAAGTTGAATTTATCTTCTGTGAAGTGTTAGAAGATAATGCGATAGAATGATTGTTCATTCCATCTGTCTCAAACGTAAAGTTAAGAATAATTATATACATAAGTCCATCTATGGTGAGATTAATCGTATATGGTTCCAAAAATGAGCTTATACTTCATCTATCGTACAGCTTAATAATATAAAACTAATATCTACTAACCAGGGACTTCCTGTAGGATTGTGGTAGGTGATAAAGGCCTGTTGCACTTCGGTTGTGGGTTTGATTCCCACAGCCTTATCCGACGCGACGGGTTGTCACCCATCCTCTAGGTTGTCCTTTTTCTAAAACTACATAATTATAAAATTCCATCAATAATATCGAAAACCATTCTAGCCTTAAATAATGCTAACTTATGTCCAACATAATCCATTTCAAATCTTTTGGCTTATCCAAAATACTTCTGTCCAAGATTATAGTACAAAGAAAACAATTACTAGAAATTTCATCTACCGAGCATGTGAATACCATCATTTATCCCCCATATATCATATGATATATCTTGTTGGTCACATTCCAAACATGTGAATACCTTAATCATGTATTATATTGAAAAATTAATACCCATTGAACCTTAGTGAAAACATGAATGCTGTCAAAAGTCAACTCTTTCCATATACCAAAATCCCAAAATTTCGATATACTCAAACCATGATATCACTTTGTCCTTATATCAGTCATGAGATCATGAATACTATCATACAGATTATTTTCTCCATATCCCATCATTATGAACATATCATCTACTTTCCAAAAATATTCAAATAATCTTTCATGGTTATTGGTACCATTCAACATATACTATCAAATACTTAGGAAAAACAATGGTGTAACAATCCTTAGATGTGTCTTTATTCCATAGTACCATAAATTATTCTTGATAAACATACAATCATTCCACTACCATCTTAAACCAATGACTGAGATTCATCATTTCCTTCATCTCATATATCATTTCTAGTCTCCTCATCATCATCCACATAAATACTACCCATATGACCATGCTGATTCTCTTTATGAGATTTTACCTTAGGTCATTTGTTTGCATAATGCCCGTACATACCCCATTTAAAACATCTAATCATTGTTGATGTCGTAGAAATACCATTATCCTTTTCCATGGTGTTAACTGAAACTTTTACTTTACAATTACTAGCTATGTGTCCTTCTTTTCCACACCCAAAGCATCTTCCAGTTCCATTGAAACATTCTCCATGATTCCTCTTCCCACATGATTTACTTGAGGGAAATTTAACTTTCTTTCCTCTATGATCATCATGAAACTCCATCTTTCTCTTATTTGCCGAGTCAGGAAACTTACCAAAGTTGAGATTATTGGTCATATTATGATATTTATGATTAGGAATAATAATGATATGTGGACCTCCGGATCCAATTTCATTTGTTTTTTCAATAAGAATATCATGCCATTGTTCATAATATCCTCCATTATCATGAATATTCATGTTTCCAGCCAATTTCTAAAACCCAGAAAGAATTGTGTGAGTGGAAAAAATAATACTAGGAATACAACATAATAAAGGGAGATTACCTTCAATATCTAACATATTAGGTTTAATTCTAATATCGTTATTATAATTCTAGTACTATAACCTATACTTATACATAACCTTAGGGACATCCCTAGACATACCTTATAAATATCTCTAGGGATGTCACTAAAGTTTTCACATCCTAGTTTCCAAAGGTTGACTAAACCTTTCCTCTGATACCGAATGTAGAGGCCCAAATCTTGACGTACATGGACATTACATTACTTTTGAAGAATACTTAATACATAACAAAAACAAACACTCAAGGACCGTAATAGTTTAGTGTCTTTGGAAACTCGGAACGTAATATTCTAATCGTGGTGAAAGATATTCAACATCTCCCATAAAGATCTTCCTCTTTTGGTTTTCTTACCTAAAACCTTTCTTTAAATCATTGGGAAAAGAAAACATATAAAGGGTGAGCTCAAATTCTCAGTAAGGGTAAGCATGGATAAAATAAAACAAATCTTATACATTTGAACTTAAAAACATGAACATAATGTTTAAACATAAAAATATTGGGCAATGACATAAAACATGGCAGTACATAGGGTATAGATCCTAAAGAAACATTAATCATGATAAAATAGCATGGAAATAAAACATGTGATTGTTGCAATCATTAAGAACATGATATTATTTCCATAGTAGCCAAGGCATTACTGCCAAGACCATCTTAGTGGACAAAGTCCCTTTCTGAATCGAGTTCACTCCTCGTTCCAGTCCTGTATTACTGAATTGGATTAACTTACCGTTCCAGCCATGTCTATCTCATGAGATATAAATCATTACCCAATGCATTGGAGGGAGATATAGGTCCCACCCATCTCATAATGAAACCATTCTTATGTGTACCACAAAATCATAAATCATACATCATAGCATAAACCATGTAATAAAAATGGGATTCTTAAACAACATTCCATCATAACATAATCCATCTAAGATAAAAGGACATCATAAAAATAATTCCATCATAACATAATTAAATCAATGTAAAAATAGGGATAGAAAGAGAACCCTATATTATCTTAGATGGAAAATAATTTTGATAAAATGCTTGAACTCCATTCCTGAGGAAAATATCCTTTCTACTTCAAAAAACATTTTTACTTTCTTAACATGTCATAAAATTTTAAACTAAAAGAAGTTGATTACAAATAAACTTGAAAACTTGTAAAGGAAGCTTCATGGAAATAATGATCTAAAAATCCGTTCATGCCGTATAAGTTAAAGAAAAACATTCTTCATGTACTTTGGCCGAAAAAGTCAAAAATGTACCTCGTACTAAAAATGAAAAAATATTCCTTTCATATCATTTACTAAAAACTCACCAATGGGTAAAATTGTATTTAAACAATTTTAGGTGGATGGAAATAATATTACATATTGAGGAAATATGTATGTGGATTATAAATATTCCCCAGTAAATTATGAAGTATAAACAATCTCGGATAAAAATGAGATTGTGAGATTTTCCCTTACCTTACATTCGATATGCTTCGTATGTATCTGAACCTCCTGTATAATGATTTAAATAATTTCATTGACTTATTAAAAAATTATATTCGTTGTTATGATATCATATGTGGTTCACTTATGACTTTATATTACCCATTCTTTTGAAAATTCCATATTAAAAAAAACATTTTGTGTAAAATCGTTTCATTTATCGTATGTGTTTCGACTTGTTGTTCTTGATATTATTACTTATATACTTATTTACATAATTCCAGAATTTAAAAAATGATTTATATATAATATATATTCATCATATATATATATATATATAAATGATAGATCGATAAATGGAATGAAATACACCGTTCATGGAGACGGTAGGCCGTACGTACGCATGAACGCTGTTTTCTTTTCCTTATTGAATTGAATGGAATTAAGTAGATGACATAAATATATATATACATAATTCCAATATCATTATTATTTCATATATTTCCTTATTATTTAGTATATATACTTTATAATCATTCATGAATGGTTAACATGGAGAATGAATCTCATCGTGTCGTGGAGACGGTAGTCCGTATGTACGCACGAGCGATGATATCATTCCCATGATCGTGGAATTAGATCGAAGTGTATGTATAATATTTTATAATCAATATATATTTACAATAATCATATATAGTTATTTATTTACACCATTATTCCCATCTAAGTAAGGTGGTGGTGGAAAACAGATTACACCACGGCGTGGAGACGGTATTCTGTACGTACGCACGCGCGATGATTTCATTTTCAGTAGGATAGATAGAAGGTGGAATAGGGTTGTTTCATATTTATAATAACATATCAGTATATGAGTGATACAAATTTTATTACTTCATAATGAAACAACTAAATAAGAGGAAGTAGAAGAAGAAAGAAACTTGAGAGAATCGGAGGAAGAGATTACCTCTTCTTCGACGCACCTCCTTTAATCTTCCTCTTAATGAAGTAGAGTTGGTCTTTTGAGAAGACAAGAAACTCCATAATTTTGATAGGGAATTGGAGAAGATAAATGTTCAGGGGTTGTCTGAGCTTCAAGGCTCAAAAGGGTGTGAAGAGAAGAGGGAAGGGGTCCCCTTTTTATAAGGGAGGAGAGGGGCACCTTTGGAAAAACATAAAATATTATTTTATAATAAAGTCATATTCAGTTTTTAATAGCTCCAAATTGATTTATTTTAAAGATAAGGTGGGGATGGGTAGAAATAATCTCAAAAAATATATTTTAGATAGGTTTGTGTCATTATATTAACCTTATATTTTAGATTTAACTCTTAGTTAATTAGATTGACATTTACCATGTCACTTTGTATTTTTATATTATATAGTTAATAAACGTACAATATACATCCAAGTGACCCCCAAGTGGTCCATTAATGATAAAAAAATCATGATATAAGTATGTTGGCCGAATTTTAGAGTTTAAGGAATATAATAAAAATTAATAATATAATATTTGTTTTAAAAACAATTTTATGTCGATTTTGAGACTATTTGGTAATGGATTTTTGTGAAAATCATAACAGCACGATTATTTCGAAAAAAGTAAATTAATTAAATACTAACATGTCATATTAACCTATTAAATTATTTTAATTCATAAAAAGTCTCAAATTATTTTTATTTGGGTATTTATAACATCAATTATTTTAATATTTCATTATTTAGGTAATTACTGCATCAACATTGTGTCATAAATAACATAAATTATTTAATGTCTAAAAATTATAAATAAAAATCCATTAGGTAGGAAATCTTTTTATATTTCTAATGAATATTTATAGTCTAATTTATCTTTTTTATAACCTTATATTAAAAATTATTTATTTATTAAACATTTATTTTTAACTATTTTAACCCTTCTTTAAATAAATTAATAATAAATGTCCTAATCTAATCATAGTGGACCTAAATTGTCATATTTCATTCCTAAGGTTGTTTTTGGTCGAATTAAACTTATCCAATATAATTAGGTCATGTTTTAGGTTAATAATAATATAATTTTTACCCTTAATAACCCTATTTCCTTTTAACCGTTGTAAATAAAAGTAAAAAGTTACTATTCACCAAAAATTATTTTCATCTCATTGAACCACATTTTAGTCCTTGATATTAACCGTGTCTCTAGGATTTTCAAAATTCCACTCACAGAAGTGGTAAAATTAAGTTTTATGTGAATTTCCAAATTCTCCTAAGAGGTGGGTAAAAGACGGTGAAAAGTTCAATAAAATTTTTATATATCTAAAATTATTATAAAATGACTCCAATTAATTACATTGAACTTATATAGGTATTATGTATCAATTTTTACCTAAAATAAATTTTATAAAATAAATAATTATTTAAATAAAAAGTTGGTTTTGAAATAGTAACTCAGTGTTTTCACTATTCATCAAAAAATGAATGTTTTTAGAAAAATACCAAAAATTCACCCTAGGATAATTTTGATATTCCGAATCCAAAAATGAAGTCCATTTTGAATGATAAAATTTATAAAATTTTAAAAAGTGGGTATTACTATTCATAACTGCTTGTTCATAATAATATTATAATAATATATCGTTTAGTGAAACTTTGTATTGCGTATAACACACGCTATCATGGAAAGTCGCGGTTGCGTGTAATGAAATCCAAGTCAGGCTTGCGTGTAGTGAAATATTCATTTGTTGTTGTGTATAATATAATCCAACCATATTTCATTTATACATTGAATATATATATACACTCAATGTTGCATAAAATAACATCAATCAAACGAACTTGAAATTGTGTGTAACACAATCCAAGATTAGTGTTGTGTATACTGCAAGCTGATACGGTGTTGCGTATAGAACAAGATAATTTTGGTGTCACATACAACACAATACATCAATGAAATTTAAAATATTAATTCTCATAAAATATTGGGTTGTTACATTCTACCCCCCTTAAAATGAATTTCACCCTCAAAATTCGACGGGGTTATAAATCAATTACTACTTGAAATTTTCTTTAATAGAAACCCACATCGTAAAAAGAAATACTAAAATTTAATTTTAAAAATTGATGTATGAAACATATCAGTTACCCAAATTAACTAATCACTAGGTTTCCACATATGATAACATAGGTGAAAATATGGATATGGAAGAGAAATCTAACTTTCAAGTTCTGATGGAGAGTGGTAGAAGACATGGATTTGATAAATCCAAGAGTCACAAAGCCATAAATTTGTGATGATCTAAGGTACCATCTAAATCATCAGATATGAGAGCACTAGGACAACATTTTTGGTTTTCAAGATCATTTCCCTAAAGTTGAAGAATTTTAATTAGAAGAAATACTTACTTTATTTCGGTACAATCTCACTATTGTTCATGCTTTGAACAATTTACACTTCATCTATTAATGAAATGAAGTTGAATTTATCTTCTGTTAAGTGTTAGCAGATAATGTGATAGAATGATAGTTCATTCCATCTATCTTAAACATAAAGTTAGGAATAATTATATACATAAGTCCATCTATGGTGCGATTAAATGTATATGGTTCAAAAAATGAGCTTATACTTCATCTATCATACCGCTTAATAATTTAAAACTAATTTCTACTAACCAGGGACTTCCTGTAGGCCAGTGGTAGGTGATAAAGGCCTTTCGCACTTCGGATGTGGGTTCGATTCCCACAACCTTATCCGACGCGACGGGTTGTCGCCCATCCTGCAGGTTGTCCTTTTTCTAAAACTACATAATTATAACATTCCATCAATAATATCGAAAACAGTTCTAGCCTTAAACAATGATAACTTATGTCCAACATAATCGATTTCAAATCTTTAGGCTTATCCAAAATACTTTTGTCCAAGCTTATAGTATAAAGAAAACAATTACTAGAAATTTCATCTACCGAGCATGTGAATACCTTCATTTATCCCCCATATATCATACGATACATCTTGTTGGTCACATTCCAAAAATGTGAATACCTTAATAATGTAATCTATTGAAAAATTAATACCCATTAAACCTTATTGAAAACATGAATTCTGTCAAAAGTTAACTCTTTCCACATACCAAAATCCCAAAATTTCGATACACTCAAACCATGATATCACTTTGTCCTCATATCAGTCATGAGCTCATGAATACGATCATGCATATTATTTTATCCTTATCCCTTCATTATGCACATATCATCTACTTTCCAAAAATATTCGAATAATCATTCATGTTTATTGGTACTATTCAACATATACTATCCAATACTTAGGAAAAAAATGGTGTAACAATCCTTAGATGTGTCCTTATTCCATAGTACCATAAATTATTCTTAATAAACATACAATCATTCCACTACCTTCTTAAACCACTGACTGAGCTTCATCATTTATTTCATCTCATATATCATTTGTAGTCTCTTCATCATAATCCACATAAATACTACCCATATGACCATGCTGATTCTATTTATGAGATTTTACCTTAGGGCATTGGTTTACATAATGCACGTACATTCCACATTTAAAACATCTAATCATTGTTGATGTCGTAGCAATACCATTATCCTTTTCCATGGTGTTAACTGAACCTTTTCCTTTACAATTACTGGCTTTGTGTCTTTCTTTTCCACACCCAAAGCATCTTCAAGTTCCTTTGAAACATTCTCCATGATGCCTCTTCCCACATGATTTACATGAGGGAAATTGAACTTTCTTTCCTCTATGATCATCATGAAACTTCATCTTTCTCTTATTTTCTGAGTTAGGAAACTTACCAAATTTGAGATTATTGGTCATATTATGAGATTTATGATTAGGAATAATAACGATATGTGAACCTCCAGATCCAATTTAATTTGGGTTTTCATTATGAATATCATGACATTGTTCATCATATCCTCCATTATCATGAATATTCCTGTTTCCATCCATTTTCTAAAACCCAGAAAGAATAGTCTGAGTGGAAAAACTAATACTAGGAATACAACATAATAAAGGGGGAGTACCTTCAATATCTAACATCTTAGGTTTAATTATAATATCTTTACTATAATTCTAGGACTATAACCTATACCTTTACTTAACATTAGGGACATCCATATACATACCGTAGAAATATCTCTAGGGATATCACTAAAGTTTTCACATCCTAGTTTCCAAAGGTTGACTAAACCTTTCCTCTTATAACAACTGTAGAGGCCCAAATATTGATGTACATGGATATTAAATTACTTTTGCGTAATACTTAATACTTAACAAAAACAAACACTCAAGGACTATATTAGTTTAGTGTCTTTGGAAACTCGGAACATAATCTTCTAATCGTGGTGAAAGATCTTCAAAATCTCCCATAAAGATCTTCCCCTTTTGGTTTTCTTACCTAAAACCTTTCTTTAAATCCTGGGGAAAAGAAAACTGATAAAGGGTGAGCTCATATTCTCAGTAGGGGTAATAGTGGATAAAATAAAACAAATCATATACATTTGAACTTAAAAACATGAACATAATGTTTAAACATAAAAATCTTGGGCAATGACATAAAACATGGCAGCACATAAGGCATAGATCATAAAAAAACATTAATCACGATAAAATAGCATGGAAATAAAACATGTGATTGTGGAAACCATTAAGCACATGATATGATTTCCATAGTAGCCAAGGCATTGCTTCCAAGACCATCTTAGTGGAAAAAGTCCCTTTCTGAATCGAGTTCACTCCTCGTTCCAGTCCTGTATTACTGAACCGAATTAACTTACTGTTCTAGAGATGTCTATCTCATGAGATATAAATCTTTACCCAATGCATTGGAGGGAGATATATGTCCCAACCATCTCATAATGAAACCATTCTTATGTGTACCACAAAATCATAAATCATACATCATAGCATAACCCATGTAATAAAAATGGGATTCTCATGTCATCATAACATAATCCATATAAGATAAAAGGACATCATAAAAATAATTCCATCATAACATAATCAAATAAATGTAAAAATAGGGATAGAAACATAACCCTATATTATCTTATATGGATAATAATTTTTGATAAAATTCTTGAACTCTATTCTTGAGGAAAATATCTTTTCTACTTCAAAATACATTTTTCATTTCTTAACATGTCATGAAATTTTAAACTAAAAGAAGTTGATTAAAAATAAACTTGAAAATTTGTAAAGGAAGATTCATGGAAATAATGTTCTAAAAATCCGTTCATTCCATATAAGTTAAAGAAAAACATTCTTCTTGTACTTTGGCCAGAAAAGTAAAAAAAAGTACCTCGTACTAAAAACGAAAAAAGATTGCTTTTATATCTTTTACTAAAAACTCACCAATGGGTAAAATTGGATTTAAAAAATTGTAGGTGGATGTAAATAATATTACATATTGAGGAAACATGTATGTGGATGATGAATATTCTCCAGTAATTATGAAGTATAAACAATCTCGGATAAAAATGATATTGTGAGATTTTCCCTTACCTTACGTCTGATATTCTTCGTATGTATCCGAACCTCCTGTATAATGATTTAAATAATGTCATTGAATTATTAAAGAATAATATTAATTGTTATTATATCATATATGGTTCAATTATGACTTTATATTACCCGTTATTTTGTAAATTCCATATTAAATCAGCATTTTGGGTAAAATCGTTTCATTTATCGTACGTGTTTCGACTTGTTGTTCTTGATATTATTACTTATATGATGATTTAAATAATTCCAGAATGTAAAAAATGATTTATATATAATATATATTCAACATATACATATATATATATATATATATATATGATAGATCGATAAATGGAATGAAATACACCGTTCATGGAGACGGTAGGCTGTACGTACGCATGAACGCTGTTTTCGTTTCCTTGTTGAATTGAATGGGATTAAGTAGATGACATAAATATATATATACATAAGTCCAGTATCATTATTATGTCATATATTTAATTATTATTCATTATATATACTTTATAATCATTCATGAATGGTTAACATGGAGAATGAATCTCATCGCGTCGTGGAGACGGTAGTCCGTACGTATGCACGAGCGATCATATAATTCCCATGATCGTGGAATTGTATCGAAGTGTATGTATAATATTTCATAATAAATATAACATTAAAATAATCATATATAGTTATTTATTTACACCATTTTTCCCATCCATGTATGGTGGTGGTGGAAAACATAATACACCACGGCGTGGAGACGGTATTCCGTACGTACGCACACACGGTGATTTCTTTTTTCCATAGGATGGATAGAAGGTGGAATGCGATTGTTTCATATTTATAATAAAATATCTTTATATTAGTGATACTGATGTTATTACTTCATAATGAAACAACTAAAGAAGAGTAATTAGAAGAAGAAAGAAACTTGAGAGAATCGGAAGAAGAGATTACCTCTTTTTCGACGCACCTCCTTTAAGCTTCCTCTTAAGGAAGTAGAGTTTGCATTTTGAGAAGAACAGAACCTCCATAATGTTTCCTGGGAATTTTAGAAGAGAAATTTTCAGGGGTTGGCCGTGGTTCATGGCTCAAAAGGGTGTGAAGAGAAGAGGGAAGGGGTTCCCGTTTTATAAGGGAGGAGAGGGGCACCTTTGAAAAGACATAACATATTATTTTATAATAAAGTCATATTCGGTTTTTAATAGCTCCAAATTGATTTATTTAGAATATAATGTCGGTATGGGTCTAAATAATATCAACCAATAGATTTTAGACTGGTTTGGGTCATTATATTGACCTTATCTTTTGGTTTTAACTCTTAGTTAATTAGATTGACATTTACTATGTCACTTTGTATTTTTATATTATATAGTTAATAAACTTACCATATACATCCAAGAGACCCCCCAAGTGGTCCATTAATGATACACCTATCATGATATAAGTATATTGGCTTAACAATAGATTTTTAGGAATATAATAACAATTAATAATATAATATGTTTTTTAAAAACAATTTTATGTCAATTTTGACACTATTTGTTAATGGATTTTTGTGAAAATCATAAAAGCATTATTAGTTCGAAAAAAGTTAATTAATTAAATAAACACATGTCATATTAACCTATAAAATTAGTGTAATTCATAAAAAGTCTCAAATTACATTTATTTTGGTATTTATAACATCAATTATTTTAATATTTCATTATTTAGGTAATTACTGCATCACCATTATGTCATAAATAACTTAAATTATTTAATGTCTAAAAATTATAAATAAAATACCATTAGGTAGGAAATATTTTTTTCTTTCTAATTAATATTTATAGTAGAATTAATCTAATTTATAACCCTATATTAAAAATTATTTAGTTTTTAAACATTGATTTTAACTATTTTAACCCTTCTTTAAATAAATTAATAATAAATGTTCTAATCTAATCCAAGTGGACCTAAATGGTCATATTTATTCCTAAGGTTGTTTTTGGTAGAATTAAACTTATCCAATAGAATTAGGACATGTGTTAGGATAATAATAATATCATTTTTACCCTTAATTACCCTATTTACTTTTAACAAAGGTAAATAAAAGTAAAAAGTTACTATTCACCAAAAATTATTTTTATCTCATTGAACCACATTTTAGTCCTTGATATTAACCATGTCTCTTGGATTTTCGAAATTCCAGTCACAGAAGCAGTAAAATTATGTTTTATATGAATTTCCAAATTTTCCTAGGAGGTGGGTAAAAGACGGTGAAAAGTTCAATAAATTTTTATATATCTAAAATTATTATAAAATGACTCCAATTAATTAAATTGAACATATATAGGTATTGTGTATCATTTTTGACCTAAAGTAAATTAAAAAAAAAATAAATAATTATTTAAATAAAAAGTTGGTTTTTAAATAGCAACCTAGTGTTTTCACTATTCATCAAAAATTGAAAGTTTTCCGAAAAATACCAAAAATTCACCCTAGGATAATTTTGATATTCCGAATCCAAAAATGAAGTCCATTTTGAAATATAAAATTTATAAAATTTCAAAAAAAGTGGGTTTTACTATTCATAACGGCTAGTTTATAATAATATTATAATAATATCTCGTTTAGTGAAACTTGGTATTGCATATAACACACGCTATTGTGGAAGGTCGTGGTTGCGTGTAATGAAAGCCAAGTCAGGGTTGTGTGTAGTGATAGATTAATTTGTTGTTTCATATAATAGAATCCAACAATATTTCATTTATACATTGAATATATATATATACACTCAATGTTGCATAAAAGAACTTCAATCAAACGAACATGAAATTGTGTGTAACATGATCCAAGATTAGTGTTGTGTATACTGCAAGCTAATACGGTGTTGCGTATAGAACAAGCTAATTTTGGTGCCGCGTATAACACAAGACATCAATGAAATTAAAAATAATAATTCTTATAAAATCTTGTGTTGTTACAGTTTTGATGTAGTAAAGAGTGGTTTTTTTCTACGGGTTATAACAATTACACCTTATCAAATATAACTATATCACCCATGATCTTGAGCATATTATAACCATGTTTTCTATGAAGTTATGGTTGTGTTACCTCATTGAAAATAACTTTTTGGTCTTCAATTTCCATTATCTGTTTAGTTATATCTTCTCCCATCACAATTTGAACTTTTAACAGTGACTATAACACCTTGATATTTAATGAATTAGGTTTCTTCAATAAATTTTTTCTTCAATAGATTGCGTTATACACCAAAACAAGCCTAAAAATACTATGATATACTTGTAGAATATTATTATGACATGTTATCACATAACCATTGGATTGTATAGTATGAATAGGAATTACTATATTATGAAAATATATGGCTATCAAATTTATAAAATAATTCATTGATTATCAATTAATTAAAAATTAAAATAAAATTCTTATGAAAATAAAGAATTGTTTTTTTATAATTTTTTTTCTACATGTGTAATGATTTTTTATCCAAATAAATTAAATCTACCACTATAGGTGAATTATTTTAATAACATTTTTATATATAATATATTCAATAATTTTTTTAATCATTTCTCTAATATTAATGATAAAAAAAATTCGGTTTTATGGTTAAAATTTTCCTTTTTATTAACTATGGTCATTTTTGTATTATTCATGTTTATATTAAAATTAATTTCTACCAATTATAGTTATTTAATTTGATAAAATTAATTCCATACATATAATTCGAAGGTTCAAATTTGGAAGGTTGGTCCCTTTTTATTTTTCTTAAAAATGAATAGTGTTCTTGGTGAAATTTATCTCCTCAGTAAAGGGTAAATTCGATTAATCTTGATTAAAACCTTGTGATAAGGCCATAATGTTTCATCATAATCCAAATTGGATGAATAAAATTTGGTTCATTTTAAATATTTTTGATGTATTCACATAGGGAAAAATAGCTATTAACAAATATTGAAAGAAATTTTGAGCTTAATGAAATTGTTTTTATGATTGAAATTTATTTCTAATTTTTAGTAATTATATTATGACCTTAAATTAGTATCCAACACCAATGTAGTATTTTGTCAATTAATAAAAAATATGATGAATTATTTTAAAAATATTAAAGGTAATTTAATTTTAGAAAATTAATGTTTTCCATGAATTTTTTAGATTAATATGACTTATAAGTGTTGTTTTAAAGAATTATATTCCAATTATAACTTTTTATTTATGTGTTTTAATTCAAATTAAATTAATAGTTTAAAAAATTTATATTAATGATATTTTATCAAAATATTATTTTATTAAATTACTTAGAAATCATAAAAATATTAAAAGAGGAAACCTGGGATAATATATGGTCCATAATTTTATCCTTTATCCATTTATAGGAAAATTGGAACCATTTAGATTGATAATAATTTTTTTATAGTTTAATCATGAATGAAATTCAATGTTTGTCTACTCCCTCTATTATAATTGGAAACCCACTATTTTTATTCTTCTGACCGCTTTGAGCTATCTAGCTCAACCATCCCCTGCAAAATTATCTTCTTAACATCCTTATCCATATTTTTGAGGTGATAATATCCCCAAAATAAAAACCCTAAGTTCCTTAAAAAAGGATTGAAATGTGGTATCCCAAAATAGAGGATATTGTAATACTTTCAAAGAAAGTGGAACTCAAGTTAAGAGAATTTTGTTTCACTTTTATTTTCGTGGGACACACACCTTAACCTTCACATGTATATTTTGGGTAGTGTATATACTACCCATGAATGTATTTTATGATGCTTCTTATGAAAGTTCTGGGTATTTAATATCTATATAAAGGTATTTATTTCATGGGACTTATGATTAAAAGTAATCAAATAATTAATTGTTTTATGTTAAAATCTCATTGTTTATTAGGATTGTTTATTATTAAGTTTCCAATGGTGTAGTATTATAATCTACCACTCATGAATCTTATTAATTTTCTTCTCCTCTATTAATTTCTTAAAAATAAATGTTTCCTTTCATTTTCATCACCTAAATTGCTCAAGAAACAGAAAATATGTTTTTGAGAAAAATCAATTATACATCCCTATTCGATGGAAAAAATGTTTTCCTAAATATTTATATTTTATAAAAAAATAATAATTAAGATTCTTAATATTTTACTATGTTTTTTGAAATTTATTTTTACCTATGTTATATATTTTACAAATTGATTCAAAAAGAATATTCTTGCTATTTTTCGAATGAGGTACTTCATGATTTTTTATAATAGTGAATGGCATTTATTTTTTAAATTATTTATTCACTTCAAAGGTGTAATTAAATCCTTTGGGTTTGATCAAATTAGAAATTTAATTTATCCTAAAAAATTCATACCAAAAAGGAATATTAAAGTGGATGTGTGAGGTCAAACCCACATAGATTGGGGAACCAAGCAGACAAATCTTTACCAAAGGTTGATTTACTCCAATTTCAGTTGACTTTAATAAAATAAATTATTGATGAAAATAATATATATAAAATTTTGGAATAAATATAAGAGGGGATTAGGGTCAGGTTTAGGGTATATTCAAAGGATAATCCTAGATCTAACTTGGGATAGACATATGACGTGGGCTGCAAAGCGGTACAAAAGACACTAATAGATCATATTCCAACCAACTGGATCAACCAAATATATAAAAGACACCTTATTATAGATTTATTGGCTACCTAAGTGAAAGAATCCTACATTCTAGGATAATTGTTTTAGGATAATGGTTATAGCCCAATATTATCTATCTAGGTTATGGTCGTTCAATTTCCATCCCCAATGGCCACTAATAGAGTTAAAGAATGTGATTTTACAACTATTGTTAATTTGGTTACTAGACATAGGGTTACCTAGTTTTTATTTCATACATTCATTAATTCCAACCACCCCAACCGTCGACCCATAACCATAATTAGATTATTCATGGATGACGATATTTTCTAAAAGGAGGTAAACAAATGGAACACTTGAAAAAACAAACAAAAGATTCAAAAACCAATGATTAATAAACAATATTCAATAGGGAAGAGACTTGAAGTGATTGAACATGAATTAGAATGAATAAAACAGAGATATTAAAATTATACAATAAATCATTAAACGTTACATTATGGAAAGAAAAGGAAAACACAAACCATAAATAAAACCTATTAATGAAAAATAATGGGTCATAACCCTATGGAAGCCTCCCAGTGGACACGTCTCAAGCATAGAATTAAATTCATAATATCTTGTCTAGAACCCATATTTATAATACTTTATGGAATCAATGGAATTTAATGTGTCAATGGAATGTTTAAATTCCCAATTGGGTCATTAAATAAATCAGTCCCATCAAAGATACACTGAATATCAACATTTTATGCTCTTTCCAGTGCTTTCATGTCATGTAAAGATTACATGGAGTGTAATATTCATGGCTAAAAACCTTCATAACATGATACATTATGTAAAAAAATTATGGATTTTTTTTATGTTCCATGGAATGACATATATGTTTCACACCGTGGTATATATGAACATCTATCTAGGAGATTATTCTTTTATTCATAACCTATAAATGGTTCACAACTTGCATTATGTCTTATCCTGTAATTATTATATGATGTGTAAAGCGTTTTCACATCCTAAAATCCCCATTTTTTCTTAGTTATTCAGTTTTTTCCTCCAAAAATACTAATGATGATCCAATATATTCATAAAATGTATTTTTTAGGTCTCATTGGATTCAATCTTAAATCCTATAATCTTTATATATTTTTTGTCGCATTGTGCCTCTTTGGGGATTGGTGTGAAAATGTATTCATGTTCCTCAATTGAAACATTTTCCTCTCTATGTTTCCATATGTTGGATCTACATAAGAATAAAGAATACATCAATTTATTCCATGATAATAAACTTTCATCAATTAATGTTAAATGAATTCAAATATAAAAACGAATAAATTAATATATATAAAATAGAGATATAAAATACCCCGACGCTCAAATATTCTCTCATCTTTGACAGAAACAACAACATCGAAACCCCATGCATCCATACATTAACAATTGAATTTTCAAATTATGATTCCCATAAAAATAAGTATAGCTGAAGAATTTTACACTCATAACACAAAGCAAACAAAGAATCCCAAAATTCAAGCCTCATTTATAATGTAAAATTCTAGACATTAATCCCTTTTCACACAAATTTTTTATCCTTTAATCATCACCCATGGAATTTATGATTTATCTCACCAGTTATTTCCCCACACATAACTCAAGGCAACAATTTAATTTCTGTTATGATCATACCTCAATTACATGCTCCTAACCATATGCTTATATTGAATATAATTTCCTTACCCTATAAATATAAATATCCCAATTAATTATGATTTATTTATAAAGAGGATAAAATTACTATGATGGTGAGGGTAAGTATGAAGGATTTGATGTTTATAAAAAATTAATGCTCAAAAAGGGAGATAAATTTTAAGTATAATACTTGATATTCAAAATACAAGCTCAATGAAATGATCCTCACAAAAAATATAATTTTATCTCACTCACCTATGAAAGCGCAAAGTAATGGATCAAGGATAATATAATCATA
The DNA here is from genome assembly GCA_963277665.1 of Viscum album. NCBI lineage: Eukaryota > Viridiplantae > Streptophyta > Magnoliopsida > Santalales > Viscaceae > Viscum > Viscum album. Next base: position 1,520,945,793 of record OY728152.1, on the reverse strand, counting down.
GTGAAAAATAAACCCTATTTTTATTTTTGTTAATTATTTTTTCAAAATTCATCAATGGAATTATATCCAAATCCACGACCAAACCACATATGATAAAAAATAATCGGTTTGGAAATTGATATTTTTTATTTACCCAAGTCACAACCCATGTATTTTTTGTTTCTATTAGTTTTTTTCTCTTTTTTTAGAAAGATTATCTATGTAATGGTATCACATAAAACTCTTAACCACACATGATTTTGAGACCATCAGTTTGGTAATGGAAATTTTTGAATGACCTGAGAAACAACCCATTTTGTTTTCAATTTTTTTCTCTTTTTTCATATTTTTAACAATAAATAGGACATATAGTGGAATATAATGAATGTAAATAGAATGATTCCTCCAAAACCCCATCGAAACAAATTTTAGTGTCTTAAAAAGATACCACATCCAATATCCACCATGAATTACCACTTTAGCACATTCATTCAATTTAATATCATGAAATATATGAATATGAGGGTAGAAAATTAAAATAATGGCTTGTAAAGTTGATTAATCCTAATAAGGTCATCCATGTAATAAAATAGAATTAGAAGAAAAAACGTATAGGTGTGTCTTATGGTAAATGGTATCGTCAATAATATTCCTCAATAATTTCAAATGTTATTTTATTCAGTCATATATTTGATAAGGTAACAATGCAAGTTCGAGTAGGTTTACATGCCCAAAGTTTTACTCAATAAATATGCATAGAAAAATTGGAAATATTTCATCCATAATACTCTAAAGAATAGGAATATAATATATTTAAATATAATAATGGAATGAAAAGAAATAATTATATTACTCAAGGTATTATTTGAAGAATCAATATTAAAAAATTAATCATATCAACAATCATTTTCTGGGAACTCAAAATTAAAGAAGAAAGTGGCTTTTAGAACGTGTATTTATATATTTTTCATTTATGGGAATTATATTTCCTATTTTATAGCATGGAAAAACACTTATCCTAAGTATTTATGTCTCCTAGTTCAGTGTGTGCAAGATAAAAAATTCAATTATCTTTGCGGGGGAATCAAATTAATTTTAGTTCATGAAAAAATTCAATTCATTTTATATTTTCTCTATTTTTTAAATCATTTAATGGTAAAACTTGGGGTGAAAAAATATAAACAAGTAAAAATTAATCCCCTTTCATGGATTATTTTTAATGATTTTTTCAATATTTATCTAACCCAAGTTCATGACATGAATTATCATCTAACCTCATGTATTGGACACATAGCGTGAATTGGTCCTCTATATAAAATGTCAGTCGCTTCCTACTTTTGGATTACATGTACTAAAAAATTATAATAAAAAGTTAAATTAAGGTCTATTTTAAAATTTAAAATATTTTTCTCAAATTGAATTAGAGATCAACCATAGGGATAGTTATTAAACTAATAAAATATAATAAAACAAAACTAATTCCTAAAAATCAATTTTAAATTCACGTTACCTCTTAGTAGCTAATTGTTTGTGGTCTTTTAGCTCGAAGTTTATCTTTTTTAGATAATTAGAAAAATTAATAAAGATAAACATCTTGTATTTATCAACTTCTAACTATTATGTGTAACTGTGGTAGTTCTTTGCTTCCTCCTCCATTGGTTTTCTATAACTGGTACTTGTGGTGGGAAGAAAATTGATGGAAATTTTAACCAAAATATAGAGAAATCTGAGTCTGAAAATATTTTTTAGTTATATTTCTCCACCATAACATCTTCCTTTCCTTTAGTAGGTTCACATTATGGAATAAATTCTTGAGTTGGAATTTCTTTTTTCTTCACTTACATCCCATAAATAATTTCCATTATGTTTCTTTCCTATTCTTATACTTACATCTACAAAAGTCATTGTTTTTGTTATTCTTGGTCTTTTTTATGCATAAATTTTATTACTTAGGTTTTGGTACTTCTTTTAAATCCATAGGTTCATATTTTTTAATTTTATCAACATACACTAGGTATTTTTCTTTGTTATACGACTCTGATTTTTCTTCTATTATTATTTATTTAGTATTGATTTCCTCCACTTATTTCAATTATTTGTCTTTAAACAATCCTATACCTACATTAGATTTTAATGGTAACATTAATAATAGGGAACTTAAATTTTAAATAACCTAAGGAAATTGAGTAATAAAATCTAACTGTTCAATGAGTTGGGCCTCATGATCATCCAACCCCATATCTAAAACTAGAATAAAGTTTTTCATCAATCTAGTAAGTTTTCCTTCATGGGTTTTCCCATGAGTTGTTATAATGTGAGGGGTTTCATGAATGAACTTCTCTTAATGTTTCTTTGTGTCAAATTTTTTTACCTCTTCCACTTCTAGATATTCTTCTTCTTCAAACCAACCCAAACTTCCATTATAAATTAAATGTAGAATATTCATAAGATAATTTAAATTTGAAATAATATGAGCAAGGTGTGTAGTAAATTCTCCCTATTTTCTAAGATATGTATCATGATCATATATCATATTCTCCAACAATGGAATTAACAAAATGATTAATCTAGTTAGTTGGTTTTCTGAATGCTCTCAGCCCAGTAATATAATTGGTAGCCTTGATAGCCGGTAGCTCCTTCATTGGATTGGTGATAGGTGTCGCTCCACTACTAAGGTTGGAAATAATTATATCCATTATAATATGTATAATTATGTATATTTTCTTGTTGTGACCACTACTATCAATTTTTTGTTGCACAAGGAGTTGACTCCTCCTGATATTAAATGTACTCTAGTGGTGGTGCATCAAAAAAATAACGTGTCCCATAATCCATCATGAATAATTCCAAATAATAACTATCACATTAAAAAAATAATTTAAAAAAAAAGATAAACTAAAAATCATAAACTGAAATGGGATAAGGAAAATATTTAACCTAAGCATTTGGTCTGGATTCATATACAATTCTCCGTTTCTTTCCAGAAAAAATGCAAATAATTGATGTTCTAAAAAGGTGTCATTAAATAATTTATTCATGATAAAATTTGAATTTTATTTTACAAAAAATAACACTAAATTCTTATTATTATTAATGTGGACGTACATAGTCGAAACCACAAAGAGTAGGGAACATAGAAGACAATTCTTTAACAAAGGTCAGATCTCTGCAATTTTGGTTGATTTTAATAAACTGATTAATTGACATAAATAAAATTAATAAAATAGAAGAAGAAATACATGAAGGTATCAAGGTAAATTTATGGGTATATGCAAAGAATATTAAAAGATTCAACTAGGGACAAACCTATGATGTAGGATGAAAATCGGTGAAAAAGACACTAATTGATCTTGGTCTAACCATTTGGATCAACCTAAGCTATAAAAGACTAATTGTCCTAGATTAACTAAATACCTATGATTATAATGTGTGAATTCAAGGAATAAAGAATTATAGGGTAATTTTTATTGCTTGATCTTCTCTAACTAGGTCATGGAAGTTTAATTTTCACATCTGATGGTTAGGGATAGTGAAAACAATGAGATTTGACAATTGTTTTAAACCAATTTACAAGCCGTAGGGTTACCCTATTTTGATTTTTGATATTAATTTGGCTCAACAACCCATAATATAGACCACTAACCCGAATTCTATTAATCAAGAATGATGGTACTGATAGAAATTAGGGAAAAAATGGAATACATGATAAAAAAAATAAAACAATTTAAAATCCAATGTTGAATAAAAATTATTTTATAGGGAAGAGAATATATGAGAGTGAAAGTAAATGATAATGAGTAAAAGAGATAGATTAAAATTAAATGGGAAATCATTTAACCTAACATGAAACTAAGAAAAAGAAAAATCAAAACCCTTAAAGAAAACTTATATATAAACAAAAATGGGTCAAAAACCTACTGAAGCCTCATGGAGGTCACAACTCAATAATGGAAGGGAATTCAAAATATCTTGTCCTGAAAACATAATTATAAGACTTTATGTCATCAATGGGATTCCATGGGTCCATGCAATGTTTAAATAGTTGTTCAGGTCATTAATGAAAAAGTTCCATTAAAAATATGCTGAAAATTATTGTTTTTATTCTTTTTTGACATTATCACATCATGTAAGGATTACATGACTTGTAATATTTCAGCTTAAAAACCTTCACATAATTTTATATGATGTAAAAACATTATTTAATTTTCTTTGGGTGTTTCAAGATTGGACATATGTGTTTCATGCCTAGACACATGTGAACATCACTCAATGAGATTCTGCATCTCTTTATGTTCAATAAATTGTTCATAGCTTTCATTATTTCATGTTGTTTAATGATTATATGATGTATAAAGTGTGTTTCTTGACTATAATATCTGTTTTTATGGTTATTTAGTTTTTTTCCTCCGAAACCTCCCAGGATCATCCAACATCTTCATTCAATGGATTTCTTGGTCTCTTTGGATTCAAAATTCAACCCTAGATACTTCATATTTTTGTTTTCACACCGTGCTACTTCATATCTTGGAATGAAAATTTCATTATTTTCCCTAATTTACACATTTTACTCTTAGTTATTATATATATTGGTCTTGAATAAGAATACACAATACATAAATATCTTCATTGAAACTCATATATAATTTGTTAATTTTCAATGAATTCACATATAAAAACCTATCATTATTTAGAAATAAAATAGGGATATCACTTATATGGTATAAACAAAATTTACTTCTATAATATCTAATAAATTATTTTAAGATTACTTTAATAGTTTCCATGCTTATTTTATAATAATTTATTAAATAATGTTTTTTTTATTTTTAAAGAAGTGATTTCAAAATTGGAAGGTTATTTTACTCAATAAATATTCCAACCGATCTTTCAAAATCATTTTCCATATAAGATGAGATTATTTAATGTTACTTAAGCCTTACTAAGGCTATGATTAAATTATACAATACTTATTACTTATATGGAAATTTTATGTTTATGAGGATAAGATTTTTAGGAAACTAGTTCATTCTCCCCAATTTTGGTATGATGAAATGTTAATGAAACCCATTTCTTTTCATGGGTTATGATATAATGAATATGTTATGATCTTGTGAAACACATATGTATGATTTCATTATTTTATGGATGAGACCTATATATCCTTCCAATTAATTGGGTAATTATTAATGTTCTATGAGCTCAAATAGAACCCAAGATGTTATCTAATGCCTAAAAGAGGGTACATGAGAGGTTTTCCTAAGACCAAAAAAGATAAAAAGGTTGTTATATCAATCATAAAATGTTACTACTTCCTTGGTGGATATCCCAGATATAAGGGTTCTATGATTATGTGTATGAAATAATTCCATGTTTTATGCCAATGTCATGCTCTCATGGAACATGTTCTTTGATTAATTTATGATTATTGTCTAATGAACTATCACGAAATATTCCATGAAAAAAGACTATGCTCTATAATATATAGGGCATGTATTTTAAACATTAACCTCACATTCTCATACCCTTATGATCATGTCATACTTAGGTGATCATAGATATATTCCTTATTTACCATTACCATGCATTAGGGATCACCCTTTCTTATATTTCCTTTTCCCAGTTCATTAAAAAAGGAATTATGTATGATATATTTATTAAGGGTTCTAGTTATGAATTACTATGTGGGAGATGATTAAGTTCCCTTGAGAACCAATTTTTTATGTATCCAAGTCTCAAAGGGCACTAAAACTATACCATTCTATTATGGATATTTATGTCAAATAAATAACATCTATATAATAAGTTGTTATATTTATGTATGAAAAGTATGGGTCCCTATAGTTTTGATCATAGAAAGGTTTATTTAACCTTTGAAAACTAGGATGATAATAATTTAGTGAGAAACATTTGGATAAGTCAAAATATAGGATAAAATCATAATGTTTTGTCAATGATCATGACTGAATTTGGTTAAACCTAAGGTTTCATATATTGAAAAGATAGTGTCATGATTTAGATATCCTATGAATAAATTTTCATGATTATAGGGTTTACCTATATAATTTATGTTTCTCACACTATAATTTTTGGTTTTAGTTGATGAAATGAACATGAATGAATCATGTTAATACTTAATGAAATGGACAATGAAAATATTGTCCTCATAAGAAAAAAATGTTATGAGATCTAGAATGAAAAATATTGTTTCTATGATGACACAAATTTATCAAGATATGAATCATGTTGAGTTTCCAAATGAGAAAAGGAGGGAAACAAATTCAATTTATTCCTTCATAATTAAATGTACAGATTCTTCTATTAGATCCATTAACACACTAATTACAATGAAATATATTGATACCATTGAAATGATATTTTATATTATCTAGTGTTCGGGTCATGAAAAGGTTTTTTTTTGATTTTTATCAATTGGAAGGATAATAAGATCAATGGTGGAATATTCTCAAGATATTTTTGGAACATGATGATATTTAATCCATTGAGTGGGTTGATTTTAAGAGTTTACTTATTGATAAGTACATTACTTAAATTCTTCAAACTAAAATAGATAAAGAATTCATTGAGTTAAAGTACAAGGATGATGAATCCGTAGGTTCTTATGAAGAAACTTTTTCAATAATTCTGTGTTAAGATTTGGACATTATCATCAAAGATGAAGGTAAAGTTTATTGATTATTTTTTAGATTAAAAAAGTATTCGAAGTTTGTTATCCATGAAGGAAATTAGTAGTTATGAAGAAATATTTTGATGTAATATGAAGGTAGAAATGGAGAATAAATTTACCCAAAAATCCCTTTGTTTCAATAAGTTAAGTAATATTTAATTCAAATTAAATACTAAAAACCATGGAGAGAAGAATATGATAATTCATTAATGCTCAAATTATTGAAGGAAACATAGAGGAAATAATATTAATGTGGCTAATAAATTTTTTAATTTTGGAAAGAAAGTCTATCGAGTGACTAAATACTGAGGTGATGGGAATAATTTTTCTAATTATGAGATTAAATAGAAATATCTATCAAATTCACCATCCAAAATCCAGTGTTTTAAATTCCATGTGTATGGAAATTATGATAAACAGTGACCAAATATGAAGGTTAATTGTTACATTCATCGACAACAACCTCTCAAGTATAGATACAGAGGGAAATATCATGTGATCACTATTTTTAATAAATGGTCTAATGATGATGTGGTGAAAGGTACACTTATATTACACTTTATAACTTCAAATGTATTATTTGATTCTAGATATACCCAGTCTTTTATTTATGAACAATTTTTTAAGGGTTTTTCATTACCACCTCAATGTTTAGATGTTTAATTTTCAATGAAAACTCTTAATATTATAATTATCACATATAAAGTCTATGATTATTCTATGGTTGAGGTTTTTGGGAATTTGAATCTTTAAAATCTTTGTATCTTCTCTTTAGTTGAGTTCATTGGTATTTTTGGCATGGATTAGTTTTATTTATATAAACCCCGTAATAATTTAAATGTAAGGGAAGTCATTTTTTATATTCCGAACCAACCTATGATCGTCTAGTAGTGTGATGATAAAAATGAATTTATAAAGAAAATTAAATCCATTTTATAGGTCTTGATTCATATTCAAAATTAGAATTTATCTTAGATGGTTGGGGAGAAACTCATCGTTGAAGATGTTCTTATCATTTGGGAGTTTGTTGATGTCTTTTGGGAAGAGTTTCCTGGTCTTCCACCAAATTATAAAGTTGAGTTTTCAATAGAACTCATACCTAGTTATAATCCCATTTCAAAGGCTCCAAATAGAATTTATACAATTGATTAGTAGGAATTTAAAAAGAAACTCTTGGAGAATCTTGACAAGGTATTCATTCGTCCTATAATTTTACATTGTTGTGCACATATTATTATTTTTAATAATAATGATGAATCAATGAGACTTTGTATTGATTATCAGGAACTTAACAAATTCACTATCAAGATTAATTATCTTCTACTTTGTATTTATGCCTTGTTTGATCAATAGTGTATAGCTCAATATTTTTACAAGATTAAACATCATTATCGAGATCATCAATTTGGGTTAAGAATGATTTTATACCCAAGGCATCATTCAGAATAATGTAAGGAAACTATGAATATATAGTGATTCCTTTTAGTATTTCTAATTCCTCTTCTATCTTCATGGACTTAATTAATAGTGTATTTAGAGATTACCATGATTTTATTTTTCTAGTCTTTATAGATGATATTCATACATATTAAAAGGGAAAGTAAGATCATGTAAATCACTTGAGGATTTTACTGAGGACCCTAAGGAATGAGAATATGTCTGAAAATTTTACAACGTGTGAATTTTGGATAAATAATATTTTTTGGGTAATATAGTCTCAAGCGAGGGTATATCTATAGGTTCATCAAGGATTTATTATATTGAGAATTAGCTTTGACCAACCACGGTCTCTAATATACATGGTTTCCTTGGTTTGAATTGGAAATTATCGATGGTTTGTAGGGAATTTTTCATGGTGTCGAATCCACTCCCAAAGTTAACTTGAAAGGGATCCGAGTTACTCTGGACTGATTAATGTTAGGAATGTTTCATAGAATTAAGAGAATACTTCTCAGAACAAATGTGCTTAAATGAACTTATAATGGAGAAGGTTTTGTAATATATAGTGATGCATCCAAGAAGGAATTGTAATGTGTCCTCATAAAAATGATATGGTAATAGCTTATGGATAATGATAATTTAAGATTCAGGAACAAAATCACCAAACTCACGATTTAAAGTTAGTTGTGGTAATTTTGTTATTCATGATATAGAGGTATTATCTTTAGAGGTAAATGTGTGATGTATATACTGATAAAAAATGTTTAAAGAATACATTCACTCAAAAGGAGATGAATATGCACTAGAGAAGATGGTTAAAGATGATTGAAGTTTATGAATTCTCAACACATTACCACCATAGGAAAGAAAAAAAGGTGGAAAATGATTTGATTAGAAATGATAATGATATATTATCTATGATGATGATCACAAAAGATCTAATATTAATTTATTTTAAATGGATGGTGCTAGAAATATTAAATTAAGGGGAAAATATTATCTGGCATATTTGTGTGGTCAACTGTATATCCGTGTAATGATTAAAGAATCACAAAAAGAAGATGTAGAGCTACCAAAGAATGTGTTAAATTTTCCTGAGTTAAACCTCAATTGTGATGGAGTGATAATGTTTAGGAACTGTTTTTGTGTCCACTCCATACATATTTTGAATAAGGAATTGTTGTATGAAACTGATAGTTCTTCATTCAATATTCATCTTGGAAGTACAAAGAGGTATAGAGATTTGAAAGAGTATTTATAGTTGGATGGTATGAAGAGAGATATTATAGATTTTTTATCTTGGTTCTTCTTATATAATCAAGTTAAGGATAATATAAGAAATTATATGGGGATGATACAACCATTACCCATACCATAGTGTAAACGAGAAAACATTACAATGTATTTTGTCATTAGACTCCCTAAAATGACTAAAGTAAATAGTTACATATGGTGTATAGTTGATATACATACAAATTCAGCACTATTTATTACTATTAGTGAAGATTTATCTATGTATCAGCTTTCAAATATATATATTAAGGAAGTAGTAAAGTTAAATGCAGTACCATATTCCATTGTATCTGACCAGGATCTAAGGTTTACCTTAATGTTCTGGTGAAGTCTTTAATTGGATCTAGATACAAAATTGAGTTTTAGTTTGGTGTATCATCATCATAAATATGTTTATTCTGAAAGAAGTATTAAAAATATATAAGTTATATTGAGATCTTTATTTATGTAATTTAACGGTGGATGGGAACAACACATTCTTTTAGTGGAATTATTTTACTATAATAACATTCAATCCAACATTCAGATGACTCATTATGAAGACATCTAGGGTAGAAATTATAGAATTCAAATGTGATGGAATGAAGTTGGAGAATGAAATATATTGGTACCTGACCTAGATGATGAAATGTAAGAGAAGGTTAGATCCATTAAACAATATATAAGGGAGGTTCATAGTCAAAAAAAGAGTAATGATAAAAATCATTATAAATATATTGAGTTTTAATTAAGAGAAAATATGTTCCTATAAATGTCTCGGAAAAAGTGTGTGATGAGATTTTTAAAGTAGGAAAGGTTTATCCCTAGGTATATTGGTGACTTCAAAATTATGGATTGTGTTGGGATGATAGCTTGTCAATTGGAACTTTCATTAAATCTCTCCCAATTTTATGATGTGTTCCATGTATATATCCTAAGGAAGTACATAACTACTATTTAAGATGTACCAAACTCATATTTCATCCCACTAGATCAAGATCTATCTTATTAGTAATAGATAGTGGAGATTCTATATCTGAGAGAGAGAGTTATATGAAACAAGACCATTCATCTAATCAAAGTTTTGTTGTAAACCCACCAATTTATAGAATCTATATAGGGACCTGCTCATATAATGAAATAGATATATCCAAAGTTTTTGAATTAATGTGATAAATTTAAAGGGAATCATTCATTTTAATTACAGTAAAATTCTACAGCCTGAGAATTTATGAAATAGTTTTTCAGATAAAATTATTTCATTAATAGATTATATTATACATAAGAAAAATTAAAAACAAATATTGATAAAATTTTAGAATAATATTATTATATGTTATAACATGGGTATTGGATTAGAAGGTACGAATAGGACTAACTAAATTATGAAAAAAATATGGATTACACATTTGTAAAATTAATTCATTGGTTATCAATTAATTAGAAAGGATAAGAAAAATCATTTAAAAATTAAGGAGTTGTTTTTCAAAAAAGCATACTTTATGCATGCAATGAAATTTTATACTAATAAATTATATTTATCACTTTTGGTGAATTATTTTATGAAAATTATATATTACAAATGTAATAAAATGGTTTAAACATTCATATAAAAGGCATGAGATAAAAATAAATCTAATTTTATACTTAAAAACAGTATTTTTCTAAAAATTCATTTTTTCCATGTTTTGCATACATACATTAAAATTAATTTCAGAAACATAATGGTATTGAATTAGAGAAAATTAATTCAATACTTAAAATTAGTAGGTGAAAATTTGGTAAATATATTCCTTTTGTTTTTGGTTATTATTAATAGTAATTATGGTAAAACTTATCACCTCGATAAAGGGTAAATAGAGTTAGTATAGCTTAAAACTAAGTGATAAGGCCATAAATTTTCATCTTAATTCTTATTGGGTGAATGGAACTCAAATATTATCACATTAGGATCAAAATTGAATTTTTTAATGCATATTTGTCTGTGAATATTAAATTTATAATTTTTAGATAAACAGAGTTACAAGGTGTCACTCTCTTAGTTTTAAATATATTTTATTATTCATATAAGGGAAAAAAATAATTTTTAACGGATATTGATAGTAATTTTGAGATTAAAGAAATTATTTTCGTGATAAAAATTATTTATATTTTTTATTAATTATATAATGTCCTTAAATTATTATGAAACACTGGTACAATATTTCTCAAATTAATAGAAACATATAATAAATTATTTTAAAAATATTAAAAGTCATATAATTTGAGTGATTTAATGTGTTTAAAAACATTTTTTTGATTAATATAACATAGTGGTGTTAATTGAAATAAATATATTCAAATTCAAACATTGCCTCTCTTTATTTTTAGTTAAATTAAATGAACAGTGTAAAAATTGACATTGATGATATTTTATCAAAATAATATTGTATTAAAAGATTATGAAATCAATTTTTTAAAAAAATAGGATATCTAGGATTAGATGAAGTCTAATTTTTTATCCATTTTCCATTTATAAGACATATTGGAACATATATATTGATAATTAATTTGTTATAATTTAATCTTTTATGAAATTCCTAGCATGACCACTCCCTTCCTTATAAAGGGACACCCCTACTTTTTATTATCCACACCACGTTGTGTCATATTGACTGAAAATACCCTAAAAATTGTCTTATAAACATCTATAAAAATGTATTTAAGGTTCCTAACTCCCAAAAATACCAACGATACTCTCCTCAATAAATGATTTAAAGGAGGTATCTTGAAAGGGAGTAGGTTAGAACATATTTGAAGAAAGTGGACATCAAGGTAAAATATTTTTGTCACACATTTATTTATATGGGACACATGCATTATACATCCCTTGTTTCTTTTTTGTGGTGTTTATACTTCCCATGAATATATTTTTTTATTCTTATTATGAATATCATGGGTATTTATGTATCCAAATAAAGCTATTTATTTCATGTGACTTATGATTAAAAAGTTATCAAACTGGTAAGGGTTTTATGTTAAAATTTTATTGTTTATTGGGGGTATTTGTGATTATGTTTTTGATGATAAACTTTTAGTATATAAATCTCAAGAAACATATTAATTTTATTCTTTTATGGTTATTTATTTTTACTAAATGTTTTACTTTCATTTTTCTCACTTTAAGTGCTCAAGAGATCAAAAATATATTTTTAAGAAAAATCATCTTTATTTCTCCCTTCGACCAGAAAAACTTTTTCTTCCACATCCATGTTTTCTAAAAATGGTTTAATGAATTTTTTTCTATTCTACTGTGATTTGTTAAAGTCAGTTTTACACATATTTTAATTTTTACAAAATGGTTCCAAATGAATCTTCTTTTGGTTTTGTAAAAAAGGTACGTTATGATTTTTTTATAAAAGTTAAAGGAATATTTTTTAACTTAAAAAAAGTGAATTCCCACTATAATTACCACTCAATTATTTGAATAATAATTTAATATTTATTATTATTATTTTAAAATAAATGTTTTTACATAAGATATTGGAAAATATTTGTATCTTACAGAAATTAATTTAAAATGGAAAATTTATTTTCCTCAAGAAATATTCCAAGTCAATCTCATAATAATTTTCTATCTAGGATGAAATCCTTAGATGTTGATTAATCCTTAAAATGGTTATGATCCAATGATACCATCCTTATTCAATATATGGATGGTTTATGTTTATGATAGTAATATATTCATGAAAGATTGTTATTTTCCATAGGTTATGTTTCAAATAAATGATTATAGAACCCATTTATTTTCTTGGGTTCTAATATGATGAATTTGTTTATGATATTATGGCCCACATATGTATGATTTTAATTATGTGATGTGTGGGACCTATATCTACCTCCAATTTATTGGTTAATTATTAATTTTCTCTAATATCAATGGATACACGAGAGGTTATCATTTTCCTAAAATAGAATATATGGGAGGTCATCCTAAGCCTGAAGTAGGTACTCGAGTGGTCATCCCAATCCAAACATGTTATGACTATATTGGTGGGTTTCATTTATATAAGGGTTTTTGTGATTATGTTCATGCCATAATTCAATGTATTATGCCAATTGTTTTCTCTCATGGATCACATTATTTGATTCTTTTATGATTCATGTCTTTTGAACTACCAAGATTGGTTCCATGACTCATGATTATAATCTATGATTTTTATAACATGGATTTAAAACATTAAACTTATGTTCTCACATCCTTATGCTCATGTTATTCTTATGTGATCATAGATAAGTCTCTTTTTTACCCATAATGATCATTATATTTCATGATTTTGTATGATTCCATTTCTTAGGTTATAAGGAGAGGTATTATGTATAATATGTCTAAGAAGGGTGGTAATTATGAAGAACTAAGTGGGAGATGTAGTTTTTCACTATGGAACCAATTGTTAATGTATCCATGTTTACAAAGGAACTAGGACTATATGATTTTGGCCTTGATTATCATGTTCTGTAATGAATATTTATCTAATTTGGATGTGTTATTTATTTATGAAAAGTATGGGATTCTATTTTGAGAATGTATTAAATTATTGGAGGATTATGGATTCAAGATTTTCTATACATTAGGGAAAGGGAATATTGTGGATGATTTGTTGAGTAAGAAGTTATGTGGAGATGATGTGCATGAGTCTTTCTTATTTTTTATATTTAAATGAAGTAATTTATAGTGATTAACGTTGATATGGGAAAAATTGTTGGTAAATAGTGTCTTTATCAGATGACAGTATAGTCATATTTGTTGTAGTAGGTGGATGAGTCCATGTTGGGGAATTCCATGGTGGAGATTTTGTGATATTGAGTTTTTTATAGTTATTAACCTAAGATATGGCTTGAGGATGGTCAACATCAGGTGTTGTTTCAGTGAAGTCTCATCATTCATTTAGTGATTCGTGATTTTTTTAGCTGCAATTTCAAAACATCACACTTGGTAGTGAATCCTAGTTTGGATAAGATTTATCATTATTTGAGATTCCAATTTTGGTGGTTTGAAATTAATAGGATAGTTTTAGAGTTTGTCTCTCAATTTTTAGTTTTTAGATGATGAATTATAAGCACTGTGTTCATGGTGGGTAGATTCAGCTACTCAATATTAACCAGTGAAAGTGGGAGGAAATCTTGATATAATTATTCATTGGCTTTACTTGAACTCAAGGTGGATTTGATTATATATGTGTGATCTTGGAAAACTTTTTGATGTTATATCTATTGTTATTGAATAAGTATTTGAGCTCAATGGATGTTTTTTGATGTAGTATCAAGAGGAGGTAGTGATACTTCATGGGGTTCTAAAGATGATCACCTCTTACTGTGATCCCTATTTTACCGTCATGGTTTGGAGATATCTCCAGCATGATTTTGGAACACATTTGTTCCTTAAAATTTCTTTTTATTTGAATAAGGTTAGTAAAATAGAATGGACTATGAAATTTTTTTATTACATTTTATGTACATGAATTTTGGATTTTTGAGGTTTTGTAGTAAGGAATCTACTATTGGTGAAGTTCTCTTATAGTAATAGTTATAACTACACTATCAATATAACCCCTTTAAAGAATTTTATAGACAAACTTTTTAAACTACACTTATTTGGAATGAGGTCAAAGAGTCATATATTCTTGGACTAGAATTGGTGCATAGCATTACTGAGATGGTACTGGGGACTTGTGAGTGGATGAAGGTAGTTTAGGACCACTATAAGTCTTATATTGATCATTGGATGAGGCATTTTGAGTTTGATGTTGGATACCATGTGTTCTTGAAGATACATTCTCATCATGACAAGTGAAAATTTAGTTGTTGGAATAAAATTTCTCTCTAATTTATTAGACATTACAAGGTTTTGGTGAATATTAGAGCTATTTAATATTAGTTAACACACCCCCTCTAGATTATATGTATTTTTGATACATTTATTATGCCAAAAATATTCAAATATCTTCATGATTTCACCCATTTCATTGAGTGGGGAGACCATTGAGGAACATCCCATTGAGATTTAGGATCATTAGGGGATGGTGTTTCATGGGCATATTATTCCCTTGGTTAGAGTCTTGTGATGGAACAATGGTTTAGAGGAGTGAAATTAGGAGAATGATCCATAAATATGTGCTCAATATCTAGAGTTTTTTAATGTTTGATTATTTAGATGTTATATATGAAACTTTTTGATGGAACATGTATACATGTTATGTTCTATTGATGTTTTGGTTGTGTTATTCTCATATAGAGTTCCCCCTGAGGTATCTCATAGGGTGGTTTTTCTGTTTACTACTTTATTTTACTGACAAGGTACATTTTAAATTCTAGAAGATGAAAATTATTTGATATGTATATTATTTTAGGGACTAGTTTTTCTTGAGAAATTACATTTTGTTTTAAAAAGGTTAGAGGGGACTGGGTATGGATAGAGGAGTATAATTATGGTTTGAGATGGAAATTTAGCTATAAGAGGGGTATTTTTGCATGTTCCTTTAGATTTAAACATAGTGTAGTTTTTAGAGAAGCACCTTATGGTGTAGTTATATTCCTTAGAGGCGTGGAGGCTTGGGATAAGGGTTTTTATATATTCATAAATCTAGAGGAGGCCCAAAAATAATTCTTAGGGATGCATCATAGTGCTCGAGGGGTCAGGATCATCTCTCTACCCATAGAGAGTTCATTGTGACATAGGTTATATGTTTTGTTGTGGATTCTTGAGGATCATGTTTTATTCTCTCTTCCTAACAAATGGTCACAATGGTGTGGACTTTAGGATAACTTATGGTGTTACCCCATGTTTATAGGATCTTGTGGGGATATGGTTGGGATTATTTATGAATTATAAAGGGATTTTTGACTTAGACCCCTATTTCCATAGCCTACCTTATTTTAAATAGATTTAGTGAAATCTCTACCTATTGTAGAGTGATCAAGAGGGTTTCATCATAGTATTATATTTTAGTCAACCTATAAATTTTTTTGACCCTTATTATATTTATCATAATTTTCCCTTATCATAAAAACATTGGAGACTTGAGGATCTCTCTCAAGGGATTTTGAACCCCATTTGTTAGGATTTAGTCCCCATATTATATTAATCATTTGATGGTAATTTTAGGTGAGTTTTTTTATTATCCATTGGTCTTGTTATATCTTTTTCTCTATCTCTCCATGATATGATTATTTTTTTCCTTTTATTTCAATGGGATTTCTATTCATAATTTATGTAGGATCTATGGAGGTTTTTCTATTGGGATTATGAGTTACTTGTTAGAGAGGTGATTTTATATCTAAACTCATTCTTCCATTATTTCTTGATAAATCTGAAAATATTTATATCAGGGTAGAGGATTCATGACTTCTCTTTATTTTATATGAAATTGTGGGATTATCATACTTTATCTTATTTGGATAATGGAATAAAAACCCAAATAAAAATATATATACATAAATAAGAATGAAAAATTGGATGGGATGAATTGATAAAATGTGGTTTATGTTATGTCAGATGACTTATGATATTTTCTAGATAGTGTGAAATTGACTATTGTGATTATTGGTGTTCCATAGAATGGATGACATTATTTAATTGGATAAAAAATGTAAATTTGGTATGATGAAGTGAATAATTAAATAGTTATGTGAATTTAATTTCTATAATTCCTTGAAAACTAGTGAACATGGAAGTGTTCCTTGAGCATTATTATTGGTTTCTATATCAATTGTTAGTTATTATATTTTGGGTTCTTTTTTTAAAGAAACCTTCTCATAATTATTATTTTCATAAAAATATGATAATGTAAAAAAGGTTGTTTGGTAAAATTAAATGTTTGGGGCTATCAGGTGTCGATACTTGTACTTTATAGGCTTGTATACCTAGGTGTCATGGACTTGAGTTCCCATTGAGATTTATATTCTAAAATATGTTTTTTTCTTTATACATGTTCCTTGATACATTAATGAACTCTTACTATGATTTTTTTATAATCTTGGTATGGTTGGGATATTCAGTGAGGTATGGAATGGTTGTGCGGGATATGGAAGTGGTTCTTTGTGTATGGTTCTATGATGGACGAAATAAGTTGAAAGAGATGTTTGACTATTTTCCAGATTTTTGAATTTTTATTTTGGAAAGAATTAATGGGTTTGGTTTAGTGTGGGTATTTATTGATGTGTTTGTTGTTTGATTTATAGTTTATTTGTTGGTTAGTTCTTTTGATTTCCAACTACCTATTTTAATTGTTCTATAAACTGAGTGAATATTCCTAGTGAAATTTAAGGATTCTCCATAGAACACCCTAATTAGGGAATTTTTAATGAATTTATAATGTTATTATAGGGTAATGTTGATGATGGTATTGATGATATGTTAAATGGGAACGATGGGATGGTTGTATTAATGCTTCGAGAGCATAGGATTGAAATATTTAAATTGAAATATTATTTATAAAAGCACATTGTCTTATGAATAAATGGCATGATTAAACTAGAAATTATACTGGTGTTAACGAATGTTTTTTAATTTCTTGTTACTAAATGAAAATTATTAATTATGTTGAATCGTAATGCTTGTGTGCATATATGAGATATTGTCTCATAGATCTTAACTATGGAAACTGGGTGTCATGAGGGATTATAACGACATTTGAGTCCAATTATAGATAGTTACCAATGGTTTGATGGTATGATATATGTATTCATTATATTATCTTATTTCATATGCTTCAATACCCAAGTCAGGTGGAAAATAGACACCCAAATGTTTTTGATTTTCAGTGTTTTCACCAACCTTCAGGATGAAAAGAGAATGAATTACTAACTTCCTCCTCTTCCCCTCTCTCAATTTATATATAATACGAAACGTAGGTGTATTTAGGATATAATGGATTAAGGTGTAAGATATCTGTCGAAATAGGATTTGCTGGCTCTCAATTTTTTTATTTTTTGTTTGTACAAGTTGTATCTGCTTATGATTATAGAGAATTCATGTATTCCAGTTTTAGTGACTGTGATTACCATATTTGTATTTTCCTGGGCTATGATGTATTTTTTATAATTCATGATACATGGGTTGTGATAAGATTCATAATTTTTACACTATTTTTGATGTGATGATATGTTGTTAAGATATGCTTGTATGAGGTACAAGATGATACTAGGCTGTGATATGGTTTGATGGGGGTGTAGGATGTCTCATAGAGGAGATTGTATCACATTATGGTCAATGTTGGGGAATGATAGAAACAATCAAGTTTGTAAATGGATGTAGGGTAACTTTAATATGTATATTATTTTGATATAGAGTTTCTTACTTCTATACACTTCTTTATGAGTGAGCCATGGTGAGGATGGGATGTAATTTTACCAATTTATATAGTAAGTTGGATTCTTCTATTTATCCACTAGGCTATAGTATACTAATTTAACATTCTGACAAGTGGTTACCAGGAGGAGCCTATTGATTATACATGAATTATAACCCCATATATATATATAAACCATATTTCAGGTCTGTAGGGGATTACTAGTGATTAAGCTAGTCATTACTAGCTCAAAGAGTTATTTAGATGTAGCTAGAGTTTATGGTCATTTAATTGGATTTGTTTTTGATATTTTTTGTACTTTTATGAAATTACATTCATGTGTTGGTATAATTTAACTATTATAAATTTGATGGTGTTGATTGTTGGATATCATCTTATCTCTTATCCTTAAATTTATATATTTAGGGTAATTCCTCCCTTTTTATGCATTATATACCCTTGGTGATAGTCTCCATCCCATGGCCTACTAGAGGTGGGATTCAAAGGTCATCCATCTTAGGTTTCTTCATAGTTTATTGAATATTAATAAATATAGAAAAAACTAAAAAATTAAAAATCCAGGATCACCATAAAAGAAGTGTGAAATTGTGTAAACAATATAAATGAATATCCTACTACAAACATGTATACCATTCACTGGATATTCCTCTCAAACCTTATTGATATTCACATGATGTGTTTTTTTGTATCACCAAAGTGGATTAAAAATTCCTCCACACTTCAATGGTATCCAAGGGTATATCATAATCATTCATTGCACAAATTGGATCAACCCAAAATCTATATAATTCTAGTGCCTCAAGTGTAGAGGATAAGGATGTTTAGAGTATTTGATTCTAGGGAGTTTTAGACCGAAATCAAGAACCAAATATACCCAACCCTTCCATAAAATGTAAATGGTTTATATACCACCCAATGATTCTCCTTGGGAACTGTTTTATATAATTTTTGTTATAATGAAAGAATAAATTCTATAGCTAGTTCATGCATTCTTCAAATGAATGAAACACCTAAATCATGTTTCATACCATGAAATAGTTCATTAAATTATAGATTAAGTGGAGGATTACTCTAGTGTCCATCCATGTCCCCAAAGCTAGTGACAGAATATTCCAAGAAATAACCACATATCACATTAAGGTTATGTCTCTAGGGAATACTTATTTATCAATATCCCACTAACACTATTGCATAACATATATTGTTGCAATTCACCTTATATTGTATCATATAAAATAACTTATGAAATTATTTCAAAAAAACTTTTAGATATTATAATGACTCAATAATAACATAAGTAACATTTTTGGTAGGATAACCCCTGAGAAGTGAACCTCCATCCATTAGATCCAATAGGCATACCCAGTGAAACAATGTTCACCGGATAGAGATTCCCACCATAACTCCTTATCTTACATAGAATAAATTTTCCACAGTGTTTTTAGACATATAATTTTTCCAATAAAAATCAAATTCAAAGTTAAATACACTAGAACTAGGATAATAATCAACCTAATAACCACATAGAACTCCATGATGTCACTTCACATAGAGAAGAAAAAAATAGACAAACAATATTTTATGGGGTTTTAAAAAATTCCTATATCAACGATAGAAAAATGAAAAAATATTTCATTGTGAGAGATATAAATGACTATAAAGAACTCTATAAAATAATATATATTACTATTACCAATAAAATTAATATATAAACACCAACCATTCATGCATATAGTTGTATATGTTGTCTATGTTGGGCCACCACACCTCTTTATAGTGGTCTCTATATGGTTTTAAAGTATAAAAAACCTCTCTATTTTGTGATTAAATATCCATTGAACCAAGTGAATACCAATAAACTATTACAAAAACCAATGATACTTATAAAAATTGAACACCATGTATCATCCTATGAAATGAATTTACACTCCTAGTGAACATTTGCTATTATAGATTGATTTGATTATCCCTGTTAGATCAACAAATCCTCAATAAATAATTCCTATGTTTGATGAAAGTTCTATTTCCATTAACCTATGTCTAATGGATGTTTTATATGATGAAAAACCTTCTTCCCCAAATTCTAGGAAATATCATAGTAGGAAACATCTAATTGGTCTATTCGATGATTTTTGTCTAACCATCTTTTTCTAGAAAACTTTATCTGATAAAATTGAAGAAACTTCCACAAATTAAACAATATACCACTAGGAAATTACATTAGGATTTAATGATTAATATTCTTTTATTCTCCATATCTCTTTATTTTTCTAATTCATGTAGTTCCCTCCACTTTTTTGACCAGCTGGGTATCTTTGAGTAACAATTTTTCCTCAATAGTTTTTGGACTATTACCTTTATAAACATATATGTAGGATTTTTCTTCCTAGAAACCTTATAAAGATTCAACAATTTATTCTCCAGTATAATTTTTACGAGGTGATACTTCAGGTTAATGTGTTTCTTTTTTACATGAATCATTATGTTGCGATCAATACGAATGAAAATTTAAATATTATAGAATAAAATTCCTCTATTTATTCCATTTCTATGTTTCTTTAGCAATCACATTAACCACATCACCTCTTTCCCAAATTCAGTAGAAGTAATATACTCTACTTATGTTATATCCAAAGTAAGCTATGTTTGCAACTGAGACATCTATCTTACCTCTATTTCACCATAAGTAAATAAATAACCTATAATACTTTTCCATGGCTCCCTGTATCTAGTATAATATGAAACTACAAAACATTTCAACTAATCATCAGCATTAAAATATAAATCTTCATTCTAAAACCCTTTTAAGTATCATAAGATTCATTTCACATCTTTCCAATGTTTCCTGATAGGATTCGACATGAAATGACTGAAAAATCCTAGTGTAAAAGAAATATATGGTCAAGTTAAAATAATTAAGTACATCAAGTATCCTACAGATGAAGTAAAGGAATCTCTTCCAAGTCACAAAATTATTCATCCATTGATGGTTCCTTAGTTTTATTTTGTTTTAAGTGTCCAATGATGCAGGTTGAGATAGGATTACAAAAAGACTTTTGAAATATTTTGATGAATTTACTAACATATTCCTTTTAGGATAAAACCAACAAGAAAACTTCCATGTCCCTCTTAATTTTCATTCCCAAGGTCATATTAACTTTTATATGATTCTTCATCTTTAATATTTTTAAAAAAATAATATTTTGTTATTAAATTTTTAAGATTTACAGACCAAAAATAAACATATTATCCACCTAAAATAATATTACAAGTGGGTTTTCATCTTCCCATTTATTTTTTATAACAAAAGTGAGCAGTCTCACATCGATTAAAATTTTATTTAAACATGGAAGTGTTAAACCTCATATTTCACTGTCTTGGAGATTGCTTCAGACCATGAAGACCCAATTTAAACTTATAAACTAAATCCTCCATCTGATAAACTATATAACCCATAGAGTGAACATTGTAAATTTCTTCCTCTAAGTACCCATTAATAAAATTTGTTTTTATATCCATTTTCTCTATGTGTAGATCATTAGACACAATAATGATAAGAACTATACGAATGGTTGTGTGTTTCACCCCTGGTGAGAAAATTTCATAAAAGTAAATTCCTTTATTTTTCTAAAATCCATTCACCATGAACCTTGATTTGTATCTCTTACTTCCATCATATTCCCATTTAAAAAAAATACACATTTATTTTCCAGTTCTATTTTACCTTATAGTAGCGCAACCAACTACCAAATCTTGTTGATATTTAAGGAACTCATTTCCGCTTCCATGGATAAATCCCAATATTTTGAGTCTCTGAGAATAACTTCTTCCTCTATATGGTTTGGTTACCATTCATACCTTATAATTAATAAATTCATATCATCCCCATACCCATGAATATGTTTCTTTGTATGGGTGGATCCCCTTAACAAAACCATAGGTTCATTCTTCCAGACCTCCTTATCTTATAGTCTTCTTTTGGTAAAGGTATATCTTTTATTTATATGTTTAGTAGACATATATCCAAACATTCACCATCTAACAATGGGTTGTTTAATATACTTATGTATGGTACCCGACTAATGGAGTTTTAGCCTCTTATGTTTCCAATAATCTATTTGAACTGTATGCTTGTCTGGTATCTTTTCTCTGACCACCCTGAACAATGATAGTTAAACTATCCATAATTTTTTTCTCATATATATTTTGATCTTTCAATTGAAGTTATTCACTAAAAAAAATTTATATTTAGATTACTTGTTTATTTTCATCATCATATTTGTGATAATCAATGTTCTTATAAGAATATATGAAAATAAAAAACACATTGGATTCTGCGTCCAAATTATCTATATATATAGTATCAATATGTACATATGTGAAACTTCCAAAGATCTTGAGATGGTTGATCTCTAGTATCCTACTGGACAAAATTCACTCAAGAATATCTTATCCCATTTCTAAATCTGGTCATCTATTCACCAAATTAGTTATTATATTCAAGGTCTCTTCCAAAATTTGATTATGAATTGTTTAGTGAAGTGCGATACTATGATATCTCTCTATCAGAGTCTTATTCATACTTTAATCTATTATATTTATTTTTGGAGTATGTGAAACAGTATTCTCATGATTTATTCCATTATTATAGAATTTATAAAATTTGTGTCCAGTGTATTCCCCACCACTATCTATCTGGTGTAATTTCTACTTTATTTAACAATCCTTCTTTGAATTTTTTTTCAAAATTGATTCCTAAAACACATTATATTTATAATTGTGGAAGTACACCAGACCCTATTTGTGGAATCAATAATGATGGTTACTGATTTTGGTGATCCTCTATATGTGAGAACAAGGGTTGGTCCCCAAACATCATAATGAACAAGTTCTAACATTTTATTCCTCATATTTCTTCTATCTATGTTAAAGGAAAATCACTTTTTTCATCAAATACATATCTCACTTATTTCTTGGTATATGTGATTGAGTTTTAGTATTCCATTAAGCACTAAAAAATTTAGATTCTTCCCAATGAGGTGACAAAAATACAATGATTCTTTTATATAATGTCTAATGAAGTCATTCCAATAACTGTAATTTTGTCCCTTTATCTAGAAAGATACTGGGTACCATTATTTACTCCATGAGAAATCTACATAAATAATCTACTAATTTTATAGACTCCATTAAAAAAATTTATTCCAAACCATCATTATCAAGCTATTCCACTAATTTCAGTTCTTTTGAAAACCTAGAATATGTATAACATCTTTTAGTTTCTAGACACATACACTTTGAATTTTAATGTTCAAATAACAATTATTAACTATATCCATAACTACAATGTACAAGAGATATACTCTACCCAATATTCATAATATATAATCGACCATGAACCCTCACTCACTATTTGAATAAAATTATTACCCTAATTCAAATAACCATGTATCCTAAAAAATGATCAAGATCAATATCAGTTTCGATCCTTCATCCATTGTGCTAGATGATTTTTTCTATCTAGAAGTAGA
The DNA here is from genome assembly GCA_963277665.1 of Viscum album. Classification (NCBI taxonomy): domain Eukaryota; kingdom Viridiplantae; phylum Streptophyta; class Magnoliopsida; order Santalales; family Viscaceae; genus Viscum; species Viscum album. Next base: position 1,520,921,536 of record OY728152.1, on the reverse strand, counting down.
AACCTATGAACAATTCTAGAATTATTTGTTTATATGTCCATTATTCCCACAAATCCCACATGTAAGACATAATGATTTTCTTCAAATTCTTCTCTTGGACCAATACTCTAAATTTTTATTCTTACGATGGTATATCCGATGAACTGGCCATCCCCTTCTGAGAGTAGTGAGGGATATTATGAATGGAGTCTAAAAATATTTCCACCTCAACTATTTATTCAAGATCATTTTTTAATTATCCAAAAACAAAATATAATCCTTACTATAAGAGTTTCATAAATTTATCACTATGGAATACAAACTCTCAAGAATTGTGGAATGAAGAATAAAATCTTAATAATTATCTCCAAAAGTAACCATCATAGATTCAATATTATATCATATTATGCTAAATCAATTCACATGATCTAATATAGGTATTTCATCAAATAACCTTACATTTAATAATCTTCTCATTATGAAAATTTTTTAAGAGATTTTGGATTCTTATACATTTCAAACAATGATTTCATAACCTCTGTAGTAGTTTTCTTATCTATAATGTTGACTAATTTTTTTTGAGAAATATAAATATTGATTAAGGAAAGAGTCTTCATATCCAACCATCCCTATTCGGCTTTATCCAATGTTTTGAGATACTAACAGAAAAAAGGAGATTCAGGATCTTTTTTATCAAAATATAATCCAACTGAACTCTCTAAATGGAAAACAATGTTCCATCAAACATATCGATATGGACATTTATTTCCTCTTAAGTCATTCTTATGATAATAATATACAAAATGAAATCAAATAACTTGCAATACAAAGGGTTAAATTTACATGAATTACATGAATGAAGTATAATCAACCCATACCCTATGATAGTACTTATTTAGATGATAACCCATAAAAATTGAAACTATATCCTATATTTAATTGATGGACCCAGGGAGGAAACATTCACTAGATGGAGATTTATGTTTGATCACTTTAGCTTGTGCACCCGAAATGATCTATAATATTTTATAATGAAGATATTTATGATTACCACACCTTCATGGGTTATGTGCAATGGAACTAGGATGATAAACCATGTAATCATCACATAGAACTCCATGATCACACTTTCCCCAAATGAAAAACAATAATTGGGAAAAAAATGATTCTATATAGTTCTAACAAAGTCTTACATCAATGGGAGAACAAAAAAATTATATTTCATTTGGAGGTATATAAATGAGTACAAAACTCTCACTCACTTCCTATCAACGATTTAGTATCAAAAAATTAGGTCCAAAACACCCAGTGTTCATACATACATTTTTCATCATTTTAAAATCCAGGCCACCACACCTATTTATAGAGGTATCTATTCAGTCATAATGTTTTTAGAAACATCCTACATTCACGGTCAATCTTCCATTGACTAGAGTGACTATATATATAATGTTGAAAAACCTGATTAAACCACCAATAGTCGGTCACCATGAAATAACATTTGTAACGAGTTGACACTACTGGTGGACATCGATTTTGGGATATTCTTTTGATGATCTCCACCCAATACTCAAATCCTTACTAAAAAATTATTCAATTAGATGAAATTTCTCGGTCCAATCAACTCTATCTGATGGATGTTTTTTCTGATGGTAAACCTTCTAACCCAAATGTAATAAATCATCACATTAAGAAACCTATTTATATTATGTCCAAAAATCTATGTATGATCATATATTTATGAAAAATATATTCTATGAACCGAAATAAACATCCATAAACCCAATAGATATTATATATTTTTTGATAAATATTCAATATATATCCAAAATAATGATTCCTAAGAACTATAAATGTTTACTTTACTTGGGTACTATATATATATATATAATCATATTGTTTAATTAAAATATTTATCATCTCAAATTTGAAGGATTTATAATTGGAAAATGTAATCAATTACATGTTCTCAATGAGATGGATTTATAATTGGAAAATATTAGATCATAAACTTGAAAATCAATTTTTATCCAGAGGCATGATTAATAAGGGTGTTAAATCAGTAATAATTATTCACGAGTCATACTATAGGTATGCGACATTACAAGAATATCAAAACATAATATTTTGTATATAGGTATTTTTAATCTTTTTCTGGAATAATCATGTGATCATATCCAAAATAATTTTTAATCAGGAATAAAAATGTGAAATAGCTATTCATAATCATGTCCATGCATAATCTTATGATCATAACTAGAAGCCATTACATTCATGCATAAAAATTTGAAGAAATATATTTGAAATCATAACCAAAATTATTATAATCATATCATGAGATATCAATATAAGATTACCCAATTTATTATAGGGATATAGAAGACCAAATCCTCACATAATCTTAACTTATTCATATTTATGAAAAAGGATCATGAAAACATTTATCATTTCATCAAAATTTAACCCATTGAAAAGAAAAACAGTTTCATCAATATTTCATCATCATAGTCAAAAACAATACACAGAATGAATATGGATTGTTTCATGGTTTGATATCATCATTGAAGAAAAATCAGCATCAAAGGATGCTATTATAGTATAAAAATTCCTATAAAATATCGTTGAAATATTTCTTGTGGAAAACACAATTTTTATTAAGATATGAGTTATTTAAAATATAAAATTTTCTATAAATATTAAGGGAATTTTTTTATTTCAAAATCACTAAGGAAACTGGTAAAGGAAGCTTAAAATCATTGAGTGGTCATTATTGTTGGAAATTGCATTCGTGTTGTAGTCGTTAAAACACTGATTCTATTCAAACCTTTAGAAAAAAGAACCTTATTCGGAAAAATTATAAAAAATTATTTTTAAAACTTTTAATAGAAATTATGACATGGGTAATAATTTATTTAATAATTTCAAAATATTAAATACATCTAACTAAAATATCAATGAAAATGTGGATATCGAAGAAAAATATTCCCAATCGAATATAAAAATAAGGCCAGTTTTTCTTAAGAACATTATTTCAAACCTCTGAGTACTTAGAGAGAGGAAAATGAAAGGAAATTTTACAATCAATATAAATAAATATAGGATAATAAAATAGCTGAGGTTTAAAGATTAATATCTATATAATTCCTTTCAAATTTGATTTGAATAGACAATCTAGAAAATAAATGATATTGTAAAATAAATGTCTTACCTAAAGTATTATCTTACTTTATACGAGTTTAAATATCATGTACCATAAATATATTTTTAATATAAATCTATTATAGAGTTATATTCATTAATAAAATGATATGTACTATTTTATTATAACTACCAATTATCATTTTATTAACAATTTTTCTTTATAATGAACATTTTGGTGAAATCTTGTCTGTTTTCCATGAATGTTTTAGTTTGATGGTTTTAATAATTTCACTTTGGTAAAGGTTGAATCACATAAATAATTTTAATCAAGAAATAATTATCATATTTATTCATTATATACACTATTATAATCATTCATATTATGAAGTGTTGTAAAATAAATTACGTGGAGACATTAGACTATACATACACATGTGTGATGCTATCACTTTTCAATGGATGGAAGAAAAGTGAATAAAATTATAATTTAACTTTATAGAATCAGTATTATATCATTAAAATAACAAATATTTATTAAACATATCTTTATTACCCACATTGTAAATCCATAAATGAAAAATGAATCACATGGCTTAATGGATGAGGTAGTCCACACGTTTGTACAAGTGGTATTATCATTATCCCACAGATTGGAAGGTAAAAAGTTAGATAAGATATTATAATTTTGGAAGCATAATTATGTAATAAATTTAATATATATATACTTTCAGTCCATCATAATAAGCAACAATGAAATATGGTGATAATAAATGAGCCACATCACTTAGTGGTGGTGGTAGTCTATACGTACAGATGAGCGATACTTTAATTGCCCATTTGATGGAAGGGAGGTGGAAAATGGTTGAACCATAATCATTAAAAGATATCATTATATTTATGATACTGAATTCATAATGTTATTATTGATACAATAGGTTTAGATAATGTGGAAGAAGAAATAAAATTGAAAGTACTCGATTAAGTGTTAAAACTCTTCATCGAGGAACCTCTTTTAGCTTGCACTTGAATCCTATAAAGGATGGTATTTTGATCGAAAAAGGTTCTATAAAAAATTGAGATGTATTTTAGGAAATTATTTGGGTAGTGATTGGAAGTGATAAGTGGCTATTTATGTTTGTATAATAGGGTTGAAGGGGTGTCCCTTTATTAGTGTGGAAATTGACACACTTGCAATTTTTCAAATGATTAAAATATATTAATGCCTTATTATAAAAAAAATGAAAAAAATGAATCATATTATAATAGGATATGTGAAAGGTCCTAAATATCACCAAAAAAATATTTAGAATTTTTTTAAGTCATCTTAACCCTTTTAAACTGTTTTAACACTTACTGTGGTAATTGAATTTCTATCAAAGTTACTATTCATAATGACCAAAATAGAAAGTGGGATAATTTAAATTATTTTACATGATGATTAAAAATATACATACAATTTTATAAAATTCAATTTCTATAAGTGGCATAAACTAGTTTTAAAATAAACCCACAAAATGTGATGAAAAATGGCTTTCTAGAAAAATTTGTTTTTAAGTATAAAAAAGTTTTTATACAAAAAATTAAGCATAATATGGGTTAAAAAACATTAATTAAATTATTTTAAATTTAATGGTAAAAATTAAAATTTTAATTTCAATTATAATAGAAATATTACTTTGTAAAAACTTTAATTAAAAAGACAATTTTCTCTAAATTCAATATTATTTTACTATTCACCGAGAAAATATTTTTTTTAGAAAAAAAACAAAAATTTCACCTTAAGTTAATTTTTATAGACTAATTCAAAAAATGAAATAATTTTTGTAAAATAAAATTTATAAAATTTATATAAATTAATTACAATATCTATGCACAAAATTAAAATAAAAAACTTTTTTCAAGAAAACATATTTTTGAATAATAAATTGTCCTTACAAAAAATTGAGTATTTATTTATTTAGAATTAATAAATAAATTTTCATTATATAAATCCATTATAAATATTATTTTCCCTAATCTCATTTTTTCTATTCATACATCTAATTTAACAATAGTGATATAATAATATACTATATCATAATTCATTTGGTCTCGAGGTTGTGTATAAAACAAGCTATCGAATAATTTAACATTATTTAAAAGGAAGATAAATATATATGAAATATTAGGGTGTTATTTTATACCCCCATTAAAATAATTTCACCCTATAAATTCCATCAATTTTATTATACAACTTAAGATACTTCTTCCTCATCACATCATCATGTTCCCACATAGCTTTCCCAAATTTATTGTTTCACCAAAAAACTTCGTTCGTGCGAGCATTCTTGTTTCTCAAGACAATCTCTCTTTGATCCATAATCTACACCTATTTTTCCTCATAATATTGGTCATGATCCATTTGTAAAAACTCTTATTTTAGTATATAACAAGGATCAAGTATATATTTTCTCATGTGAGATACATGTAACACATCATGAACCTTGGAGATATTCAACAGAAGCTCCTAGTGATAGGAAATTGTCCCAATATAATCAAGACTTTCAAAGGGACAGATTATTGAGTGTTAAACTTTACCTTCATTCAAAATAACATAACATTATTCCATGTAGATATTCATAAGAATACCTCATTACCAACTGCAAACTCTAGATCTCACTGATGATTATCATTATAACCTTTTTTTCAGCTATGAGTTTCCCTAAAGTGTGGCTGAATGAATTGAACTTTCTCTACCACTTACATAGTTAGATCCCTCCCTAATATATTTATTTCTATAAATTTATCCCTATATTTTTTATTTTTTTACAAAAATCTATACAGGAATTTATATGGAGTCATGCGAATTCTCGAGTGAAAGTAGTTATTTTAAGAAAATTCTAGTAAAGAAAGTTGTTGATCCAAACCACATTTAAAATCCATAGAGAAATATCTCAACATGTCTACTAGAGTTTTAATGATTATTTTAGAATAAAAATATATATTGGGATTATATATATTAATAAAAATCAACTTTTTACCAAAATTCATCTGCGGAATTCTCCAGAACATTAAGGTAATCCTTAGGTTCTGATCAGATTTAATTGAGAGTGGTACTCAATAAAATTTCACCACTTCCTTAATGAATATTTGAGTAAGTTTATCAAGAGAGAAATATCCACTGTTATTAATGAAATTATATGATTTTTAAGGTGATAAATAGAAAATCATATAGTATTATACCCTTTGGATGTTTTGGGGATCCCAATGATGAAATCAATGTTGTTTTTTTCTTAGTTTAATTATGGTATGGGTAATAGTTGTAACATTCCCTTCTATATAGATCACTCAACCTTAACTTATGGACATAAAAATCAATGAGATAAATTCTCCTAAATATTCAATTTCATCTTATCAACTCTAGGGTAGTGTGAAAATAAGTGCACTGAACAACCTTCTCTTTAGATCCATGAATCTTTCTTCATATTCATCTATTTAAACAAACTTTTCTCCCTTCCATGTCAACATGGTTAGTGGATTATATTTCAATGGGAAATCCCTCAAAAAGCACGATTAACATCTTTCAAACCCAATAGAACTATAGATCTTAGTTACACTCGTTTGTTTGGGAAATTTTTCAATAATTTAAATCTTGGAAGTATCCACCTATATACTCTCACATTATGTTGTATGACTTATGAATGTGATTTTATGTATCCAAACTTAACACTTGGTAAATTTATCATATAGGTTAACGTTTGTTATGGTCTTAAAAAATCCTCAAAGGTTATTTATACTATTCTATTCTCTTAGAATATATAAGAATATACTCTATAATGACTATCACTAATGGATCAAGTTAAACACAAAAGTCTCTATAAATTTAATCATTGAAAATAGAAGGGTAATTGGTATGTCTAAATGGAAACACTATAAATTCTTAATTAACATACCTCATATAGAAGGATGTATTGTGTATATTCTCCCTATTGAACCTTAATTGATGATATCTAGAAGGAAGGTAAATTTTAGAAAATTATTGAGCTCTATTCACTCAATAAAACAAGTCATTAGTATGAGGTAGAGGATACCTGTTCTAGATAGTGATCTTGTTATATTATCAATAATCAATGAAAATACACATTGACCCATTTTTCTTCTTAACAAAAATAATAGGTTCTCCCCATAGTGATTCACTACAGTGTACGTATCACTTATTTAAATTCTCTTAGAGTTTCTTCTTCAATTAAAGAAAATCAATAGTGTCCATTCTATATGGATTATTTTAAATAGGTGAAACACCAGGTATGCGTTCTATTGAAAACCCAAATTCATGATTGGGGAAAAACTAGGAAATCATTCTAGAAATAAATTATAATATTCTTGAAAAATACTCCTATCATAAATATTGAGTTTCTCCCCATTAATTTGAGATAAATATCCCTTATTAATTGGTAGTAAGACAAAAAAAATGAAAGTAATTCCCATTGTCAGTTCATGTTCCTCCTCAAATTGATTTAAAATCATTGGTTGATTCAGAATATCAAACGGGACTTCCCATATGGAGTAATTGATATGGAATTTATATAGATAATTCCAATCCATGCCCAAATATCACATCAATTTAAACTAGAGAAAGAACCATATGATTTTCAGGATGCACATTTCCAAAAACATTTATTAGAGAGAAGCTATAGACTTGATATGTGATCATCATTCCATTAGGGGTTTTAATTTAAAGTTCAAATTCTAATAATTGAGGTGATTATGTGGTATTGTGGGAAAATTATTCAGATATAAAATAGTGGTTAGATCCAAAATCAAATGATATATTTGTAGTTCTATATTAGATGGATGGTTTACATTTTACCACATTTTTCTCTGCCCAAATTCAATTGTCATAGAAATGGTCTTCCCTTACTCTTTTTTTAGGGTGTTGTTGAGGCCTACCATATGTATTAGATCTTGGATTTGGGAATTGATTTAAATAATTACTTATCTCCCCAAATATGAATCATTGAACATGATTTTTCAAATCCCTATTCTCCAATGTCACATTTTATAACCTTTTCATCCCCCGTAAACAATCACTAGCTCTCTAGATAAACATTACACAATTTAATCATTTTTCAATTCCTTTTAGACAATTTCCTTAGTTGTTTACAACACATTTTTTCTTGTGATGGTTGTAATTTCTTTCCTATATGGGATTTACCATTCGATTCTCCTTAAACTTTCACTTTCCAATTATTATTACTAACATTAGAAGAATAATTATATTTTCAACTCTATATTTATTCCTTTATATAAAATTAAATGATATCTTTATATTTACTAAAGTCTCATTTGGATAAATCCTTTCAAATAATTTTTTTCAATCCACTAATTAATAAATCAACTTTTCTCATAGGGCTGATTATTAATCAAGAATAATACCCTGAAATTCTTATTATGTTTTCCACATAGGCACCAATAGATCTGTCATCCTTATATTAAAGATTCATAATTTAAATTTCCATATTAGTGTAAAGTGTTAGAGAAAAGTATTCATTGAGAAATATCCTATTAATATCCTCCTATTCCATGGATATTATTTATTCCACTCACCTTATATTCTTGATAAATTCCCACCCTTGATCAGCTTCAGCTACCAAGCGATATAGTGCTAAAAATACTTTATTCTATTATGAGAAATAATAAATAGAAAATATAATTAGCATTTAATTAATCCATCACTCTAAAAATAGTGGATAAGAATATCTATAGAAATACGGTGGCTGTTTTCATATTAAAAAATCAATGGAATGTTTCTACCTCCTTGCTGTATTAATTATAATAACATGATCTTTCTTAGTTCCCATAGATTCAGAGAGTCAAGTGAACATAGTCACAAGATATTTTATCATTGATCTAAATCCATTTTTTTCTCATTTGGTTGATCATTGCATTACTCATCAAATTCTTTTTTATCATGATTCATTCTAGTTCCATCCATTTATTAGAACCCAAAAAAATAACATAATTATTGATAAAAAAAGTAATAAATAATAATAGAGTTATTCGTAATATGTCATAATTTATGAAACCTTATTATCAAACTATGAAAATTAATGTTCATACTATATAAATTTTTGTTAAGCATTTGTTTTCTTAGGTTATATTCTAATATTCTCTATAACATAATCTCTAAAAATAACAAAATCATGTTCTGAACCAATAATAAATACCCAAGCATAACATTCATATATATTCGATATTTCTAAATAATAATCAATATATTTACCAAATAAACCTACCTAAGAACGATAATGATTTAGTGTAATTGTATAATAGATACTTAAAAATAATATTTATGTATAACATTTATCATCAGAAACATATTTATTTTATATATGGTACCCTTCTTAACTCAACACACATGGAACATTCCATCAAAACCTGAGAAAGTAAAACATAAGAAAGGGTGAAATTAGAGGATCAGTGAGGGTAAACATGAGAGATATCAATAATATTTGATAATAATATCATAATAAGTGTATGATAATGTAATCAAGTGCATGTTATCAATGTAAAAGACACATTCCTGTAAAATTATATAACATAAACACTAAAATCAATTCATATACATAGGAATGATTAATAAGGGTGTCAAAGAAGTAATCATAATTCAAGAGTAATAACATAGGCATGTGCAATTATAATCATAAGTAATCATAATCATATTAATATAGATATTCAAATCATTTATATACATAATCTTGTGAGAATATAAATAATCAGTTATAGTCACACATCAAAATGTGAAAAAAGATACTCATAATCATGTCTATGTATAATTCTGTGAGTATAGATAGATATAGTCATAATCAAACTTAAAAATTTGAAAAATATATCCACAATCATGTCCATGATTATTATAATCATCTTGTGAGATATCTACATCACATTAACCAATGATTTGGATATCTATAATTGACCTGACAATTAAATGATCATAATCCATTCATATTTATTCCTCAATATCTGGAAAACATTTTACATTTAATTATAATATAACCCAAGTAAATGAAAATGCGTTTCATAAATATTTTAACATCATATTCATAAACCATCAATAAAATAATTTTTATGGTTTTATTGGTTCAAATAACTAGTATGAAATATCATCATCAATAGAAATTATTATAGATGAAAAATACCATTAAATGATCATGAGAATATTTCTCAAAAAAATACCCTTTTATTTTGAAATCATCTATTTAAAATTTAAAAATTTAAAAAATATTAATGAAAAGATTTTGTTTTAAAATAACCATGGAATAATTTAAATGAATATTCAAATTATTGAGTGGTCATTATGGTGGGAAATTATGTTTATGCAGTAATTATTAACATAATTATATGGTTCAAACTTTTAGTAAAATGTACCTCACTTTAAAAAAAGATAATAAAATTACTTTTAATTTTTTTATATAAAGAAAACATTGGTAAAAAATTCCATTAACAATTAGGTAATATTAAATAAATTATTTATTTTTTTAAGAAAATATGTACATGGAAGGAAAAGTTTATCCATCGAATGGAAAAATAAAGATGTTTTTTCGTAAAAAAATTCTTTCAGACTTTTGATAAGTTAGAGAGAGATAAATTAATTGAAATATTGGAATATCTAGAAATAATAGTAGTAAAGTAAAATATATGGGGTTTATAGGATATGATTTATATAATTTCCTTCAATAAAAATTAACATAGACAATCTCAAAAAGAAATGTTATTGTAACATAAATCCCTTACCTCATGTCTCATCTTTCTTTGTACGTATTTGAACCTCCTATATAATAAATATATATATTTTCTAAAAATCTATAAAAAACATATTTGGTTAAAAATACTATATAAAATTATATTATAATTTCCACATATCTTTTTATGAACAATTATTTATTATAATGGACATTCGGGTTAAAATTGGTTTGTTTTCTCTGATTTTTTTGGTTTTATGGTTCTGATCCTCGCATATTTTCTAAAGATTTATCATAAAAATATTATTTATCATGAAATAAGTGTCATATTTTTTCATGAAATAAAACGTTATAATTATTCATATAAATAAGAGATGAAAATGAATTATATAACTTCATGGAGATTGTAATCTATATCTATGCACATGTGATGTTTTTAATTTTTGATTGATGGAAATAAACAAGGGTAAATTTTAATTAACCATTATAAAATAATTATCATATGTTTAAAATTATATATATACCATTAATATATATCTTGATTTCCATATATGTAAAGCGAGGACAAAAAATAATCACATCAATCCATAGAGGTGGTAGCCCCCATGTACGCATGAGCGAGATCATCATTTTCCAATAGATGGAAAGTTAAGAAGTTAGATAAGATATTAATATTTAAGAAAAATATAAAATTATTATATGTAATTCAGAAAAATTATATCCATTTTAACTACCAAACATGAATGTTAGTGATGGGGAATAAATCATATCGCTGCGTGGAGGTAGTAGTCCCCACATATGGAAAAACAATAATTTTGTTTTCAATTTGTTGGAAATGATGTGAAAAATGTTTTTATCATAATATAACCTCTAAGTATATTTATGATACTATATTAATCATGTTATTATGGATTTAATATGTTTATAGATGGTAGAAGAAGAAATAAAATTGAAAGTACTCAGCTAAGAGTTATACCTCTTTACTAGGAAACCTCTTTTTTCTTACACCATAAGCCTTGAAAGGTCGGTATTATGGTTAAAAAAGGAACTCTAGAAAATGATTAGGGATGTTATCAAGTGATTTTTTATAGTATTAGATAATTTAATATATGATTGATATTTTAATTTGATAGGAGAGGATGTGTCCTTTTATTATTGAAGGAAGTGGACACACTTTAATTTTTTCAAGAGACTAAAATATATTAAGATCTTATTCCATAAAAATGGATCTGAAATAACTTATATTAAAATATGATATGTTATAGGTTATAAATATGGTCAAAAACTTGGATTTAGACATGTTTTTTGTTTTCATTTTTACCCTTATCATTTTAGTTTTAACCATTTTTACCCGTTTAGACTCTTACTGTTGTTACTAGATTTTTACCAAAGTTAATATTCATAATAACCAAAACATAAAGTGGAATCATTAAAAAATATAAATTATAATTCAAAACATGGATTAAATTTTATAAAATTCACTTAATATAATTGGAATAAATTATTTTTAAAAAAACTGTTGAAACATGATGAAAGATTATTTTCAAGAAATATGCATTTTAAGCATAAAAATGATTGTATACAAAAAAATAATCATAATATAAATTCTAATGAAATTAATTGGATTATTTATAATAAAAATGAATTATTTTTTTAAATAAATCTAAAAAATGGCAATTTTTAAATACTCGAATGGAAAATGAAATACTTTACAAAACCAGTATTCTTCACAATTCAGTGAAAACATAATCTTTTAATAAAAATATAAAAATATACCCATAATCAATTTTTTATTTACCAATTTCAGAAATTATATTATTTTTGTAAAATAAAATTTTAAAATTGAAATAATTTAATTATATTATCCACCGAAAAAATGTAATAAAACCAGTTTTTAAAGAAAACATATTTTTGAAGAATTCAATGACTACTAAAAATTGATTATTTTTTTATTTTTAATTAATAAATACATTAGAAAATTATATATTATTTATAATTTTTTTTAATTATGTGGTTATTCAAATTCATGCTGAAAATTTAACAGTCAGGTTGTAATGGAATTCTATATCATAGTTTATTTGGATTTCAGGTTGTAGGCAAAACAAGATTTCAAATACTAAAATATTATTTAAATGGAAAAATTATATATATAATATTAGGGTGTTATATAAATCTAACAAAAAACATTTTTAAAGCTATTACTAACTTCACCTTTTATTACATCATATGAAACAGTTTGTGAATACCCATCCAAAACTCCTTTTGGATTAACTCCTAACCACTTTTTATATTATCTTTCTTAGTAAAAATAAATCCCAAAATTTTTCACCACAGAATGTGACCTTAATAGAATTTATAGTGTTAAAAAAATATATGAATATCTGAGTCCATATATATAAACAGAGAGTGAACATTAGAAAAGTGTCAATGCTACTCTGGTTAAAAAGTGATCTCGCATGATCTATATGAAACACATGTATTTTTATACTTATGTCTACTATTATGTAACATAATAAAACTTTCATTACCTTATTGTCATTTTTTCTAATATATCAAGTGACCATTGGATATAGAATATATCATTCCCATATAGGCTACTCATCTGTTCTCTATTATTCAATTTTCTACTAACCTTGTTGATGAATACATCACATGTTATTCATCTTTATGGAAGGTAACATCTCATGTGCCTTATATGATTAGATAAGAACATTATATGTACTTTATAAGTATTGCTGCACACTCTACATCATATCCCAATTGAGGGCCTAGATTTCATATTCTTTATATGAGATAAAAAATACCATATTTATTTGATATCCAACTAGTGATATGATCAATAACATACATAGCCACCCTCATATTAGCTAGTTCAATATATAGGCTTTCATAATTATGGTTTCAAAGTATTAAGTTTATCATGCTTGGTATGTCGGAAACCTAATCTACTGGGTAATATAATATGATCCACAAACCCCAAGTATACAAAAAAATCTATATGAAACTCCATGTTATATACTTAATAGGTTATCTAGTGAAAAAAATCCATTTCTGTGCCTCATAAGTATATTAAAAATCTCTATACAAGAATTATACTCAAGCTATCCATAAAATTTATTTATAACCAATAATAATCTATGCTAAACATTAGTTATGGATAACTCAATGTCATAGTTTTAGGGGTAAATTATCATTATACTTCATGAAATGTATATCTATATATAAATTTATATAGCTAATGTGAAAGAATGGAAATGTAGATAATTCCTCTAGTATGATACATTTAATATTCTTAAATATATTTTAAGAATATATAAAAATACCTACTTAAGAACCACTATATATTATCATATATGATAATCTATTAGATCATTTTTATGTGTGCTTCACTTTTATGGGTTTTGTTAACTCATTTCATCATATGTAATTCCTTTCACATATCTCTGTCGCCATATGATAAAACCCACCCCCAAATATTTAGTTAGAAACATCTATAATGTAAGAAAATTTGAATACTAGTGAGATTTAGGAATCATATTCTCAACTATTTAACTCTTTGAACATATTAAAACTTCTTAAATTCATAACATCAAATATTATGTTTTCCACTTATGTTGCCTACTTAGAACTATTTCAAAGTGCATAATCATAATCATTAGAATTCATTCCATCAAAATTTTCCCATGAATTTTTCAAATAATTTTACTACATACATTATTACATTACCTTTATATCCTAAAAACCTTTAGGATAAAGTGAAATTTACTTTGTTATGGAAACTAATTTAACTCCATGCCAATTTCTTTACCAACATACCCTAAACCCTTTTAGGTTTCCAAGGGAAATTTAATTTTTAATTTAATTGGTATAATTTTATTGGAAATAGTGGTATTCACTGTATCATGGTAACTAATTGTAAATCATTACAGTTTTATTTATTATTACATATCCTAAAATGTTTTACAATATTAACTGAAAAAATCATTAGTCTTTGACTGGTATAACCATTTAGGAAAAATTGATGTTCACTTATTCATGATAATTAAATATAGCTCTCTATATTTTTATTTTTCACCTCATATCCTAAATGCTTTAAGATATTAATTGGATATCACTTTAAATTTATATTTATGCAATCATCTATCTATCAAATTTTAATTTCTATATATTTAAACATACTAAAAATAACCTCTTAGTCACTGTACTATTTTTATAATATCTCTATGAGATACACAGTGAACTTCATGTCTGGAAAATAACATTTATTTCATACTAGAAGGAATAATTAATAAATGAAATATCATTTCCATATCATATATGGTGTTTTTTCATTTGGATTATTTTGCTCTGATAAAAATGATTTATTAAAATATTCCACTAATGGGTTGTGAGAACACATTCCCTCATATCAATAAACAACTGGATGAAACATTTTCCCTAGATAAACTATTTTATCTATATATTATTCTCAAAACATGTTATTTCATCTGTTGAATCCTAAAACATTTGTATGTAATTAATCATTTTATGTATGTATTAATAACTTCTATTATTAAAAAATAGAAATAAAATGAAGATACACATCATTTACTCAAAATTATTTGAGAGTAATCAATTCCTTTATATTCAAATTTTTGTTGTAGAAACTCATTACTTATAAATTTTAATAAAATCTACAACATATATCAATTATTCCCACGATTTTGAAATCCTGTATATTTAAAACAATTTTAAAATATATATTATATATCAAATACCAATTAAAATTAATGAATTTTTTTCTATAACCACAATACATTGAATAGACATTCGAGAGAGTTTCCTAAAATCCTTCAGGTATCTTGATAATTAATTATATTTAATTATACCTTCTTATTATTAATAACCCTTATTTCCAATTATGTTTAATAAATTCCTAACTAAACATTGTTTAAATTATTCAAATACATTTTCTAAGTAATATAAAGATTTTACCTCACCTATTTCATTGTTTTTGAGATTCTTTAGTTCCTGTATTTGAATAAAAATGTGTAAAGAGTATATTGTATTAAACAGCCAAGAATTTATATGCGGTGATAAATATACATGACATAGATTTTTTTCTATACTCTTATTCATCCTAATAAATATTCTATTCCAATGAAATTTCTAGATACATAAGAATCAAATAACCTTCTGTTCTCTACCTCTACTTTGAATCTATTTTCTTTTGGAAGGTTTCTATTTATGAAACATCAAATTTGAAATGGTTATAGTCTTTTCAACCAAGTATTCTAATTCATCCACCACAAACGATGAGTATCCATAATCCAAAATTTTCATATCTTTTTGGGAAAGAAAATTTAAATGATTCTTGAGTGGATGCTCCATATTGTTCATCTTGTAATTTATTGATGAATACAATGTATTTGGGTGGTAGGGTTGATAAAATAATATTAATGGACAATTTCTAATTGAAATGGATGATTAAATATTTAGATTAGTCAATATCATTTAATACATTGAATGCATAATCAATATCCAGTTACTATCCTTCTAGTTTACATTTGTATAGTGTAGTGAAAATCTCATATATCACAAGCTGTTCCTTTTTTTGAAGTTTGAGGGGATGATATTTGTTGGAGTAAGAACCCATGAAGTTATATTTAATCATTATATCTTTAGGAATACTAGATATCTTGATGTAATGAACATATGAATATTCCTCTATGAATCTCTAGTAGACATCTATTTCACCTTCGCTAGCTCAGTGAGGTAGACAATTATAAATATGGGATTTCAACCTATATAATAAATTTTCATACAGTGTAATACAGTATAAAAGACTATACTAATATATTAAATTTTTACTATTGTGGACATAGCCTGTGTATATAAATTATCAAAGTGATACTACGGTGAAATTTTCTATTCTCTATAATATATAAATGAATTTTTTTACATTATCTCAATTACCACTTTAACGTAAAATATTAATTTTATATGTATCACAATATTTTATAAAATCCCTATAACCCTCCTCATTTCATATAGAATATCCCATCTAAAGAATATTTTAGTGTAAGTTATCCATACATCCCATCAAATAACCCAAGTATGGGCCTTATCAAACCATTTGATGGTATTTTGGTAAGTGATTTTTCTAAAAGAAAAAATGACAATTTCATGATTTTTTGTGTGGAATCCTTAATTATGAAACCTTAATTGGGATTTACTCAACACTTTCCTCCAATTAAACTATGTTTTTTTAGAGTTAATCAATCAATGATTCTTACTAGGTTATGTTGAATTTAAACATTCCTTAAAACTCCAAGATAATTGAAATAACCTCGACAGAGGCTTGGGAAGTACTTTAAACTATGGTTGTATCTTAATTTAAGTAATAAAAATATTTTATAAATTAATATTTACTTTTTTGATTTTTTATCTTATTTTTAAACATTATTTATGTTATCACGTTGATTGTTTTTAATATTATGTGTATTTTACAAAATTAATCAACCAAATCTTTCTAAAATCATTCACACACAATCCATTTATTTTATTTTATCTTATATTGCATGTTATTTATTTATTCAATGTGATTTACTTTAACAATAAAATTAATATTCATTTTATTAATAAATAATCCAGCAATTGATAAAAAATAAATATATGGAATGATCATAACTGTATATATATTGGTTGATTTATCAAGATGATGATAAATCAACCCTTAACCCTAGGGGAATAACTCATTGATCTATGTTTATCTAAATTCATATAATTCCAAATTTAATTTGTATTTTTCATTATTTTTTTTCACCTTGGCTCTGTTAAGAATCATCTTATCTCGCCTGATATCGTGTTCCTTTACGTATTCTTACTCAATAATAGGCGAGGGGAACCCGTGTTTTGGGGTTACATAAAAGAAAATATGGACACACATACCTATACTTAATAAATTGGTATGGTTGATACATAGATTATCATATTTATGGTAATAATAAATTTAATAAAAAATCCATGTAATAAATAATTAAACTAAATATAAACCCAACAGAAACATAGGTTGGTCAAACTTAGGATCATCCACACATGCAACAAAAACTTGTTAAAATTAATATAATTCATTTTCATTCATTCTTTATTATGATCAATATCTCAAATTAATAAAATAATTATTTTACAATTTAATTACTTCATTTACATTAATTAATTACCAAAATAGTTTTTGACAACCCGATCCTCTATAATTTAAAATAAAATAAATAAATTATTTAAAATTTAAAATTAATTAAGTAAACAGTGTTTTATAGAGGAGGAATAATGTGTACCCTTTTACTTTACTTAATAACATATCTTGAGTTTAAATACAACACTGTATATACAATCACATAACCCAACATGTGAATAATGTTGTGTATGGTCCCTATTTTTTATAATGTACTTACATGACAAGTTTTCATTCAGGGTGTTTCATAATATACATGACATGTTGTTCCATGAGTGAAGCCATGTTTTATATTAAAAATCTATAACAACACCATGTTACTTGAATATAAATAGGGTTTAATACTAGAAATTCTCATAGAGTACATGGTGTATAAAAATGACACATGTAATCGATCAGTTTTTCCTGAGCCCCTCCTTTGTGTTTTTGGGTATTTTGAGGTGTCAAATAAATGACGGAGGAGATAAAGTGTGGTTTGAGGTAGATATTTAACTGGAATATTTATACTTTGGTATGTTCCTTTAGATTTTAGTGTGGTTTAGTTTTAAGGATATCATTTATGGCGTCTTTATGGTCCTTGCAGCATAGAGGCTCAAGATATGGGTTCTGGTGTCTCTATCAATCTAGAGATGGTTACAACATATTTCATAGGGTTATTCCATGTATATTTAGGGAAAATTATCTTATATCAACCTCATGAGGGGTCTTTATGACATAGAATTATGGTTGTTCCATAGAGCCATGAGGATCAAGTCCTTTTCTATCTTCCTTTGGATGGTTCGTTTCAATGTGAGGTTGGGGACACACCATGGTGTTACACTAGAGGTATATGACCAGGGGACGATATGATGGGGATTTCATCATGGATTAAAAATGGATGTTTGAATGACACCCCTTTCAGTTAATCCTTATTTACTGTGTCATAGTTTGGGTTAAAACATACCTATTAAAGCATAGTCAGAGGCATTTCACTATAGACTTGTGTTTTTACCAACCAATATAAATTATGAGAACCTCTAATATTTATCTTCTTTATTCCTTTATCTTTATTACCATAGGTGAAAAAAGGATATCACTCATATGATTTTGAGCCTTCTTTTCAAGGCTTTATACCCTAACATATCAGGAGTGTTTAGTGGTGATATTAGGTGAGTTTATTCTCTCATGGTAGTTCCACTCTCTTCTTTTCTCTCTCAATATTCTATGGACCTTTTTCCTTTAAATTTTTGGGATTTAGATTGATGATTTATGAATAATTCATGGTAAAATGTACATAATTATTTTGAGTTCCTTATAAGAGAGGTGATTGGATATATGTTCATCTTCTTCGATTATTTATCAGAGAACATTGAAATTTTCTTACTGAGGTAGGGGATTAATGAATTCTTCTTATTTTTTGTTAAATTGAGGGATTTAAATGATTTATATTCTTTAGGTTATAGTGAAATAAACTTACCAAATAGAAAAAAAAGTAAATATGTATGAATAATGGAATGAGGTACAATGATCACATGAGGTTTATTTATTATTAGGTACCTCGTGATATTTTATAGGTAGTGTACAACTTATTTATGTGATTATTATTTTTCCTTAGATTGTATTATTTATTTAAATTGGTTAAAGAAAAAAATATATGGCGGAATGGATAATAAAATAGTAATGTGAATTTAATTACTTCATTTCTTTAAAACCTATTTTACATGGATGCGTTTCATGATCGTGATTATTAATTGATGTTTACATTATTATCTACTATATTTTGGTTTATTTTTGAATAAAGAAACTCAAAATCAATCAATAACTTGAAAGATGATAATGAAAACAATTTTTTATAGCTAGAATTAAATTTCTTGGTCTGTCATGGTCATGTCCTTTGTTTTATAGGATTTTATTCCTAGGATTTATGGTCATGGTTTCCTCTTGAGTTTTTTATGGAAATTTTTTTTGATTCAAATTTATATGTTCCTTGAGATGTTATTGATCCCTTAAATGATATTTTAATGAAACCTAGTATGTTTTGGATGTTATGGAAGGGATGGGATGGTTTCTTGGGTTGTGTATGTTGTTTCACATGGACAATATTATAATGGGTGGCACAAGTTGGTTGTAGGTATTACTTGTTTTTTAGATTGCAGTGTTTGGATGGTTGATGGGATTATTGGTTCATATTGAGAGAGATAATTGATTTTTGTTTCTATTGTTTAATGGATTGTTTTATTTATGGCCGGTTGTTTTGACTTCCAACTTCTTATTGCATTTGTCCTTTGCACTACAACTGTATAATCCTTATGATATTTCATGTTGAGTCTTAGATTATATCATATAGAAGATTGAGATATATGTTCCATTAATTTGAAACATATTGGCCATGTATTTAATAAGAAAGTTTGATTCCTATAAAAATATTTGAGATATGAATAAAATCCTGGTATTTTAATATATAATAAATTTTATATAAATTGACATTTTTAATATATTTCTTAACATGAAATACTGTGGTTTAAGTGAAATGAGATATATTTATAAAAAAAATTAAATGTGATAACATATCCATTCAATTCGAGGGTTTGAATATGAGTAAAAATATTATAAAATAAATTTAATATTTTCTTACTCAAAAAAAATTATTTATTAATTCTCAGTAAATAAGCACTAAATTTCTTGTAATGTCAATTTGTGCTTCAAAAATTCATTTTCTTAGAAAATAATTTTGATAAATTTTGTGCATGGAAATTATAATTAATTTCCACCACCTTTTTAAATTTTATTTTTCAAAATAAAAATAATTTTTATAATTAGTGTATGAACATAAAATTTGTGTGATATATTTGGGATTTTTTCTAAAAATATTGATATTTTTGTGAATAAATTGAAAATAAAATTTTTTATTTTAATACCATTTATCTTCATTAAGGAAAGATAAATAATTTTTTAATTTAATAATAAGTTAACATAAGTCTCATTTGGGATAAAATAATATAATTAATTACACAAGAATCACCATTATACCAAAATTTGGTATAAGTTCTTTTTTGGTCTTAAAAAACAATTTATCTAAAAAACTATTTACATGGAATTTTTTATCATAAAATAATTTATGCCACTTATGTGAATTGAATTTTATAATATTTATTACATATTTTTAATCATTGGGTTAAAATTTTTTAAATAAAACCTTTTTATTTTTTGTAATTATGAATAAAAACTTTGGTGGATATTTGTCACATGGAGAAGGGTAAAACTAGTAAAACATAGTTAAAACTATGGTGGTGAGGTTCTAAATTTTCAATAAATTTTTTTATCATATTTCATTAAAATAATTCATCCATTTCCATCTTTGTTTTTAAAAATAATTCTACTTGGTGCAATTTTTCACTGATATCAACTTTTATATTAATTTAATAAAATAATAAAAACAAAAAGCCACACTCTTGACTTTAATAACTATAATTTTTTTGATGAGGGTAAAAATTTGTAGTATTTAGTCTAACAATCTAATATAAATTATTAATTAAAATTTTTATCATTATAATTTACTTTTAATTATTAGTGATTGAATAATTACCTTAAATTCTTATGCAACATAGAGGCAATATTTATTCAATTAGTAGAAGAATAAAAGAAATGATTTTAACGAGATCAGTGTGTATAAAAAATATTTGAAAATATAATTACCTATCAATTTATGATCCAATTGTAACATTATAAGTGAAATTAGAACCCTTTAATATTTTAAATGTCCTTACCGCAGTCATGGTTAAAAAATTTTAACCAAGGGGTTAATCCAAAATATGATGTTTAAAATGATTTTTAAACCTGTAATTTTCTATGTTGATTATATTAAGACCATATACCCCTTACCATCATATATATTCCATTTTGAAACATTTTACACCAATTATATGAATATTATTTTATAATATTTCATGAATGTCCAAAAGTGACCTCCCCTCACTTGTAATGGGATACCCCTTTTCTGTTTTCATCATCATCATTTTTTTTCTTATTAAATAAAAATTATCCAAACTTCAATGTATAAAATAAGAAAAGGGGCTATTTGGGCCTAAAATAATTAAGACCAAGAGTGTCCCCAATAACAATATCTATCCCTTCTAAGTGAAAGAGCAAAAACTAGAGAAGAAATTAATTGCCACACCTTAGTGGCCTTAATGAAAAATAGTCCGCGACATTATTACCCTCATGATGACTAGAAAGTATATCCATGAGGCTATTAATGAACCTACTTATCTTAAATTTATAATAGTAAATAATTCACAAAGTATCACAAATTCCATATATCGAGTTGATATGGATTTTGGAGTGAGTCTCAACAGCAAACATGTAGATATTTGTCTTTTTTCATTAAAAAAATTGATCTATATAGAATATCAAAACCCAAAGAAATTATATTGTAAAATAATATAGAAAAAAATTTATGTTTTTTATTCTTAAAATATCATTCCAAAGGTCTATAATAAGAAATCTAAAGTATGTTAACTGAATAAGAGGTAATTATCTTTAGGGAATCGTTCATGTTTAGTTATTATTATACTTTATATAACATTTTTTAAATATACTAAAATTATAAATACAGTATCATAAATATACCTATATGTTATTATTATTATCATACACAAAGTTTCCATATTTTTTATATCCTAGGAAAAGAAAGATTTTTCTCGTGCATACGTACGACTTACCGTCTCAATGTAGCGGTGCAATTTTTTTTGCATCACCACATTACTATATTGGTAATGAAGATAAAAGTAATAAATATATATTATATTTATCAAATAATTATTTTTCTAAAATTATAATATCATATCTACCTTCCTTCCATCCAATCCGTTAGAAATCAATAACATCAGTCATGCATACGGGTTCACTACCACCTCTACAAAGCGATGTGATTCATTTTTCATTTCTATTTTAATTAGTTGATAATAAAAATATAATAAATAAATATTTGTGATATATATTATATAATAATAATAATTCTATAATGGTGAATTATTATTTAGATTTCTTTTGTTCTATATGCCAAAATTGAAAATATTCTTCATGCGTTTGTGTATCCTATCGTCTCCATGAACAGTGCAATTCATTTTTCTATCTCTAAATTTTAAAAATGAATATACATATATATATATATATAATAAACATGATGTTTTTATTATGAATTAAATTCTATATTTTATTATACAATGATAAATAGAAATGTATTGAAACTACCAAATCAAAATATACCTAAAAAATGATGGAGTTATCACTCGAAACAATGATAATAAAAAAATATTGTTAAACATTTGGTGATATGATGTTATTAACTGATAATATTTGATATTATAGAAATTTATATGGGTTTTTTATATAATTATAATAAATATAAATTTATTTCATTGGAGTTAAAAATCATTTATGGGGAAGGTTGAACTTGAGGTAAGGGTTTTGTTGATTCAATTTTATTTCGTTGGGTTATATCATGACAATGTTGACTATGATATGACATGATTATGTGGGAAATGAATTCTAATTGACTTATGTAACATTTATAATTGTTTTTTTAATTTAAAGTTTTTACACTTAATCAATTCATTTATTAATTATCACTTTAATGATACAATCATTTTAAGGGATTTCGTCTCAATTTCTACTCTATTGTGGTATATTTGGTATTTTCCAGCTATTTTATTTTAAATGGGGAATATAATTACCATTTTATGTATTTAACATGAATATATATTTATTATTTACAATTAATTTTATAATTATATTATACTAATTCAAGGGGTTATAATTTAAATGTTATCAAATTGGTAATAATTTATTTTATAATCTCATTTTTAGGATTGATTATTTTTTTAAAGGAATATTATAATACATCCTTTCGAAAATCCATATATTTTTATTATATTATGGATATTTAATGATATTGAATATTTTATTCTAACTTTTATTCTCTTTGGAACTTGAATCAAATGAATAAATTTTTACTAAATACTGATGTTATTTTCTCTTTTTGATCGGGTACATTTTTCTTCAAAGTCCATATCTTTCAAAATTGTCTTACAAAAGTCATTTTTATTAACTTAAAGGAAATTTTAGTTATCATTGTACTATAAATTTTTTAAAATGAATATTTCTAATGTTTTTCAAAATGTTCATTTTTGAATTTATTTATAAAAATTAAAAATCATTGTTTTCTTTTTAACATATATGGTGTTAACAGACTTCCCCACCACCGTAACCATTTTATATCCTTTATATTCTTATATATTATTTAACTTATTTTAAAATGGAATATCTTTATCAACAATAATATTAAATAATTCTATTTGATTTATTCTATTAATTAAAATAAATTATTTTTCTTCAAAATATACTTTTATGATGAATTGATGGTCATGTTTTTTCTCTTACTAATTTTCTAAGCATTAAGTTTTTATTGAAACAATTAATTTCTTATGTTCATTGGAAATTATATTTATCTTAAATATCCATATTATTTGTATCATGAAAATTATTATTTCCTAAAACATATAACATATCTATATACTATGCTTTACATTGAAAGTTATTTGATTGACTGGGGAAATATTGATATTCCATATTCTTCACAAAATACATAAATTTGTGTATAAGGTAAATTATTTATGAAATAAACTAATAATTTAATATATGATAAATGAATTAGAAATTAAATTATGTATGAGGATTATAATTATATATCCCCTCAATGGGTTGTTGGTGTATACACACACATCAAATAAGCTATCTTGGTACAGGCCCTTAATGGTAAAGACATCATGATTTCCATCATTAAGCATTTCATTAATTTAGAATTTATTTATTATTAACAATGATATTAATTCATTTAAATTATCAAAGTATGTATTTAATGCTCAATTTTTTGATTAAAGTACTTACGCTTTCATTTACCTTGACATATTGATTATGTGATATTTAATCATGATATAATCTAATGTACATTAAACTTACTAATAATGTGAGATTATTATTATTTTCTAATTTACACGTGATATAATGAAGGAATACATGAATTATTTTAGTAATAAAAACGTAATTACTCTTTATATGTTATGTAATTAATTTCTAATGTAAAATTTTAAGAATATATGTATTTTATTTATGATGAAAACCAATCTATTCTATAATTTGAGATGCAATCACTTGTATCTAGTTATAATGTAATAAAGTAAATAAAAACCTTGTGTTACTAGATTTGGGGTTTCTAGAGTAGATATTATATCAATTTTAGTAGAAACATGAGAACTATATTTAGGAAAATATATATTAGAGAACACAACACTATGACATACTTTTATTTTGTGACTAATTGTAAGAGAATATCATAAATTTTTCAATGTGGAATATATTATATGTTTTTCCTAGAAATATAACCCTTTTTGGATACAAAAAGTGGATATGGTATTGGGATATATACATCCATGTGTAATAACCACTAAAAGATTTGGTAAATTATACCTCAACGATTATTCTGATGCATAGTGAATGAACCCTTACTATGAACCTAGTTTAACACTCATAGGGGATATTCATGGACAAATTTACACGTTATTAATGAACCATTATGAATTAATTCAATATATAATGACCATTAATGACCTAAGTTAAACCAACAGTATCATAGATTTAAAATTATGCTTTAAAATTTAGATATCCTATAAATGGTTTTCATGATTATGTGGATTCCACTTACTATGATTTTTGGATTCTATTTATGGATGAACTTGAAGGAAAAATTATAATAATAAATGTGAGGGATAATGAAATGAGTTTACTCTTAACAAAACAAATGAAATAGGATCAATAATGTGAAACCTTTTTATTATTCCTAATGATCAATCATTTTAAAATATTATCAATCTCAACTTGGGTGAATTTATTAAAATTCAAAATAAGAGAAATATGGAGTATCATATAATATTAGGTGATAAAAACCATGGGAAAAAAGGATTAAAAATCCTACATGTCATGAATGACATAGGTGGTACTTAGATAAATTTATTAAAGGAAAAAAAAGATGTTTTATATGTGTAGAAATAGGTAATTGAGAAACAAATTTTCTATTGAAATGTTCAGAGGATGAAAGATCAAAAAAATGATTATAAAGGTCATTTAAATACAGAATTATCAGTGTTATATTCTATATAGATAAAGATGAATAATCTAAGAGAAACATATAAGAGGTATGTACTATTTTTTTTTGTTTCACTTAAAAATAAAATATCATTATATTGAGATTGATGAAATTTGATATATGATTCATATTTATAATTATAGATATGAAGACTTATGGAATCAAAATATCTTGGTTAAAATTTTATAAAGGAATCTGAATTATTAATGTACCTATTTATAGGGGTTTGAAAATTATATTGTATTGGAATTTATTTGATTGTAATTTCAAATCCATGAAATATTTCACTAATATTTAATTCAATTTACTTATACGGAATGGTTAGAAAATGTGAATTGTGAGAATTTATATTGAAATGTATTGATAACGAATAGGGTTAATATAATCTTTTATATTAAGGTAATTATACATTATTATAATTTGGTGACAAATGTTTTAATATATTGATAAATATATGATTAAAATGTGATTTGATAACGAAGAGATTAAAGTTATTTCAATAAAATATCACTGTATTTTTAGGAAAATTATATGATTAAGGTAAATAGAATACTATTTTCTAGGATGGGATTTCATTTTAGGGATAATTATATAAATAACTTGTGCAATAATATATGTTTTAGTAGTAGTTTTATTTTTAATTAGATTTTTTTATATTATTATCATATTATAAAGAATATATAATCAATGTATTCACATGTTTGGTATGTGATATATTATGATGTTTGGGGTTAAAATTTCAATCAAATATTTTGGATTTCTTGGTTTTGAATTTTTTCAGACATATTTTGGAGTATTCTTAATGATAACTATATATGGAATAAATTAATTTGAACTTTGGGGTTTATTATTGAGGTTTTATTGAATAATCTATTTACCCATACTAGATAAATTGTTCTAACCATGTTGGTTTTTTAAAATTTCATGAGATATAAGTAATTAATTGTATTTATTTTTTTGGATCTTATGATCCCTTAAAAGTTAATTTTAGTTTTTTAGACATGAAAAATTCATCTAGAATATTTATTTATTGGAAGAAAAGAAAATGAATAATTTTTTTAAGAATAAACTACGGATGAAATTTTTCTTATGAAATGAAAAGAAATAAATAATGTATATTTTCTCATGTATACTATATTGATAGTAAAATAATCCCTCAACATTGGGAAAATGATCTTCAAATAATAATTCTATTCTTTTACATTATTTTATTAATTGATGTTGTTTTCCCCCCTAACTAATTCATGGTTTTTTGGTTACTAAATTTCCCACGAACATGTTATGTATCAATCTATATTAGTCCTCGGATAATATTTTTATTCTCTATGTAAATATTTTAACTACCCAGCAATTTTATCCTAATATAAGAACCCAAATATGTGATATTTAAGTTAAGCATTATGTTCCCTACCTTCCCTTTCCAAATAATGTTTTATTTATCCTATGTATGACGTGGGTTTTCAACCAAGGATGTTCCTTTGATGAACAAGATAAAAATGAAAGGTTAAAATTTATTTAAGGGGATATAATATAACATATTAATATTTTAATATATAATTCCCTTTAAATAATTTGAGGTGTTCAATATATATCTTAACATAAAACACCGATATTTATGTGAATTGAGATATATTATGAAAATATTATTATTTAATTATGATAAACTAACCATTGAATTGGAAGGTATTAACATGAGTAACTTTATTAAATCAATGTTAAATGGTCTAACTTAATACAAATTTATTAGTGATTGATTTGGAAATGCACCCTCTAATTTTACGAATGTCATTCTATGCTTCAAAATTTTATTTCATCCAAAATGATTTTTTTACTATTATGTGCGTGTAAATTGTAGTTAATTTATTCCAATTATAAAAATATTATTTTTTAAAATATATATACTTTATGAAATAATCATATGAAAATTAAAATAAGGTGAAATTCTGGTATTTTTCTGAAAAAATTGATTTTTCTGTGAATAGTGAAAGAATACCAATTTTTATAGAATTATCATTTATTTTAATTTAAAAAATCCCCATAATTATTTTAATTTAATAAAAAATTAACATAATAAAATTTTACTTAGAAAAAATAAAAGTAATTCCTTTTGAATCATCATTATACCTAATTTTAGTATACATTTATTTTTAGACTTAAAACACAGTTTTCCAAAAA
The DNA here is from genome assembly GCA_963277665.1 of Viscum album. Lineage (NCBI taxonomy): Eukaryota > Viridiplantae > Streptophyta > Magnoliopsida > Santalales > Viscaceae > Viscum > Viscum album. Next base: position 1,520,893,125 of record OY728152.1, on the reverse strand, counting down.
ATATTCTTCATTGTATTTCAAATTTATATCCTAAATTAATTTATATTAATTATTTGGATTGAATTTGGTAAAATTTATTAAATAATTGGAATCATAAGGTTCAAATTTAGTTAACAGGTCCCTTTTAATTTTTGTTGTTATGAATAGTAACCTTAGTGGATATTTGTCACCCTCGTATGGGTAAATCTACAAAAACAAGGTTAAAACATTTAAATAATGATTTAATATTTCTTTAAAAGATATAGTTATCATATTGGATGCATTTATTTAGGATATTTACAAAAAATTCCCTAAAATATTTCCATTTTTTCCATTTTTTTTGATATTTAAATTTAAATTACATTTAGGAAAGGAAAAACAAATGTCACACTCCTGACTATAATAACTCTAATATTTTACCATATATATAAAATGAAATTATTTATGTTTTAAATATTTATTTTAATGATTAATTATTCTTTTATCAGGGTATTTTATTTTTATTTTTTAGTGATGGAATAATTACCTTAAATTCCTAAGCAATGATGATACAATTTTTATTCAATTAATTGACAAATAAAATATGTGATTTAAAAGTATTAAAAGTAACCTAATTTGGATGAATTATTTAATTAAAATAATTGAATATATGAATATATCATATTAGAGTTGAGATAAAGTGTTATATTCCAATTAAATATTTTCCTTGAAGACTTTAATATACAATTAATTGAATAGTGTCAAAAATGATGTTAATGATATTTAATAGAAATAATATTTTATTAAATTATTTAGAAACCATAAAAACAATTAAAGAGAATAAGGGGTAATATATGGTAAAAAAGGTCATCCCTTTTCCATTTAGGATATAATTTTCACCTTATAATTAAAATTACAACCCTTTGATATTTAAAATGTCATTACCATAGTTGTGATTACAATCGGTTAACCAAGGGGTTTATTCAAAATGATAAGGTTTAAAATGATATATAATCCTATTAAAAATTTTATTTTATGATTATTTAAATACCATAAACACATTATATTATAACATATTCCATTTTGGTACTATTTTACATGAGTTATAATCATATTATATTATAATATTTCATGAATTTTCAAAAGTGCCTCACACTTCTCTTAAAAAAGGACACTCCACCTCTCTTTTATTTACATCAAATTGAGACATATAGCTATAAGAAACCCAAAAAACATCATTTTTATGCTTTTATATCAAAAAAATATATGTTATGATTTTTTAAAAAGACCATTCCATGCGTCGATAAAATTTAATTTAAAGAATTATACCGAAGAAAAGGTAATAGTATTTACTGACTCGTTCAGGTTTATTTCTTATTATATTTCAAATAAATTTTCATAAAACCATACTAAAATAATTTTTAAATTCTAATAAATATGATAATATTTATTATGAATATGGTATAACCATTTTCCATCTCCTTTCCATCCTATAAGAAGCGAAAACATTGCTTGTACATTGATATAACTTACTGTCTCCACATAACGGTGTAATTCATTTTTCATCACCACTTTATTTGGGTGGTTATAAATATGTAAATAATGGATTGATATGATATTTATATTATAATTATGGTTCTAAAATTATAAAATCATTTCTACTTTCTTGCCTTCCAATCCCTTAAAAAATGGTAACATCACTTGTGTGTGTGTGTTGACTACAACCTTCCGGATGTGATGTGATTGGTTATTCATTTACACATTACATGGATGAGAATAAATATATGTTAAATGAATATATATGATATATATTATATTTAGATTATTTTTTAATGGTGAATTATTATTTTCATTTCATTCGTTCCATCCGTCAAAAATTGAAAACAACGTTCTTTCATATGTACTGCTACCATCCCCATGAATGGTGTAATTCCTTTTTTTTATCTATGAATTTCATGGATGAATATAGATATATTAATATTTAATATATATAATATTTATATCATGAATAAAATTCTAGATATGATTAAACCTAGATCAAGATGAAATAATTTAAACTACTGAATCAAAACATACTTTTAAATTGAAGTAGTTTACTCCCAAAACAACAATAATAATACATTATTGTTAACAAAATGGTGATAATATGTTATAAATATATCATATATGATATTATATATTTGTATATGGTTTTAATATTTATTTATAATAAATATATATTTATTATAAAAAGGTTTAAAATCATTTATGAGGAAAGCCGAACTTGAGGTAGGGTTTCTTAACTTAATTTTCATTCATTAGGTTATATCACTACTCCATGAATATATTATTTCATTATTATGTAAGGAATGAGATATGATTATAGTATTTATTATTTCCACTTTTTTTAGATTCAAATTTATTACACATAATCACTTCCTTGATTAATTCTCACCTCAATAAACGATCTTAGTAAGGGATTTCATCTCAATATATACTTAATTGAGACATATTTAGTATTATGCATCTATTTTATTTTTGTGGTGAATATAATACCCCTTTAATGTATTTAAGATGAATATATATTTATTTTTGGTAATTAATGTATTAATTATAGTTTACTTATTCAATTTTTTAAAATTTAAAAGTTACTAATGAGGTTAGAATTTATCTTACAATATCATTTTTAGGATTATTATATATGATTTTATAAAACTTATAATATATCCTTAAAAAATCCATTTATTTTTTGTACACTAGGTATTTAATGGGTTTACATATTTTATTTAAACATTTCCTCTATTTTTCTATTTAAAACATGAAATAAAAATTTAAAATAATAGCTGAACTTATATCTCTTTTTGATAGGGTATATTTTTCAAAATTGTCTTACCAAAGTATTTTTATTTAGCTTAAGGAAATTTTATGGTATCCTTGACTTCTTAAAAGTTATTAAAGGAATATTTCTAATGTTTTACAAAAGGTTCATTTCTGAATTTCTTTATAATAATTCAAAATGAATGTTTTCCTTTTAACTTATATGATATTAAAAAAATATTTCCCCATCATATCCATTTTACACTCTTTAGGCTATTATATATGATTTTAATGATTTTAAAAACATCTTTTTAAAAATTATTTTAATTAAATATATTTAAATCTATTATATTCTTTAAAATATGTGATTTTACTAAAAAAATCTATTTTATGATTTATTATTGGTCATATTTTATTTATTACTAATTTTGTGTCCATTAAAATTATCTTGAAACATTCACTTTAATGTGATAATTAGACATTTTATTTCTCGTAAATATCAATATTCATTGTTTCATGGATGTGATTATTTCCTAAAGCATATAAAATTTCTAAACACAGTATTTTACTTTGAATGTTATTTTATTTTCTAGGAGAATATTGATATTATATATTATTTATTCAATAAACACATTTCTTTTATAATACATATTGTATATGAGTTAAATTTATCACTCAATATATGAAGAATGCATATGACTTTTAGTGATAGGTGGGGATTGAAATTACATATCCCAATGATGCATTCATAGGTTTCATGATACAAAATAGTTGACTAGCTATAATTAATGGGTTTTTTGTGTATACATTGTATAATTAATATTGGTACAAGGACTTTATGGTAAATATATCATGTTGTCTAGATCATGACATCAAATATTTAACATTTCTTCATTGAGAATTCAGTTACTATAATCAATAGATTGCTACATTTATATTTTCCATGGATGTGTTTCATGATGATGTTTTTGATTAAATGGAATGTGTTTTTAGTTATTTACCTTTAAATATTGATTATACCATATTTAATAATTATTGAATCCACTATATGTAACCCATACCAAGAATTTTATCTCACCATTATTTTTTTTCTTTCCCTGTGATATAACGAAGTAATATCTGAATGAGTTCAAGGATAAAATATACTTACTCTAAATATGATTCATTATTTATTTCCAATGTAAAATGGGAATAATTTATGTATCTACTTTACCAAGACAACTAAACTACTTAGTCCTTTGAGAATCAATCACGTGTATCCAGTGGAAATGGAATAAATTAAACACCAACTCTAGTTTACTTAATTTTATATTTCTACACTATCCACTTATATTAATATAAAAGTGACAAATAATTTTCCGACTTATTCATAATTTTATATCACTTATGATGAAACCATTGTGTCTTACCACAATATGTGCATATGTCATGATGATTTTCATCAATATATCGAAGTCCATGATTTATGATATACACTATTAAAAATCTCATGTCTATGGATCACTACAAATATCGATATATTGGAATATCTAATGACACAAAAAACATGTGGAATGCTTATTGTCAAGTATATTCTTATAAAATCATATCTTAGTGATTACCATGTGTGTTCTTTATGAGAATAAGTTCTGTATATTATAATCCTCAAATACCTAATAGTCAAACATCATTTATATCCCTTTAGATAGATTTCATCTGATTATATAATATATATTTAATAACATTTTCATATCAATTCATGTTTCTCTTTAGAGCAGGGAATGACAATAATATTTCAATATGATAAATACTCATAGGAAATAATCACATTAATGTTACATATAAGAACACTCATTATGTGATAAGATATTTGTTAGTATTTATGTCTATCAATATTATGGTAAGTGAATGTACAAATTCATTTGGTTCTAGGAAACTAACCCCAAATGATCTAGTAACCAACCCTCATACACGACTATCATGATCCATACCGAAAATGTAGGCAATAACATGACTGTAGGATACTAATGATGGCTATGATGGATTTTCACCTCATGCCACATTATTTTTTTATTGAAAATAGTAAAAAGATTAATCACACACATATATCCAATAAAATTGAATTAAAATTTAATAAATTTCATTTAACCCATATTATAATCAATCACTTTCATAAAAATAGAGTCAATTAAACTATTAAAATAACTCATCAATGTGACTTATTAAAAATCATTAAGAATTTTACATTTCATTATTACTCTTTTCCTTTTTAATTTAATCTATAGGCCCAACATAAATATTAATATAAAATGACAACATCAATATATGGTACCAAAAAATTGAAACATACATGTAACATCAATATCAAGGTAACTCAAGAAATATGGGATATACCATCATTTTAATTTTTTCCAGATTTATGAAGATATTCCATTTTGTGTGAAATCACATAATAATTATGACATGAAAATATAAAATCATAGCATAAAACACAGAAATTCAAATAAATCATAAATAGAGTAAAAACATTATAAAAAAATTAAAATTATCATTTAATTATAAATAATCATTTGGTAAACTAAAAAGGCAATTATAGTTAAATGTGCTAGAAATAATTCCACCAAAATTACACATTAGAAATAATATAACTTCTAATTTTAGTCACTTATTTAAAATACTCACTATTTCCATTAATATATAAAACTTAAAATATATAATATAGTATATATTATAATTTTAAAAATGATCAACATTTTTAAAACAACTAATAGATAAATAAAATTATCAGACAACATTATAGAGTAATTATTTTAAATTATTTATTTAATTCATAACTTATCACTTTATCACAAGTGGATTGTAATATTTATTTTTTACACTAATATTTCTAGTAAGTTCAATTATATAATTCATATTGAATTTATTATTTACATTTAACCACAACATGTCTGGAAAACCTCATGACCAACTTAATTCTAATATATAATCAAAGGAAAAATTAATAACATTAAAATTTAATTAATTCAGATAGAAAAAAGAATATTAAATCATATCTAGTAGATTTAATTGTTCTATATTCTCATCAAAATTCTTTTTGAACCATCTTTATTTGTGAAGTATTGTTTCTCTCTTCTTGATTAGTTTTTTTGAAAGCATTACTAAAAAATGTTAATATTAATACAAATATACTATTTTTAATAAATAAAAATCAATGTTATAAGATATTATCAAATAAAGTATTTTAATTAGAATGTTTCATATCCCAAAATTACTTTCAATAATTCTTTGGTATCCCTCCAAGCACATTTTCATACATCTAATAGAGAGTCAAAGTGGTTTCCTGGAAATCTCACCACAACCAATACTTCAATTTATTCAATTTTTTATTTAAACTTTTCAATGTCCATTAACAGATAACCACATCACGCACCAAAAAATAAAATGCATCTACATATAATATATGTGAAAATAATTATACTTAAACGTGATATAAATATCAACTAAAATAAAATCGAAATATTTTTTTGACTTAATTTTCCTTTTTATCAAAAATATCATTCTTCTAAATGATTGGAATGTACCTAAAATCATGATACATGATGGGAAGGGATATGGTCTCAAATTCTTTACTTCCTTAGTAACTTCCCTTATAATAATGTAATAACATATCTAAGCACCCCATACATGCGAAATGAAATAACTACATTAAATCATTTCATCATCCAGACATCCAATGTATTCATTTTTTTCCTCCTATTATTATCTAAATCTATTTAATAAATATATCCAATAATTAGTATTCAGATTTAATAAACTATTTTTTCACATTAATAATTACATTCCAATTACAATCATCCACCAATACCCTTATGATGGAAACTATAACACCATATTCTAAGTCGATGGATATTCTTTCACTGCCCCATCTGATCACCCTTGATATCCTTGAAGGGAGTATATTATATGGAAAAAAATTAAAAAATGGTGTATACCAAAATGATGAAGCATATATGTTGAATTTGGGAGTATATTATATGAATCTAAAAACATATTAGTTGTGTAATACCTAATAATATATTTAAATCATTTGGTTTTAGACATTACTGTATCCAAAATGGTAAAATCAAACATTGTTCAACTAATGTTTATAAAAAAATTACATTAAAAAACAAAACATGGGGATAATTAAAATAAATATCATTATATATATAAATATATACATAATAGGTCATTATTTATAGAAAATAAATTTATTATAATATAATAATAATAAGTAAATATATTTAGTTGGGATGATATGAATATATTTAAAATATAACTTTATATTATAAAAATTGATGAAATTTTAACCTACTTCATAAATAATGGATGATAATACTCTGAAAAGACTCTTAAGAACACATATACTTTGATATATTAATTTTAAAATAATACATCATGAAAAATAAATCTATTAAAAAAAGATTATAATTTCTATGAAATATAATAATATCTATCATGACTCATCCTAATTTTCATGTTCCACCATCTAAATATTTTTTTATTTATAATTTTTTTTTGGATAATAAACAATGCAAGATATGATGATACCATTGAGTTAAATTTTTTATGTATAAAATATTTTATAGATGGTATTATGGATTTAATAAACACAATATAGTTTTAAAATTTTATTGATAAATTAAATCATGTGAAAAATAGATTGGGTATTAGATCAAACCATTTCCACCATTGGTAATATCCTTAAAAAAATCAGAACAATATAATGTCAAAACATTCTTTCAATTTTCACAATTACTTATCTTATAAATATATTAAATTCTACATAAAACGTTTTTTATTTTATAAAAATTATATTATTTTTACTATTAATAAGATTTTGGTTAATATTATTAAAATATAGTGTTTGAATTTGAAATGAATCCAGTTTTTTGGTTTGATAATTTAGATGTTTTTAAATATATCTTTGGATTTTTCCTTAGATTTGGAACTATGAATTTGTTTTTTAGGACCATGAAAATAATATATTAAAAATATTAATATATATTAAATAACACACATGAATCGTTTGGGAAAAAATAAGTTTCCCAATTATTGGTACCTTTGATAGAAAATATGAGACCACATTTGCTATCAGAATGTAGGGTTTACCCTAGGTGAAACAAAATACAGGTCTGTCTTAGGTATTCGGTCGAGGGAAGATGGTGTATGTTTTCTCTAGTGTATTAAATAATTTATTTAATTGATCCAAACCCAAACCCTCTTAAATAAATATTCCATTATTTTAAATATATAGGGTTATCCATATAACCTTGGGAGATTTGATATGTGAAGGAGGAGAGAATTGTGGGCTCCAATAGACTAGATAACATGGATTGATGATGAACGATCGAGGAGAATTTTGAGATGGATGATGACATCAGTGAGATCATCTTCTTCATCACTATCAAACACATTTACAACAATGATTAATTGAATCTTGAGGTAGTGCTCTTATTTTTTTGATTTCTACCCATGGTTTATTCGATAAGCATAAATTTTATAATTTTATTTATTGTTATGTGATTTCCCTTCCATCACATGAACCAATACATTATTAATATCCTTGATCATGTCTATAATTTTTCATTTCACACATGATTATCATAGTTTTGGGGATCCATTACTGATCTTTGGTCATATTAGTATCTGCCAATGATAATCCCAATTTTTTTTGTGCATATCCCATCTATGTTATCAATTTTTTTTAGTGTTGAATCAGGGGGTTAATGATTTGACATTACAAAAGTGATTTTAGAGTGATCAATCATCTAGATTCATGATTATTTTATGAATGGGAATGGGTTTGTGGTGTGTGTGTAAAGACCTGAAAAATTAAAGGAATTGTTTTTCTTATTTTTCTTGAGAATTTTACAAAAATGCAGTTTCTGACGGCACCTGATTCCGAGGCCCGGTGTGCCCGGAATCATTTTCCGAAGATTAGCTCGGGTACGTTCAGTGAACGAAAGAGCGGGTTTTTCTAACTTTTGAACCGGTGCTCGAAATCGAATTCTGAGGGCACCAATGTAATCTCAGCGCTGGTAATTTCTTAGAAACACATTTTTCGGAGTTGCGTTTGCTCGGGTTTGGTTTTTAATTTTGTGGTTAAGTTAAGGAATAAAATAAAAGTGGTGTGACAATTTATTTTTATTTTACTTAAAGAGGCTTAACCTATGTTAAGAGAATAATGAGGGACCTACAATATCCTACCCACTTGGTAGGATATTTGTGAGGTGGGGCCCACACGAGCCCCACCATTTCTTCCCTTCTAAGTAACGCACCCGCAACCCCCCTTTTTAATAAAGTCAAACCGTGTGTTTATTCTGGTTAAGAAACTCCCCAATTAATTGGGCAGTTTTAAACTCCTCAATTAATTATTCGTTTCGTTTCTTTTGAAATTCAAACGTTGGCATGTGCGTTAATAAAATAAGACAACTCTTATTTTATTTCTATTGGAACTTGTTCCATGGAGAGGATTGTGAGAAAAGCCTTCTTCTTCGATGAAGAACGCGTAGAACGCGCCGACCTCCGACGAAGAACACCAAACCATCGGAGATTGACATCCGCGACGCTTCTTCCGTAACGCTCCTTCTGCGACGCTTCTTCCGCGATGCTTCTCCATGACACGACGATCCTCCCTCCACGACGCCTTCTTCTGCGACAGTTATTTCCACAACGAATCCTCGCTCATCTAGTTCGACGAGGTAGGGGTTTATTTTTTTGGTTTGTTCGTGATTACTTCTATCGCCATATTCCTTGCTTTTTGAGCCGCCTGATATCGCAATAACAGGAGGAGGTCGGACTGCATGAACACGGCCGACCCTCCTCTCTCTTGTTGGTTGGATTTTGATTGCGGCACGAGCAAGGCAACGTGGTGCCGAAGCACCGCGCAGAAAATATTAAAGAAAGGGAATAAGCGCAGTGTCATCGTGTCGCGCCGTTGAAAACGAACCAAAGATGCAGTGCCGTCGCGCCGCACCAGATAACTAAGAAAGCACCGTGGCCGGAGTTGGGCCGCGGCGGAGGGGCACGACACCGTCGCGCCGCGCCGGACAGATCAAGGCCGCGGCCGGTTCTGGGCCGCCGGGGACCGACACTTCCGGTCCCGTGGCGGCTGAAGCCGGCCGACCGGAGTGGTCCAGCTGGTCAGGGGGAATCTGGGGGGGTCCGTAACCCCTGGTTGGCCAGCAAAGTGGCCCCCACGTGGGGCCGCGGTTACAAAGGGAAAGCGGGGGGGGGGGGGGGGGCAGCGCCCCCCCCCCCCCCCCCCCCCCCCCCCCCCCCCCGCCCCCACGTCGCTTCGCTCGACCGAAACGGACGAGCCACCCACTGGCTGCTGGCCATTCCAGCATGCCCAGGTTGGGCTGGGCCACGCCCGTCAGGCCGGACCCGGTTCGAGCCGACCCTGGGTGTATCGGGCCGGGTCGGACCGGGCCCGAACCCCCTAATACCAAACCTCTTTCGGTCTGTTGCCTATAACATGAGCTACAGGATTCCAATCAATGCACCGTCAGTTGCGTAACGATCCTTGTATCGAGATGATCGTTTTGGTATATTACAATCAGGGTTTCAGAGAACATTGGGTTTGACCGGGTTGGTTCATACATGAAACCAACCGGGCCCTCGGAGCGGAAACACTTATAACTTGAGCTCCGGACGTCCGATTGACGTGACGTCGACTTTTTTGGATTCCTCTTAATGAGAAGGACCTTTTGGATTACTCCGCTTGAGGTTTGGATGCAGGTGGAGTACGGTCGGGTTGGTTTTGACTAAAAACCAACCGGGACCCTGGGACAAAAAAGCCAATAACTCTCAAACCGGGCGTCCGATTGACGCGACATCTGGGACGTTGAGTTCCTGTTGACGATACAAAAATTTTGGATACATCAACTCCGTAATATGTGTCAGTAGATGTATCATCCCTTCGGCTCGTGGAGCGGACCCTCCGAAACAAGTTTTCTGTGTGTGGGAACCCTAGAGATGGCTGCGACTGCGACGACGATGACGACTGTGCAGAAATCCTCCATGGATTTGACGGCGAAAACTATAGCAGTCAGCGATCCTACGTGGATCAGTGCCACCGATCTTGTGTGGGTCAGATCCTGTGTGGGTTAGCGCTCAGCGGTCCTGTGTGGGCCAACGCCTACAGATCCTGCGTGGGTCAGATCCTGTGTGGGTCATTGCGGGGGTTAGTTACCTATCGATCCTGTGTGGGTCAGATCCTTTATGGGTCATTGCAGAGGTTTGTACCTATCAATACTTTGTGGGTCTGACGTCTTAGATGAATCAATGGAAATATCCGATCATCTCTATCGTCATATGAAGAAGTATACCTGCGTGAGCTGAATCCTGTTTTTCTTTCCTATGTGGATTGTGTTGTGCTATCCTGTGTGGATTAGGTTTTGCTTTCCTATGTGGACTGGTTGTGATTTCCCGTGTGGACTGGGTTGTACTTGAGCTCGGCTGTTGGAGCCATATTGGAAATTATGAATTAGGTATATGTATGGGCATATACCTAAGTAGTGTCGGATGTTACTTCGTTATTGTATCTTTCTTTTGTGGATTATCCTTTGTGGATTCTGGGAGACCTTCGGGGGTCTCAGGGTCCCTACTGAGTAGCTTATACTCACCCCTACACAGGCTATGCCCGCCCTATATTGTGTTGGTTGCAAACGACGGACAACGCTGATCATGGTTGAGGCTTGCAGAGCAGGTGGGTACCTGGAGGTGGAACACTGAGCGGGACATACTCGGAGCGGACGGCTACACCCAAGGAGTTGTGGTGGCTATTTGTACTCACCCTTCAGGTGGGACTAGCAGCGGACGGCTCGAGGCTGCGACTTTACTTTCAGTTGTTGTTTTTACCTTTCCAGTTGTACTTTACTTTTAGTTTTGGTTTGTATACTGGCCCACTTAATTTTCCTCACTTACTTTTGTATCAGTTTTTACTTAGTGTTTACTTCGACTGCTTGCTTGCTATGTGGTGTTTATTTACTTTACAAAGGCAATGCCTTCCCTTTTTATTGGGAATTACGCCTTGGTGCTAGTCGCCATCCCCTGGCGTATGGAAGGCGGGCTTGGGGTAGTCACGACATGGGCCCCGAGGACGGATCGTGACAAATTGGTATCAGAGGAGTTCGGTTCTACCGCAGAACTCAGGACTCTGATCTTTTTCTATGTGAAGAAATAGTTTTAAGAGTATTGGGTGTGGTTATCAGTACAGGGAGTCCAGTGTTGGTGTGGAAGCCGACGTATCCGTACACCAGGACCCTAACGTCTCATTTCTGACTTAATGCACGAAAAAATTGATTGCATGTGTGTTTCAAGTTTTCTTTGTGATTACTTTTTGTTAGCTCACCATGTATACTTTTTGATCATGGCACACCTATTTCTTTTTAGGATGGCCCCACGAAGGCAGCCATCTAGGGTTCCGAGAGTTGTGCGTGATGACAGCCCACTGAGCAACGAGGCCTCGGTACAGGGCCCTTTGACAGTAGAGGCACCGGAGGTACCTCTACCCGCCGAGCCACCGATGCTACCAGCCCTAGCCGCTGACGATGCACGTCGCCTTAGTGCACTGTACGAGTTTCAGTTCCAGCGACCACCCAGGTTCCGTAGGGAGATGGACCCCCAGGTAGCCAAGGATTTGCTAGAGGCAGTTTTACGAGTTTTCAGGTTAGTGAGGACACTAGCAGACCTCATGGTGATCCTCGCAGCGAGCTTACTGCACGCGGCAACAGGCAGATGGTGGAGCTTGATGCTCCAGGTGCACGATGAGGCATCTCTCCTCTGGACAGACTTTGAGATCCTCTTTCTCTCGGAGTTTTTCCCAGCCACCCTTCGTGTGGTGCATATCCAGCAGCTTCTACAGCTGTGGCAGGGCATCATGACGGTCGCCCAGCACTCGGCGAGATTTACCAATCTCTCGCGCTACTCGACAAACATGGTACAGGACCCAATCTTCCGGGCCCGGACCTTTGAACATGGATTGAGGCAGGAGATCAGGGCATCGCTGATCTCCCTCAGCATTCCGACACATGTAGGGGTACCAGAGCAAGCCCTTCTGATCGAGAGATTCCTTGTAGATCCTGATCAGCAGCGAGACCTACCGTAGGGTGGAACGTAGTAGAGTCCTCTGCAGCAGGCAGTCGATGGATGAATCATGTGTACAGGTAGACTAGACCCTCAGGCAGACGACCTCAGGACATCGGCTCAGCAGTGCGGCCACACAGCGTGGATCCAATCTTTCGAGAGGTAGACTGTGCTACGCATGCGGCTGGCAAGGCCACATAGCTCGTGACTGCCCGACCCGCCATGCCGAGGAGCAGATAACGGTTGAGGGGCCACCCAGGAAGAGCCAGAGGGTCGATCGTGGCGGTCCGCAGGGAGCAGGCGGACGAGGCAGAGGAGCTGGCCGAGCAGCAGGTGGTGGGTGACGCTTTGAGGCTCTACCACCACCACCAGGAGGTCCACCCCGACCAAAGGGAGATGGCAGGCAGAGACAGGCACAGCTCCAGGCAGCGGAGGCCTATGACCACGACGCACCCGAGATGATTCAAGGTACTATCTGTGTCTTTTCTACCCTTGATACAGTTCTTATAGACACAGGAGCGAGTCATTCTTTCATAGCCACTGCCCTTGTTCGGAGCTCGGATATTCCGACAGAGTTGTTGGCTCGATCCTTACAGCTAGAGACTCCTACGGGAGCATACTCGACGATTACGCACTGGTGCAGACAGTGTGAGCCTATTCTAAGAGGCGAGAGCTTCGACTGGGATCTTCTTGTAGCGGCGTCGAGGACTTATGACGTCATCTTGGGCATGGATTGGTTATCTATAGTCCATTCTCATATTGACTGTATTAGGCACAGGGTGCGATGTGTATGCACTGACGGGAGCAGGTTCACCTTCATCGGCGAGAAGGGAGCCATGGAAGCACAGGATGAACTCCCACAGAGGAGAGGACAACCCATCACTCATCAGTTGTCTAGCCTCATCCTAGGAGCAATTGATGTGCAAAGTCCTAGTTTTCCTGCAGTGGTTGATCAGTACGCGGACGTTTTCCCTGAAGACGTTCCAGGACTACCTCCTTGCAGAGAGGTAGACTTTTATATTGACATGTACCCCAGTACAGCCCCGATATCCACTCCAGTGCATCGGATGACCCCCGCTGAGCTTTGAGAGATACAGGTACAGTTGGAGGACTTGCAGGGCAAGGGATTCATCTGACCCATTGTTTCACCCTGGGCTTCCCTGATATTGTTCACCAAGAAGGCGGACAGGAGCTTGCGACTTTGTGTCAACTATCGTCACTTGAACCAGGTGATAGTGAGGAACAAGTATCTGCTACTGAGGATTGATGACCTCTTCGATCAGATCAAGGGAGCATGGTGGTTCTCAAAGATAGATATCAGGTCAGGCTATCATTAGCTCAGAGTTCAGGATGAGGATGTGCAGAAGACGGACTTCAGATGTCGGTATGGCCATTATGAGTTCTTGGTTATTCCATTCGGCGTAACCAATGCTCCAGCAGTGTTTATGGGCCTCATGAATAGGATCTTTCAGCCATACCTCGATCTATTTGTCGTGGTCTTCATCGACGACATTTTGATATACTCGACCACTGAGGAGGAGCACGCCTACCACTTGCAGGTTATACTAGACACACTCTGAGAGCACCAGCTTTATGGAAATCTCTAGAAGTGTCAGTTCTGAATACGTGAGGTCCACTTCTTGGGACACGTCATCTCTGAGGTGGGAGTTGTGGTGGATCCTGCGAAGATCGAGGCAGTCCTAGCTTGGAAACCACCCAGGAGCGTGACGGAGGTGCGAAGTTTCTTGGGACTTGCTGGATACTACCAGAGATTTGTGCCAGACTTCACCAGAGTTGCGGCACCTCTCTCAGATTTGATGAAGAAGGGGAAACCCTTATTTTGGTCAGACAGATGTCAGTAGAGCTTCCATGAGCTGAGACAGATATTGGCCAGCGCACCTATCTTGAGGTTGCTGGAGGAGGGAGTAGGGTACGTAGTCTACTGCGATGCATCAGGGACCGGACTCGGATGTGTCCTGATGCAGGAGCAGGCAGTGATCGCCTATGGATCATGTCAGTTGAGGATTCATGAGAAGAACTATGCTACCCATGACCTGGATTTAGCAGAAGTGGTCTTCGCTCTGAAGATGTGGCGACACTATCTGATGGGCGAGCGCTTTATAGTCTCTTCTGACCATCAGTGTCTCAAGTACATCTTCTCTCAGAAGGACCTGAACCTGAGACAGCGGCGATGGATTGAGTTCCTCCAGGACTATGAATTTGAGATAGTCTATACTATTGGGAAGGGGAACGTAGTAGACGATGCTCTCAGCAGGGGGACGAGCATTCAGCTACTTGGGGAGGCGACAGAGTAGCTAGCTGCTTTGCAGATATCCTTCTTGGATAGAGATGGAGCAGCCTTCCTTCAGTCACTCACAGTCACTCCTCCACTACTGTAGTGGGTCAGAGAGGCACAACGTGGGGACGTTGACTGTGAGACGCGGCGTGCAAAGATATCCTCCGGACAGGAACCTGATCGTTTCTCTATAGGAGGAGAGCATGACGTCCTTTTCAGAGGACGTACCTTGGTACCAGTTGCTTTACTGGAGGAGGTGCTGAGAGTGTTTCACACTTCCCCTTTCGCGGTACATCCTAGAATAGTGAAGATGTACCAGGATCTCAGACGACCGCACTAGTGTCCGGGCATGAAGAAGGCTGTGGCAGAGTTCGTTTCTCGATGCCTCACCTGCCAGCAGGTGAAGGCAGAGCACCAAGTGCCAGCAGGCTTGGTACAACCCTTGGAGGTCCTGGAGTGGAAGTAGGAAAACATATCTATGGACTTCGTGACTGGACTTCCACGCACTTCCAGAGGTCACGACTCCATTTGGGTGATTGTCGACCGACTCACCAAGTCGGCTCACTTCTTACCCATCAGAGAGCAAGGCTCAGTAGAGAGCTTGGGACGTCTCTATGTTCAAGAGATTGTACAGCTTCATGGTGTTCCATCATCTATCTTCTCTGATCGAGATACTCGCATTACTTCACAGCTTTGGTAGGGGTTGCAGGAGGCGTTCGGGATGCATCTACATCTAAGCACCGCCTTTCACCCTCATACGGATGGTCAGACGGAGAGGACCATTCAGACTCTCAAGGACATGCTTCGTGCATGTGTCCTCGACTTTGGTCATAGCTGGGAGGACCACTTACCCATGGTGGAGTTCGCGTACAACAACAGCTACCACTCCACCATCGGGATGGAACCGTACGAGGCGTTGTACGACCAACCTTACAGATCTCCTCTGTGCTGAACAGACCATAGGGAGTCAGCACTTGTGGGACCGGAGATGGTCCAGGCCATGATAGAGAAGGTCCAAGTCATCCAGGAGTGGATGAGGATAGCTCAGAGCTGGCAGAAGTCTTATGCTGACAGGAGGAGGAGGCCACTAGAGTTCGAGGATAGCGACCATGTCTTCTTGCGTGTCTCACCTCAATGTGGATTACGGAGATTTGGCCGAGGTGGTAAGTTATCTCTGTGCTTCATCAGACCATTCCAGGTCCTTAGCAGGATTGGCGAGGTGGCTTATCGCCTGGCTCTACCACCTGAGTTGCACCGGGTGCACGACGTCTTCCATGTATCCCAGCTGAGGAGATACGTGCACGAACCGAAACATATTGTTGACCATGGGGAGTTGGACGTTGATGATGGAGAGACTTTTGCGGAGGTCCCGGTGAAGATTGAGGATCGACAGGAGCAGGTCCTACGTGGACGTTCAATTCCTCTAGTGCGCATCAGATGGAAGAACGGGAACCTCCAGGAGAGCACTTGGGAGCGGGAGGCTCAGATGTGTGCTCAGTACCCACATTTGTTTCCCTAGTTTATGATCTATCATTACGGGGATGTAAAGCCCTGAGGTGGGAGTGATGTAAAGACCCGAAAAATTCAAGGAAATTTTTTTCTTAATTTTCTTTGGAATTTTACAAGAATGCAGTTTCTGACGGCACCTAATTCTGAGGCCCGGTGTTCCCGGAATCATTTTACGAAGTTTAGCTCGGGTACGTTCAGTGAACGAACGAGCGGGTTTTTCTAACTTTTAAACTGGTGCTCAGAATCGAATTCCAAGGGCACCAATGGAATCGAAGCATCGTTAATTGCTTATTAACACCTTTTCTGGAGTTGCGTTTGCTCGGGTGTGGTTTTAAATTTTTGGGGTTAAGTTAAGGAATAAAATAAAAGTGGTGCGACAATTTATTTTTATTTTACTTAAAACAGCTTAACCTATGTTAAGCATATAATGTGGGACCCACAATATCCTACCCACTTGGTAGGATATTTGTGAGGTGGGGCCTGCACGAGCCCCATCGTTTCTTTCCTTCTAATTAACGCACCCGCACCGCCCCTTTTTAATAAAGTCAAACCGTGCATTTATTCTGGTTAAGAAACGCCCCAATTAATTGGGCGGTTTTAAAATCCTCAATTAATTATTCATTTCGTTTCTTTTGAAATTCAAACGTTTGCATGTGTGTTAATAAAATAAGGCAACTCTTATTTTATTTCTGTTGGAAGTTGTTGCGTGGAGGGGATTGGGAGAAAAGCCTTCTTCTTCGACGAAGAACACGCAGAACGCGCCTACCTCCGACGAAGAACACCAAACCATTAGAGATCGACTTCCGCGACGCTTCTTCCGTGACGCTCCTTTCGTGACTATTCTTCCGCGATGCTTCTCTGCGACGCGACGATCCTCCCTCCACGACTCCTTCTTCCGCGATGGTTATTTCCGCGGCGAATCCTCGCTCATCGAATTTGACGAGGTAGGGGTTTATTTTATTGGCTTTTTCGTGATTACTTCTGTCGCCATATTCTTTTCTTTTTGATCCCCCTGATATCGCAATAACGGGAGGAGGTCGGACTGCACAAACACAGCCGACCCTCCTCTCCCATGTTGGTTGGATTTTGATTGTGGCACGAGAAAGGAAACGCGGTGCCGAAGCACCGTTTGGAAAATATTAAAGAAAGGGAAGAAGGGTAGCACCGTCGCGCCGCTCTGTTGAAAAGGAACCAAAGATGCGGCACCGTTGCGCCACCCCGGAGAACTACGAAAGCACCGCGGTCGGAGTTGGGCCACGGCGGAGGGGCACGACGCCGTCGCTCCATGCCGGACGGATCAAGGCCACATCTTGGGCCGCAGCGGAGCGGGGAGACCGGCGGCCGGTTCCGGGCCGCCGGCGTCGTAGCAAGGGGACCGGCCCTTTCCAGTCCCGTGGCGGCAGCAGCCGGCCGGCCGGAGCAGGCCAGCCGGTCATGGGGAATCCGGGGGTCCAAAAACCCCGGTTGGCCAGCAAAGTGGCCCCCACGTGGGGCCACTGACACAAAGGAAAGCGGGGGGCAGCGCCCCGCCGCGTCGCTTCACTCGACCGAAATGGCCGAGCCACCAGCTTGCCGTGGGCCACGCCCGCACAGCCAGGCTGGGCCGGGCCACACCAGCCTGACCCGGACCCGGTTCGGGTCGACCCGGTTTGGGTCGACCCTGGGGGTATCGGGCCGGGTCGGACCGGGCCCGAACCCCCTAATACCGAGCCTCTTTCGGTCTGTTGACTATAACTTTTGCTACGGGCCTCCAATCGATGCATCGTCAGTTGCGTAGAAATCATTGAATCGAGGAGATTGTTTTGGTATATTACACTTAGGGTTTCAGAGAACTTTGGGTTCGTCCAGGTTGGTTCGTACACGAAACCAACCGGGGCCTCGGAGCGGAAACAATTATAACTTGAGCTCCATACATCTGATTAACGTGCCGTCGACTTTTTTGGATTCCTCTTAGTGAGACAGACCTTTTTTCTTACTCCGCTTGAGGTTTGGATGCATGTGGAGTATGGTCGGGTTGGTTTCGACTTAAAAACCAACCGGGCCCCTAGGACGAAAAAGCCAATAACTCTCAGACCGAACGTCCGATTGACGAGCCGTCTGGGACGTTGAGTTCCTGTTGACGATACAGAAATTTTGGATACATCAACTCCAGACTATGTGTCAGTTGATGTATCAGCCCTTCGGCTCGTGGAGTGGACCCTCCGAAACGAGATTGCTGTGTGCGAGAACCCTAGAGCTGGCTGCGACTGCGACGACGATGATGACTGTGCAGAAATCCTCCGTGGATTCGACAGCAACGACTACAGCACTCAGAAATCCTACATGGATCAGTGCCACCGATCATGTGTGGGTCAGATCCTGTGTGGTCAGCGCTCAGCGGTCCTGTGTGGGCCAGCACCTACAGATCCTGCATGGGTCCGATCCTGTGTGGGTCATTGCGGGGGTTAGTTACCTATCGATCTTGTGTGGGTCAGATCCTTTGTGGGTCATTGCGGGGGTTAGTACCTATCGATCCATTGTGGGTCCAATGGCTTAGATGAATCAGTGGCAATATCTGATCATCTCTATCGTCATATGAAGAAGTATACCGGTGTGAGCTGAATCCTGTTTTTCTTTCCTATGTGGATTGTGTTGTGCTATCCTGTGTGGATTACATTTTTCTTTCTTATGTGGACTGGGTTGTGATTTCCTGTGTGGACTGGGTTGTACCTGAGCTCTGATGTTGGATCTGAATTGGAATTGATGACTTAGGTATATGTATGGGCATATACCTAAGTAGTGTCAGATGTTACTTCGTGATTGTATCTTTCCTTTGTGGATTATCCTTTGTGGATTCTGGGAGACCTTCGGGGGTCTCGGGGTCCCTACTGAGTAGCTTATACTCACCCCTGCACAGGCTATGCCCCCGCTACGTTGTGTTGGTTGCAGACGACGGACAACGCTGATCGTGGTTGAGGCTTGCAGAGCAGTTCAGTACCTAGAGGTGGACCACTGGGCGGGACGTACTCGGAGCAAAAGGCTGGACCCGAGGAGTTGTGGTGGCTATATGTACTCACCCTTCAGGTGGGACTAATAGTGGATGGCTCGAGGCTGCGACTTTACTTTCAGTTGCTGTTTTTCCCTTTCCAGTTGTACTTTACTTTCGGTTTGGGTTTGTATACTGGCCCACTTACTTTTCCGCACTTACTTTTGTATTAGTTTTTACTTAGTGTTTACTTCTACTTCTTCCTTTCTCTGTGGTGTTTGTTTACTTTACAAAGGCAATGCCTTCCCTTTTTATTAGGAATTATGAATTGGTGCTAGTCGCCATCCCCTGGCCTATGGAAGGCGGGCTTGGGGTAGTCACGGCACGGGCCCTGAGGACGGGTCGTGACAAATTGGTATCATAGTAGTTCGGTTCTACCGCAGAACTCAGGACTCTGATCTTTTTCTATGTGAAGCAATAGTGTTAAGAGTATTGGGTGTGGTTATCAGTCTAGGGAGTCCAGTGTTGGTGCGGCGGCCGACGTATCCATACACCAGGACCCTAACTTCTGATTTTCGACTTAATGCCCGAAAACATTGATTGCATGTGTGTTTCAAGTTTTCTTTGTGATTACTTTGTGTCAGCTTACCAGGTATACTGTTTGATCGTGGCGCACCTGTTTCTTTTCAGGATGGCCCGACGACAGTAGCTAGTTAGGGTTCCAAGAGTTGTGCGTGATGACAACCCACCGAGCGACGATGCCTCGGTACATGGCCCTTTGACAGCAGAGGCACCGACGGTACCTCTACCCGCCGAGCCACAGATGATACCAGCCCCATCCGCTGACGATGCACGTCACCTTAGTGCACCGCACGAGTTTCAGCGCCAGCGACCGCCCAGGTTCCGCGGGGAGACGGACCCCCAGGCAGCCGAGGATTGGCTGGAGGCAGTTGTACAAGTTTTTAGGTTAGTGAGGACACCAGCAGACCTCATGGTGATCCTCGCAGCGGGCCTACTGTACGCGGCAACTGGCAAATGGTGGATCTTGATGCTCCAGGTGCACGATGAGGCATCTCTCCTCTGGACGGACTTTGAAAGCCTCTTCTGCTCAGAGTTTGTCCCAGCCACCCTTCGTGCGGTGCGTATCCAGGAGCTTCTACAGCTGCGGCAGGACAGTATGACGGTCGTCTAGTACTCGGTGAGATTTACTGATCTCTTTCGCTACTCGACAGACATGGTATTTGACCCATTCTTCCGGGCCCGGAACTTCGAGCATGGATTGAGGTAGGAGATCAGGGCATCGCTGATCTCCCTCAGCATTCCAACACAGGAAAGGGTACTAGAGCGAGGCCTTCTGATCGAGAGCTTACTTGCAGATCCTGCATCAGCAGCGAGACCTACCGCAGTGCGGCATGTAGTAGAGTCCTCTTCAGCAGGCAGTCGACGGATGACTCATGGGTCCAGGCAGACCAGACCCTCAAGAAGATGACCATAGGACACTAGCTCAGCAGTGCGGGGCACACAACGCAGATCCAGTCTTTCAAGAGGCAGACAGTACTACGCATGCGGCGGGCAGGGCCACATGGCTCGTGACTGCCCGACCCGCCGTGCCGAGGAGCAGTAGATGGTTGAGGGGACACCCAGGTAGAGGCAGAAGGTCGACCATGGAGGTCCGTAGGGAGATGTCGGACAAGGAAGAGGAGCTGGCCGAGCAGCAGGTGATGGGCGACGCTTTGAGGCTCTACCACCACCACTAGGAGGTCCACCCCGACCACAGGGAGCTGGCGGGCAGAGACAGGCACAACTCCTGGCAGCAGAGGCCTACGACCACGGTGCACCCGAGATGATTCAAGGTACTATCTGTGTCTATTCCACCCTTGCTGTATTTCTTATAGATAGAGGAGAGAGTCATTATTTCATAGTCGCTGCCCTTGTTCGGAGCTCGAAGATTCCGACAGAGCCGTTGGCTCGATCCTTATGGCTAGAGACTCCTACGGGAGCAGACTCGACGATTACGCACTAGTGCCGACAGTGTGAGCTTATTCTAGGAGGCGAGAGCTTCGGCTGGGATCTTCTTGTAGCGGCATCAAGGACTTACGACATCATCTTGGGCAGGGATTAGTTATCTACAGTCCATGCTCAGATTGAATATATTAGGCGCAAGGTGTGATGTGTATGCACCGACGGGAGCAGGTTATCCTTCACCGGTGAGAAGGGAGCCTTCGCAACATAGGATGACCTCCCGCAGAGGAGAGGATAGCCCATCACTAATCAGTTGGATAGAATCATCCTAGGAGCAGTTGACGTGAAGAGTCCTAGTTTTCCTGTAGTGGTGGATCAGTATGCAGACGTTTTCCCCGACGACGTTCCAGGACTACCTCCTCGCAAAGAGGTAGACTTTTATATTTAACTGTACCCCGAGACAACCCTAATGTACACTCCAGCGTATCGGATGGCCCCTGCTGAGCTTCGAGAACTACGAGTACATTTGGAGGACTTACAGGACAAGGGATTCATCCGACCCATTGTTTCACCCTGGGCTTCCCCGATATTGTTCACCAAGAAGGCGGACGGGAGCTTGCGACTTTGTGTCGACTATCGTCGCCTGAAATAGGTGACAGTGAGGAACAAGTAACCGCTACCGAGGATTGATGACCTCTTCGATCATCTCAAGGGAGCACGGTGGTTCTCAAAGATAGACCTCAGGTCAGGCTATCATCTGCTCAGAGTTCTGGACGAGGACGTGCAGAAAACGACCTTCAGATGTCGGTATGGCCATTATGAGTTCTTGGTTATGCCATTTGGCATAACCAATGCTCCAGTAGTGTTTCATGGGCCTCATGAATAGGATCTTTCAGACATACCTAGATCGATTTGTCGTGGTCTTCATTGATGAAATTTTGATATACTCGACCACTGAGGAGGATCATGCCTACCACTTGCAGGTTGTACTAGACACACTCTGAGAGCACCAGCTTTATGGAAAGATCTCGAAGTGTCAGTTCTGGATACGTGAGGTCCACTTCTTTGGACACGTCATCTCTGAGGTGGGAGTTGCGGTGGATCCTGCGAAGATTGAGGAAATTCTAGCTTGGAATCCACCCAGGAGCGTGACGGAGGTGCGAAGTTTCTTGGGACTAGCTGGATACTACCAGAGATTTGTGCCAGACTTCTCCAGAGTTGCGGAACCACTCTCAGCTTTGACGAAGAAGGGGAAACCCTTTGTGTGGTCAGACAGATATCATCAGAGCTTCCAGGAGCTGAGACAGCGATTGGCCAGCACACCTATCTTGAGGTTGCCAGAGGAGGGAGTAGGGTACGTAGTCTACTGCGATGCATCAGGGACCGGACTCGGATGTGTCCTAATGAAGGAGTGGGCAGTGATCACCTATGGATCACGTCAGTTGATGCCGCATGAGCAGAACTACGCTACCCATGACCTGGAGTAAACAGTAGTGTTCTTCGCTTTGAAGATGTGGCGACACTATCTGATGGGAGAGCGCTTTACAGTCTATTATGACTATCAGAGTCTCAGGTAAATATTCTCCCAGAAGGACTTAAACCTGAGACAATGGCAATGGCTCGAGTTCCTCTAGGACTATGACTTTGAGATAGTCTATACTCCTAGGAAGGGGAACGTAGTAGCTGATGCTCTCAGCAGGAGGGCAGGCATTCAGCTACTTGGGGAGGTGAGAGAGCAGCTAGCTGCTTTGCAGATATCCTTCGTGGATAGAGATGGAGTGGCCTTCCTTAATTCACTCACAGTCACTCCTCCACTACTGCAGCGGGTCAGAGAGGCACAACGTGGGGACCCTGACTATGAGATGCGACGTGCGCAGATATCCTCCAGACAGGAACCTGATGGTTCCTCCATACGAGGAGTGCACAACGTCCTTTTCAAAGGATGTACCTTGGTTCCAGTTTCTTTACGGGGGGAGGTTCTGAGAGAGTTTCACACTTCCCCTTTCACGGTACATCCTAGCATAGAGAAGATGTACCAGGATCTTAGACGACAGCACTAGTGGCCGGGCATGAAGAAGGTTTTGGCAGAGTTTGTTTCTCGATGCCTCAACTACCAGCAGGTGAAGGCAGATCACCAGGTACCAGCAGGCTTGGTACAACCCATGGAGGTCCCGGAGTGGAAGTAGGACAACATATCTATGGACTTCGTGACTGGACTTCTACGCACTTCCAGAGGTCATGACTCCATATGGGTGATTGTCGACTGACTCACCAATTCGTATCACTTCTTACACATCAGAGATCAGGTCTCAGTAGAGAGCTTGGGACGTCTCTACATTCAGAAGATTGTACAGCTTCATGGTGTGCCATCATCTATCGTCTCCGATCGAGATGCTCGCTTTACTTCACGACTTTGGAAGGGTTTGAAAAAGGCGTTCGAAACGAAGCTACATCTAAGCACCACCTTTCACCCTCAAACAGATGGTCAGACGGAGAGGACCATTCAGACTCTCGAGGACATGCTCCGTGCATGTGTCCTCGATTTTGGTCACAGTTGGGAGGACCACTTACCCTTGGTGCAGTTCGCGTACAACAACAACTACCACTCCACCATCGGGATGGCACCGTATGAGGCATTGTATAGCTGACCTTGAAGATCTCCTCTGTGCTGGATAGACCTTGGGGAGTCAGCACTTGTGGGGCCGAAGATGGTCCAGGCCACGACAGAGAAGGTCCAGGTCATCCAGGAGAGGATGAGGACAGCTCAGAGCCAGTAGAAATCTTATGCTGACAGGAGGCGGAGGCCACTAGAGTTCGAGGATGGTGACCACGTCTTCTTGCAGGTCTCACCTCGACGTGGATTACGAATATTTGGCCGAGGCGGCAAGTTATCTCCACGCTTCATCGGACCATTCCAGGTCCTCAGCAGGATTGGCGAGGTGGCTTATCGCCTAGCTCTACCACCTCAGTTGCACCGGGTGCATGACGTCTTCCACGTATCCCAGCAGAGGAGATACGTGCACGACCCGACACATATTGTTGACCATGGGGAGCTGGACGTTGATGATGGGGCGACTTTTGCTGAGGTCCCGGTAAAGATTGAGGATTGACAAGAGCGGGTCCTACGTGGACGGTCGATTTATCTAGTGCGCATCAGATGGAAGCACGGGAACCTCCAGGAGCGGGAGGCTCAGATGCATACTCAGTACCCACATTTGTTTCCCTAGTTTATGATGTATCTTTATGGGGACGTAATGCCCTGAGGTGGGAGTGATGTAAAGACCCGAAAAATTCAAGGAAAGTTTTGTCTTAATTTTCTTGGGAATTTTACAAGAACACAGTTTCTAACGACACCTGATTCCGAGGCCCGGTGTGCCCAGAATCATTTTACGAAGTTTAGCTTGGGTACGTTCAGTGAACGAATGAGCGGGTTTTTCTAACTTTTGAACCGGTTCTTGGAATCTAATTTCAAGGGCACCAATGGAATCACAACGTCGGTAATTGCTTAGAAACACCTTTTCCAGAGTTGCATTTTCTCGGGTGTGGTTTTTAATTTTTGGGGTTAAGTTAAGGAATAAAATAAAAGTGGTGTGACAATTTATTTTTATATTACATAAAACGTCTTAACCTAAGTTAAGAAAATAAGGTGGGACCCACAATATCCTACCCACTTGGTAGGATATTTGTGAAGTGGGGCCCGCACGAGCCCCACCATTTCTTTCCTTCTAAGTAACGCACCCGCACCCCCCCTTTTTAATAAAGTCAAACCGTGCGTTTATTCTGGTTAAGAAATGCCCCAATTAATTGGGCGATTTTAAACTCCTCAATTAATTATTCGTTTCGTTTCTTTTAAAATTCAAACGTTTGCATGTGCATTAATAAAATAAGACAACTCTTATTTTATTTCTGTTGGAACTTGTTGCTTGGAGAGGATTGGGAGAAAATCCTTCTTCTTCGAAGAAGAACGCGTAGAATGCGCCGACCTCCGATGAAGAACACCAAACCATCGGATATCGACTTCCGTGATGCTTCTTCCACGATGCTCCTTTCGTGACGCTTCCTCTGCGACGCTTCTCCACGGAGCGACGATCCTCCCTCCATGATGCCTTCTTCTGCGATGGTTATTTCCACGACGAATCCTCGCTCATCGAATTTGACGAGGTATGGATTTATTTTATTGGTTTGTTCATGATTACTTCTGTCGCCATCTTCCTTTCTTTTTGAGCCGCCTGATATCGCAATAACGGGAGGAGGTCAGACTGCACGAACATGGCCGACCCTCCTCCCCCTTGTTGGTTTGATTTTGATTGCGGCACGAGCAAGGCAATGCGGTGCCATAGCACTGCGCGGAAAATATTAAAGAAAGGGAAGAAGCGCAACGCCGTTGAAAAAGAACCAAAGATGCGGCGCCGTCGCGCCGCACCGGAGAACTACAAAAGCACTGCTGCCGGAGTTGGGCCGCAGTGGAGGGGCGTGATGACGTCGCGCCGTGACGGACGGATCAAGGCCGCGGCTTGGGTCGCGGTGGAGCGGGGAGACCGGCGGCCGGATCTGGGCCGCCGGCGGCGGAGCCAGGGGACCGGCCCTTGCTGGTCCCGTGGCGGCAGCAGCCGGCCGGCCGGAGCGGGCCGACCGGTCATGGGGAATCCGGGGGTCCATAACCCCCGGTTGTCCAGCAAAGCGGACCCCACGTGGGGCCGTGTTTACAAAGGAAAGCAGGGGGTAGCGCCCCCCCACGTCGCTTCGCTCGGCCGAAACGGCCGAGCCACCTGCTGGCCGCGGGCCACGCCAGCTCGCCCTGGCCGGGCACGGCCGCGCCGGCGGGGCCGGGCCGCACCAGCCGGGCCGGGCCACGCCAGCTGGGCCGGACCCAGACCCGGACCCGGTTCAGGTCGACCCGGTTCGGGCCGACCCTGGGGGTATCGGGCCGGGTCGGACCGGGCCCGAACCCCCTGATACCGAACCTCTTTCGGTCTGTTTCCTATAACGTGAGCTAAGAGCCTCCGATCGATGAATCGTCAGTTGCGTAGCGATCCTTGGATCAAGACGGTCGTTTCGGTATATTAAACTCAGTATTTCGGATAACTTTGTATTCGGCCGGGTGGGTTCGTACACGAAACCAACCGAGCCCCCGGAGCAGAAACGCTTATAACTTGAGCTCTGGATGTCCGATTGACGTGCCATCGACTTTGTTGGATTCATCTTAGTGAGACAGACCTTTTGGCTTACTCCTCTAGAGGTTTAGATGTAGCTGGAGTACGGTCGGGTTGGTTTTGACTTAAAAACCAACCGGGCCCCTTGGACGAAAAAGCCAATAACTCTCAGACCGGGCGTCCGATTGACGCGCTGTCTAGGACGTTGAGTTCCAATTGACGATACAGAACTTTTGGATACATCAACTCTGGACTATGTGTCAGTTGATGTATCAGCCTTTCGGCTCGTGGAGCGGACCCTCCGAAATGAGCTTGCTGTGTGCGGGAACCCTAAAGCTGGCTGCGACTGCGCCGATGATGAAAACTGTACATAAATCCTCTGTGGATTCTACGACGATGACTACATCACTCAGCGATCCTACGTGGATCAGTGCCACCGATCTTATGTGGGTCAGATCCTATGTGGGTCAGCGCTCAGCGGTCCTATGTGGTCCAGCGCCTACAGATCCTGTGTGGGTCCGATCCTGTGTGGGTCATTGCGAGGGTTGGTTACCTATCAATCATGTGTGTGTCAGATCCTTTGTGGGTCATTGCGGGGGTTAATACCTATAGATCCTTTGTGGGTCCGATGGCTTAGATGAATCAATGGAAATATCTGATCATCTCTATCGTCATATGAAGAAGTATACATGTGTGAGCTGAATCCTGTTTTTCTTTCCTATGTGGATTGTGTTGCGCTATCCTGTGTGGATTACGTTTTGGTTTCCTATGTGGATTGAGTTGTGATTTCCTGTGTGGACTAGGTTGTACATGAGCTTGGATGTTGGAGCTGAACTAGAATTGATGACTTAAGTATATGTATGGGAATATACCTAAGTAGTGTCAGATGTTATTTTGTTATTGTATCTTTCCTTTGTGGATTATCCTTTGTGGATTCTGGGAGACCTTCGGGGGTCTTAGGGTCCCTACTGAGTAGCTTATACTCACCCCTACACAGGCTATGCCTGCACTATGTTGTGTTGGTTGCAAACGATGGACAACACTGATCGTGGTTGAGGCTTGCAGAGCAGGTCGGTAGCTGGTGGTGGACCACTGGGCGGGATGTACTCGGAGCGGACGGCTGGACCCGAGGAGCTGTGGTGCCTATCTATACTCACCCTTCAGGTGGGACTACCAGTGGACGACTCGAGGCTATGGATTTAATTTGAGTTGTTGTTTTTCCCTTTCCAGTTGTACTTTACTTTCAATTTGGGTTTGTATACTGGCCCACTTACTTTTCTGCACTTACTTTTGTATCAGTTTTTACTTAGTGTTTACTTCTATTGCTTGCTTTCTCTGTGGTTTTTATTTACTTTTCAAAGGCAATGCCTTCCCTTTTTATCGGGAATTACACCTTGTGCTAGTCGCCAGCCCCTGGCCTATGGAAGACGGGCTTGGGGTAGTCACGGCACCGGCCCTGAGGAAGGGTCATGATATTGTGGATGAATCGAGGGGGAACAATCATAATGTATATTTGCTCATCCCTTGGATCTAAGCCCATTTTTTGTGATGAGAGGTGTGGAGGATAAGGATTGGGATACTAGATTCCCATTTACCAACAATCGTATGTTGGGAAAAGATGAATGGAAGAAACTTAATACATTTTTAGAAAATAAAATAGAAAGGGAATTAATGTTTAAGGTGGATCTGATGTCTACATGAAGAAATTTTGGTTTCTCTAAAATTCCCAATTACATGTTATATAACATAGAGAAAAACATGATGTATATTCCAAGTTTATATGGAAGCTCAGGTTCTATCCAATTTTAATAACACATGGCAATATTTTGGTCCCACACCACATGTGGTCCTACAAAGGTAGACAAGATGTGTTCCAAAGGTAAACACCTAGGATCCAATGTGTTCAAACATTCTGTGAACCCTAAGGGGCATGTTGTGTATATGTACATTGATTTCCAATTTGTGTACTCGGTGTACACACATAATACCTCAGATAAATGTACAAGCCATGTGACTTATTCTACACATTGTGTAGCGTGACATGTCTATCCAAGCCAAGTCCATGGGAGGACATATATTAGGTGTCCAAGTGGATTCACACACCATGTAACCCTACATTCACACTGTGTACTGTAGTTTTACTAATTGAGTACAACGAGGAGACACAACCATAGTTTGCCTTCATGGGACACTCTATGTATCCTAATAGGACATGCCACTTACTCCTCTAATATTATTCTACATTGTTTATATCCTTCTTTGGGAGTCGGTTCTAGGCCCACCAGCAGGATATCCTTTGTAGTTTTCAGTTTGGATTGTTATGGATAATTTCATTTCAGTATCAGAGATATGACGTGAGGTTATGTTATTGGGGTTTTTCTACAATGATGCTTATACAATGGTAGAGTTCGAGTGAGATCATCAGAATGTAAATGGGATTGTTACTCCCCTATCTATTTCAAGGGTTCGAGCATCCCATATCCTCATTATATGTAGAGATGGTGCTCCCACACTTTATAGAGGGTGAGGGTCCTATATCTATAGTATAAATTCCCCATAATTATGCTATGCTGTTTTGTGGGTCCTCTATTGGAGTAGTGTTCATTTAGTTTTGATATGTAGTGGAATGTTCCCTGAGCTCCATTATATTTATAGGTTATGAGAGATTATTAGATAGGTAATTGTGATCCAAAGGTTGTGCCACTTGTAGCGGGGAGAATACCCTCTACTTTGTATCTTATGTGGTTATGTAGAATGACTGACATCAGTTATGGGAACATGGAGTTGTGTATGGACTCTTTGTTCTTATCTGGATATAAACATGGATACCCCCTTTATCTATTTTCATTATTTTTTTCAAAATATTTGATATTGTGTTTCCTTTAACAAATTTCTTATGGGTCGATTTGACTACTTGTTATTTCAATTTCTCCCCCTTTAAGTTTTTTCAAGACACACTAATGGGTATGTATAAAATCACTTATGTATGGGGTTTTCAAGCTTGTGTTGTGCATTATATAGTTGAATGATAGACTGGTGGTGTTTTTGGAGGACCTGGTATTGGAGGAGCATAGTAGTATATGAAATAACTGACTATGTTTGGTGGCCAGAATCTTGGATCATGAGTCAACCTCTCCCCTAATATACTCTTTATAGTAGTTGTTAGTTTGGGTTTCCACCTATATTTTTGTTTGGGTCTATTTCATAACCATATACACTTTTTTACCTTGTTATAATCTGATAATTATTTCCTAGAGGATTTTATCATGTATTTTTACACTCAATATGTTTAGTATTTATATCTCTACACCATTTCATGGAGTTTCTTGTGTGTATTCGTGCATGCACTTCAGAATAAGTCGTCCTATTTCAGTGTAGTTCCTAATTGATGCATGTCACCAGCCCCTAGCCTTTTGATGGAAGCTTGGGGTGTCACACTTTTCTTACCACTGGGCTGGAAGGCACTGGTGGGTGAGGTCATTACAAAGTGGTAACAAAGGTGGTATATCATCCAGTTATTTCTTTCGAGTTGAACTTGTTATAAGAATTAGTTTGGGAACATTGGGAAATGATATCAATGTGTTTTGAGTTTGAATCTCAAGTCATAAAACCTTGTTTTAGTGCATCAATTTACCTAACTATAAACTTGGACTCTCACTACCTACTTGTCAACATTTAATATCAAGAAATCAGTTACAAGAAAAAAAATGGAATTGCATCATATAGGATTGGATCTTTTGACATTCATTCCATTATTGAGTCATCTCCTCAGATATTCTAATCTAACCATGGTATATCTTATTGATTTTCAAGATGTCTCCTTGATTTTAACAAATTATGATATCGATATTGGGTCACGGTGATGACATTTTCTATAATGTCCCAGATTCAGGTGCCACACAATGGGTGCCCCGAACATGGTTGGTCACATGACCTCAAGCACATTTCCTCAAAAGCCAAAGGCTGCTGACTAGCAGCGAGAGCCTAGGACTGATAGTGGGGAAACTATGCCCTCATTTGTCAAAGTGTATCACAACAGAATAAATATAAAAACAAAAAATCAGAAGAGGTAAAAAATATAATCCTAAAATGGACAATGAGACAGAAGTAAAAGATAACCAACAATCATATATATGATGATGCAACATGTATCTAATCTAAGAAAGTAGAAAAAATAGGATACAATGCATTCTAATATAGTACCACACAAGTACAAAGTACAACAAAACAAAACCAAAGTAGTGTAATTGGAACTCAGCAGCATCACAAGCCTAAGCTCGATCCGAGGCTCTCCCACTCCTCTCCAACAATCATGTACCTATGTAGGGACCCTTGGCCTTATCAACACCCGCAACCATATAATCTATTTGGGAACAAGACATGACCCAAACAGGGTGTGGGAAATAAATCTTAGTAGGCAACCACTAAAGTCTTGGGCCCAACAGTCAGTGAAATTGTGCAATTGCAGTGTACAATAATGAAATTCAGTAAACTAAAAAGTACTCAAAAGTAACCATTACTACCAATTATATTTCCATTTTAATAATTATTTAACAAATCAATATAATTGAATTATGAGTTTTCCCAAGAATCAGCCTCGGCTGACAATCTCCTAAATAGTGCCACAACAGAAATAAAAACAGACTATCTAACAGGTAAAAGATAATAATAATAATACCAAGAATGTGCTTTAGCTTGGAAGGTACAACCTATGAAATAACCACAGTGGATATTCAAAGTAACCATTGTCCTCAGACATGAAAATCCTTACCCTCAGGCAAGCAGAAAAAAAACCCTCAGGTGACTGCCCTCAGTCATAATGAATATTTATCTTAGGCATTCGTGATATTGCCCTAAGGAACGGAATCTACTTCCCTCAGGCATATGAAACGTTGCCCTCTGGCTAAACAAAATCTTACCCTAAGGATAAAAAACATTGCCCTCATGCATTCCCTAGAAAATACAAATAACCTGGCTGAGCCCAATGCATAAGTAAGCAGTTTATATATTTCCTCTCAATAAATCTCAAAACATGCTATAAACATGGCATTCCAATATGTATCTTGACCAAATGACTAAACAAGGTAACTGCACCCTCGGGGTGGCCCTGGATCAAAGAAAAAATCCCAAATAGTAGTTTTTACATAATCAAAATATTACATATTCCATTCTAGGTTTCTAAAGAGTCAAGGCCTTAGCTACACGACATCCTGAACATGGGCGTGTGGCACAACGGTACACAAATTCAACTCAAAAGTTGGAATCAAACACAAGACCACCTACCTTGATCTACTCTGATCAATATAATGAAAGGAGCCTACCCAAACCACGAAGAACGATATAGATCTGAGTTAAAAGATTACCTGTTAAAACCCAAATAAATCCTCTTAGGGAAATAATTGGAAGGATAGTTTCAAGAAGAGAAAAGATCTCACCTTCATGGTTCAAATGAGATCAACGACGAAGGAATCAGAGTGACGTTGACCATTCAAGAGCTCCTCCAAGCCTCGAGTTCCTCTCTCACAGCTCCTGGTGCATTCTATTCCTCCTCTGCCGAATGAGGAGGTTACTGCCTATTTTTAACAAAAAAACAATACTACATGGTGTGTACTCTCAAGTACAAGACATGTACTTTCTTTTTTTTAATTTTTCCACTGGCAGCTTCTTTCCACCGCCTCACTATTCATCTACCGACTTGATTACATGGTGTGTATTACTAAATACATGGTTTGTACTAGTGTTCCACTGGCAGATACTCCCCCCACCTTAATATTCAACCGTCAACTGATTACATGGCATGTATTACTAAGTACACAGCGTGTAGTTAGTTTTTACACCCTTAATGACCGATAATGCTACACACACTATATTTTCATCCCACACGGCCAAAGTACACGATGTGTACCCATAATTTTTTTTGATTTTTCCCACATTTCCCTAGTTTTCTAAAAACACTTAAGGAAAAGGAAAAGAAGAAACTCATACCTCAATAATAGTATCCAGGTTATTACAAACTTCTCCCTTAAAATAAATTCCTCCCCAAATTTCCCTTCCAAGGGTGGTGAAGATAATGTTGAGAAGAAATTTGGACACTGAGCATGTACGTCGGTCTCCCGCTCCCAGGTTTCGTCTTCCACTCGACCATGCTGTCATAGCACCCGTATGAGAGGAACCGACTAGTCTTGGAGAACCTTCATGCTCCTATCAACAATACCAATCCGATGCTCCTCAAAGGATTCATTAACCTGCAGTTCAACCTCATCGGGCTGAAAAATGTGAGATGAGTCTGAGTGATAATGGCGTAGCTGAGATACGTGGAAGATGTAGTGCATGGCCCGATACCTCTGTGGTAATTTCAACAGATAGGAAACCGACCCAACTCTCTCCAGAATCTCAAACGACTAAACATAAATCAGAGAAAGTTTACCCTGTCTTTTGATCCACCAGTGTCCGAACCTCAGTGAAACACGAAAGAAAACATGATCCCCAACCACAAACTCCAAGTGTCGTCTGTGACAATTAGCATAAGATTTCCAATGAGACTGTGGAGTAGCAATCCACTTCCAAATCAACTGGACCTGCTCTGAAGTCTCCTGCATGAGACGTGGTCCCAGTAAAGCTACCTCACATGCCTCAAAATAGCACAAGGGTGATCAACATGGCCTACCATATAAAGCCTCCTATGGTGTCTTCTCATTAGTTGCCTGAAAACTATTATTATAGGAAAAATTGACCAGGGGTATGTGATTCTCCCAAGAGCCCCCAAAGTCTAGAATGTATGCACTCAGCATGTCCTCTAGCACCTGTATTGTATGCTCTGACTGACCATCGGTTTGAGGGTGGTAAGCTGTGCTCAGATGCACCTATGTACCCAGTGCCCTCTGAAAACTCTGCCAGAAATGAGAGGTAAAAAAGGCATCCATATATGAAATGATAAAATGAGGGAACACATTAAGACGTACTATCTCTCGGATATACATCTTCCCGAGCTCATCAACATATAAGGTCTCCTTGATTGGAAAAAAGTGATCTTACTTCGTAAGTCTTTCCAGAACAACCCATACAACATCATTGCCTCGAGGTGACCATGAAAACCCAGTTACGAAGTCCATTGTGACATTACCCCATTTCCACATTGGAATGGGTAACTGTTGTTATAGTCCGACTGGCCTCTAATGCTATACCTTCACCTGCTGACAGGTGGAACATCTCGTAAGAAAACTAGCTACCTCCCTTTTCATACCCGACCACCAATACTGACATCTTAAGTCATGGTACATATTGGTAACTCCTCGATATACTGCCCAAGACGAAGCATGAAATTCCTGCATCAAATCCTCGCATATATCCCTAGGAACCCACACTCATCCATGGATACACATTACCTGATCATCACCTATCATCCAACCAAGAGGAGGTTCCTCACATTCCACCAACTCCTGTAGAACTAGGCCTTCTGAATCTGATAGCTATCTCATCCTCACTCTATATGAGATGGTAGAAGTCAAAGCTAAGGATGAATGATAGGTTCTCCTCTGACTGTCGTGCACCTCCAAATGCATCTCAGTGAACAAAGTCATAAGCTTCCACTCACAACTGGCCTCCTGCACTTCCTATATTTGAGTCTTCCTACTCAGTGCATTAGCTACTTCGTTACCATTACCAGGTGTATAGACAAGCTCAATGTCAAAGTACTGAAGGTATTCAACCCACCTTCACTGTCTCAAATTCAAGTCACGTTGGACAAATATGTATTTAAGACTTTTTTGGTCTATGAATAACACAAAATGTTCTCCCAAGAGATAATGTCTCCAACCACATAACACATGAACAACTACATCCAACTCGAGATCATGCGTCGTGTAATTCCTCTCATGTGGCCTCAACTATCGAGCCCCGTACACAACTACTTGATCACCCTACATCAACACTCCTCCCAACCCAATACCAGATGCATCATAGTAAACTATATATCTCTTCCCTTGATCTGGAAGTATCTAGACTGATCCTGATGTCATCCTTCCATTTAGCTCTTGAAAGGGTATCTCGCAAGCTTCTGACCAAAGGAACTTCATACCCTTCTTAGTCAAACCAGTCAATGGCCCTGCTAAGCAGGGGAAGTCCTGTGTAATGAACCTGTAGTAACCAGCCATCCCCAAGAAACACCATATTTCAAACACATTCTTAGACTGCTCACAAGAAACTACTGCTCTCACTTTCTCTAGGTCTACTGCAACTCCTTCCTCTAAGATAATATAACCCAGGAAGTGAATCTGGTCCATCGAAAAGTGGAACTTTGAGATCTTAGCATATAAATGATGCTCTCTTAGTGTACTCAATACGATCTCAAGATGGGTACCATGGTCATTTCGAGTGTGAGAGTACACTAAGATATCTTCCATGAAGACTTCCACAAAAGAATCTAGATATGGGTGGGACACATGATTCATTAGAGCCAAGAAAACTGCTGGTGCATTTTTGAGTCTGAATGGCATTACCAAGTACTCATATAGACCATATCTACTCCGAAAGGTTGTAAGAGTTATGTCTGATGGTCTAATGTGAAACTGATGATATCCGGATCTCAAGTGAATATTTGAGAACACTCATGCTCCTCGAATTTGATCAAAAATGTCATCAATACTCGGAAAGTGATATCGGTTCTTGACCATCAATTGGTTCAACTTACAATAATCCATACAAATTATGAGGGTACCGTCTGAATTCTTCAAAAACAAAAAAGGAGAACCCCAAGGAGTTGTACTGGGTTAGATGAAACCCTTTTCCTGCAACTCCTCTAACTGACTCTTGATCTCCTGTAGTTCTAGCGTAGCCATCTTATAAGGAGGAATGGACACTGGTGTCGCTCCTGGCACAAGATCAATAGAGAAATCCTCCTCTCACTCTTGAGGTAGACCTGAAAAGTGATCTGGTAAGATATCCCTGAAACGATTAACTACTATAGGGATGTTCTTCCGAAAAGTTTCTCGATCATCTAGATATAAACTCACAATCTGGGATATTACTCCACCTTACCCACGATTCTCATGTCTAGCTCAGCTCACCTGGAAATAACATTAGCCCTTGTATATAAACTCTCCACCCTCTAGTGATGTTAAGATCACCCTGCGATGATAGTAGTCTACAAAGGCTTGAAAGGGTAACAAGAAGTCCATACCGAGAATGAAATCATATCCCGTCATCTCTAAGACATAGATGTACCGTAGGAAGTGATACCCACCAACCTCTAGGGGTCCCTCCTTGCACTGACACACATCTTCCATTCTAATTCCCAATAGAGTGTCTATCATAATGATATCAGAAGAAGAAGAAACATAGAGCCCAAGGCTCTCCACAACGGGCACAGATATAAAGCTATATGTAGCACCAGTATCAAAAAGTACTGAAGATAAAGTAGAAGCAACTAGAATTGTATCTCTGACAGTGGAATGTCTGGGATCCTACTCCATGGGTCCGTTAAAATGCATATACCTGCCCAGTAACATGACCCTGCAACACAGCCTGGCTACCCTGAGAAGACCCACCCTGCTGTCTCTGAGATCTCGATGTCTAGATACCACGGCCACGACCACCACCTCATCCTGAACATCCTAACGTATTCCAATTCCCTAACTGGTAAGAAGCTGCTATCCCTGCTCCTGCATGCATAGTCTGCATAGAACCCGTCTCACTAGTCACTAGGGAAAACTCCCTGCAAAAACGCTGAAGATGACCCATCTTAAAGCAAGCTCGCCACTCCAATGGGTCACGTGGACTCTAAGGTCTATTGTGCCCCTCTTTACAACACTGGTAGCACATCACCTGGCCACCTAATGAATTATTCTAGAAAGTGCTGCCATCATGAGAGAAATCCATCTACCTCTTCCTCTTGTCAGTGGAAATAGTACTAGAGACTGGTGTTGAACTACCCTGGTCAGCACCACGAGCTTCCCATAGGTTCTGCTCAGTAATCAATGCCTGGTTCACAATAACATGCACTGTAGGCAACCTGATAACATTCACCAGTGCTCGAATGTCATATCGAAGACCATTATAAGAACTTCAAGCCCTCAACGTCTCATCACACATAAGAATGTGGGTAAAACTATGTAGCTCGGTGAAGTTGGTAGAATATTCCATCACTGACATGGCGCCCTGCTACAGATTAATAAACTCTCGAGCTCGATTTTCCCTCAGCATCTAAAAAAAGAATAATTCATAGAAGACTGCCAGAAAATTTTCCTACACCATGTCTCGGTGATGCTTAATCTGGGTGGTAACATCCCATTATCTCTTGGAAGAATCACGCAACATGTATGTAGCGAGCTTGAACCTCCTCTCAAGAGGTGTCTCCAGATGCTCGAAGATCATCTGCATAGAACCCAGCCATGACTCCACAACCTGTGGTCCTCTATCCCCTGAAAACGTAGGCGGATGCTGCTACTGGAATATATGTGTTAGCTCTTCCATAGATGTGGCAACCAGCTGTGCTCCCTTAAAGGTCTGTATGAAACGCATGAAGCCTTCATGAAACTATGCATCCATGCCTACATCCAGTATAATGGCTGGCGCCACATCTGGCACTACTATAGGATCTATCGACAACCCATGGCCTACTATCTCTGGAGTATAATCATAACCACTCTCCCAGAGAACGATTCATTGTCATCTCAGAAGCATCAATATACAAGGCCAAACACATGACTTAGATCAAAATCATCAAGGACTAAGAACTGTAAATGTAATAAGGGAACTAGATAAAGAAAACATTTATGTTTTACAAAACGAGACTACACAACGTGTATAATAACTACACGGCATGTGCACTTAAGTATTTCATATGGGTGTGTACTCCTTCCAAAACTGGTCATGTTACACCCCAAACACATGGTGTGTTGTCCTTACACATGCTGTGTACTTGAATTTTCTTCCCCATCCCGAGTCCTTCTACACGGCTAAGCCACATGATCTATCACCGGTCAAGACTACCCGGCGTGTCCCATAGGTACACAGCGTGTACTAGACGGGCTTTACCAACCTGTGTTGTTCGAGACACAGCCGGATACATGGCTCACACTACATGGCGTGTTCCAGAAGGACACGACATGTACATGAAAAGATAACACTGACCTGTGTTTTTAGCTACATGGATGGATCCCAATATTACACTACACGACATGTTCGAAATTGACCTGACATGTATAAGCTAATATTTCTCCACCCATGTTGTTAGTCACACGTGCGGACACAGGGTCAACCCTATATCGTGTGTACAACCGGTACACGATGTGTGTCCCCAAGAACTTCCCTATCCCATGTCTCTTCCCACACGGCCTATGAAAAAGATAGAGACTACATGGTGTCTACATAAGGTACACAACATATACTTAAGAAAAATAGTTTCTTCCCAAACAGAAGAACACACGACGTGTAGTCAAAACTAAACGGTGTGTATTATAGGTTTTTTCATCACAGTAAGCCTCATAAACTACTATATAGTCCAGAAAAACACTGAAACCAACACCAAAGTTCCAAATTCAGATCTGTGAGGGCCCATACTCCCCATGAACCAAAGCTTGGCATATTATAGTGTTTATAAAAAGGTAAACAAGTCAATGATCCACAAAATTCCAGTTGATGAGGGCCCATACTCCTCAAGAACCAAAGTTTGGAGTTCATTCACAAAATATTACATAACAATACCCAATAAAATAGAAGTTATTTTATCAAGGTATCTATCAAAACAGCATGCATTTTCTAGAATGACATCTATCACAACAACATGAAATTTCTAATTCACCTACATGGCATGGAATCTATGCATGAAATTTGATTCTAACATGTGCCTAAATGATGCATGTGATGGAATAACTTCATCTCATCAGGTTTTAACTAAATTGAGACCAATTATAAAATATAACCAACACACCACAAGTACGCCACCCAACGGTGAAAATCAAATCAACTGTAAAATTGCAAAACAAGAAAAATAGCAAGTAAAGGAGGTAGATTAGATTTTCCCTGAACACTGGTTAGCTACTCCCAGTCACAACTTATTACGAAGTACCTATTCATTTATATCCCTAGATAAAGGATCCATACAGCAATTCAATGAAAAGGAACCCCATTGAAACCACTCTGTAACGTCCCGGATCCGGCTGCCACACAACAGGTTCCCCGAACCCAATAGGTCTCATGACCTCAAGCGCATTTCCCCAAATTCTAGAGGCTTCCGACAAGTAGTGAGGGCCTAGAACTATTAGTTGGGAAACTATTCCCTCATTTTTCAAAGTTTAGCACAACCAAATAAATATAAAAACACAAAAGTAGAAGCAGTAAACAATATAAACCTGAAATGGACAACAAAACTGAAGTAAAAGATAACCAACAGTCATATATATGATGATGCAACATATCTATAATATAAGAAGGAATCCAAAATAGGATACATTGCAATATAATATAGTATAGCACAAGTACGAAGTAAAGAAAAACAAAACCAAAGTAGTGTAATCAGAACTCAACAGGATCACAATCCTAATCTTGGTCCCATGCTCTCCTACTTGTCTACAACAATCATGTACCTGTGTAGGGAACCTTTACCTTATCAACACCCGCAACAATATAATCTGTTTGGGCCGAAGACATGACCCAAACAGGGTGTGGGAAATAAATCCCAGTAGGCAACCACCAAAGGCCCGTGCCCAACTGTCAGTGAAATTGTGCAACAATAGTGTGCAATAATGAAATGCAGTAAACTATGAAGTACTCAGAAGTAACAATTCCTACTAGTTATATTACCATTTTAAAAACTATTTAACAATTCAATATAATTAAATTATGAGTTTTCCCAAGACTCATCTTCAGCTAACAATCTCATAAATAGTGCCACAACAGAAATCACAATAGTGTATCTAATAGGTAGAGGATAATAATAATAATACTAAGCCTGTGCTTTAGCCTTGCATGTACAACCTATGAAATCACCACAGTGAATCTTTAAATTAAACATTGTCCTTAGACATGAAAATCCTTACCCTCGGGCATGCAGAAATGAAACCCTCAGGTCACTGCCCTCAGGCATAATTAATATTTCCCTCAGGTATTGGAGATATTTCCATCAGGCACCGAAGCTATTGCCCTCAGGCATATGAAACGTTGTCCTCAGGCTAAACAAAACCTTTCCCTCAGTATAACAAACATTACCCTCATGAATTCCCTAGGGAAAAGTAATCGGGATAATCCAAATGCATAAGTAAGTAGTTTATATATTTCCTCTCAAGAAAACTAAAAACATGCTATAAACACGGCATACCCACAGGTATCCTGTCCAAATAACTAAACAAGGGAACCGCACCCTCGGGGTGGCCTTGGATCAAAGAAGCGATCCCAGAAAATAGTTTTTACAAAATCAGTAGATTACCTATGAAATTATAGGTATCTACACAGTCAACGCCTCAGCCACACAACACCCCGAACATGGGTGTGTGGCACAACAATACACAAAATAAACTCAATAGTTGGAATCAAACATAGGACCATCTACCTTGATCTCCTCTGATCGATATATGTGAAAGGAGCCTCCCAAAACCACCAAGAATGACCTAGATCTAAGAGAAAATATTACCAGTTCAAACCCAAATAACTTCCCTTAGGGAAATAATTAGAAGGAGAGGTCCAAGAAAAGAGAATATCTTACCCGTACGGTTCAAACGAGATCTACGACGGAGGAATCAGAGTCCCGGTGAGAATTTGGGAGCTCCTCTAAGAATTTAATTCCTCTATTGTATCTCCTGGGGTGTTCTATGCCTCATCCACCAAATGAAGAGGCTACTTCCTATTTTTTACAAAAAATACGTAACTACACGGTGTGTACTCTCAAGTACACGACTCATACTTTCCATTTTTTTAACTGTTCCACCGGAGGCTTCTTTCCACCACCTCACTATTCTTCTGCTGACTTGATTACATGTTATGTATTACTATATACATAGTGTGTACTATCATTCCGCTGACAACTACTCCCACTGCCTTACTGTTCACCTTCCGACTGATTACACAACGTGTATTACTAAGTACATGATGTGTAGTTAGTTTTACACCCTTAATCGCCGACAAGCCTACACGCCCTGTATTCTCATCCCACATGGCCAAAGTACATGGCGTGTGTACAAAAGTAAATGGAATGTACCGATAAATTTGTGATTTTTCCACATTTCCCTTGTTTTCTCCAAAACACTTAAGGAAAAAGGAAAAGAAGAAACTCGTACCTCAAGAATAAGAACCGAGTTCTTACATTTTCAATGAGAATTACTATAAGAACCTGATTATTCATTTAAGGTATGAATTCATTTTTCTTTTTTTGAGAAATTTTTTAGAAAATAGGGGATAGTAACTATTTTATGGACAAATAATTGGAGACATGGCCTGAATTTGGGGTTTACACATTGTGTACTCCCATGTACATGGTGTGTACCATGGCTTTGTGTGAAGCCCATACAAGGAATGTGAGCGTGTTAGCTGGGTAGAGGGGCCTAACCAAGTACACGCCTTGTAATCCTAGTACATAGTGTGTATTCTAGTTATGTATGAGGGATATACATGGAGTGTGGGTAATTCGGTGAGGAATAGAGTAAAAACCAAGTACATGTCATTTACTGCCTAGTACATGCTGTGTAGTCATGTCGGCAGGTCAACAAAGTAAGTTAGTGGAAAAAAACAATCATTAGAACAATTAAATGGTATAAAATGCGTTTATACCTATATAAATGATGTCTAGTTTCTAATTTGTGCTTAAAATGGGAATTTGTCTCATTTTAAGGTAGTGGACAGTGGTGGTCATCAGGTTTCGTGAACCAAGTTGGCTAGGACTTCAAATACCTCCCAGACCTTCATTTTATATCCTATTTAATCATTTTTTGATCCATTAGAACCCCACCAGTAAGATCTTGATTCCTCTTGATCCATTCTTCTTGATTATTGTTCTAAACATATTTATAGGGGTTTGAGTGTTTATACTCATTTTGTAGATCTACCTTGATTAAGACCGAATTAGAGGTTGTTACTAGAGGAGGATCATCGTATTAGTTTGTGGTAGGTGGTGCATACCATGTTTTATGTTTTCATGGAAGGTTTGGTGGTGCGACCTTTGGTGTGTCTTCAGGTATTTTGAGAGAGACACCATTATAGATTTTTTTATATTGAAATGATTGTTAGACCAGTGGGATGCTGTTGGGTATTACCTTACCCTGTTATTCTTGAGTAAGGCCGAGTTAAAGTTGTTGCTCATTTGGGACATTTCTTTACAGGGGTTCCAAAATGGTTATAATTAATTTGTTTTGATTAATCAGTTGGGTTTAAACTATATAAGCCTGATTAGGTTTATTAGTGTCTTTCAAGACCTCAGTGATGGTATGGGACAAATGTGGCTAGTGAAATTGAACTGTTTAAATGGTTTTTCCTATTTAAAGTGATTCTTTTGATTATATATATATATATATATATATCTCTGTGTGTGTGTGATTATTGATATCTCATATTCTAGAAACTTTGGGTGGTGTTGGGCATGGACCGAATATTATTGAATGATATTGATCACAAGGTGGGCTTGGCTCAAATTATTTAGGTGGTTCGGCCATGAGATTAGGGGTCATAGACATCAAATTGAGGCATTGTGACTGTCAGGTTGGGCATGGACTGGGTTACATGGATGACAGAGCCATTAGATTCTAAGTAACATGGTTCTTCGGGAACGAGGTGATAGAGAGGTTATGGATAGGGTTCAAAAATTGGTTGTTACTACTCATATGTGATTTGGGTCATGTGCACACAGATGACTATGTAATGAGTTTCTTTGACCACTCGTGTGGGTAGAGGCCCCTATAGTTGCAGTTAGGTGATTATAGTTTGGAAATTCTTTTTGTGGATTCCATGTGGAGGGTAAGGATCCTTCATATTGTTTGGGAATGCCTACGAGACATCGGTACTTGAGACACGAGGTGTCAGGTGGCACATGGTTCTAGGTTTCTACTCCTTGGGCGTTCCTACAGGATGTTGGTAAATGAGACACAATGTGTTAAGAGGAACATGGTGCCAAGTTAATATTACTTGTGCATACCTTAGGGAAGTTGGTACTTGAGACACATGGTTTTAGGTGGCACATGCTGCCAGGTTACATGACTGAGTTCTATTATTGGGTGAAGAAGGAGACACTCCCTCATGTTTGTTGAGCACCAATGGATGTTTTGTTTATTTCATGCATCATACTGTCTATTTTTCTTATAGATGCATGCCTTCTTAAACACCTATACTAGGTAAGAACCAT
Organism: Viscum album; assembly: GCA_963277665.1. Taxonomy (NCBI): domain Eukaryota; kingdom Viridiplantae; phylum Streptophyta; class Magnoliopsida; order Santalales; family Viscaceae; genus Viscum; species Viscum album. The sequence continues at coordinate 1,520,850,052 of OY728152.1, read as the reverse complement.
TGGGTGGTATTCTACTGATATTTTCCTCACACCCTACACAGACCCTTTGTGATTCATGTAGACTTTATGGGTTTATGTTCAAGTAATGGATCAACGTTTGGAGCTGCACCATAGTGTTGTTTGGAATGGGTATGGTATAGACCTTTAGGTCATGCCTATCTAGAGTTTACTTCTATTTTAGAATTCATTTGGTATTAGCATGATTACTTTACTATTGGACTCATCAATTTTTAGTGATCACAAATCCTATACATTCTATGAATACTGTTACTCGTATTTAATCTATCTCAAATCATGTGTATAGATGGATGGTTTGTTTATTCTTTAAATAACCTTACCCAAGATCTTAATTCCTATAAATCATGTTTGATTATTGTAAAATAAATTTAATTTGTTTTATAACGAATTTATTTTATGAATGATCATGTATAATTCATTCTGTGAATTTTACTGCTTATGTTTGTATACAGATATTTTGCTAAGAATGAGAAACTGTGACCCAGACACCGTGACCCAGACACCGGGACCCAGACACCGTGACCCAGACACCATGACACAGACACCATGACATAGACACCATGTCCTAGACACCGTGACTAGACACAGTAATGAGTTTTAGATATCCAGTATTTTGTGACACTGGTTCTTTGCTACCATCACTAAGACACCGTTCGATGTTTGGAAGAATACTAGAAACCTTGATCCTAAAACTGCATTTGTGCTACTGGTTCTTGATCTCAATTCAGTTATGCCATCAAGAATATATCATAGCTCAAAGGAAAATAAGAAGATACCATTTCCTGGTGACACTCTTTCCCGGTGACACCATTTCCAAGTGATACCATTTTTAAATATACCATGAAACAATTATTTGAACTGTTTTTTCATTTTAAATTTATTTTATAACTGCCGTATTTGAGCCATTTAAAGTCACTAACATAATAAATGATTCTTTGTTGACATGTCACCTAATAGTATGAGGTATGAGGTGTATAATACATGCATCCTATTGGATCCAATGTGTGCACCCACAATTAATAAGGAAGATAAGTCAATCTGAAAAACACACAGTAGTATAATAGAAGATGTGTGAGTAAGTTTGTTTTTGAAAAGAAATGATACATGAAACAAGATACATCTGAAGAACACATGAAACATTCTCGAATACAATGTTTGGAATACCATAGATCCGAGAAAAAAACATCTTCATTATACCCAATCCCCAAAGAATATGAGCTAGTATCTAACTATAAGCCAGAGAAGCAAACTTACAATACTCTATTTTTCACAAGAAGACTCGATACTTGCGTATTCTTCATCCTATAAGTTCAGAGTTGCATAGAATAAATCTCAGATCACTTATAACCTTTTTTATCATTTTTTCTCTTTTGTGTATTGTTTTAGATTTTATGAAATGTGTGTGTTTGTATTAAAAACACAAATTGTATCAAGCATTTAAAAAAAGGATACAAGATATATTTCCTCTCATATATTTTTACATTTTTTTACTCCCACATATAAGTGTGGAAGAGGTCATTGTTTGACCTGGTAGTTTATATCCACGAAGAATTGTTGAAGAGGTCATGTGACCACGATAGTCCTATGCACTGTTGTTTACCCCGATCCATGGTGTGGATCAATGTTTATTAATATAAACTTCTTGGTGGAAGGTGATCACCAAGTGGAGTTTATTTGGTCTCATCTTGAGACTGAACCACTTGTTTTATCCATTGTGTTGTTTAATTTAGTTTTTCTCTATTTTACTGTATATTTCAGAAATCACTAAACTTTACTTTGATAGTTAATCTTGGATATATGTTATAATTTTTTTCCTTATTATAATAGCTTCAAAAGTAGTATCAATAAATCATACTAATATTACTGATAATTAATCTATATTCTGAGAGGTTATTTGAACAGTTAAACCTTTATAACAGTATTACCTTGATTGAGTAGGATTTATTTATTTTTCTTGGAAAAACATTTAAGAAAACATTTCTATAGAAATATTTATAGATAACCAATTCACCCCCCACTTGAGTACTCTACTCCGACCTAAATTTGGTATCAAAGGAGTTTTTATTCCTGTTGAGGATCTATTTTTAGAACTATTCAACTATGATTTTAGTTGTACTTTTAAGATCTGTAAATTTCTGTTAATTCTAAATTTCTATATCTTTCATAGTATTTCCTTATTATGGATAATAGATGGGAAGGGGATACAAAAAACATACGCCCATTCTTTAAATAGACTAATTATTCCCAATGGAAAATTAAAATGAAATTGAATTTTTGAAAGTATGGGGTTTGAAATTTGGTATTCAATTATAGATGAGTATAAGATTCACTATACTAATAGAATTACTTGGGATGACCCAAATGATACTACCTCTAATAACAATTGGAATTTCATGAATTATTTATATTTCTCTTTAGTAAATTAGGTATTTAATAGAATATCTGCATGTAAAACTACCCATGAAAATTGGGATACCTTGTCTGTTTCACATGAAGGAACTTCTATAGTGAAATAAATGATACTCAATACTTATGATATCAAATATGATAACATTAAAATGAATCTTGATGAGACTATTTCTGATATATATCATAGGTTCATCGAAATTATCAACACAGTGATTTCTCTTGGAAGAGAAATTACTGCCAAAGAAAAAATCATTAAGATTATCATATGCCTACATGATAGATTTAGAGGAACCTCTGTCTCTATTAGAGATTCATGTTACATAATCAAATTACCATTCAACAAACTCATTGGGAAACTAATGATGTTTGAAGAGGATGTGAAAGTAAATAAGGAAGAGGAGGATGAACCCAAAACAAAACATGTGGCATTCAAGACTACAATCTATAAACAAAATGAAAATTAGAAACTGGAAGTCTATGTAGAAAGTTCTAGCAGTGAACAGTCATCACCTAACAGTGATGAGGATATGGCTCAATTATCCAGATGGTTTATGAAATTTTAAAAGAATCAGAACTTCTTCAAAAAGTATTACTTCAAATGAAGATATGATAAAAAAAGGTAGATGGAATAAATATTGGGAAATAAGTGACAATTTTGACGAGATAGTTTGTTATGAATGTAAGCGAAAGTGACATATGAAGTCTGAATCTCCCAAGATCACGTATAAAAATAAATATTATGACCAGGATAGAATGTATGAAAAAGAAATGAATGAAACATTGAGTACTTCTGAAGACAATTCAAGTGGCTCAGAATCTTTACAAGATGAACAGGATAACAAAGGAAATATGTGTTTTTTGACAAACACATCTGAGGTAACACTATAATATCTTGTACACAATTCTAATTATTCTAGAGATTAAAGTCATTATGAAAATATGTCTAATTAAGAAATGGTTTAGTACTGTAATATTCTTTAAGAGACATGTAATGAATTAAAATATAAATACAAGTCTTTAAAAACAACAACATGTTCTTTCCTCAACTAATAAATCTGAACTTACTGTAAAAAGAGAGATAAATGTTTAATTACATAAAGAAAACAATAAACTAAAGCTATATGATGAGCAATTAAAAAAGGAACTTTAAATATTTACTAATGGTAAATATACCTTGGTAAAAATTCTTGGTAAAAAGATTTCCCCTAGATACACTACTGGTATAGGCAATCAGCCTGGTAAATTAAATTTTGGAAGAACCAAATTTTCTTCTAAATATAGGATATACAACTTTAATCATAGTTTTTGAAATCATTCTACTAGTTTAAATTATGATACACTCTCTACTATTTCATGATTTTCTAGACCAAATAGAATTTATTTTTCAGGAACGTTACATAATTCTTATAGGAATCCTATGAGGCAGATGGGGGTTCCAAAAGCAGTAGTCACTAATATCACTAGACCCAAACAAATATGGGTACTAAAGTCTATTTTTATTTGGTTATTTTATAGGAATTTTTTTAAAGAGTTATTATAAAAGATTATAGTACTTTGATAGTGGGTGTTCAAGACACATGACATGGGACTATACATGCTTCAAGAAAATAATAAAAATTTATGGTGGATATGTCACCTTTTGTGACAATGCCAAAGGTAAAATCATTTGCCTTGGAAAAATTCGTAACTCTAACTCAGTATTAATTTCCAAATTACTTTTTTATATAGACTGAAATATAATATGCTTAGTATTTCACAACTACGTGATGATGGATTTCTTGGAAAATTTGAAAATGATGATTGCAATGTTTTTAATTCTAAAAATGAAATAGTATTTTATGCATTGAGAAATGAAAAAGTACACTTTGTTAACATAGATTCTTTAGTTTCTCAAAATTAATCATTTTTAAGTGTATTTCACGAAGTGTCATGGATCTGGAATAGAAGACTAGGACAATGAAATATTCACTCCCTTATAAAGCTAACTAGAAATAGTTTAGTCAAAGACATACCCAACGTTGAGTTTCTAAATGATAAAGTGTGTAATCCATGTCAAAAGGGAAAGCAACCAAAAAATTCCTTCAAACGAAAGAAATAAGTGTCAACTTCTCAATATATTGAATTGTTTCACATGGATTTTTTTGGACTATCTATATTTTCTAGTTTAATGGTAAGAAATATGTTTTTGTTATTATAGATGGATTCTCTAGAAATACTTGGACATTATTTTTGACTCACAAAAGTGAAGCATTCTCTCATTTCACCAAATATTCTAAAACGGTAGAAATTTTATTGGAATTAGAATTAAATCCTTAAAAAGTAATCATGACCGTGAGTTTGAAAATTGAGATTTTGAATCCTTTTTTTAAAAAAGTGGCTATATTCACAACTTCTTTTCCTCTATAACACCTCAAAAAAATGGAGTTGTAGAATGAAGAAATATAACCTTATAATAGATTCCTTGAACCATGATTATTGAATACGACTTACCAATTTATTTCTATTTTGTAGTAGTAAACAAATCATGCTATATAATTAATAGAGTGTTGATTAGACCCATTATTAAAATAACTCCATATGAGTTACGGAACAATATAAATCCCAAAGTAAGCTACTTCAATGTTTTTGGTTTAAAATTCTATATCCTTAATACTAAGGAAAACCATGAAAAGTTTTCATCAAAAACTAATGAGGGAATTTTTATAGGATATTTAATCTCTAGTAAAGCCTATAGAGTGTTTAACAAAAGAACTAATTGTGTGGAAGAATCTTTCCATGTCACCTTTCATGATACATATCCACACGATCCTAAGACCATACTGGAGAACCTGGAGGATAATATGTCAAATCAGGATGTCAATTCTAAACCGTCTAACCATCCTACAAAAGGATCTGTAAAAAATTATAGTTCTATAAATTCTCTAGATTCAAGTTATAATGAACCCGATCCCGTTGATGAACATGAAATCACTATTCCCTCTTTTTATAGAGCTGTTATAACCCTTAAGAACCATCCTTTAGATGATTTTGTGGGAGATTTAGATAAAAGAACTCAAACAAGAGATTCTATTAGAAATTAGTTTGAACATCAAGTTTTATTATCACAACTTGAACCTAAAAACCACAATGATTCTATCAATGAGGAGTTTTGGGTGATAGCTATGCAAGAAGAACTTAATCAGATTGAAAGGAACAACGTTTTGAAACTTTTTGATAGACCCAATGAAACTTTTACCATAGGCACTAAGTGGGTGTTTAGAAATAAGGTAAATGAAGATGGTAATATATTTAGAAACTAAGCTAGATTTGTTGCACAAGGCTGTAGTCAAGAAGAAGGAATTGACTATAAGAAGAACTTTTCACCAGTATCTAGACATGAACCCATCAGAATCCTTCTTTCTTATACTGAACATCCGAATTTCAAACAATATCAAATGGATGTTAAGAGTGAATTCATAAATGGATATATAGGTGAGTATGTATTTTTTGAATAACCCCCTGGTTTCACAAATCCTCACATTCCAAATTATTTTTTCAAATTATCAAAAGCTTTGTATGATTTAAAACAAGATCCAAGAGAATGGTATGATAGATTAAATAATTTTTTTATTTCCAAAGGTTTTACAAAAGGAATAGCTGATCGTACCCTTTTTATAAAACGAATTTCCAATGATGTTTTAGTAGTTGAAATTTAGGCAGATGATATTTTTTTGGGTTCTTAAAAAAATTCTTTATGTATTGAATTATCTAAATTGATGCAAAAATGAATTTGAAATGAGTTTAATCGGTGAAATAAAATTATTTCTTGGATTTCAAATTTTTCCAAATAATTATGGTATTATCTTAAACAAGAGAAAATATAGTAAAGATAATCTAAAACGTTTTGGATTGGATAGAACTAAAAGTAGTGATACTCTAATGAGTAATACTTGTATGTTGGGTTTTGATGAAGATGGAGGATCGATCGATCATACCACTTACAAAGTAATGATCAGAAGCTTACTCTACTTAACTGCTAGCAGACCAGACATTATCTTCAGTGTATGTACGTGTGATCATTTTCATGAAAACCCTAAGGAATCTCATTTAAATGTTGTTAAAAGGATTTTAAAATACCTCAAACATACACCCATCCTAGGATTATTCTGTCCCAAAGAAGAATCATTTGATTTAGTTAGTTATTCTGATGCTGATTTCAGTGGTTTTAAGTTAGATTGAAATAGAACCTATGGAACATGTCACTTTTTAGGCAAGTCTCTAGTATCATGTTGTATTAAGAAACAAAACTCTATTTCATTTTATACTATAGAAGCTGAATACATAAATGTTGGTATTTGTTGTGAAAAAAATTTGTGAATGAAATACACATTACTAGATTGTGGATACCAATTCATGTATGTACCTGTAAATTGTGACAATACAAGTTCTATTAACATCTCAAAAAATCCTGTTTCACACTCTAGGATAGAACATATTGATGTAAGACATCACTTTTTGAGAGACCATTATTAAAAATTTCATATCACTTCGGAATTAATTGGAACTGAATATCAGCATTCTAATATATTCACCAAACCATTAAATTCTTAAATGATAGATTACATCATACATGAATTCAGAATGATAAATCATAAGTTGAAAGTGTAATGTTTCCCAACTTACTGTTTTGCAGTTTACTGTTTCACAAGTCATTGTCTTAAGATTATTGTCTAACTCTCTTAGTTATGAAAGTTACTGTTTCATGTTTATGATCTCACATTTAGCATCTCTCAGTTAATATATTGCACTTAATATATCAGGTATTATGGTCGCACCATGTGGAGACACACCGTAAAGGTGAAAACGTGAAAACATGTTCCATTATCACTATGACAACCTGTTTCGATCTCATCGTAAAGACAATTTTTTGTTTAATTTGTATTTTATTACCCATATTTTTGTGTTGATTATTTTACTATATTCATACCGCTCTTCTGAAATTGTGATTCTTGAAATCCCTAAATGATATAAATCAAATGTCTTTCACTATCTTCTTCACTTGACATTTCTTCTCTCAAACTGTAAGACCCTTTAAATCCTTAATCTCTATCTCTCTCAAACCTCTCATTGAATGCCCAGAATGAAGCACCCATATTCTTCAATTCCTGATAAGCGCAACTCTAAGAGGAATGTGAAAAGGCTTTGTAGGTTGCGCCGAAAGGACCACTGAACCCAAACATTATTGATAGAATAGTGGTACCAGAAAAGGAAATATGACCTAAATGGTTGCTGTCAAGTAATTCATCAATGATGGATGTACTAAAAGATAAGGGATGGCTGGATAGGTTCACAAAGGAGACAAGGCTGATTTATTCAAAGATTATTTCTCATTTCTGTTAGTTTGTCCAGTTGTCATTTGATACAGAAGATGGTTTTTTTGTGAGAAGCTGGATTAATGGACAAAGATGCATCGTTTACTCATGGTTATGGGTTTCTTTCCTAGGGATACCACATGAGGGAATTTTTAAGACTACCAGAGAGGTACTCCTCCTTCTAGTAATATCTTTGTTTTAGAAGAGGTATTGGGAATCTTGACTGGAAATAAAAAAGAAGAGATGAGCTATGTCTGCTGAGTTAGATGGTGAAACTAGATTGATGTTTTAGTTTATTCAGAATCTGATTAGTCTAAGGAAAGGATATTTTTCTTCCCTCAAGTATCATTATGTATTTTTGATACATCTTATAAAGAATGGACATAATATTAACCTGTAAAAGTATGTTATACTTTTTATTTATGAGCTGATTAAGACTAACTCAAGGTCTACCTCCTTGTTCTACTCAAGGTTATTCTATGCTATTCTATATGATAAAGGAATGTTTGGAATTGAATAAAGAAGTTATCAAGGACTATAAATTCTTTATCTCAAAGGTTACACTCAAAAGAATGAAAATCAGTTGGAATATATGGTGAAAGTCCTAGGTGGAGGATAATAAAAGGGTATATGAAAAGTTTAATCCAGTTGAGCATCCTTCAAAACCTAAGAACAATTCTGATCCTGGTTTGGTACTAGATGAAATTTTTGACTATCATGTTGATGAGGAAGAATATCTAGGTGTTGCACCTACAGAATAAACTATCATAGATAAGGAAGACAATGGACATGTTTCACAAGATAAAGTTGAGAAGGAAGCACCTGTTCTTGAATGAAGTATTTATTTTGAAGAAGAACCTACTTCTGGAAGATAATTTGTTGTTAACGTAAGATATTTGGTTGTTCATAAGGAAACTTTATAAGAAGATTTTTTTTCTTGAGAAAGATATTTCAGTTGAATAACATTGGGAGGAACAATCTAATTATGAGGTTATCCTATCTACTGAGGAACGAATAGAACAAGACTTCCATATGGCTAGAAAAGAAATGGATGAAAGTATTTGAGATGATCTTTTAAAACAGAATCAAGGAACTGAATCTATTAGTACTATGAGAGATTCACTTGTTGAAGGGGAGAAACACCCTAGTATATAAAGTGTTAAAATTCCCAATTCTGTTGATCAATAAACTATGGAAACTTGGTATTAGTTCCCTACAAACATTGATGTGAATGATAACCAAGAATCTATGGATAAAGGAATAGACCTATCTACCATATTTCAATTGAAAGTAGTCTCTACTCTTAAAATAATATCTACCAAGGAACCTAAGCCTATCTCAAATCCAATTCCTAAACCTTTACAAGATCCTCCTAATTTCGTGAGACAGAGTGATTTAAAAGCTATTGGATCTAGTTTATTGGCTGGACTTGAAATGATAAAGAACACACAACCTACTCTAATAACAATCCTAAGTGAAAGAGATGCTCTCTACTGTTAGAGAATATCATATGGAAGAATCATCAAATAATGTGTCATGAAATTAAAGAGGTCATAATTGAGAAAAAAAGATAAGTGCTGAAGTGAAGTCTCTTAGATCTATGGTTGTTGATCTGAAAAAAAATCTTGAAATCTGGACAAGTTCCTATTTCTCATCCTGTTAAGGATGTTATTGGTCAGATTCCACAAGAAGTTTCATCAATGATTTAACCGAACATGACTTCATTAACTGAAGAAGAGGCTGAGATAAACAAGAATATGGGTCCAGAGATGTGAGAGCATGTTATTGGTCTCATCAAACTGACTAATGAGTATAAGGGATGTCTAGAGAAAGTTATAAATCAAGTAAAGTCTCTCACTTTAGCCGTTACAGCCTCTACTACCTCTGGAAATCCATCTCAACCCTCTTTTGACAGTGATCAACTCATAACTACTATTAAATAAGAACTTCAATCAGTGTTAATTGGATTTGAAAAATAAAATTTATCTATAATTGTCAAGAATTGTGATAGGGTACTTGATTTGGTAAGGATTCACTCAAATATTGCAAATGATTCTTAGGAATAAATTAATAAGAAAGTGTATTTCTACTTCAATATGATTTTATCTAAGCATGATATGACCAATCATTTTAAGTATCTTGAAGAGAATTTTAAAATACCTCCTTTCACTAAAGCCTTCAAGACTCAAGTTCAAAAGTTGAAATATTTCACTCTTTTATTGAACAAGTTCATAGATAACAATGATGATTTTACAAAAGAAATGTAGTATGATGGTGAGATTATTATTGACTTCATTCATTTGCTGAATCCTTATCTTCATGTAAAGAGAACTGTTATTGTGGCTCTTGTAGCTACACCCTTGCGGCCTGGATTACCTCTTTCACAATCCATGACCTTTTCATCTTCCTCAATGTCTATATCTCAGGCTTTGAGCTAGATCATACCTGTTATATGTAACAAAAAATTTCCTCGGTCTTCCACGAAACCTACTTTGTAACTTTCTATTTTTTATGGAATCCATCTCCCTTCTCTTTTAGTTGGCACACTCCCTTCTTCAACTTCTACTTCTCCTCCTATGGATCTTCATGATGCTGCTACCAAGGGAAAAGAAAATACAAGTATTGCTAAAGAACAGTGAAAATTGTATTTTGATAGGGATATTTTGTACTTTTACCTACTACTTATACTACCACATATTTTTCATCAAATGAAACATGCCATGTTGCTCTATATTCAGTTTTTTTTGTTCATTATTTTTTTCTTGTATTTTTTTGGATAATCCGAAAAGGGGGAGTACAGAACTCTAAGGATAGACATGATTTGTGATCATCAAAATGGAGATATTGTTATACTCCTCCTATTTTAATCATGTTTTAATGATCACAAATCCTATATATCCTGTAAATCATGTTACTCCTGTTTAATCTATCTCAAATCATGTGTAGAGATGGTTGGTTTCTTTACGCTTTAAATAACCTTACCCAAGATCTTTATTCATATAAATCATGTCTAATAATTGAAAACTATATTGAATTTTTTATATCGAATTTCATTCTTTGAATATTACTACTTAAGTCTGTATACAGATATTTAGATATTTCTGAGAAACCATTACCCATACACCATGTCCCAAACACCGTGACCCAAACACTGTGACCCATTCACCATGATGCAGACACTGTGATGAAGACAATGTGACCCAGAAATCATGAAAATACACCATAACGAGTTTGAGATCTCATGAATTCCGTGACACTGGTTCTTTGCTACCATCCCTAAGACACCATTCAAAGTTTGGAAGAGGACTAGAACCCATGATCCTAACACCACATATGTGCTACGAGTTCTTAATCTCAATACAACTATGCCATCATGACCGTATGACCTCTAAAAGGCAAAGAAGAAGACACTATTTTATATTGACACAGTTTCCAAGAGATACCTTTTTTAAACAGACTGTGATATTGTTCATTAATCTATTTTTTCATTTTCAGTTTAATTTATAATGGTAATATTTGAGCCATTTAAAGGAACTATCATAATTAATGACTCTTTGTAGACATTTCACAAGATAGTACGAGGTATGAGGTGTATAATACATGCATCATGTTGGATCCAATGTGGGCACCCCAATTAATAAGGAAGATAAGTCAAGCAACCAAAACACACTACAGTAGAATAGAAAACATGTGAGAAAGTTTCTTTTGAAGAGAACTGATATGTGAAACAAGATACATATGAAGTACACACAAAGAATTATCGAATCCGAAGGCTAGAATACTATGGATTAGATCCAACAACATCTTCGCTACACCAACTCCACGAAGAACACACAATGCATTCTCGAATCCTGTGAACTATTGTTTACCCCAGTCCAGGGTGTGGATCAATGTTTATTAATATAAACTACTTAGTGGCAGGTGATCTCCAAGTGGAGTGGATTTGGTCTTAGCTTGAGACTAAACCACTTTTTTAATATGATGGGTTATTTAATTTAGTTTTTCTCTGTTTTACAATATAATTCATAAATCACTAGACTTTACTTTGATAGTTAATCTTGGATAAAAGTTATAATTGTTTTTACTTATTAGAATCACTTGAAAAGTAGTATCAATAACTCATAATGATATTACTGAGAATTATTCAATATTCTAAGAGGTGATTTGAAAGGTCAAACTTTTATAACCATGTTACACTGATTAGCTAGGCTATATTTATTTTTATTGGAGAACCTTCTAAGAAAACTTCTCAATTGAAATTTTTATAGATACTAATTTCACCCCCCTCTTGAGTACTATACTGTGACCAGCATTTGGTATCAAAGGAGTTTTTATTCTTATTAAGTCACTTTTTTTAAATTATTCATCTATGATTTTAGTTCTACTTTAAAGATCTATAAATTTCTGTTAATTATAAATTTCTATCTCTTTCAATGTATTTCTTTATTATGGATAATAGACTGGTAGGGTCTGCAAAAAACAAACCCGCATTCTTTAATGAAACTAATTATGCCCAATGGGAAATTAATATGAAAATTCATTTTGAAATTATGGGATTTGAAATTTCTTCGTCAAGTATAGATGAGTATATGATTCATTCTACTGATAGAATCACTTAGGATGACACAACTAAGACTGCCTATAATAACAATTCCAAAGTCATAAATGCTTTTTATTGCTCTTTAGGATATGAGGAAATTAACAGAATATCTGCATGTAAAACTGCCCATGAAATTTGGTAGACCTTGTCTGTTTCACATGAAAGAAATTATAGTGTGAATGAAATGAAACTCAATAATTATATTATTAAATTTGATAACTTTAAAATTAATCTTTATGAGCCTATTTTTGACATGTATCACAAGTTCAACAAAATTTTCAACACAATGATTTCTCATGGAAGAGAAGTTACTACCAAAGAATAAATCACGAGGTTCAAGAAATGATGTATAAAGAGGAGTTGGATGTCACTAAGGAAGAGGAGGATGAACCCAAAATAAAACCTATTGCATTCAAGACTACAACCTCTAAAAAAAAAGAAACTGAAATCCTCTGTAGAAATTTCAATAAATGGACAATCATCACCTGACAATGATGAGGAGATGGATCAATTATCGAGAAGGTTTAAGAAATTTTAAAAGAAGAATATTTTTTTTTTCAGAAATCCTATCTTCAAAGAAAGATATGATCAAAAGGGAATCTAGAAGAAATATTGGAAAATAAGTGACAATTATGATGAGATAGTATGTTATGAATGTAAGAGAAAGTGACATATAAAGTATGACCGTCCCAAGATCAAGTATAATAATAAATATGATGAAAAAGATATAAAGTATAAAAAAGAAATGAAAGAAACGTAGAGTGATTCTGAGGATAGTTCAAGTGACTCAGAATCATTACATGAGGAATAGGATAACAAATCCAATATGTGTATTTGGAAAAACACATCTGAGGTAACACTATAATCTCTTGTACACAATTACTATTATTCTAGATATGAAAGTGATTATGAAGATATGTATAATGAATAAATGGTTGAGTACTATAATATTCTTGAAGAGACATGTTATAAACAAAAATATAAATAAAAGTCTTTAAAGAAACAACATGATCTTACCTCAACTGCTAAATTTAAACTTATTATAGAAAGAGAAAAAATGTTCAATTACTCAATTAAAAAAATGAACAAAAACTATATAATGAGAAATTGAAAAAGGAACATTAAAGGTTTACTAATGGTAAAGATAACTTGGTAAAAATTATTAGTAAAAAGATTTCCCTTAAATACACTACTGTTATTGGCTATCAACCTGGTAAAATAAATTTTAGAAGAACCAATTTTTTTTCTAAATCTAGGACATTAAAATTTACTCATTATTCTCGAAAACATTATACTAGTTCAAATTATGATACACTCTCTACTGTTTTAAGATTTTCTATACAAAAAGAATTTAATTTTTAAGCACTTTACATAATTCTTATAGGAAACCTAAAAGGTAGATGATGGTTATTAAAGCACTAGTCACTAATATTACTAGACTCAAACAAATATGGGTACCGATGTTTATATTGATTTGATTATTTTCTTGAAAAATTGTTTAAAGAGTTACTGTAAAAGCTTATGGTACTTGGACAGTGGGTGTTCAAGACACATGACAGGTGACTATTCATGCTTCAAGAACATAATAAAAATTGATGGTGGACATGTCACCTTTGGTGACAACGACAAAGGAAAAATCATTATCCTTGGCCAAATTGGTAACTCTAACTCAGTCTTAATTTCCAAATTACTTTTTGTTGATGGTCTGAAATATAATATGCTTAGTATTTCACAACTACATGATAATGTATTTCAAGTTAAATTTGAAAACGATTCTTGAAATGTTTTTAATTCTAAAAATTAATTAGTATTTTCTACAATGAGAAATGAAAAATTATACTCTATTAACTCAAATTCTTTAGTTTCTCAAAATTATTCATGTTTAAGTGTTTTTTAGAAAGAGTCTTGGATTTGTCAAAGAACACTAAGACACTACAAAATCAAATCCCTTAGAAATATAACTAGGAAAACATTAGTCAAAGACCTTCCCAAACATGAGTTCCCAAATGATAAAGTGTGTAATCCTTGTCAAAAGGGAAATCAACAAAAAATTTCCTTCAAACCAAAGAAAGAAGTTGCAACTTCTCATCCTATTGAATTGTTTCACATGGATTTTTTTGGACTCTCTAGAGTTTCCTGTTTAAATGAGAAGCAATATGTTTATGTTCTTGTATATAACTTTTCTATATATACTTGTATAATCTTTTTGACTCACAAAAGTGAAGCCTACTCTCATTTCTCTAGATCTGCTAAAATTATAGAAAATTGTAGTTGACATAGAATTAATTCCTTAAAAAGTTATCAAGGTCGTGAGTTTGAAAATAAATACATTGAATCATTTTCCTCACAAAATGGCTATAGTCATAAATTCTATGCCCCTAGAACACCTCAAAAAAATGGAGTTATAGAAATAATGAATAGAACCTTGTAAGATATTGCTAGATCCAAGATAATTGAATATGAATTAAATATTTATTTCTAGGATGAAGCTATAAATACAGTATACTATTTCATTAATATAATGTTTATTTGAACCATTTTTAAAGGAACTCCATATGAGTTATGTAAAAATAGAAAAACCAAAGTAAGCTACTTCAAAGTTTTTGGTTGAAATGTCTAAATCCTTAATACTAAGGAAAATACAGACAAGTTTTCGTCCCAGTGTGATGAGGGAATTTTTATAGGATATTTAATCTCTAGTAAATACTATAGAGTGTTTAACAAAATAACTAAATGTGTGGAAGAATATGTACATGTCATGTTTGATGAGATTGATCCATATTATCCTAAGACCACTCTAGAGATCCTGGGAGATGATATTTCAAATCTATTCATCAATGATAAACCCTCTAAGCATCCTATTAAAGGATCTATGAAAACATCTTGTCCTAGAAATTCTCCAGATTCAAGTCATAATGAACCCAAACATGTTGATGAACATAAAATCACTAGTCCCTCTTTTTCTAAAGCTGTTAGAACCCTTATAAACCACCCTTTAGATGCTATTGTAGGAGATTTAGATAAAAGAACATAAACAATAGCTTCTCTTAGAAATAAGGAAGAACATCAAGTTTTATTTTCACAACATGAACCTAAAAACCATAATGATTCTACCAATGATGAGTTTTGGGTGATGTCTATGCAAGAATAACATAATCAAATTGAAAGAAACAAAGTTTGGAAAGTTGTTTATAGACCCATAGACACATTTACCATAGGCACTAAGTAGGTGTTTAGAAATAAGGTAGATAAAGATGGTAATATAGTTAGAAACAAAGCTATATTGGTTGCACAAGGCTATAGTCAAGAAGAAGGAATTGACTATGAGGAGACCTTTTCACCAGTTGCTAGACTTGAAGCCATCCGAATCCTTCTTGCTTATGCAGCACATCTGAATTTCAAACTATATCAAATGGATGTTAATAGGGAATTCATAAATGGGTACATAAGTGGGGATGTATTCGTTGAACGACCCCCTGGTTTCACAAATCCTCACATTCCAAATCATGTTATCAAATTATGAATATATTTGTATGATTTAAAACAAGCTCCAAGATCTTAGTATGATAGAATAAGTATTTTTCTTATTTCCAAATATTTTACAAAAGGAATAGTTGATCCTACCCTTTTTATAAAACTAATTTCCAATGATGTTTTAGCAGTTCAAATTCTGTAGATGATATTATTTTTGGATCTTCAAAAAATTCTTTATGTATTGAATTTTATAAAATGATTCAAAACAAATTTGAAATGAGTTTAATGGGTGAAATAAAATTATTTCTCATATTTCAAATATTTCAAAATAATTCTGGTGTTATCTTAAACCAAAAAAATATTTTAAAGATCTTCTAATATGTTTTTCATTGGATATCACTAAAAGTAGTGATAATCCAATGAGTACTACTTATAAGTTGGATCTTAATGAAGATGTAAAATTTGTTGATCAAACCACTTACAGAAGAATGATTGGAAGCTTACTCTACTTAACTATTAGCCGACCAAACATTATGTTTAGTGTATGTATGGGAGATAATTTTCAATAAAACCCAATGAAATATTATTTAAATGTTGTTAAAAGTATTTTCAAATACCTCAATCATAAACCCAGTCTAGGATTGTTCTGTCCCAGATAATAATCATTTGAGTTAGTTAGTTATTCTGATAAAGATTTTGGTGGCTGTAAGTTAGATAGAAAGAAAAACTCTAGAAAATGTAACTTTTAGACATGTCTCCAGTATCAGGGTGTAATAAGAAACAAAACTCTATTGCATTATCTTCTTTTGAAGATGAAGACATAGATTTTGGTAGTTTTTCTGCACAAATGTTTTGGATGAAACAAAGACTACTAGATTATGGATATCAATTCATGTTTTTACCTATAAATTGTGACAACCCAAGTGCTATTAACATCTCAAAAAATCCTATTTCACACTCTAGGAAAAAACATATTGATGTAAGACATCAATTTTTGAGAGACCATTATCAAAAAGTTGATATCAATTTGGAATTCATTGGAACTAAATATCGGCTTGCTGATATATACACCGAACCATTAAATTATGAAATGATATATTACATCATACATGAATTAGGATTGAAAAATCTTATGTATAAAGTGTAATGTTTCACAACTTATTGCATCAATGTTTATGGTTTCACAAGTCATTGTCTTAAGATTACTGTCTAACTCTCATAGTTCTGTATGTTATGGTTTCATGTTTATGGTCTCATAGTTACCATCTCTTGGTTACTGTCTTGCACTTATGGTCTCATGTATTATAGTCGCACCATGTGGAGACACACCGTAAAGGTGACACCATGAAAACCTCTTCTGGTGTCATCATGAAAAATTGTTCCGGTCTCATTATAAAGTCACTTTTTCATTTTATTTGTATTTTATTACCCTTATCACTGTGTTGATTATTTTACTATATTCATCTCATGCTTTTGAATTTGCGACACTTGAAATCCCTAAATGATAAAAAAAATGTCTTTCACTATCTTCCTCACTGATTCTTTGTTCTCTCAAACCCGAAACCTTTCTCTCTGAAAACGTAAGACCCTTTGAATCCTTCATCTCTCTCTATCTCTCGAACCTCTCATTGAATGCCCGGAATGAAGCGTCCATATTTTTCAACTCTTGAGATGAACAAATCTAAGAAGAAAGTGAAAAGAGCACTGATGGTTGCGCCCAGAGGATATTTTTACCAACTACTAATGAGATCAAGAATATGTTTTTATTTCTGTTGGTTTTACTATTGGAGATATGGTAGGCTAGAGATAGGTTATAACTGGAATTCAATTTTTGGCTTGTTCTTAGGTGCCTGCATCCCCAGGTACGAGGGATGAACCAAGTTACCATGGTTGGTTATTATTGTTTTCTTTTCCACATATTACAGTTTATATGATTCTACCTTGGTGGATCACTTGGTATATGATGTTAATTATTGTGATATGTTACCCTTGACCCAGTGCGATAAGGGAGAATTGGACCTTGGTCCAGTAAGAAAAGTCATGATTGTTTGGATTCTAATAGGCACACATTTAGGGTATTTCAATTTCATATATGCATGTATTCGTTGTTAATTGATAATACCATGAAAATAATTTCAATTTGGGTGACTTAGATGCTTTTGAAATGTGAAAGGTGAAATTCCTGATAGAATTTATTATTTATTGCAATGTAATATGCCATGATTTAATTATGTAAAATTGAATGTGGCATGATTTTGGGTCTGGGTCATATACGAGAAATCATGTACTGTGAAAAAGGTGATGTTGATCACCCGGATTGAGAATTATGAATGTCATTTTGATGTAGTGTGACTGTTAGGATTGGGATACATAGTTGTTAGCATGAGGCAATGATGATTGTCAGGATGAGAATGTACTAATGTACTTTGGATACTTGGATTTATTGTGGGTGGGTAAGGAGGCCATGAGGTCGGGATTCCATGGGAATAGTTACGATGGGGGAGAGTAAGGGTATTAGTTACGTTCTACCTTATACTGCTTTTACTATCTGCATTGAATATATTGTTATATATATATATATATGATGCTTGAATATTAATGGAATTATGTGGGTTCCTCCAACACTGATTGATGGAGCATCAGGCGGGTGATAGTACAGTGTCACAGGAGCATGATCAGGTTCATACCCTTGAAGGGAAGGTAGAACATGAGCCACATGTATATGCTCAGGTGATGGATTAGATCTAGGATCTAGAGTTGGCAGGGCAGTTGCTGAGTTTAAAATCATTCAGGTTGTGGCTCGATGAGAAACTTTATTCTAGCTTGTTACGTGATTTATATTGAATTGATTGAGGTGATTAGGGAGTAGATCCATCGATGACGTATCTGATTCATGCATTCCAATCGCAGTACTCGCTACTTTTCTGGGGTTAGTGTGGTCCATAGGTGGATGATAAATTGATAGAGAGCATGCAAATGATCTTTGAGAACCATGAGTTCCCTCCAAGGCAAAGGGTTAAGCAGGTGACTTACATACTGAGAGGAACAATGAACGCGTTGTTGTGACACATCAAATATATTATGTTTTAAGGATAATTTATAGTATAAGGAAGACCCTAGGTTGTCTCTAAATGGGTGTTGGTAGCTTATAGTGTGTATTGTTAATAAATATTACTAAAAGAGATGGGTGATTTTGTAAACAATTTTTAAGAAAATAACTTAACTCAAAGATATTATCAGTTGACAAAGATAGTGGATTTTAAAAAATATTTGAAAAAGGGTTCATTGGGAATTTACTACACAAATTTAATGTTCATTGTTCATAGATATTCATTTAGTTTTGGAGTAATTATTTGGTTTAAATTAATTGGAATCCCGATTATTTTCTATTCTTTTATTTCAATGCTAAATGAACTCATCCTTTATGTAACAATTGTATCATCACTGAACAATGCTTATGCATGGAATAATAGATCCCAAAGAAAATTTAAATCTCAAGAATGTGGGAATGAAAAGGAATCTTGTGATGTCCAATCAGAACAACACAAGTCACATGCTCAAAACCTCACACTAATCTGTTAGAAATTAAGAGCATAAAATTTACATGTATCAAAAAAGAATTAAAATATGAAATCATGTAAGTTACATGGAATAAAATGTTTAAAAATCCAAATTTCTCCAAACACTAGCTAATATATGCATCGGAACTCCCTTGACATGTGTGTATCTCCCTCACAAAGAACTCCCACCACTTATCTCGACATCGGGGGGGGGGGGGGAGGAAGCTTCAGGGGAACTCCTTCATTCTCGATCCCCCTAGGTGGATAGGGGCCTCTTTAACTTCAAAGATCAGTAGAGGAATCCACTATAACTCAAAATTGGTAGCACTTCACTCATTGTCTAAACTTACAAATGGGGTTCCCAAGGTTCCTTTTTATATCGAAAATGGGAAGTGGTTTCGGGCCCTCATATTTTGATAAACCACTTGAAGGATGGTTATTGAAAACTAGATAATTTAATATATCTTTTGAAAAGACTATAAAGTTGTAGTCCCACTTACTGACTATCACCACTGAATGTTTGGCATCATTTGGACAATTACATCTCTCAATATGAACATATTATAGAACACCACTTTTCAATTTGTGCAGATTCAATGTCTTGGATTTATCAGTTCGGAGGGGACCCATTGAAGCCGAAAATAGATTGGGATCCTTGAGATGAAATTTATCCTATTAAATTTTGACCATCCCACAAAATTTCAGCCCATTCGGATGCAGGTTATAGTAGACGTGTGGGGATTAATCTACACCTATGCTTGGATCTTAGGCAGTTTGGCCCATTTTTCTTGGACTTCATTATGGATCCTCCAAATCCTCTCCACCTTTAATGGAATTATCAAAACAAGTAACATTTCCCTTTTTATCAGTGATAGACACAAAATAATTGAATCCATTATGATGTAAATTTTGTTATAATATTTTGAATTTACAACACAAATTTAGTTCAATACAATGTTGTAAGGGTAAAAATGAAACAGAGAATTGTGCTATGATCACATCCCCACACCTAAACATTTTCACTCTTGGGAAAAGTCATATTTCAAAAAATTATGCATGTATAGATTTAAAACTTCATTAGAATTTAACATCCAAGGAAAATTTAATTCATGTTAGAAATGTGATCAAAGAAAAAATCACACCGCGGATTTATTCTCAATGATCATTGAAAATGACATCTCAAATATTGTATCCAAATGAAATTACAAGAGATACATGATACCAATCAATGAAAATAATTCAAAAGTTGATCATGTCACTAATTCTCCATGTGTGCGTGTGAGAACCATTTCATGCTATTCTTTCCAATTTCTATTGAGTAAATATATTTAATTTTAATAATTGTCTACATATAAAATCATTTCCACCAAACATACCCCACATACATAATGATAAAATTTCTAGACCCACTTAGTTTAGCATTCCCAGAAGTCAAACCATAAGCTCTTGTCCTAGATATCCCCATATGTAGGACATTTATTAACTCCCCTCATTTATATATATTTTGTTTCAAAAGTTTCACTTGGAACAAATATCACACTCTTATCCCAAACCATGTATGATCTCCTCCGTTCACTAATTGTAATAGTTATAATAATATCAAAGATTGTGGAAGGGTGGTTTTTGACCTTCCCAATACACAACCCTTTTTTATTTTTATTTTTGGGGGCATACAACATTCGAATAACAGGTACACACACATATGTCAATATGGTACAATAATTAAATAGATCAGATAAGGATTGAACATATGGAAAAATTATTTTGAAAGTAGATAAAAATTAACCCAACTTATATTTACCTTCCATTAAGTAAGAATTTTTTCAAACATCATGGTTGGGTGCAAAAATGTGTGGAGATATTAAGTGACACAATTTTCCCTTCAAATATTCACAAAAAAGGGCACCATTCTTCTCAATGGTTTCAAAATGATACAACCATTTATACCATCTAAAAACAAAAAAATTCCAAAATAAAGTAACACCATAGTATTTAATTCTTCTTTAAATGCACATTTTATCAGATTTGTTTTTGATTGTTAAAAAAAATTAAATATGGAAATTCCACATGAATTTACAATTACTTCCTGGATTAAATAGGAATAATTTTCCATGATAAAGTGGTTATAAAAATATTAACATTTCGTCACAAAAGTGATTGGGGAAATGAGGGGGAACAGGGGGAAAGTAACACTACAATTCAGACAGATAACAATAGAAAAAGAAGAAATATGATAAAAATTCCTCTCTAACCTAGAAATATATCCATCCCCCAACACCTAGAGTGTGCAGTGTCCACACTATAATAAAACATAATGTGGGAAGGAAGGATAGAACATAATGGGTTTCATTCATAGACTTCTTTTTAAACATGGAGTTCCTCCATCGTGAACACCGGAAGGGCTTTGTCGATGTAATTCAACCGCTACCCATTGACAGTGACATTTTTCTTTTTTTATTAATTTTGAACCTAGACAACACCAAAGGGAGAGATGTTAGTAACTATGTATTGTCCAAACCAGTAGGAACAATGTTTACCTGGATGCATCTTCAGCCTTGCATTGTAGAGGAGGACCTTCTTACAAATGTGGCACTGATGATGAAGGATGAGATAGCCCTGGGAAACCTTGGTTCACTCATTATAAATCATAGAGTTCTTATATGAATCCTTTCAAATTACATCCATCCTCTAAATTTGAAACTTCCTTTGATCACTTGCATAAGAAATATTAGAATTGAATTGTTTTATTTCCCAGTAGGCCTAGTGCTCAATCTCAACAGGGATGTGACAACTTTTTCCAAAAATAAGTCTATAAGGTGACATTCCAATTAGGGTTTTAAAAGAAGTTTGGTAATGCCATAATGAATCATCAAGTATAAAACTCTAATCATTTCTATTGGTTTGAACCATTTTTTCATGAATTTTCTTTACCTCTCTATTTGACACCTCAGGTTGACCATTAGTTTTTGGGTGATATGTAGTAGACACTCGATCACCGACCCCATACAGATGAAAAAGTGATTAGATTGTTTGGTTGAAGAAATGAGAACCCTGGTCAATAATGATGAACCAAGGTAATCCAAACCTATAAAAGATTTGAGTTCCAAAAAATCCCACAACTATTTTGGAATTATCTGTCCTTCTGGCTCGTACCTCTACCCATTTTGACACATTATTGACCGCCAAAATAATGTACAAGTTGAAAAAGGAATTGGGAAGTGTATTCATAAAATTAATGCCCCAAACATCAAAAATGTCATGAAAGAGCAATGGTTGTTGTGTAATTTCATTTCTTTTAGATACATTACCCATTATTTGACAACGAGGAAAAGAATTAAAAAAATCAGGGGAATCCTGAAAAAGTGTTGACCAAAAGAGCCAAAAATCAAGGAGTTTGCGAGAAATCCATTGGGGACCAAAGTGGCCCCAACAGGAAAGAGTGTGGTAGAATCTAAGGATAGACTAAAAATCACTATCGGGAACCCAAATCCTAATGACTTGATCACTATTGGTGCACCAAATGTAGGGGTCATCCCAAATGTACCAACTAAGCTCATGTTTTAGATGGTCATCTTGGTTTCTGTTGAAATCAGTAGGAATGAAATATGCTACCAAATAATTTACAATTTCAGAAAACCAAGGAATAGTATCTATTCACTCGGTACAGCTGCTGATCAGGAAGCATGTCATATATTATAATACAAGGAGATGAGTCAATGCCTGGGGATGGGTGGATCCTACTGATATGTTTGGCCATCACATTCTCTGCTCCTTTTCCCCCCTAATTTCTAAATTGAATTCATGAAGGAGGTGCATCCAGTGAATGAGACATGGTTTGGATTATGGTTTCTTCAAGAGATACCATAGGGCTACATGGTTGAAGAATATAATGAATTTGGACCCTAAAAGATATGACCTAAATTTATTCATGGAAAACACTACGGTAATGATTTTTTTTTCATTTGTGGAGTAGTTTTCTTGGGTATGGTCCAATGTACATGAGGAATATGCTATGACATGTGAAGCTCGGTCGACCCTTTGTGACAAGACTGACCCAACTTAAAAGTTAGGGGCATCACACATGAGCTCAAACGGTAAATCCCACTGAGGTGGTTGGATTATCGGTGGTGATGTGAGACTCCATTTTAATTTATTAAAATATTATTCACATTATTTATCAAAAAAAAAATAATTTTATTTTTGGAGTAAGCAGGAGGGGGGTGAAATTTTACTAATGTCATGAATGAAACAACAGTTAAATCAAGCATGACTTATGAAAGACCACACATCTCATACATTGTTAGGGAATGGTAAGGAAGAAATGAAATCCACTTTTGATTTATCTACTTGGCTACCATCCCCAGAAATGAAATGTCTGAAAACTATACCATGTCACTCCATGAAATTTCATTTCTTATAATTTATTACTAGATTCTGTTCAATGAAGCGATGTAGGACTGAAGAAAGTCTACTCGAAAATTAATAAAAAGAGGATCCATAAATAGTGAAATAATCCATGAATAATTCCATTCAATTTTACATATAATCCGAAAAAATAATAACCATGCATCGCAGGAATGTACTTGGAGCATTGCACAGACCAAATGGCATCCTCCTATATGAAAATGTGCCAATGGGGCAAGTGAAGGTTCTCTTTTCTTGATCCTTTGGGGAAATATAGATCTGAATGTATCCACAATACCCATTAAGAAAATAATAGTTGGAATTACTTGCTATAATATCTAGAATTTGGTCAATGAATGGAAAAGGAAAATGGAATTTCCTAATGTGTTAGTTTAGTCAGCAATAGTCTGTGCAGACACTCCAACTATTCTTTACATGTGTTGGAACCAATTCATTATTTTCATTATTGATTATTGTAAGGATAGTTTATTTAAGAACTACTCAAATGGGACTGACCCATTGACTGTCAAAGATGGGGAAAATGATTCCATCAACCAATAGTTTTGTTACCTCCTTTTTTCACAACTTCTAAGAGGTTCAGGTTCAGTCGACATTGTGAATGCCGCACTGGTTTAGTCTCATCATTTAACAATATATATATTGTGTTCAAATTTATGGGATAATACCTAGAATGTCTATAATTGTTCTTCCCAAATCTTGTTTATACTCCCTCAAAAGTTCTATCAGTCACAATTCATGCTCATGAGGGAGTGAACTAGAAATAATGACAAAAATCTTGTTTCCATTATCAAGATATGGATATTTTATATATTTATGCAGTTTTTTTAGTTCCAATTTAGGTGGATTTTGGATTTATGAGAGTGTGTTTGAAAGTGAGAGGTCACTAATCTCATATAACTTCTCAATGGTATCATCCGCAAATGAGGAATGAGCTTTTACAAGCATAGCAGTATCATCGATGATTAGTGGATCCTCAGTGTTAAAGAAATCATCAATGAACGAAAATGTATTGAATTTCCCTAAACCACTACAACAATCAATTGATGAATCATTTCCTAGAATTTCTATCAATGAAGAAAACTCATAAAGGGGATAATGGGAATGAAATGAAGTTTTTTTCAAGGGATGGGTGTACATCTATGGAATTAACAGAGAGAAAGGAATGTTCTTCTTAGGGGAGATTCATGGGATCAAGGATGTTGAAATAGACTATATCACCACCAAATTCCATAGATAATGTACCATTATGGACAATAATTATGGTTTTGGTAGTTTTCAATAACGGTCTCCCCAATATAATTAGGGCATGTCCATTCATCATATCATCTTCATTTTTTAGGACATAAAAATCAGCAGGAAAAATTAAACGTTTCACCCTCATAAGAACATCATCTAACACACCAAAAGGGAGTGATGTACTCCGATTTGCTAGCTGAATGACTATTCCAGTGGGCTTTTGTACACTAACCTGCAAAGAAGAGTAAATAGATAAAGGCATCACAATTATAGAAGCACCTAAATCAATCATAGCATTAGAAAAAAATACTCCCATATGGTTCACAGAATTGAGAATGTTGTAGGATCATTGCACTTGGTGGGAAGTGATGTGTATATCAATGCTGAAATATTCCCCCCCAAGCTCATCTTTTCATCACCTCGATGTTTCCTTCAGTGTGTACACATCACCTTTATAAAGTTGGTGTATTGTAGAATTTTCTTCATGACATCAATCAAGGATATGTTAACATGCAATTTTTTTGAATGTTTCCAATATTTTCTTATTATGTTCAGTTTCCTTTTGTTTTCTAGGTTGGGTGGACCTTTGGGGAAATGGATTAGGAATAGTTGGGATATGTGACTCATCAATATACACACTATTACCTTTATAATTGATTCACTCATGACAATGTTCTACCTCATTTGGAGCATTTCTAGTGGTTGGGATGGTGGTTTCTTTAGGAGGGGATGAATCTAGTGGATGGGTCATTTGGATGTTATGTTTTGTTCCACTCCAAAGGGTGATGGAAATAACATTTCCCTTATCCCTAGGGTTAACTACTAGTTTAGAAGGTAGTTTACCGAACCCATGGCTCTGGATTTCCCCCACCGAGTTGGAAAGTTCGACTAATAGTGTTTTTATGTCTTGTATGGATGCTTCAATGGTTTGGTGGAATTGGAGATTTGTGACAACAACTTCTTTCATCATGTTTTAAAAGTTAGGCTCGGGTTTTTGTTGGGTTTGTTGTAATGACCTTTTTTGTGGTTGAGGATTTTTGGGTGGTGGTGGTGGATGACTACTATTCCCTTGTTTGTTACATGGTTTATGAGGCTAGTTTTAATACCCCCTTGCCTATAAGCTTGGTTTCCTTTCCACCCATGGTTGGATGGATAGTAAGGTTATTTCTTAAAGGGCTGGTCATAGGGGCGTCCTGGAAATATTTCCTCACAAATCTTAGAAGTTTCTCTAAATTGGGGGCATTGGTTCTATAATGGGTGTTAGAAGACAAGATTCCACAATGTATGGGAGGAGGAGATTGGGCTTTCCATTGGGAAAGAGCAAGTTTTCAAAGAATGGTAATTAACTCTTCGAACTTTGTGTCAACCTTCTTCTCAAATTCCATATTTTTCACCTCATGGACACCTTGAATGGGTACACTAGATCTTGAGCCAAATTTTTGAGTATTTTTTTTTCCATGTTCTCAATTTGGGTTCTTACAACAATTGGGGTTTTATCTACTAGTGCACCACCTGCTGCAACATCAATCATGTTACGATCAATTGGAATTAAACCTTTATAAAAATATTTTATTGAATGTTGATCAATTATTTCATGGTTTATAAAACATAAATATAATCTTTTAAATATTTTGAAATATTCATGAAATGTTTCCCCTTTAGATTGTTTTATGCCACATATTTTGTTGATTATTGTTTGCAATTCAAGAGACTGGGAAATATTTTTCAATAAAAAAGAATTTCTTGTCTACACAACCTATTATTGGAGAATTAACAGAATATAAAAAATATTTTTTTGTATCTTATAATGAAAAGGGGAATGCTCTGAGCATTACTTCTTCTTCAACCACATTATCAAGTTTTAATGTTGAACGAACAATATGATTTTTTTTAAATGCTTGTGTGGATCTTCTCTAGAGGGTCCATGGAATCTTTGTAATAAATGAATTAGACCTAATTTTAGTTCTAAATTGGGTTCCTCCCCTTGAATTTGAATGTAAGTGGGTTGGATAACAACAATAGATAAGGTTATTTTAATTTCTAGTTTTTTTCATCCATGTTGTGGAATTTTATTTTTGTTTTGATGTTGGTTCTAGAATAAGAAGATGATGGATCAAGAAGAGTGTTGTTGTCACGTGTGTCCTCCTTTGAAGGGTTCTCTTGTGCGTCTTAGGGTTGCTGACGTAATATCCTCTCTGATTCTGGTTCAAAAGGTGGTAAATATCCCGGATTAGAAGGATTCATGTAAAAAACCAAGACAATAAATAAATCAGAACATAAAATTATAGGTAAAGGTAGAAGATAAAAAAAATATTCAATTTTTTTTACAAAACTTATATAAAACACGCACTACAAACCAAAGCGCTCTCTTGAAACGACACTAAAATTTGAATCTATTTTCATGACAAGTCAAATTGATTATGTTTTTAAGATTCATTTATAATCTAGGTAAGACCCTAGGTCATCTATCAGGGATAATTGTTAGCTTATATTGTGTATTGTTAATAAATATTACTAAAAGAGGTGGGGGGACTTTGTAATTTTTTTAAGAAAATAACTTAACATAAAGAGATTAATAGTTGAAAAAGCTAGTGGATATTAAAAAATATGAGACAAAGGGTTCATTGTGATTTCACTATATAGATTTCAAGTTCTTTGTTCATAGATATTTATTTAGTTTTGGAGTAATTCCTTGGTTGATGTTAATTGGACTCCCAATTATTTTCTAAGATTTTATTTCAATGCTTAAAGAACTCATCTTTGACGTAACAATCATATCATCAAGGTCCAGAACTTATTCATGGTATAATAGCTTCCAAATAAAATTTAAATCTCAAGAAGGTGGGTATGAAAATGATTCTTGTGTCGTCCAATCAGAATAACACACATCATGCACACAAAATCTCACATCGATTAATTAGAAATTAAGAGCATAAAATTCACATGTATCAAAAAAAGAATTAAAATATGGAATAATGTAAGATACATGGAATTAAATGTTTAAAAATAAAAATTACTACAACCCAGTAGATAATATATTCAACGGAACTCCCTTGACCTGTGTGTAACTCCCTCACAACGAACGCCAACAATTTAGCTCGACCTCGGCAGGAGAAGGAAGCTCGGGTGGGAATCCTTCTTCATTCTCAATTCGCCTATGAATATAGGGGACTCCAGAACATACAATATGAGTATATTTCTCCTATGGAACTCCAAATTGGGAGCACCTAAATCTTTGGCCAAACTTACAAATGGGGTTCCCAAGGTGAATTTTTATAGCCAAAATGGGAAGTGGTTTTGGGAACCCGGAATTTGACAAACAACATGAAGGAAAGTTTTTGGAAACTATAAAATCAAGTATCTCTTATGAAAAAATGAAAATTTGTATCCCCACTTCCATACTATCACCATCGAAATTTTTGTATCATTTGGAAAATCATAGCTCGAGATATGGACATATTACATAATGCCACTTTTGACATTGTACATATTCGGTGGCTGGGATAGATCAGTTCGGAGGGACGCTATTGAAGCCAAATCTAGATTGGGTTCCTTGAGATGAAATGTATCCAATTAAATTTTGTACTGTCCCACAAAACATCATCCCATTTGGATGCACATTATAGTAGTAGTGTGAGGATTAATCCATTGGTGTGCTTGGATCCTATGTAATTTGGCCCATTTTTCTTAGACTTCATCATGGGTCCTCCAAATCACCTCCACCTTCAATGAAATTATAAAAGCAAGTTCCATTTCTCTTTTTAAAAGTGATAATCACAAAATAATTAAATCCCAAATGAAGTTAATTTTTTTATAATATTTTGAATTTACAATAGAAATTTAGTTTAATACAATGGTGTAAGGGTAAAAATGAAACAGTGAATCATGGAATGATCAACCAATGATGCATTGGTGGGATGTGCAGGTTCAAGATCATAGACATGAAGGAATGGTATGAAGGGACTTTGAGGATAGGTTATTTGAGCACTTTTTCTTGAAGACGCTGAG
Organism: Viscum album; assembly: GCA_963277665.1. NCBI lineage: Eukaryota > Viridiplantae > Streptophyta > Magnoliopsida > Santalales > Viscaceae > Viscum > Viscum album. The sequence continues at coordinate 1,520,820,971 of OY728152.1, read as the reverse complement.
GGAAGAGAGAGATTGAGAGTTATTGAACCTTCACCAGGGTGACATTTCCGTCATGGAGTATGTAGCTACTTTCACTGAGCTATCTCTCTTTACACCATATATGGTATGCGATGACACCATGAGAGTGAGGCACATCAAATATGGATTATGGAATGCCATACAGGTGGAGGTAAACATCTTTAGGTTGACTTTGTTCTCATAGGCGGTCAATCAGGCGCTTATAGCCAAGGGAAACTTAACGAAAGGTTCAATTTGATCTGGGTGGCAGCATCCGATGATGGTTCATATAATAGGAAAAAGGTCATGATAAGTTACTGTAGGGAGAGAAGGCCACGAACTCATCTAGACCACCTCAGGGTAGTTCAATAGAGGTTTGATTTCAATGCGGGTAGCCAGGGAATGTACAGACTCAGTAAGACAAGCCTCCAAAAGATTGTTGGTCAAGTAGACATGTCAATAATCTTGATATATTTTTCATGAAACCTTCTTATACAACAAATAGGTAGAGGAAAAGATGGAAAATGGAATCTGGGGTTGGATCAGGGTTGGTACCAGGTGATAGTAGCTGAGGTTTAGCTACACGCGAAGGATGTGGCAGAGACAGTGGGTCCAATCCGTGGGGTTAGTGGCTGGTGACTGGTGCACCACCTTAGGGAGGACAAGCTTTAGGTAGTCTTGTGTTAGGCTAGGTTCATGCCATGGAGGTGCTAGAGGCTAAACAGGCTGGTGAGCCCATGATGGCCATAGGTATGCCACGAGAAAGGTAATGATTTTCATGAGGTGCCATGGGCATCAGGGCATCAGTGATGTGGGCTACTTGAGGTGCAAGTCACTGAGTTTCTTTTTGAGCATCCATGGGATGTAAGAATTTGTTGAGGCGTACACCAATATAGTGTGGGACATGAGTGGGTGTCATAAGCGACACAGGAGAAGCTTATGAGGTGCACGGATGATGATGCATCATGGGATGGACATGGGTCTGGAAACAGGTCTGTGATCCTTTACTATATTTGAGTTTTGGTCCACCGTTATTTGGACCTTTCATCACCACACTTGGAAGGGAAATTCAGGGACGAATTAGTTTAATGGGGGATGTTTGTAAGAACCCAGTTCTTCCTTTGAGGTACAATTTTTTTCTTTCTATTTTGAGAATTTTTTGAGATAAATTGGGAGACTGGCCAAGTTATGGACAAAAAACTTGACACATGGCATGATTTTGAGGTTACAATCCATGTAATCCCAAGTACACAAAGTGTACCATGGCCGTGTGTGAAGGCCATACATGGAGTGTGAGTGTGTTGGATGGGTAGAGTGGTCAAACCAAGTACACACCATGTACTCCTAGTACACTATGTGTAGTATAGCCATGTTTGAGGTCTATACATGGTGTGTGGGGAAGTTGGAAAGGAATAGAGGAAAAAACAATTACCCATCATGTACTTCCTAGTACACACCTTGTAGTCAAGTCGGTAGGTTGGAAAAGTATGTCAGAAGAAAATAGTTGTCATTGGAATAGTTAAATGGTATACATAGAGTGTATACCTATATACACACCATGTAGTTTCTAATTTTTCATTAAAAGAGGTAGTAGTCTCGTTTTGAGGTAGTGGGCAGTGGGGGTAACTGGGTTTCGCGAACCTAGTGGTATAGGACTTCAAATTCCTCTTGGATCTTCATCCTATATAAGATTTAAACATTTTAGGATCCATTAGAACCCCTCCAGTATGCTCTTTATTCCTTTTAAGACATTCTTCTTGATTTGTGTTCTAAACTAAGTTATAGGGGTGTGAGACTTTATGCTCAGTTTTTATATAAACCTTGATTTATACTGAATTAGAGGTTATTACCAGAGTAATATAATCACACTAGTTCGAGATAGGTGGTACATACCTTGTTTTGTGTTTTTGTGGAAATTTTCTTGGTGCAGACTTTGGTAAGTCTTCAGATATTTTGAGCGATACCCTATGTTAACTGTTGTTTCAATTTTAATTGATTGTTACACCTGTGGGATGTCATTGGGTATTCCCATACCTTGTTATTCTTGAGAGACGCTGGTTTAGTGGACGTTGCTCATTTGTGGTATTTTTGTCGGGGGTGCCAAAATGGTAATTATTAATTTGTTTTGATTAAATTGTTGGGTTTAAACTATTTATGCTTGATTAAGTTTTTTATTGGATTTCAAGACCTCATTTCTGGTATGGGGAAACACATGGCTTGTGAAATTCAACTATTTAATTTTTTTTCCTCTTTAAAGTGATTCATTTGATTATATATGTGTGTGTGTGTGATGCTTGATATCAAACATGTTAGAACCTTTGGGTTGTGTTGGGTGTGGCCTGGATATTCTTTAGTGATGCTAATCATATATTGGGCTTGACCCAAATTATTTGGGTGGTTTGACCTTGGGATTGGGGGTCATGGATGTCAGATTGAGGTAGTCTGACTGTCAGGTTGGGCCTCACCCAAGTTACATAGATGATATGGCCATTTTATTCTGAGCGACATGGTCGCAGGGGCACGAAGTTCCAGAGAGGTTGTGGCATGGGTTCTAAAATTAGTGATTACCGCTCAACCGTGATTTGGGTCATGTGCACATAGATGACTCCATGAAGAGGTGATTTTGACTGATCATGTTGGTAGAGGTCCCCATATTTGTGGTTAGGTGATTATGGTTTTGTGGTGATTTTTGTGGATTCCACATTGAATGTGGGGAGCCTTCATATTGTTTAGAAATTCCTATGAGATATTGGCACTTGATACACATGGTGTCAGGAGGCACATGGTTCTAGATTACCACTTCTTGGGGGTTCTTATGGGATGTTGTTACATGAGACACGAGGTGTCAAGAGGCAGACGGTTCCTTGTTACTATTTCTTGGGCATTCCTTTGAGACGTCGGTATTTGAGACATGGTGTGTCAGGTAGGACATGGTGTCAGGTTACGTGACAGAGATTTCAGCATTGTCTGAAGCTGGTGACACTCCCTGGTGGCTGCTAAGCACTAATAGAGGTTTTGTTTACATCATGCATATTTCTGTTTATTTTTCTTATATATGAATGCTTTCTTAAACACCTATACTAGGTATGCACCATTGGGTGGTATCCTACTGAGATTTTTCTCACACCCTACATGGGCCCTTCAGGATGTGTGCTGACTTTATGGTTTTACGTATAGGTAAGGGGTCACCCTCTAGAGATGGATTGTGATTTTGTTTGTCATGGAGATGGTAAGGACTTTGAGGTCATGCCTAGATGGATTTTAATTCTATTTTTACCTTTAATTTTTTATCAACATGCTTACATAACTATTTTAGAATATATTAGTTATCTATTTTCACCCTTTTTATATTGACATATATGACATTCTATGGAGTTATGCTTGGTTTTTTTAGTAAACTTAAGTTATGTTCATCGTATTGTTCTGTTTACTTTTAGCTACACTTTTTTAAACATTGCTTCTTCAGTTTATCTTATATTGGATGTGCTTCCACTATGTGGGTCTGGTTCAAGTCTGCGGAGTCTTTATCACCCAACCCGTATAGCACTGTTTGGATAGATATTCGGGTCATGGTGTTAAAATTCCCCATTCTAGGGTCAATATGAATACCAAAATAGTATATTGGATCTAGTTTAGGATCCATTTTTTAATGTAGTTTTTTCTAGAAGAGCAATGAGAAAAATTTCAACCAATCGAGTAGCGAGGGGTCCCACCCCCCGAGTGGGCCAGTTTGATATTTCACCTTAGATGTTGTATTTGTTAGTTCTAGCTATTCAGGATGACAAAACCCATATATTGATATTTCTTATATAGTTCTAGGGCTAGGGGACACCAATATTTAGTGGGGAAATAGCCCTTAGGTGGTATAGGCTTAGCTAGATTCAATGGTTTGGGTTTGAAATTCTATATGAGCACCACCCAACTTGATGTCCATGCATGAAACTAGTCACCTCCACATAGTAGTGTGGAATTAATTGGGTCTGTTTTTCTAGGAATATTATTAGGAAACCGTATCTTAGGAAGTGGATGAATTTCTATTACACAATGAGTATTATCCTTCCACCAGACCCCTAGTTTTGGTACAAGATCCTCTTATGATGGTTTTGGCTATGGAGATATTCCTGGGAAGGGAGCATTGGTGAACCAGATTTGGTTATAAAAATCCTAGATCTATGTTATCTATAGTATAATGTAGTCCTTCATTGTATACAATGTGGTGAAGGAGGTATAATCATTCTATGAATTAGACATGGGGATCCACATAGATGAAATTACATGGTGGACTTGGTCATCTTGAAAGTTCTTCAACCCAGAATCCTTGTTGAAGATTCATACCTCACAAGCTTATACAATGATTTTCCAATAGAGTACATGGTCATTATTCTAGGGACCAACAAACCCATCCTTCTAGAGAGGGAGGATGGAAAATAGGGGCTTCTGATCCATGGAATCTAAATACAGTATGAGGTACAATCTATGTCCCCTATAATTTTTTTCTTCAGTTGTTTTCCTATTACACTTCCCCATTATTCTATGTTATATCCTTTAGTTGGGGATGCATGTTACAGATTCAGGAATGAAATGAAGGTGGAAACACCCCCCTAATACATTATATGATGGAAGAGTATATCAATTACTATAAGGGTGAGGGTTTGAGTTGTAGGCTAAAAAATTAAACTAAACCAAAAACAAAACTTCTTAGTGATGATATTTCAAACACGAATATCATCCAGTAGTCATAGTTTATTAATATGACACATTCATCATCTAATATATTAGAGTTTAGTAAAGTTACAATAAAAAAAAATTCCTAAACAAATGATCAAGGAAAATAATAAACTTTTAGACACATATAAAATTAATCTTTGTTAAATAATTAATGAAACACTCATAGAATGATTATATCAAATAAAAATTATTTAAACATAAAATTTCAGGAAGTATATAACCCAAAGGTTTAGTATCCACAATTTTAAACAATATTTAATTGTATCTTTATTTGTTAAAATAAATTCCCCAATCAATCTAGATCGTAATTTCTTCATCTTTCATGCCTCGGAATCCTTCGATTATCCTAATCTAAATCAACAATATTCATATCCTTGGAAACTCTTAATCTAAACTCATATCATTAATAATGAATAAAAATGAAAAATATTATTAATAATTTACAATCCTCATTCATATTCTTTAGAACAAAATGACTCAAAAATATTTACAAATAATAAGTAAGAATATGTTACGACAGAGGAAGCTTCAGATGGGTTTAGTCACTAAATCATTAGATCCAACCTCTTAGAATTCACCTCTATTTATAGTTTGATCTCCAGTGGTAATATTACATGATTCTTAGAGTTGATTTCAATGGATTTAGCTGAGATCTAGCTTGACATATCAATATGTTATATACATCTTATTCAGATGTTGTTTTGTTAGCATCATCATAATTATAAAAAAATATCAAATTCTTTAGAAATAATTTTGATCATTAGAATATAAAAATTATTCTTTTTATGGAATTAAATTTGTTTTTTGGATGAATAAAAAATATATTAGTCTGACGGACTAGAATTCTTCAATCTGACATACCAAACTCGTTCAGTACAACAGACCAAACTCAGTCCGTCTGATGGACCAGACATAGTTAGTCCAACAGATCTAACTCAATCACTCTAATGAACAATAATTCATTAGTCTGAGGAACCAAACATTATATTTGCATCCAAATATAAAGTTCATAGATGTATGATTATAAATTTTTTCTATATCCCATAGAACTGAATGTTTTCAACAAAAACACAATAAAATCATGGGATATACAATGTTAGTAAAACATGGGTTATAATTAATTTTTTTGTGATTTTTAAAACTAATTATATAAAGTATATAAAGTAGAAGGTTTAACTCAATAATGTTTCTATTTTGAAAAGAAAAAAACCAAACACGTAAATATAAAAACTAATGACATTAAAAAACATACATTATATTTTAATTTTTTCTTTTAATAACATAATTCTTTTTTTATTCTTAAAACTTTTCTCCCCCTGTATTTATTATCTCTTCTATGTTTGTATCAACTTTTTTGTTCAATAATATTTTTTGGATGATTTTTTAGAATAATGGTAAGATAAATATTTATTAAATAGAATCTCCCCAAAAAATTCTACACCTTTGTGATTTAAAAAAATAATAAGAAATATAATGTTCCTGAAATGTTAGAGAAAAGTATTTATACAAAAAAATTTAACAAAGACAACCATTATTTCAAAAATAAAATACATATATACAAAATGTTTTGGAAAATATTCAAATGAAAAATTGTGGAGAAATATCCATTAAATAAAAATATTTAATCAGATGTTTTTATTATTACAACATGAAGAGTTTAGAATAAAAATTATTCCCCATTATTTAACTTTTTTAAAATAAATTTAATCTTTTTAAAAACGTATTTATTTTCAAATGATTCTATTACTCTAGATTCCATATTAGAAATATGGTATTTCAATAGTTGTAACATTAGATTATCTTACTTCAGACTAAAAATATCTTCTTCAAGAAATTGGATTTTTATATTATCTACATTTAAGTTCCATAATTCTTCATTAAGAGAAAAATTACTCTATTTAATTTATAACAATCTTGATCCTAAGACTCAGAAAAATTATTTAAAAAATAAATGTGATTTTATTTCTTAGAAACAATAGAAGAAAACTCTTGAAATTATTTTGATATAACAATAGGTGAATTTTTAACTAATTTATTTTTTTATCATGAACCTTATATTCATTATATATTCATATTATCCTTAAAAAAAGTTAATTTATCATTTTTATTAATAATTTTGAATCATAGTTGGAATATTTTAAATTAGTTTCATTTTTTAGATGGGTTTGAAGAAGCTATTTCAAGGCATCTAAATTTTCTAAAACATCAAACCTTCTTTGAATGTGCTTGAAAAGAGATTCAATACTATGTAATTAAAGAATGGAATAAAAATATTGTTCAAAACATTATTAAAATATGAAATTCTCATTTCAGTACAATGATTAAACTCACTATCTCTAGAATAGTATGAGTCTCATGACACATCAGAAACATGATGTTGAGAAGTACCAATATATACTTTATGTTTCTATTTCTCCTTCAAAAGATCTAAAACTATAACAATATCATCATTCTTATCAGCCTCACCCTCTTTCAATAAAATTGAATGGGGTTTTTGATTTTATTCTTCCACCTCAAACCATTTTATTCTTAGAAATATCCAACTCAGAGTCTCTTTTAGATTGGGAGGATAAATAGGAGGTCTTTGAAAAAATTTATTCTTCTTCTTCTTCATCTGATGATTATTTTGATAATTATTCTTACTTGTTTTCAAAAACTTTTTCAAAATTATCATCACTTATTATATCAATATTTCTTGATTTATTTACAATTTTATAAACTTTCTATAAATATGCTCAAAAATTATTATTTTTAACTTCCAAATGAATACTTTAAACATAATTAAAAATAGAAAGAACATTAAAAGATACAAATCTTGCTACTTTATATTGAATATATTGTTCAAGAATAGACTGATTAACAATAGAATGGGGAATGGAATAAGGGGGTAGATGATCAACTGATAAAGGGATAAAATTCAATGGTTCGTCCTGATATTTTTATACTCCTTCCATAAAACAATCCATGATTTTATCTTCATAGAATCTCTTGGTCTACCCTCTATCTTTTTCTTCATCCTTTAATGTTTCATGATTTTTTCCTTTAATTAAAAAGCCCTTGATTTTTCAAAACTAAAAAATAGATCACTTGACTTCATTTTAGCCTTTTGTTTCATCAACTCTTTATAAACCACTTCTGACATAGCATTAGGTTTCTTCATTATCCTTAGAGGAGAAGAACCAGTTTTACTTTTTATTGAAACATATATTTTAGCTAAATAATTTCTTCAATGAATATGGTATTTTCCAATTTATGAATAGAATTTTTCATATCGGGCACAAGAACAAACCTCATTATAGAATTTTTTTATTAATGAAATAGATCTGTTGTCTTATTACAACTAATTAATTCTTAATCTTCATCACAAACATTAAATTAACTAAAATTTTATTAATGAAATAAGGAAATATAAACCATGAACTTCATGGAACTATTATTTACTACTTCTACCAACAGATAAACAAACTTCACCAAATAAAACTTCAGGATATTTACTAAGAACTATAACACAAGGATATCTAAAAATTTCAACATATACCAATACCCATTTCCTAGGATACGATACCTCTGAATCCAATGAGTTATAACTCTAACATCTAGAATTAAATTAAAATACTTCCTTATATTTTCATAAAAGGTATATAAGGAAGTATTATGAGTTTATTTTACAAAAAAAACCTAGTTTTTCTGGAAGTTGGTGGGTAATAATAAAAGATACGCCTTACAAAGAATACTCCAATAAATGTTCCACATGTTGGATATTTATCTTATATAAATAACTAAAAATACTGAAATTAAGAATCTATATGTTTTATTAATTACTAAAAACCATGGAATACTAAAATGCTTTCACTATCATAGTATAGTGAAGATCAAAATCTTCTTTTTCAACCCATACCTTTTCCCATCCCTAAAATCAGAAAATTTCCTTTAGAAAATAATATATATTATCAGAAAAATATTTTCCTATCTACATTTCCTTTCCCACGTCTATTTTTTCATTATATTCATAAGAATTCATTTAATAAAACTAAATAGGATAACATATCAGATGAAAAATACTGATCGGATGAAGATAACTAATTAAAAATATTCTAAATAATGAGACACCTAAGAGATTTAGGGGCCGAGAGTTGAGATTAGTCTATGATATCAATATATGAAGTGGTGAACTAAACTCATATTTATAGGATTAATGGTGGCTTTTAAAATTCTAGATATTTTATGGCATGACATAAAATCAATTTCCATCCCAATGACTAATATTCATCCTTGAAAGTATAATTATTAATTCTGAACTCTTGAAGGTTTTTTTGAGAAATTATTTTTTGGATAAAAATATTATCCAGAAATAATTTATAAATTTTTTCGTAAAATAAAAAATATTTTGGAAATAAAAATAATGATACAAATGATAGAGAGGAGTAAATATTAGAAATTACCTCTCATATTAAAAAGATGAAAATTTCGATGTGAACTATTTTTCTGGAAATTAATCTTATTTTTCTCATATAAAAGTTTACGATAGTTCTTTTGGAAAAGAATAAAATATAAAAGCAAAAGTTTTAGGAAAAATAAAATTTAGTAAAATAATATTTTTAGAAAAACTAAAAATCTATAAAAATCAGTGATTTTGTAAATTTAGTTTTAGGAAAACTAGTAATTTTAGAAAATCAAAAAAAATATAGAAAAAAAAATTTAATTTTTTTATGAAAAACTATTTTTTTATTAATAACTATGAATTTTATAATAATATAAAGTTTTTAGAAAAATAATTTTTTTAGAAAACTAATTTTTTAGAAAAACTAAAAAACATAGAATATTATTTTTAGAAAAACATCGATATATGTAATTAAACATTGAAAATGTGTTTATTAATTTTAGGATATTGGTAAAAAATAAGTAGATATGATTAATTATTTTATATTTCTCATCCTTATATTTTTTTTAATATATTAAAATCTATAATAATTTATGTGTTTTGTAAATATATCATCAATTTTTTCTTCTATTTTGATGAATTGTCAAATAATATGTCCTTTTTGTGTACTATATCAATGGAAACAACATCTTATATCTATGTTCATAGAATTGGAGTGATATTATGAGTTCTTATATAAATATTTGGAGGTTTTTTTATCACACAAAACTGGGGGTTTACAAAAACTCAATCCAATGTCTACGAGTTTTTGTTGCATCCTCAAAACATAAGAATAATAACATCCAGCTTCAACATATTATTCATCAATAGTTGAAAGTGATATAGAATATTGTTTCTAACAAGAATAAGAAACTAAATACTTTTCTATAAAATGATAAGTTCAATATGTAAATTTTTAATCCATTTTAAAACCACCAAATTCTTCATCTTAAAAAAGGATATGTTCAAAATCATTTCCAAAAGAATAAATAACCTATGATATATAGTCCCCTTAAGAAAATGAAAAATTCATTTGAATGATTTTAAATGGGATTATTTTTGGTTATTTTGATACCTTTCAAATAATAATTCATAGTGTTTCAAATCTGGATGACAGGCTATTATGTACAATAAACTATGAATCAATTATCTAAAGTTATTTTGATCACCTAGTTTCCCAGATTCATCAATATAAAAAGTATTTGAGGTTATGATAGGATTAATTATACATATGGTGTTTTCATATCCAAATTTATTTAGTATATATTTTATATACTTCTTATTGAGAAATAAAATTTCCATTCAGTCTTTTGGAAATTAGAAAACAAAGAAACATATTAAGTTCACCCATCATGCCCATCTCAAACTCAAATTTCGAAATATCCACAAATGAATATATAATATATTTTCATTTTGATTAAAATATAATGTCATTAACATAAATTTTGATAATGATGGTGTTATTAGAAACCTTTTTAGTAAAAATTTTCAGATCTAAATCTCCCATAACAATATTTTTTTGTAATAAAAATATATTTAATCTATCATACAAGGATCTAACATCATATTTAAGTACATAAAGTTTTGTAGTAATTAGAAATACAAGGCTTGGAGGTTTTTTATTTTCTTAACCACGAGTTATTTTACATAAAACTCTTCCAATGTATATCCATTAAGAAAATCAAACTTCACATATATTTATAATAATTTGAAATTAAGAGATTCTTAATAAGAGAAAATTATATAGATAGCTTCGAGCCCAGCTTCTGGAGTATATGTTCCATAATTTTGTATACCTATTTATTTATTAGAACCCTTTGAATCATGTATAGATTTATTTCTATCAATAATTCCATTTTCATTATATTTATTTGGAAAAAACATTTTACATCAATAACAATGAAATCTTTAGGTTGTTTAACTAAATTCAATACTTTATTCCTTTTAAATTCATTGAGTTAATTTTTCATAGATTTTATCCAATATTTATCACCTAAAGCCTCATCATGGGTTTTAGGTTCAAATTATGATACAAATGAACTATGTTATATTTCATTTCTAAATGAAATTATAGTTCGAATTGGACAATCTACATCATCATTGATATTATCATTAGGATGGTTCATACGTATAAACTGATTAATTGGGTTTAAAAAATATGTTATTCAAAAATAGGTTGAATTTTTTCATGGGGTAGGACTTCAGAATAATTATGTTCAGTTATTTTCTTATAAGAATAACATTTCAACATGAGTTGAAAATTTGTTTTTGAAATAAAAATTTAAGATGGGAATTTAGTTTTTCTAAAAACAAAAGGATCAGTTACTTCGAATTTAACTTACACTATTTCCTCAATAGTACTGGTGTTTTTATTATAAAATGTATATTCCATACTAGGTTGTAGAATAGACTAGAAATATTCCTTCATTATATTTTGGACGAAATTTATGTAGACTATATTTAGTATTTAGAATCAAAAAATTCATCCAAAATCATTAAAGTAGTATATTTTTTAATTTCATTATATACAAAACTTATAAAGAGTTTTATTAATACAAGATATTAATAAAATCCAATTTATAGTATAGTATCCAATACTAACTATTATGTCACAAAAATCATTATAAATTGATTATTCACTCAACATGGTTCTTATAATCTCTTGAATAGTTATATTTCTTCTTTCAACTACACTATTTCATTGTGGAGTTATACGTGATAAACATTATGGAAATTACTTTTTTTAATTGATAATTATTAAAAATAAGAATTAAAAAACTCTACACCATGATCACAATGAGTATTTATCAAAGGTAGTTTTATCCCATTTTTAAAATTTGAAATATTTTAAATTAAAAAAGGATTCTGACATTTTTACTAGAAAAAAAGCCACGTATGTCCGGTATAGTCTTCAACAAAAACATATAGATTGTTTTTTCACCAATACATAAATTTTATGTAGGAACAAATAGATCCATGTGCGTGAACTATAAATCAATTGATGTTTGAATTTCAATAATAAATTTAAAACATGACTTATGATGATTTTAAAATTGACAAGGATCACACACTTTGGAAAAATAAAACATATGATTGAGTATTTGTTTAACATTTATTTATTATAGAGTTTTTCTAAAGATCTATCATTAATGTGTTCTAATATTATTTTAGATAACCACGATTAGTCTTAAATTTCAATATAATAAGTTAGATATTATATCTTAAGGTGTACAAAGCTAAGAGTGTATACATTATCATTCCTGGTGGTAGAAAGTATAGCTTTATCTTCTAAACTAAGAAGAATATAAATATCATTCCTGAAGTTCAAAAGATATCCCTCAACAAATAATTGACTATGGTTGATAAGGTTGTGATGAATAAAAAAATTACAATATTTGAAGTCAAATCTTTAATAATAATAAAAATGTTCCCTATTCAAATAATTTCTACTTGAGCATTATCACCAATGATAAATTTTCGACCTTTCACTTTAATAATATTATTGGGGAAATTTTTATTCCCAATTGTATGTCTAGATAAACAATTATACATGTACCGTATATTTTTTTGGTATACTAATTAACTTCTTAAAATTAAAAGAATTATAATGTTTGAATCCAAACCTTCTTGGGTATAGATTTATTAAAAAATAATGTTTTTAGAATATATATATGTCTAACTTTACCATGTTGAAAAGTATTCAATTATTTAGAAAAAATAAATTTGTAAAATCTAAAAATATTTTTCTTTATTTAATGAGAATCTATTTTTACAGCATCCTCTACTTTTACACTTTTAATAGAATGGGTAAATCTTTGTAAAAATATATTTGTTTTGAAAATAATTTGTTCTTTATTAGTAAAACCCAGTCTATATACATCCCTATGATGTTTTATCTCTTTGTAAAATTTATCCCAATTTTAGAAGTATTAGATAACTCATTTTTAGACTGTTTAGAATAACTATTATCTATTTCAGCTTGAACATTTTTTTATTTGAAGACTTATAAACTGTATCTATAGATCTCACTTTTATAGAAATAGATGATGTTAAAGGAAAAGATACTCCTTTTTTCATTTTCCTTATCTCTTTTCAATCAACCTTAATTCTACATAAGATAACCAATAAAATCATCTAACCTTAAAATTTTAATTTGATTTGTGTCATCAAGAGCTATTATCTTCGATTCCCACTCTCTTAGTATCATCTCAATGATCTTTTCAACTAAAATCTCACCTTTAAGAGTTGTATCACCCATAGACTATAAAATATTAACAAATTTCATGAATATTTGATTCATATTTTTAATAGATTCTCTAGGAAAGAAATAAAATTCTTGATAAAATTCTCTATGAAATTCTTTTATAGTTTCTATAACTTTAGAAGTACTAAAAAGATAAATCTTAAAATTCTCCCAATACTATTGATAGTTAAACATGAATAAGCTTTAAAATATAAATTTTATGTCATCTATAATAAAAAATTATTCCATAAATGATAATTTAGTGGATATTTAACATTTTATTGATTTTCAAATGTAGAGACTTCTTTCTCTAGTATATGATAATTCCTAGTAAGAAAAACAATGTTATCTACTCCAGTGCTAATAAAAAAGGTTTTCATACTAGATCTTCAATCCTTATAATCAGATCCTTCGAAGATTAGTGATCTTAGAGGATTAATTTTTTTAATAGAGTCCCTAGACAAAATGTAAATGGTTTTTATTGATGAAAAAATGACAAAAAATTAGAAGCATGGAAGTTTATTACAATATATTTTGTAATGAGTAGTCAAATATTATGGTAGAAAATCTGAAAACGTGATATCCATTCGAATTCCCTTTTTAGAAATCTAATATTCAGCCATATTTTCCTCCTGAAAGACATGTGTGACTATAATGTTGAGACTCATTAGAGTGTTCATGCATTCCATTCATTTAGATGTATGTATCTATGAAAGATGAAATTCACCATTTCTGATAGCCTTCATATGATTGGAAGAGTCACTTTATAATCATTGGTTATTCCAACCATTAATTTTATCACAAAAGACAAAATGAATAACTATAATCATCATTGATTCAAGAGAAAAAGGCACTCTATAAGAGCCAGAAAAAACCCCTTGATGTTTTTATCATGATCATGAAAGACATCACCACCCCCTGAGGGCCATGAGTTTCCTCTAGATGCACCGTACATATTACTTTTTATCCAATTAGGAAGCATGGGCCTCAACAATACTTTAATTATACTCATTTCTAGCATGAAATTACCAGGAATTTCCAACTTTCTCAATCTTATGAAATATTGCACTCTATTTTCATAACAAACCATTTTCACTACACTTGAATATTTGATAGTAGTAAAGATCTTCTAGAGTTAAAATTTAATGCATAATTCCTTACCGATAAGAATTGATTCATTTTGAATAGACCAAATAATGTTCATACTTTCATAAACAAAAAAAATTAAAAAGGCCTCGAACATGTAAAGATCATGGGATGTATATACAACAGTAGATGAAAGACTTTAGAAATGAGAAGCGTAAACCATGAAATAAAAAGTGGTCTAGGATTTCATTAAAGATGGCTAAGGAAGTAGTGAAACTAATAAATAGGTTATCCGACTCTTTCATGTGGTGATGACACATTACACACTAAGAACAAAGAGAGATTCCAAATTTCTTCAAAATATAATCAGTGGGTAACATGTTATGAGTAAGCTTGTAGATAAGAGATAGTCGAGTGGGACTCATCAAATATTTATTAAAATTCAAGATCTAACTAAATTATATATTTTAATCCTTGGATTCATGCAGATAAAAAGTTCTGGTATTGAGAATTCCATTTCTTTTAGTCTCCCAAACCAAAAAATCAGAGCCGTGAACAAAATTATAGTTATTAAAAATTATTTGATGTTCATCATACAAAGCAGGGTGAGGACCATCAAATTTTTTTTAATATAAATTTTAAAATCATAATTAGAGTCAACAGGATGTTAGTCATCAATAAAAGTGGAACCAATCCTATTTTATATCCATAATTATTGATTGGAGCTCTTATTCACTATCCACATGGGACAAGTCATGATGTCATGGGATGAAGATTTAATTGTGGGAAAAATATATGATTTAAAATATGCATCACTAATTTGCTTCAATCCTTCCAAAAATCATTCTTTAAGGATCCCCAAGGAAGCCAAACTATGGTGAATGAGGTTCCATGTGATTCTAGCTTGAAGAGAGTCATTAAAAAGACTGATATTCTGGATTCCCACAAAAGAATTACAAATAGGCTGACAACATGTCTTCCAAGGGATGGTGACCATCTTAATTTCATGAACACAACCACTCCAAATAATGTTTTTGATACCCAACTTCCAAAAAATACATGTTTTTGTATAATAGGTTAAAAAAATATAATTAGTAGTTTATAAAAATAGTTTCAAATCTATAGAGACTCACTTAATACAGGTAATGTAAAAACTAGAAAGTTAAGAAGTATAACATTCTATGATACCAATTATATGATTAAAGAGTTTATCAGTGGCTACAAGTGGGGGGTAAATTTTATTTTAAAAAATTAAACTAAAAAAAACCAAACCTATTAGTTATGATTTATTGGACACAAATATCATCCAATATTAAGATTTTATTAATCATACACACAAGTCATCTACGATATCAGAGATTAGATAATTAATAGGAAGTAAAAAAATTCTATGCGAAGGAACAAAGGAAATAATAAAACTGTAGAGACTTGTAATATGAAACATCATTATACAAGTAAGAAAATAATCACCAATATTTTATAATAAATAACAACATTTTTGCAATAAATTTTAAGGAATTATATAACTAAGACTTTAGGTATCCACATTTTTAACCAAACTGTAAAGGACTATGTCATTATTAAAATAAGTACCTTGATTTAAGTACATTGAAATATCTCTATCTTCTTAACCTCGAATTCCCTCAATCTACCTGATCAAAATAAACATTCTTCATATCCCTGTAAGCACTTAATCTAAACTCATATCAGACATGAAATATAAAAATGTAAAATATTCTAATCAATTTACAATACTCACTTGGATTTATTAGAACATAAAATCTATGAATATTTAAAAATAATAAGTAACAAGATGTTACATCAAAGTATGATTCATATAGATTGAGTCACAAAAGCATCATCTCCCATCTCCATGAATGAACATTTTTTATAGGTAAAAATCCAATGGTCATATTCCATGATTCTCAAAGTTGGTTGAAATAGCCTAAAATGACCTCGGCCATTACAGATGAACATGTTTGTCTATATTTTTCCAATGTCATTTTGTTAGAATCATCACAATGCTAATAAAATCTTCCATCTCATAGAAACAATTCTGATCGTTAGATTATGAGGTTTATTATTTTTATAGATAAATTTTGTTTCTATGGTGGATCAAAACTACATTAGTATAGTGGACTATACAAAGTCTTTTTGATAGACTAGACCCGATCAGTCTGATGGACTAGAGTGGGTTAGTCTAACAGACCAATCCTAGTCATTTGGATGAACCAATCTCAGTCAGTCTAATGGAATAGAATTAGTCAGTCCAATGAACCAAACGTTATTAGTATGATGTTAAAAACATTTTATTTCCATTCATATATAAGTTTTATATTCATATGATTATAATATTTTTCTACATTCTATAGAACTTAATGTATTCAATAAACAAGTAAAAAATATTGGTATATAGAAATTTAATAATACATAGCATTTATGAAAGTGTGTTTTTATTTTCAAAAGTATATATAAAATGTGTAAAAAATAGATCTTTTGACTCAAAAATCATGTTCTCATGTGACCTGAATTAATTCCATGTGGGAAATTTAGTTCCACCCAAAACGGACAATGATTAGGTGTGGTGGATGAAGTCCTTTGATTTTTACGTTTGAAGCCTCTTTGAATGTGAAATAATTTCAGTGCAAACTTTAGTTATGGGGAATTGGTGTAAAAAGTGAAGGATAGATTTGGGTCATGGAATCTAATAAAACATAGGTGTTAGAGTGATTTTCGGTTCGATCCATGGTTTCTATGCTTTTGATTGATGAATATACATATCAATTTTATTTGGTCACATATATTTCTTATAACTTGGAGATTCCAGTGGATCCTTTAGCATTAACTTATATTTTAAAAACACTTACTGAGGGTGTGTAAAGGTTCACACTTTTCTTCTAGTGGTTTGGAATGACTCTTTGAGGAGATAACGTCTTATGGGATCTTTTCATTGTGTAAATGAGACCCTATGATGTTTTTACAGAGTATCTTAGTGGGAAAGAGTTTGAATTCAATATCATCTTTCAGCTAGGGACCACAAAAATATCTTCTATGGTATATCATATGACCACCTTACAAGCTCTAGGAGCTGAGGGTGAAGTTGTAAGTCCTTATGAAGAAGGGTTCTTTTAGTCCTAGTGTGTCCCCAAGGAAATATTAGTGTCGTTTTCAAAATGTTTATATGATATATTGAATATTTTCATTTATTATCATCTCCTAAATTGGAAAATGATCATGAACAATTACTCATTTTTAATGTTTGATGTCCCATCCATGTAGTTGAATGTTAAGAGTTGGTTATCAAGGACCGATCTCAGTTTTGTCAGTTGTCAGCTAAGGGTTCATAAGGATAATATTATAAAGTTGAAATTAAGACGAATTTTTGGACACTATGAGTTATTGGTTATGCCTTTTGGTGGGACTAATTCCCCTCTATGATCATGGATCTTATGAATTTAATCTTCAACCCATACATGGATCGATTCATAGATTATTTTATCAATGATATACTTGTATTCTCCGCATTAAAGAAGGATCTTGTAGAGTATTTACAGATGGTCCTAGACATTCTTTTAGATATCCTACATCATAATAAGATCTCAAATTGTTATTTTTTGGATCTGAGAGGCTCAAATTCTATGTCATCTCATCTATGAGAATGTTTTAGCTAAAGATATTGAGAATATTGATGCAGTTCATTCTTGTGAGCCACCCAAGAGCATGGTGGATGTGTCGAGTTTCCTCACATAGTAAGGGTTCTACAAAAGAACTACATTGAGTATAAAATGATATTTGATACCTCTAGATCTATTCCTGAATTCATGTTTATGTGGAAGAAATTAATGAATGATTATGAGTTTGGAAAGTTGAGACCCCAAGAGTAGTTTTATGCGATCCATGATTAGGATTTGGATGTGGTAGTTGTTTCCTTGAATATGTGAATTTTTTTATCCTAGGTTAGTGTTTTGTTGTTTTATTATATTAATTGAGAGTCTCAAGTACATATTATCTCATAGATATCTCTTCCTGATATAAAGGTGTTAGTTTGAGTTCTTGTGGGACTATTAATTTGAGATAGTCTATATTCCAAAGATAGAAAATGTAATTGAAGATACCATTAGTAGGAAATCTAGATCTTGGTTGGTGTAAGTGGAGCCAGATTAGTTATCCTTATTATAGCTAACCATGGTGTAGGAAAATGTGGTAATTTCTCTCCTGTCCATGGTAGTGTCTCCACTTCTACTTCATCATTTGAGAAATGCTCAGTTTGGAGATGTCTATTGTGAAGTTTTACATAACTAGATATCCTCAGGTGATTCACTAGATAAATTTCTTGAAGGATTTGGGTACTTCATCATTTTCTTAGGATGGATGGTAGTTTTGATTGTATTCTAAGATGGGGTGTTTAGAGAGTTTCATACCTCTTCCGGGACTATGCATCTGGCTGTGGAAAATATGTAAAAGCACTTTCGGGTGTAGTTTTGGTGGGATGGAATGAACCAGAGAATACATGAGTTTGTTACTTGATGTCTTATATGTTATCAAGTAAATGATAATAATCAGATTCTATTAGTTGTGAATGAAATTATTTTCCTCGTTTGGGGGGATATATAGAGAGCCAATGTTTTAGACTTTGGTCAAAACTAAGAGGATTACTTTTTCTTGGTAGATTTTGATTATAATGATAGAATCACTCTATTATTTTAATAATAACATTCAAGACCCTATATGGGAGACCCTATGGGTCACTTGTGTGATAAACTGAGATTGGAAAGGAATCCCTTGTTGAGCCATAGTTGGTGTAAGGAACGATAGTGAAGTTTTAGGTGACCCATGGGCAATTTGGGATAGCTCTATGTCTAAATAAATCTTAAACAGACTGACATCATGGACCTTTATATTTCGATCAATGAGACCATGTATTATTTCGAGTCTTCCCATGATTTAGATTTTGGAGTTTTGGATGTGGATTATGCTTTCCCCGTAGTTATTTTGGGATGTATGAGTTTCTGTGTTGGATTTGTGTGGGTTTTTATCACTGGGCCATACCCAAAAAATTGGAATGAGTGCTTGATTTCTTCTATGTATTAACGTTGAGTAGATAAATGTATGAAACATAAAACATGATTGACTAGGATGAGATGCCCATTGAATATTGGAGTACTTAGTAGTAGTCAAGGATTATCGGGTTAAGATCATACATGGATGGAACATTCCTTTGGTTCATGTGCTTTGGTAGATTGTGAGTGTTCATTATATCTCCTAGTAATGTAAGAGTCTGATGTAGAGTTAGTAACACCACATTTTTTATGTTGTGATTTCTGGGGTAAAATCCTTGAACCAGGGGAGAATGTAATGCATCCATTTTATTTGGTTTATTCCTTTGGATATTTGTAAATATATCATTGGATTTTTCATTAGATTCATCATTGTGTTTGGGTGATACCAAACCTCTAAATTTATATTTTTAAAAAAATTATTATATATTAAACTTCCGAAAAACATATTATTGTAATAAATGGTTTTCCTATTGATCAGGATAATATATGGGAAATCTGAGACCGAAGCAATTTTTATTATGAGAGATTTACCCTATCCATGACCAAAAGTTTTTTAGTGTTAGGCGTTTAGTCGAGGGAACTGATGAGGGGAGCGTTAAATGAATGAAATAATATATTGATTTAATTTTTGTATATGAACCAAAACGTAAACCTCCTATATAAATATACCATTATGGAAAATATCTTAGTTTTATTGCATAACCATGGGTGATTAGATAGGAGGATGAGGAGAGCTTTGTTTGGGTCAATAAACCCATGAAAGTTGATCAACAATGAACAATTGAAGAGAATCATGAGACAAAAGATGAAAATAGTGGTATCATCTTTTTCCTCACTAAAAGATGAGTTCTTCACCAATTATTGACACATTTCAGAGATATGGATAATTATTTTATGATTTCCTCCCTTGGTTTATTTGATAAGAATTAATTTTTTTATCTGTTTTATTATTATATAATTTCTTTTCCTTTGCATGAGCCCATATTCTATAAATATCCTAGATCCTATTTGTCTCTTTAATTGTTCCAATTATTTTCATTGTTTTTATTCTACAAATTATGATCGTTGGATGGATTCATATCAATCACTAGTGATTTCACTTTGATTGTGCCCCTCTTCCATTTTTTTTCTTCACGTTATCCTTCATTGGACTACGGGGTCAGTGATTTGACAATACATGAGTTTTTTGATCAGGATTAAGCCTCTAGATGCGTGATGAATATATTAATGGAAATGGATTGGTAGTGTGTAAATGTCTTGAGGTGGAATAAGTGGGTTATGGATTTTTTTTGGATTGGGGATTAAGACCCTATTATAGAGATGAGAGGCATTGAAGATAAAGATTAGGTAAATATATTCCTATTTACAAGACACAAAAGTCCTAGAAATTATAAATTGAGGTGCTTTAATTCTGTTTTGAGTTTTGAAATGGTGAGGAAGGTGGAGGTGAAGGTGGATTTAAAATCAACATAAGAAACACTAGTTCCTATAAATTTTATGGCATGAACTATTGTAAAAAAGAGGAAAACATGTCGTGTAGTCCATGTTCGTACATTGGATAGGGTTTTGGATGAGTTAAATGTCACACACTGCATGGATAGGCCTGTATTCCATGTGGTCCTCCCCATGAATCCATGCAATGTGTTGTAGGTACATGCCCAGGTCCCCATGTGGATAGACATGCTATGTACATTAAGGGATAAGATGTGTATATGTACATGGATACCTGAGCTATGTACTCTGTGTACAAGGTTAAGACATTGAGTAAATGTACCCATTGCATGACCTAATCTACATTCCATGTAGTGTCACATAGCTAGCCATTCCATGCCTATTAGAGGACATGCTCTTGGTGTTTACGAGGATTCACATGCCATGTGACCCTATGTACAAAACTTGTACTTTTTATTACATTATGAGTATAGTGAGGTGACATAACCATGGTTTGGATTCATTGTACTTTCTATGTACCATAATAGTACATGGAGTGTACTCTCCTTAGAATATTCTACTTTTTTTACCTCCTTCATTGGGACTCAGATTTAGACCCATGAGTAGTTTATCCTGATTCATTTTTCATGTGGAATGTTATGGTGTAATTCATTTCAGCATCAGAGATATGACATGAGGTGATATTATAAAGGCACATCTATTGTAACTCTTATCTAGTGGTAGAGTGTGGACCTGGTCATTGAACTGTTACCAAGGTCAATACACCCCAATATTTCTTTGGATTGTGGGTCTCCCATAACATTAATATAGGTATATATGGTGCTCCCCCACATTATAGAGGGTGTGGGTCCTCTATCCAATGAGTATACTCCCTGTCATTAATCTCTGGCGATGTGTGTTTCTTCCATTGGGGGAGTTATACATTAAATGTGGTATACATTGATGAGGTGTGAGGAAAAAATATTCTTGAGAGTTTATGGGATATAATTCTTGAAGTGATAGTTCTCCCTCATATGTTACACATAGTAGTGAGGGACATTCCCTCTATTATGTATCTCATGTGCTTATGTGGTATGTTGGCATCAGTGATGGGTTCTTTGGGGCTATGAGGATATTTTCAATTCTTTGGAGGCTATGGACATAGAGATTCCCTTTCTTTCTACTCTTAGGGTTCTTTTGAGCATATCTAATATTGGCATTCCTTTAAACTTTTTCTTATGTTTTTGAAATTAATATTCATTATTTATATTACTTTGACTTAATGATTTTTTAGGTTTCCTTTTGGGTATATATATACTCACTCCAAAATGGTATTTTCCCACACATTTTGTGTCTAGTACAATTAATACACATATCATCGGTGTTTTTGGTAGACTATGTATCAGTGGAGCTTAACACTACATAGCGGTGCTAAAAATGTTAGATATTAAAGCTCTGGGATCTTGAGTTATGAACTCCCTTTATCTAATATTTATAATTTTTTTTCAGTTTGGGTTTCCCTTATATTTCTTCTTGGGAATGTATTTTTAACTTTATACTTCTTTTTACCTTATTATACTTTCATAAGTATTTTCTAGATGATTTTTAAATGCATTTTTTACACTCAATATAATTAGTCTTTTATTATATATCCACACAATTTCATTAAGTCAGTTGTGTTCATGCATATAAATACTTAAGTCCGTGGCCTCCCATTTTTTTTTATTCCTTCTTAGTTATTTTTGGTGGTACCTAGCCTATTGGAGGTGGGGTTATGGTGTTACTCTCAGTTTACCATCAGCAACATGGGCCCCAGTGGGTCCAAACATGATAGAGATATAATTCCAAATGTTATTATTTAAAAAGTGTGATACTATAAAAAAATTTAATTCATAAAGAAAAATTCACTAGTAAATAATCAATATTTTTCAGTATTTAAAAGAAAAATTAAACACTAATAAATACTAGTATTTTTAGTAATAATAAAAAGTGAAACTTTTAATAAATTCTAAATAATTATTATATTGGCAGTGGCCCATATATGTTGATAATGTATTAAATAACACATTCTTTAATAGTTAAACAAAAAAATAAGTCATATAGAATTTTTTTTTAAATAATAAAAATAATTCATTATATTAGAAAAATTTTAAACAAATTTTTTTAGCTATAGTCAAGATTATTTCAAACAATGAAAGAAATATATTTTTTACTTAATTTAAATACAACCATATTTTTTGGCCTAAATCCCAAATATCATAGAGTAGGTCAGGTAAATATCATTGAGTTTTGTGAAAAAAATAACAATAAATAGGAGATAAGAGACAATATTTGGAGAACATACCTTAAAATAGGAAGAAACAAATAGAGAAGGGGAAGTTGTTCATGCTACTTATGAAGAAGAAGGTTATCTTGAAGTAGAATGACAACACACTATAAAGAAGTATAAAGGGAGATTGCGAAGGAGAAGAGGAGGTTCATGTGATATAGGAATATATAAATGGTAAAATGAGGTTGAATTTAGGGAGGAAGGAGGAGAAGGGGATAGAACAGGGGAAAAAGAAGGAGGATTGGAGGTGAGTTTTATTCAAAAAAAGGAAGGAGGAAAGGGTAATGTAAAAATAGTGTTTAAATGACAATTTTTTTTAATAACTATCAATATTATGAATAATATTGATGATTTTTTAAATAAAAACCTCTAATATTTCATAAAAAGTGATTATATTTAACCATATCTATAAAGGTTTACTTACATATAATTAGATATTTTCATGGAACCTCCTATGGGCTTTACTTTTCCTAGATAATAAAGAAGATTTTTCTTACTGGTGAAATCTATTTATTAGAAAAAACAATATCCAAATCATTGTAATATAAATTATTATCATTTAATATTATTAAATGGGTTTAAGATGAATGAGTTTTATGAATGTGTATATATTAGAAACACTCAAGATGGATATGTCAATGTATTATTGTATTTCAATGATATGGTAATATTTAGAAGAAATATAGATATAACTAAAACCACAGAATGTGTTTTCACAAAAAAAATTTAAATTAAATACTTGAGAGTGGATGATTTTATTTTGGTAACTCAAATACATATTACACATGAAGTGTTGGTATTATTGTAGTATCATTATATTGAGAGTAATTTACAAAAAATAATAATCTATATGTAAAACCCATATAGCCTTTGATAGATGTAAATATATATATTTTGAAGTACTCTGGAGAAATAAAATATTAGTTAGGGTTTGATAATATTCTATGTATTTTGATATATGTCATGAATTACACTTGACCAGTCAAATATTTTTAAATAATAGAGCTATGTCAATTTATAATAAATCTAATTAATCTCTATTAGAAGAATATGAAATGAGTATTGGGATATTTAGAATATAAAAAAAATTCATCAAACTATATTATAATAGATCATAATTTACATACATAGATATTAATTCAATTTTTAATAGTGTTCATGACAATACATAACAAAACCATGCTAGTACCATATAATTTTAGTGTCTTTAGAAACTTGTAAACCTAAATAACTGGTTCATAAGACATATACATTGTTTCCCGCTTATTCCATCATAACTAGAACCCTTTCGACATATCTTACTTAATAACCTTCTTCATGACCTGAGGAAAGTAAACATATAAAATGGTGAGATCCGATGCTCATTAAGGGGAAAAGGGAGTTATCAATCATATCATAATCATAGGACATAAGAACATAACATTTGAAAATATTATCCTATATATGAAATATCACAATATCATGTCATATGATAAATTAGAAAAGTTCATAAGAATTAATGATAGTATCCCAAAATTTATAATATAAGACATAAAATTATGGGGAATAAACTTATGCATAGAAAATAATTTCATATTAGTCAAGGATTATTTTCAATACCTTCATAGTGGACAAATTCCATTATTGAACTGAGTTCACTCCTCATTCTAGGCCTATATTACTAAATTGAGATCTTTTCCCATTCCATCTCTGTCTATCTCATAGGAAGAAATATTTTACCAATGAATTGTATGGAGATATAGGTACCACCAATATCACAATAAAATTATTCTTATATGTTATACAAAAATATAAATTATTCATCGTAACATAACCTAAAGAATAAAATGGGTCTCTTAAACATCCTTCCATCATAACATAATTACATGTAAAATAAATGGATTTCATAAATTGAATTCCATAATAAACATAATAAAATAATTGTAAAAATATTTATAGTATGCTTGAAACATAACTCAATTAATTAATTTCATCTTAGATGTAAAATAATTTTGATAGAACCTTGAAAATTAATTCTTGAGGAAAATATCGTTTCCTCCTCCATAAAATTGTGTTTTCTCATAATTCCACACAATTTTTAAAGAAAATAATTTATTTGATAATAAAAATGAAATATTATGAAGGAATATTAATTTAAATAAGTTTTTATAATAATGTTAAATTTTTTATTTTCGTATAAGTTAAAAGAAAACATTCTTCAAGTAGTTTTTTCAGAAAGTCAAAAAGTACCTCATATCAAAAATGACCAATGATTCCTTTCATACAAATTAATAAAAATTAAAAAATGGGTAAAATTAAATTTAAACAATTTTATAAGGTTATAAATAATATTTTGGAAGACATATTTAGTAAACATTGTCATAGATGATAAATATACGCCGGTATATAATTACGTATAAACAATCTCGGATAATAATGATATTTCAAAAATATCCCTTACCTTAGGTCTGATATCCTTTTAATATATATGAACCTCATATATAATTATTTAAATAATGTCTCTATTTTATTCCATAATCAAATCCTTTTATATTATATCATCAATGATCATATTATCATCAATTTATTAATAACATTTCATTAATACTCGTTATTTATGCATTACTTACTTTATTTTATTATACATGTTTTGTTAAATAAGTTATGGTTATCATTCTTAGGTAATAGTTATATCAATTAAAAATTATTTTAACATAATATATATTGTATTTATTCATTCTATACTTTTTTATAATATTTCTTTAATCGATATCATGTTGAATGAATTACGTCACATCGTGGAGACGGTAGGTCGTACATATGCTGGAGCGATGATATCATTCATTTAATTATGATATTATAGGGAAGTGGATAATATATATATTGTCATAGAATAAATAAATTTTTATAATATTCATATATATTTATTATTTCCATAATTATACCCATCCAAGTAATGTGGTGCTGAAAAATAGATTACACCTCGACATGGAGGCGACAAACTGTAATTACACAGACGTGGTGATTTTATTTTTCATAGGATGGATAGAAGCTGGAATAAAGTTGTTCCATAACCATAATAATATCTTATTATATAGTTGATATTGTATTTATTACATAAAAATTTAAGCAACCAAGGAAAATGAAGTAAAAGTATAAATGACCTTGAGAGAGTTGGTAAAGGCGATTACCTTTTCTTCAGTGAGCTCCGTATAGATTTCCTCTTAAAGACACTAAAGTTTGTATTTTGAGAATACTGGAACCTCTAGACTATGACTAGGGAAGTTTATAAGAGAAATTGGTATTCTTTGGATGAACATGAATGAAAAATAAGTTATGAATAAACGAGGGAGGACATTTCCCTTTATAGTTGAGGTTGATAGTACCTTAGTAATTTCCATACGTATTAATTTATAATAAATTCAAAAGAAATCCAAATACCACAAAAATGTATTAGTTTAAAATATAATATATGATAATGGTTTAATATCACCAACCTATAATTTTTAGGCATGTTTTTATGTCCATATAATCCTTATCATTTTCATTTGACACTTAGTTATTCTATTTAATTTTAACTATGGTAACAAATATTTCAATATTAAAAGTGGTTAATATTTATATATTTGATGTAAATTAGAACATAAATGAATATACTAGATCATTTTAGACCATATTTTAATTATTATATATATTTTTTAAAAAATTATTGTTTTTAAATAATTTAACCGTACATTATATTGATAAACCATCAATAGTGTCAATTTTGACACAATTCAATTCATAGATTTTTAAAAGTATAAAGATAAAAAGTTAATGTCGAACCAAATATTTTACTATATTAATAAGAGGCTAAGGTCATATAATTTTATTGGATATATTAATTATCTCAAATTATATTTAGTTTAATATTTTTATTCAAATTTATTTGTTATCTCTATTAATAAAAAGAATTACTACATTGATTTTGTGTAATTATTTAATATAATTGTTCTTGAATATAAATTAGAAATAAAATCATAATATGAATATATATCCTATATATTTAATAATAATACTTTTATTTGAATACATATTATGGAAAATCCCACATTAAAAATGTTATATTTATTAAAGCACGAATGCGACAACTTTAACATCACTTTAAATAAAATATTATAAGTGTCATAATCATTTCCATATAGCTTAAAATAGTCAATAAATCTACCCTTGTATGACTTTGGTATAGATATAATCTAAATATAATATTTTTTCAAGATTTAGAGTCTTTTAATATAAATTCTTTTATTTATTTTGGATTAATTAAATAATTTCTTTATCATACATGTATAAGCCTTTAAGGTAATTATTTATTTAATAAAAATAAAAAATAAATTAACATTAGAAATAAAAAATTATCTTTAAAAATAGTATTTATATTAGAATTTATCATATGTATAACATTATATTAGAAATTATATAGTTACTAAAATTTGAGTAAGTCATATTTATCTTTTCATTAAATAAAATAAATTAATTATCCTCATCTCATAAAAGTGGCTTCCAAAGGATACCATTCCTACCCAAGGATTATTTAGGTCAAACAAAACTCATACAATGATATTATGACATGTATTAGGGTAATTTTATAATATTAGTTTTACCCTTAATCACCTGATTTACCCTTTTAGTGTATTAATAAAAATTACCGATAATACTATTCATAATGCAAAAAACAAAAGAAAGATATCTACATAATTTGGACATAATAATTAAAAATATGAAATCAATTTTTAAAAATTCAAGAAAAAAAATCTTTAGTAATTAATTTAAAATTTATATCACTGTTGAAATGAGAAAACGAGTTTTTAAGAGTTAAAACATTGCACAATATTGAAATGTTTTTAAATCTTAATTCAATGTAAAATAAATGAAAATGACCTAAATTATATTGACTGATAAAAATATAATCTACTTATACTTTTAAACCATTCAATAATATAATTTAACCATATGAACTATTTGGATGAAAAAATTGTTTTCAATTATAATTTATTATATTTTTAGTATTCATCAAAACTTGAACGTTATTAGAAAATTTTCAAAACGTCATACAAAGTAAATTTTTATATTAGGATTACAATTATGATGTAAATTTTTTCATATAAAAATTATTACTGGGTCAAAATTTTAATTTAAAGATGGTTCTCTATTTAGAGGAGGTAAAATTACCCTTTTGAAAAATATAGGTTTTTATACATAAAATACTATTTATTCATATCCTATTACCAAAATATCTATTTTATAAATTTAAAAAATATTTTATCAAATATATAACATATATATTTCATTAATTACATTTACTAATAATAAATAACTTAATTTATTAATAAAAAATACAATTATTTCCTTAAACAATAATTGGTAGCTAAATAATTCCCCATATACTTTCATATGTTTTTTATATTTATTCCTGCTAACTTGATGGATTAGTTATAATGATCATTTTATACAAATGGAATCTTGAGATTCATTTAAACATATGATTACGTGTGTTTCCCTCTGGAATTGGGGATGACCTCCTTGATTGAAGGTTCA
Organism: Viscum album; assembly: GCA_963277665.1. NCBI lineage: Eukaryota > Viridiplantae > Streptophyta > Magnoliopsida > Santalales > Viscaceae > Viscum > Viscum album. Next base: position 1,520,792,121 of record OY728152.1, on the reverse strand, counting down.
AACATTCCAATCGGTTTCTAACGGGTTTTTTCGTAGAACCAGAAACATCCAATGATTCCACATCCATTTGGACCTACTTTCCAAAGGTAGGCACTCATTAGTTTGTGGACTTATGAGGTTTAGGAATTTTCATTGGTCGAGAGGATGGGAGTTCGGACTCATCACACCTTTGTGAGGGGAATTATTGTCAACTTCGGGAATCTCTTTATAGATTTAAGTTATGTTCGTGAATCCTTATTACATTACCAAGTATAAAATGATATTTCCTTTAGTCTGACAATAAATGATTGATATGTAGGAAATTCAGATCTTTTATTTGTATTTGAGGTTCTCCATCGATGGAGAATCATCGCTATTTGTTAGAGATTCTTATTCAATGGTATCCTTCAATAAATAAAAGTATCTTGGGCATTATGATGATCATACTAGTTTTAAATCCACTCAGTGGTGCACTTGAATTATATTGTCATTCAGAAGGACATGAATTATTTCAGAGTTGGGATCGTATCCGCAGATGGACTACCTACGTAGCCTTTGTTTAGAAAAAGAATCAGAACCCACGTAGTTCGAGTAAGGGAGTATGATGTTTATGATTGATGGCTCAAAGAAGGATTTCATAATTACTTTTACACTCTAAGCTCACGTGAGTCATGCTCTGTGTGAGAAACAAGAGGTATTGGTAAAAAATCAGACAATTGTTCCATGAAAGATGCAATCATAAGAAATGATGTTGGGATTATCTATGTATGACTGCCCAAAATAGATGAAGATTAAGATTTACTTCAGGGAAGAAATCCAGGAACATGGTCCATAAAGGTATATGTACTTTATGTAGATTTGGATACTCTAATTTGGGGCTTACTCCTGAAAAGGAGGCCCAAATTAGGAGGGGACTTATGATTGGGTTTTACTCCATATCAAAAAGTAAATTTGGATTGGTTAAGAGAGATTAAGGCTGGGGCTTACTCATGAGAAGAAGGCCCAGGTTAAGGGACTTAAAAAATTTAGGGATTTGGGGATTACTCTTAAGGAGGATGCCCAGATCTGAAAATTATTACTGGGGCTTATTCCTGAAAAGGAGGCCCAGGTTAATGATGACTTGGTGCTTACTCCTAAGGAGGATACCTAGATTTGAAAATTATTACTGGGGCTTATTCCTGAAAAGGTGGCACAGGTTAATGAGGACTTGGGGCTTACTCCTAAGGAGGATGCCCAGATTTGAAAATTATGACTTAGGCTTATTCCTGAAAAGGAGGCCCAGGTTAATGAGGAATTGGGGCTTACTCCTAAGGAGGATGCCCAGATTTGAAAATTATGACTCGGGCTTATTCCAGAAAAGGAGGCCCAAGTTAATGAGGACTTGGGTCTTACTCCTAAGGAGGATGCCCAGATTTGAAAATTATGATTGGGGATTATTCCTAAAAATGAGGCCCAGGTTAATGGTTTCTATCATTTTAAAGGATGAGGTTGAATGAATGAAATATCAATATATAGTGACATAAAGATGTGTACATCACTAGGTTTGGAGAGATATTCCACAGAATTCCTTGAAGATAAGGAATTCAAATCAAGAAATCATGCCATAAATGGCTTTGAAGAGTGTCTTGAAGATTTAATCTTGAATAGGATAGGTGGAATGGCATAAGAAGGGTAAAATGGGCAAGAAGGGAACCCAAAAAGGTAGGGGCGCGCAAGTCCTCGTAGGCGTGCAGGTACTGCGTGGGAGCACAAGTTCTGGTCGCGCAGGTATACCTACAAAACACATGGGTACTAGCGCGATGGTTAACCAGTAGGGTAATACTTGAGAGACTCTTGGTTAAAGCCTTTAGAATCATCTTGAGGTTCTTCCAGAAGAGTGGCACACAAGTTCTATTGAAGGAGTTAGGCGGCGTGCAAGTGTGTCCATTCCCCTTAAGGGCTGGCCACTCAGGCGTGAAAGTGTTGATGAGTTTCAACACTTAGGCCTTCCTCCCCATCTTTAGATATTCCTTTCTAGGTAAGAAATTACCTTATAAGTGTTTCTGAAGCTTTGAGAAGAGACTATGGCGCCTGGAGCTCAAATATGGGTTTCTAGAAAAATTCCTCTAGAAATGGGGGGCCCACAGGGTCTATTTATTGGCTGGAGAAGACCCCAAGCGGTTATTACTTAGGGCGTGAAAGTGTAATTGCGCAACCATTGCAGTGCGCAAGTGTACTTGCGCGACCATCGTAGATCTTGCGCGACCCTTGTGCAACATTCTTCTTATTCCATCCTTTGTCAATTTTTGATATTTGTACAAAGGTTGAATCACATTGAGTTAAGATAATACCCTTTTCCAATATTTATATTTTGTGACAAAAGGAGCGTCAACAAATGTACCCCCTCAGAGTTGGATCCAAAAGAAATGCGGATTTGACTATGAGGAAATCGAGAATCAAAAGAAAATTGGGGAACGCAGGGTAGGGAGTGAAAATGAGCTTCGGGTGCACAGGGCTTGGCGCGCCGGGATACAACCTTTGATCACGCAGGTTACAGCGCGCAGGGTCATGGCCGCGTCTATAAATAGGGGGCTTCATTCCGTGCAATGCACTCAGCTCTCACGGACTTCTTGCTCTCGGCGCGCAGCTTGGATCTCAGCCTTTGGCTCATCCACTCTTCTTTTTCTTATGTCGCGCTACTGTTAAGGTATTTAGACTTTCGCGGTGATACCTGCGCGACCAATACTTGTGCGACCAAAGAATATTTGTGCGCCAACTATGGGACTTGCGTGCCTTAATGAATTAGTCAATTTCTTCAAATCCTTCACAAATTTTATGAAAAATTAACATACTTTAAGTGTTAATTATTAAACTTTTGTGAAGATCAAATGGATCCAAAGAGAATCGGAACAGCTGATGAACTGGCGAGTAAAATAATTAATGAGATGATGGACATCGTTGGCCATGATTACTATTCCATCTGCGAAATCACTCTTCCGGACTTGGCTAAGCATCTGAAGAAATTTCATCATGGTTTCACACACATCATTTATCTGCCTATGTATGGCCATGGTCACTTGCAAGATGTCAATTTTCCAGAGGAAAAGAACTATCTCCTGCCTACCTGGTTTTAGTCATATACCAACATTTCTTCAGCGAATGTCTCAATCGAAGGAACATTTTCAAATGATGGAACAGTAAAGAAAGCTTATATAATTCATCATAGCTCGTGTTCTCCATATCTGAAACTTCACAAGCCTGAGTTGCAACCACATTTTTATCCTTCAGTCTTTTGAAACTCTCAGATGGATCAATCCAAAGGATCGAAGGAAAAATGGGAATTCCATTCTGGAGGAGGGGTGAAGCCAAGTTGAATGTGGGCTTATTGGGTGCGACAAAATTGTGAAGAGTTTATCGAGGATCTGAAGGGAGATGTAATTTATGAAGCTGTCTGGGCTGGGCAGACATATGTTTATAGGAATGATAATTTTGCACTGGAATTGCTTAGCCGCTGGAGCCCGGAAACTAATTCTTTCCATCTGACCCATGGAGAAGTAGGAATTAGTTTGTCGGATGTCTACAAGATCTCTGGGGTTCCAATCCTGGGTGATATGTATGATGAATTCATCCCTCCAAAGGCATCCATGAATGATCTAGAGAAGACTCCAGATTTGGTTCGAGAGTTATTGAAGATTTATCATAAGCTCAAAATCATAAAGACTTCAAAGACTTATTCTAGAAGGGATATTCATCCAGAGGAATGGATGAATGTGTTTCTCAAGAAGAATAGGGAAAAGGGGCCCACCTGTACTCGTCCTACTAGCTTCCCTAGAGAAGATAAGAGAGGTATTCCTGGCACATTCTGGCAGACTCTAGAAGCAGGAGAGTTTGAGAAATGGGGGTATGAAGTGAATCATAAAATCCCAAAGAAGACCCGTATGGTAGGATTTTTAGCCTTATGGCTCAGTGTCTATATTTTTCCAGTTAGAGATTCGAAGGGAGGCATCAGGACAGGGACCTTCGTTATCTCAACCAAGTTTACTGAGAGGAAGATGGTGGGGTTGGCTACCCCAGTTTTGGAAAAGATTCAAAGGATCATGCTCCATGTCTATATGGGTAAGTCTCCTTGGAGATTAGTGGGACCATTCCAGTTTTATGGGGATGGATCGCCACTCACTTCCGGACATATGCTGTTCAAAATGGAAAACAGATTCCCAGAAGTTCATTCAGGCCATCTATTCAGGCCTTCTCTGGAATTTTTCCTTTGTACCTCAATGCTTATGATATTAGGCCAAGGCTGGGTATGCATAAGGAATTCCACTTCTTTCCCTATGGAAATCCACCGATAGGGTAATTTGTTAACGATGGATCAACCATCTTAGAACAGAGGTCTTATATGCTCCCCTGTAGAGATAGTGTATTGGCCACCAGAATTGATGGAGAAATTATATGTGAGGCCTATACTCCATATCTATTTTCATGCCAATTCAAGTGTCTGCAAACAACTGTTGTATCTCCTCCAGTGCACGTCAGATCAGATCTGCATCCAATGGTTGCTCAGCAACTATGGTTGCTAATGGCTATGGAAAGGACTGGGGCAGTCTTTGACTTACCAAATACTGAAGCAGTAAGCAATTTGACTGTATGGTATGCTGAAAACTGGATAGCGTCATATCCTGAGGCCATATTGAATAAACCTGTTGATCGGGTTTGGAAGAAAAAGATAACCATTATGAAAGAAAAAATTCATGTGGTAGGTGATTCTTCCACTGCTAAAGCTGGTTCACCGAGTTCTTCAACTGAGGCTGATTCATCAGATTCTCAGGAAATACAACATGTGTCAAAACGGCCCCATGCTATATATAACCCCCTTGTCAGAATCAAGAGATCCACTCCATCAAATCCTGGTGAGTAACTTTATTGAGTAAATTTTAATTGCAAGTAACTTTATAGAGTAACAAGTTTTCATTCTCTTTTTAAAGTTGAAAGAGCTAGAAAGAAATTAAAATCCAAGGTTGTAGGACCCTCTTCACAACCTTCTAGTACACCTGCATATCTACGACTAGAGGCCATCCAGACATGGCGGGATGTATACTGCAATACTGAAACTATATGGATGGAGTTATGTGAAGGGTTACGTATTCCTGGAAAAGGGACTCTTCAGGATCCTGCGAATATTCATTTCAAGGATAACCCTGATGAATTAAGAGCCTATGTCAAATAGTAGAAGGCCTACATATATGCCACCAATTATTCTATCCCTATCACCAAGTGGGTGAAGGAAATGATGGATCATGATGCCACGGATGAGGAGTGGAATGAGTATGTGGCTCCTGAAGATGTAAGTTTTCTTTCCTTATTTGCCTTTCAACTTGATTTCAGTCAAAGATTTGTTATTCAAGGAAATAGTTTTCTTCATCTTGCAGCTTTCCGAAACTACTAAGGTTCCTTCTCCACAGTATGGCCCTAGTGGTACTGCCATCAGGGCTGTTACTGAATCTCCTCACGAACCAGGTGGGATATCTCTAGGCTAACATGCCATGGATGAGGAGTTTCACATGGCTTTCCCCTCTCCCATCCAGGTACCTATAATGGAGACTTCTGATACTCCCAAAAAGCCAAGGAAGAAAAAACATCGTAGGAAGAATACTATAGCTAAACGCTTCATTAGTAGTGGAAACTTTTTCAGATAATCATGAGTCCTAAACCATGAAAAGATTGCTCATTTTCCTTGGGATTTCAGGGGAATATTCAATTTCCCCTCTGAGGGAAAGGACTGATCCCCCTTTGAGTACTATGAAGGGTGCTGTGGAACAATTAAAAATTCAAGCTGACTTGGATGGTCTTGGAGAAGAGCTAGCATATGTTCCCAGTATTCCTCCTACTACTGTTGTAAGAAGAGAAGAACCTATTTCTGGTAAGCCAACAATGCTTCATAAAAATGTTGAATGAAACGCTGAATGACTTCCATTCTGTGATACTTCAGGTTCAACTCCTGCATTAGAGCTTTTGGCGGCTATTGCAACTGATTCCATGATTTTAACTGAAGATTTTGTCCAGAGTTAGGGGCCGCAGGACGTAAATCTCCAAGAAGATACATCCAATGCTCCTACTGGTGATATTAACCCGGATTATGAAATATCATTGGATGAAATGATGAATCGTGGCATGTATTTCAGAGAATTTTATAATCATTCCAAGTTATCATGTGACTTAGAATACCTTGGGCGTGAGTGTTATCCTTCGTCCAGTAAATTTTCTTATAATTTACACTTCTAATCATGACTGAAAATAATATGCAGTTCCATCTATAGAAGCTGATGAACTGCAAATTCATGAAGAGGGTTTGGACATTAATGTCAAACCTACCATTGTAGAAACATTTTCTCAGGTAGAGCTAAACCCAGTAAACCCATTGGAGACCCGTCTTGAAGATCCTGTTGAGACTGGGAAAGATGGGGAGGAGTCATCTCAGGTAGCTGATCTACCGTCAGGTAAGGGATAACAATATTTTTTATTTGTACTTAATTTTCAAGACAATCGATTCTTTTGTTATCCTTTGAAGCTAACCAAAGATTTCAATTAATTATGCAGGGCCATCAATAACAGTTGCTAGATTTGGAGGCGAGGCCTCAGCCTCTGCCCCAACGGGAATTGAAAACGAAGAAGCACAGGTCAGGGGGAAGGAGCACAACAGGGCACTTCTTTAAGTGCATTAATCCCATATTACATGGCCCCATGTGATGATGATGTTGAATCAGACCCAGAGGTTCTTAAAGCGTTCATATTTTCACGATGCAATGCATGGAACAACATATGGAAAATCATATCTGAGGTGCCTTTAAAAGAGCTATCATCGAATATCCCTCGATTTTCATCCCATTTTTTCATGCTAGGACTTAGCGGTTTTGGATATGAAAAGATCCATGCCGCGGTGAAAAAGGTCATCTTCAGGAGGGAGCAGGCGTAAAAGTGTCACGAAGATCTGACCAGGGAGAAACTGTCAGTTAACATTGGTGAATTTGAGGATGTGGTATCCCGAGCTGAGGCTGATTATGCTTCCAAGATGAAGGAGATGAAGCATAAAATCAAAGAAAAAGTCATCCAGAAGGTGAAAATCCAGCAACAGTTAGATGCTGTTACTGGGGAACTTGATCAGCTCAATAATTCATTGGAGGGGGTTCAAACGAATGGTATGAAAGACATTGCATATTCCAAGAAGGAACTCCATCAAGCTGAGAAGAGTGAAGTTGGTCGAGTGCACGAGCTTCAAGTAGCTTCTGATGAAGCTTAGGATGTTGTACATCAAGTGAAGACTTATGTTGAAATTCTTTTGTAATTTCTTGAAAAAGATAAGAGGATCCAGTCTGTGGATGTCTGTCTAATTCTTGTGCATCAAATGGAAAGAATTCTTTCATCTTCAATTACTTGTGGATGTATTTTCCTACTACCTGCTTTAAAGTTTACCTAATCCAATGGGCCTAGTAAGCATAATTTGATTTTTTACTCGGATTAATGTAAATAACCCTACAAACTTTGAACCTTTTAATTGCTCAATATTACCTAAATCATACAAAATGTATGTTTAGTGAGCTAGAACTTGACATTTATTCAGAGTTCCTTTGTATTTTGTGGGAAGTTTAAATTCATGCACGTCGGACATAAAAAGGTTAATGTTTAAGGTCAAAAATAGCATTGACCAAAATGGATTAAAATTGACTCAATTCCTTGAAAATTTATCTGAAAACATATTACCATACTCAAGTATGAGGGAAAATATGTAAATTATGACTTAAGAATATTTGAATCTGAGAAATGATATGAAAAAGAGATAAAAGGCATCAGAATAAGTAGTTTCTAAGAATGAAGTTACTATTATTTAACAAACCCGTTAGGGGGTTGAATTATGCAGGGACACTAAAGGGCATTGGCTGCATAGTCAAAAGAATTTGGAAATGATAAGACGATTCCATTTAAATAATTTTGTAAAAAGAAAATCATGAAAAAAATTACTTTTAAAAATAATATTATAATAGTTAAAAACTTATATAAAACATTTTTAGAAAACATTTATATGTAAGAGAATGTTTTAAAAAAAAGAGAGAAATAAGGTGGATTTTCCTTTAAAATATATTTTTGGTCTCTTGATCTGTTATGGTCTGGAAAATGAAATTTAAAAAGGTTTTTTAAATAAATAACTAGAGTATAATAAAATTCAAAATTTTGTTTTGAGGTATATCCTATGATTTTGCTATTATAATCTAAATCATAAACAATCCTAACAAATAATGAGATTGTAACTTAACACTCTTACCACTTTGTTAACTTTTGAATCATAATTCCCATAAAATAAATATCCTTATATCGAATTTTAAATCCCCATATTTTTTAAATAATAACTATAAAATACATTCATGTGAATTATATACACCACAAAAAATAAATATTTTATTTATAAGGATTGTGACCCAAAATAACAAATGTGAGACAAAAATATCTTTCCTTGACTTCCACATGCTTTGAAAGAGTTATAACCTCATATATAAAAAATTTAAATTTATAATAATTATATATAATAATAACATAAATGATTATTATATCAAATATATTCATTATATTAATATATTTATATTCATCCTTTATGGTACAGATAAAAATTGAATTACATCAGTCATGGAGATTGTATGATTTATGTACAAATGAATGCTATTTTTTTAAATGGACTGAATGAAAAAAATTTAAATAATCATTGACCATTATATAATAATTATTATATAATATAAATCATATATATTCATCACATAAATCCTCCTTACTATTACTGTAAAATAGAAATGAAAAATTAATCACATCTCTTAATGGAGGTGGAAGTCTACATGTACACACGAGCGATGTTATCATTTTCCATAGGATTATAAGGTGTGCATGTATATATGATATTATTATGAAATAAGAATAATTATTTCATAAATATCATATATAATTTTTAAACCCATCATTATAACCATCCATGAAATATGGTGATTGAAAATGAATTGTACTGCCACGTGGATACTATAAGCCATCCGTACACATGAGCGACACTTTCACATGTGATTTGATCGAAAGAGGGTGGAAAATGGTAGTTTCTAATAGTAATAATATTTAATAATATTTTTAATACTTATTTTATTATTTTATGAATAATATAATAGATATATAGTGTGTAAAAGAAAAACTAAAGTGTTTGTGATCAATTTTGGTGATTACTCATTTGAAATAATTCCTTTAGATATCCTCTCAGGGGATTTAGTGTTGTTATTTTGGGAAGAAAATAACATATATAATGTGTATAGTGGAGTGGATCAGACAATTTAGTAATGTTTTTTCAAGCAATAATGCTCAATTCGATGTGATGAATTGAAAAAAGTGGTTCTTTTTTATAAGGGAGGGTGAAAACACATTGGTTATCTATGAAGATATTAAATTATAATTAAGTAATAAATCTCAATGAAAATGGTTAAAAATGGTATATAAATAGACATGGGATGATATTTACAACCATATATTATCACCTTTTTCATATATTAGTTTTTTTATTTTTAATTAATTTAATAAAATATTATTTTGATAATATATCATTAAAGTCAATTATAACTCTATTTATTTAATTTCACTTAAAATACATAAAGGAAATGATTTAATTCGAATATAATTCTTTAACATAATACGAATATGTTTTATTCATCCAAAAAATTATTTTAATATATTAAATAATTAAAATTATATTACTTTAAATATTTTTAAAATCATTTATTATGTTTTTTATAAGTTGGAGAAATAACGCATTTGTGTTTCAGAAGAAAATAAGGTCATTATATAACAAATAAAAATTATTAAAATATATATATGATGAAAATAATTTTATTAAGTTAAAAATTTAAATAAATATTTTTTCATATATATATTTTCTTTCCAATTTTAATACATAAATGATATTTGAAACTGACAGAGTTTCTCTTTGTAACTTTCTTTTCTTTAAATATAACAAATTCCATTTTACATAAAAAAATGTACACTAACATAAAATCTACTCCAAAAGTGATAAGAGTTGAGATAAATTCATCCAATAAGATTTAATATGAAAAACTAATTACCTTATCACTAGTTTTAAACTATATTAACAAGATTTACCTTTTACCGAGGAGATAAATTTTACAATGATTACTATTCATATTGACCAAAACTAAAAGGGACCTATTTAACAGATTTGAAACTCATGATTCAAAATATTCCATATATTTTATCAAATTCAATTTATATATGTGGATGAAATTAATTTTAAAATAATTGTGAACGATATGACAAAAACCAATTTTTAAAAAAATACATTTTTAAGACTAAGACTTGGTTTATTTTTGTCCCATGACATAAAAAATTGTGAATAATTTAATATATTAAGATAAGATAACATTATGAATAGAAATTTTTTTCTTATAAAAATATATCTTTACCTTTCAAATGATTTTTATAATCATTTATAATTAATAAATAACAAATGGATTCATTTTAGTTATATATAAACAATATGTTTTAATATTTTGGTTAGTTTTATTTATAATCTCCAATACAAAATATTGGTGATAACATATAATAATAATATTATAATATTATATCATTTTTTATTTATACTTTTGGTTGTGTGTAACACAATCTTTTAAATAAATAAATCTATTTTGAAAAAATATTTCCTAAAATCTTGGGTTGTTACATTCTACCCCCCTTAAAATGAATATCAACCTCAAAATTTATCACTTAAATAAAAATAAATGAGGATATATTTATTTCATTTTATACTGGGGTTCCCATGTATACTTCTAAAATTTGACTTTTCACTGCAGAACATTAACAAGGTGAGTGGTCTTGTTTCATGGTAATCATACTCTACGATCCAGAATATCCATTGGTTGTTCCTCGTAAGAGAGATCTCTCTTGAGTAGTATAACTATTGAGTTTAGTACATGTGAATAATAATATATGTACATCCTTAGGAGGGATATGTGGAACCCATCATGAACATGAGAGATATTTGTTGGAAGGGATAATTACTTATCTATCATCCCATTATGATCAAGAATTTCAAACCGACCAATATATTTAGAGCTCATTTTCGACTTATTTCTAAATATTATCACCCTATTCCAGGGAGATATTTATTGGAACAACTTTTCACAATCTTTAAAATGAAAATATTTACCAGAAATTTAACTTATTAATATTTTATTGAATTTGATATTCCCTTATATACTTCTGAATGGATCTAACCTTATCTATCATTTCCTCGGAAAGGTTAACTCCAAAATTTTTTATTTCTCCAATTTCTTTCTAGAACATTAGAGTTATTCACTTTCTACCCTAGAGGATTTCACATGGATTTGTCTAAATACTGGAGTGAAATCTATTATTGTATGATAATTCCACTAAAGTAAGGTATTGATCCCAACCACCTATAAATCCCACAGATTAATCTCTAAATATGTATTATAGTGTTTTAATAGTTCTTTAGGACGAACTATCTATCTATGGATGATATGCTGTATTGAAACTGAATTCAGTATCTAGATCCTTATGAAGTATTATCCAAAATTTTTTTGTTAACCTTTGATCTTGGACATATAAAATGGAAAGGGGTACACCATGAAATTTCAACAGTTCATTAGTTTAAATCTAACAAGATAATGGAAAGAGAAATATTCTTTAATGGTTGTCATGTGTGCTGACATTATAAGTCAATCGACTATAACCCATATAGAAATTATCCCTTTGGTCATTTTGAGGAGTCCAACGACAAAATACATGGTAGAATTTTCTCACTTCCACTGTGGAATGAGTAATGGTAAAAAAATTCACTTGGAAATTTTACTATTAGCTTTGACATGAATAAGTACCAATCACCAAGATATAAAAACTGTAATATCTATCTTCATACTATCCCACCAAAAATACTCTTTCAAATAATTATATATCCTTTTAATATATGATGAAAAAAATTATTAAATATGAGCTTCAACTTAAAAAACATATTTCAAATCTATTATGGAGGGGATATATAATGACCCTCACTTTTCATACATAACATTACATATATTTTGTGGAATACTTAAAACATTATAAAAATAGATTCCCAAAGACCATATTAGTCTAGTAACTTTGGAAACATAGAAACATAAACACTGGTAAATAAATGATCTATATCATCTCCCACAATGTTCTTCTTGACTAGAACCCTTCATCAACACATCATACATAACACATCTCTTCATAACCTAGGGGGGAAGGAAACATAAAAGGGGTTAGATCAGATGCTTAGTAAGGGTAAAAAGGGAGATATGTAGGCATAATCATGAGAATAAGGGTATGAGAACATGATTAGGAAAATAGAAGATCATACCCTTCATATCAAAGATCATATACATGAATCATGTCATAAAGCTTGGTAGTTCATAAGACATGAATTATAAGGAAATAACGAAAACAATACATGAAATCATGAAATCAAAACAAAAAATAGAATTATGGAAGAGACATAATCATATATAATGATGTATATAGTAGTCAAGGCATTTCTTTTGAGATGATATTAGTGGAAAAACTCCTTTAGTGAACCGGGTTCACACCCTATTCTAGCCATATATTACTAAACCAATTTTACTCCCAATTCTTGCCTTATAATGATAAACGAAGTTGATTTCATTTTCCATCCATGTAATAAAAAACCGATATCATTTCCCATTCTAACCATGTTTATTTTGTGATATATAAATCTTTAACCAATGTGTCAAAGGGAGATATAGATCCCACCCATCTCATAGTGAAATCATACATATAGGTGACACAATATCATAAATAAACATATCATAACCATGTAATGAAATGGGTATTAAAAAAATGTAATCATATCACAACTAGTTGAAAGATATAGTTTTCGTAATCATTTCAACAAATAAAAATCCCATGAAAAAAAGAAGGTTTCAAAAGCATATAACTCATGAAAGAGAGAAGGTTTCATAAACATAATTCCGTAAAAACATAATCCATCTATAGAACTAATATGAATGGAAAAATTTAATTAATTCCCCATATATTAATTAGTAACACTAATGGAGGTTATAATATATGGGAAATTATTTTGAAATATCTTTTAAAAACATATCTTGAAGAAAATATTCTTTCTTCTTTGAAAAAATCTTTTTAAAAAAATAATACATTTTGATGCCCCGTTTCATTGAAACAATATTTGAAAAACTATATAATAATCCCTGAAAAACATAAAAAAAAATTATAATAGTTTTTCCATGAAAATTGTATTCAAATATCTTTGAAAACAATTTTTAAAATGTCTCTGAAAATATGGTTTTTGAGTACAACAGATTTCCGATCAAAGAGAGAGGAGATCAGATTTAACTTAAAAACATTATATTAAGTAAAAAATAGAGGAAAAATTGTAAAAATACTTGATGATATCTTTAATTAATAAATAGTATTAAAATTCATGAGTGTTCATGAGTGATTGATCATAATATTTAATCAATGAAGAATAATCATTAACAATCTCAAAAAGTAATGAGTCTGTTTAAATAAACTCTTACCACTTTTGAATTAAGATCATAATCTTATTGTAAGAAAATGAAATTAAATTAAGCATAATGTATCATGAAAATAATTATATTCATGATATAACTTTTAAAATGGTGGTATATAAACCAGTATAAGAATTTTGGTTCATAATAATACACGAGTCTCAAATATGGCTAATTGAGACAAACTATTTTATCGATTTGGTAACTTTTAAAAAATAAACCCCATGAATGAAAGAACATAAAACTGATATGTGAATACACATAAAATTAATTATTATATATATATAATACATTCTTGGGGAGTACACACACTACAAAAACTAATTGAGTGGTTATTAAGGCATGTATCTGACAAAAATAAAAGTGAGAAGAGATTCCATTACCTTGTGTCTTGACTCTCATAATTTTCATTCAAAAAACCTACATAATAAATACAAATTTATTATAAATATTTTATATAAACATATTATTATATATAATACCATATATGGTTTTATTAGGACCTTATATTACCATCTTGTTAATCACCCTTTGTTAAGGTTTCATTTGAGATAATATTCTATTTGTTCGTCGCATGTGTCTTAATTTTTCATATCGTTGATTATTATAATTATATCCTGATTCAAGAATGTAAAAAAATTATATTAACATAATTTATATACATTATATGTTTATTATAACAATCTATCTAATTTTATGTATGACGTGGAATACACCATTAATGGAGACGGTAGGCTGTACATAGGCATGAACGGTGTTTCCGTTTGTATTGTCGTATTGAAAGAAAGAAATAATGAAAGAAAACTATATGTATATATGTATATAATATCATTAATGTAGTATTTAAATGTTATATATATCATATAAGTTCACTAACACCATCCTTAATACATTACATGTAGTGTGTGAACAAACCACCTCACTTTTTTAGGGGGCGGTAGTCCACATTTTCTCAAACCAAATTATCACATTTACACCAAATATAAATTTAAAAGATATGTTTTTTAAATGGATTAAATAAGAATAAATAAATAATAAATATAATATATAACATATATAAATATATTTTTTATGATAATTTCCACAATGAGAGTCGTTAAAGGAAAAAATGAGAAATCACTGTTTAGTGAGACAGTAGTTCGTTGTACACATACATAGTATGTTCATTACCCATTAGATAGAGGTGTGTGTTAGTTTATGTTAATAAATTAGACTAGAAAAATATTATTATATTTATTACACTATAATATTTATATCAACATGAATTAAATAGTGTGGAGGGAGAGGAGAAGGAAAAAAAGGATTTTGAGAAAAGGTGTTACATCTTAATCGGGTAACTCCATTTGGTGTGTCCTAAAAGGATTCCTTGGAAAAATTTACTCCACAATGGAGGGTTAAATAAGTACTTTATTTATGTTTGAATTTAAATTGGTTAGATCTTGTAATAACCTCTATGGTTTGAGTGGTGTGAAGAAGAGAGATAATTGGTGGCCTTTTATATGGAATGGAAAGGACCCAATTGGTATTTTTTTAAAACAAGTTAGGTGTACCCATGTTTTTAAGTAAAAAAATTCATATAAAATTAAAACAACACAATAATTGAATTTATTTAAATAATCTTGTCTATAAAATGCGTTTTGAAAAAGTTTCTAAGTTGTTTTGGGTATTAAATTTAAGGTTTAATTCTTAGTTAAGGTTAATTTTACCTTTATCGATGTGATTAATTTTATTTACATTCACTAATATTTTGGGATAAAACTAACATGAACTTATTAGAAATTAGAAATTATGATTATTCTAAATAATTAATCTTTTTTTTATAAATTAATATCATAGAATTTATAGAAATTTATTTAAAATTAATCTCGCAGTCTTGTCGACAATGCGAGTTTTTAATGTAAAAAATGATCAAAAGTTTGCTATGTTTTTATTTACAATTTCAATATGAAATTGTTTCCAATTAACTAAATTGGTTTAATTGATAAAAATATAAAATAATTTATCATTTAAACCAAATTAGAAAATATTTTTTCTTAACAAATAAATTAGATGAAAATGAATTTTTGAATTAAAATTTGGTATTTTTACACTATCCATCCAAAAATGAAGTTCCTCAAAAAAATAAAATTAATTAACCATAAGTTAATTTGGACATTATAAATTAAAAAAACAGGATTATTCTGTCAAATTCAATTCTAAATGGCTTTAAAATTAATTTTATGATTTCCCAAAAGGATAGGAATACTAGTTTATTTGAGAAAATTGTATTTTTCAATATATAAGGGAATTACCAAATATTATATCTTTTTTTATCAATATGAAATATATATATATATATATATATATTATAATAAGCATTATAAAAGTATTTATTACTATTTTTATAACTATTATTAAAGGATAGGTTATAATTACCCGATTTAAATAATTATAACACAAAAGTATGTTTTGTAGAAACATCGGTGTTGCATGCAACGTACGCCAAGCCACTTTTGTATGTCACATACGCCATGTTAGTATTTAGTGTGACATAAACAAAGTAAATTTTCTATGTATCATACACTAGGTTAGTTTCATGTAACATATTCCAATTTAGGGTTGTGTGAAATGAAAATTTGACTTAGTGAATTGCAATACCTAAATGAAAATTTAATTTATTTGAAAAAATGTCTATAAAAACTCTGGGTGTTACATTCTACACCCCTAAAAATTAATTTCATGCTCAAAATTCATTGCTCTGATAAAAAACTAGGACACTTATCCTTCATCATATCCTCTATATCTCACATATCTTCCTCTAACTAGTGAATTCCCCACAAAACTTTGACCACGTGAGTGGTCTTGTTTGGTAGAACATTCTCTCTATGATCCAAAATTTTAACAGGTTTATCTTTTTAAGAGATATCATGCTCTAGATGTATGAATGTTGAGTTCATTACACGTGAAGGGTTAAGTATTTATTTCATTTATAAGGGATACATGGATCACATCATGGATTTGACAGAGATTTGGAGGAAGTGCTAAGAAACATACAACCATCCTGATACGATCAAGAATCTCAAGGGGACTGATAGACCATGGGCTAAGTTTCCCTTTCTTCCTAAATCTCATCACTTTATTCTAGGGTGAGATTTATAAAAACATATTTTCACCATTTTCAAATTTTATTTGACATAGTCATTTATCAGTATAATTTTTCTACCAAATTTGAGCTGCTTTTATATGCTTCTAAATGGTTCTCAATGTGACACCCCAAAATTCTAAAGTAAGAACCTTGTATTCGATAGCGTGTATGACCAGAATCACCTATCGCGTAATGGAAGATAATGTCCTAATAATTTATAAAATATTTATGAATTAAATTTAATTTATAGCTTTAAATTCACCCAATACTGAGTTAGCATGCATCACACACAACAACGGCCGTCTTCGATAACTGGCATTATATGAAAGACCGTGTTTTAACCAAAAAATAAAATATTATTAAATTATTAATATAACAATACATAAACTAGACATAAAATTGGAATTTATGAATATTACTAACTAAATTATGAAAATATATGGTTTAAAAAAATATAAAATGTATTAATATATTACTAAATAATTATAAATGAATATATAACCAAATTCAATATAAAGTAAATATTATTATTTTTATAATGACAATGTTTTTTTGTATCAATAAATTAAATTAATTTAAATTATCGAATAATATAAATAAAATATATATGTTATATATTGAATAAAATATTTTTTATAATCATCCAATATATTTTATAGACATAATATAAGAATAAACTCAATATTACATATAGAACCCTATATTTTTATTAAGGAACTTTTACCTCATTTTAATGGAGAGACCATTTTAAATCTGATGTTTTACACTTTAATAGAAATAATATTTCAGAATAAACAGAATATTTCAAATAGAAACGTAAAAAGTATGATAGGGTGACGTTTTGATATTTTCTATGAAGCTTCATTTTCTATCGAAAAAGTGAAAAATACTGGATTCTAGTTTAAAAATATTGTTTTTTCATCAAATTTAATTATGTTGTTATATTATAATTTTATTTGGTTTTATAATATAATTGTTTTATATTTTTATCAATTAAACTAATTTAGATAATTTTAATCAACTTCACTTTGAAATTTAATATTAAAACATAGAAACATTAGGATGTTTTTACTTTAAAAACCTTTAGCGTCATCCTGCCTAAAAGATTACATTTAAATTAATTTCTACCACTTATGTGATTGAAATTTGTAAAAACGTATTAAATATTTTAAATCCTAAGAATTTATGTTGTCTAATAATGTAAACTTATATTTTGGCCAAAAATATTGGTGATGGAAATTAAAATTAATTAACAGGATTAAGGTTAAATTAAGACTAATAAGAGACTAAACTATAACCTTAAGACCTACATAGACCTATAGAGTTATCCAAAACCTCTTTTATGGCCATATTTAAATCCTATACTCCCTGAGTTTAAATTTTTATAATAATTTATCCACTTGAAATAAACAATACATGGGTTGGGTTCCTTTATTTTAAAATATTATAAGAGATTCCACCCCTCCTCCATTATAAAAGGCCTTCTACCCTTTAACTTTTTCACACCTCTCAAGCCACATTGGCATGAAAAAAATCTGAAACAATGGCTCCAAAAAATACCTCACTTACTCATTAAATCCTTAATTTTGGATGAAAACAATTCAAGGAAGTCTTTTGGTGAAAACCAAAAGAAGTTATCTGATTTAGGGGTAACACCCTCCCTCAAACTCCTCTCTCTTATTTATTTTTTACACTACTTGAACAATTATAATTATATATTTATATAAAAAATCCAGTATCATTAGTATACTAGGATTTTTTTAATGCTATTAGTTCAACCTTTACCTACATACATCTCTATCTAATGGGTAACAAATATAATGTTTACGTGTAGTCGGACTACCGCATTACAAAACGATTATTGTTCAATTTTCCATTCACGCCTCTCATTGTGGTCATTATGATGGAAAATCTACTTATATATGGCATATAATATATTTATAATATGTTTATACTTCTATAATTCCTTTATAACTCATAATTATATACATTTAATTTTTCTTAAAAATGATAACCTTGTTTGTGGAAGTGTTGACTACAGACCCCTTAAAGTGATGTGATTCATTCACACTATACATGGAACGTATAAAAGATAGTTTTAAATAAAAATTAGTGACATAAACAATATATATATCCTATTCATGAAATAATTATATTTCTGTAAATAATATATATATATATATGTGCTTGTATATAATTTTCTTTTTTATCTTCTCACACACTTAAAAAGTGATAACGTCGTTTGGGGACTTGAACTACCGCCTCCTCGACATGATGTGAACCAATTTACATAATAAAACTATATATATAAGTATATATGAATAAATAATTTGTTATTTATGAAATAATTTTCATTCTATAAGGATATAATTATACTTACCTTCTTTCCATAATGATCATTGAAAAATTGGAACGTTACTCATGCGCACATACGGTTTACCATCTCTATGATTGTAATGTTGGTTCATTTTTCATAAATATATTCAATTATTGATTTTAAATTTATATTTGATGAATAAATATGATAATTATATAAGTTTTTCTATTCTATATATGTTATATAATGACCCCTTTTACTATAGTTGGCCAAAAATAATTGTTTTGACACATAAACCAAATTTAGTCAAAGCACCAGACATTAATTTATTTGTTTAAGTAGTTATAAAAAACATGATTATATGTTAAATAAAGATATTTATTAAAATGATAAATTTTATGATGCATGTTTAATATTAACATAAAATTATTATATAGGAAGTTAATGGATAGTCACCCGAAATGAAACTCAAGGTAAGGGATTATTATATCACTTTTATTCTGTGAGGTATACTTAATTATTGTGCACCTAACATATTATATATTGTGTACATACTACCACATTGAAATATAATATAATTAATTATATTATCTTCATGGTATTTAAATTTTTTTAAAGTATTATTACCTTTGGGTTTTCACATTCATTTATTACTATATTGGTAAGGATTTCCATATCACTTTTTAGATCCGTGAGATAGAAGTCGAATTTTCCAATTAATTTTTGTGTGTGGTGTAACTACTATTCATTTTGATATATTATATCATGAATTCATTTTTATTCAAGGTATTTATAAGTTTCATTTTATGATTATCATATTTGAATTTTTCTATTCATATGTATGGGATTTTGACTTTATTTAATTTCATTGAGGCATATTGTATTGTTATGAACCTAGTTTGTTTTATATGGTGTATATAATGACCTTTTACATGATATATCATGAATCTAATTAGTCTCACGATGTTATAAATTTCATTTAATTTAATTCCTTCATGAGGTTATAAATGAAAATGTTTCAATGTGGAATGGGAAACTTTTGAATGTTTAATGATAATTTCCTCTGAAATAATACTAATAAATGGTATTTACATATCAAATGTTCCATAAATCCTTTTGTTTTTATATAGTTATTAGTGAATTGGGCCAAAAATTTGGGCCAAAAATGTGCATTGGGCAAAAAATTATGGCATACGGGCTATGTAATGGACGAGAAGCCCACTGGGCCTTCGGGCTATGTAATGGGTCTCCCTCTATCTAGTGAAAAGTGGTCTTTTATTTGATTTAATAATAAGAAATGAGGCTTCGGCCCCAACCTTTAAAAAATTATATAAGAGTTATTATTTTATTTCATTAACTATAACGACCCTCTCTTTTACCATACTTGGAATTTTTTGTCTTGATACCATCATTATTCTTCATGTAGATGGTTTATTATTAATTTTGTCAATAATAGTATACAAATTTAGTTCCCTGATTTCTTTGTTAGTGCTCACTAAATATTTAATATTATATGATCATTAAAAATTTAATTTCCCCTAATTATCCATTTCATTTTTCATGGATTTTTTTATTGACCGAACTGTATAACATTTTACAAACGGTGTTTACTTTGATTGTTATTTTATTGATTGGGGAATAATTAATGAAACCATATTTCTCATTCAATATGATTTTTTGATAAGGAATATTATTTATTTTGATTATGAGGAATGATTTGGACTAAAAATGACAGGTGGATCTTGGACATTATATAGCTCCTTATTGCATCAATAGGTTCTCACAAGATGAATAATTGTGAAAATGGGTTTCTACCCTTAGTTTTATACCGTATTGTAAAATGAATTGATGATAATAGGTTTTTATGTTCCTGAGAGATTATGTTAATTAAGAAATAAATTCCCTCATTTAGATTTAGTAGTTATTCATCCGTGATATTTTTCATCAACATATCTGTGGAAAAATTTCATTTAATTTTAATTATTAAATGGAATATGTTTTAGTCTATTACCCTTCCATAGTTTTGTTTCCTTATCTAGTTATTTAAAAGGGATGTATTTTAATTTATTACCTTACCATAAGGTTTATTCAGTTCCTTTTATGTTTTTTGATTACATGGTATGTGTGTTCAGTTATTTGCCATTTCATAATTTTTAATCTTACTGATTAATTATTGCTTCCATTTTATGTTTTCCTAACTCATAACTTGAGATCACCCTTATTAGGTTTATTTCCCCAGAAATTGAATAAGTATGCTATAAATGATATACATGGATATACTAGATAGATTTGATTTATCCTCAATGTTTTTATTTTTTTTATAAAGAATAAAAAAATTAAAATTAGTGTATTATTTTATAATATAATACTCATTTTTGTATCTGGTTTTCCAAGATTAAAATATGGATCTATCATTCAGAGATCGATTCCTTGTAATCATGCCAATGTAATCGATAGAAGACACAGACTCTGGGCTACAAGGGGTCAAGTCACTATAGTTGGTATAAAAGAACGTTTTGTAGAAACTATAGGAACTAGCATTAGGAAAACATAGATTAGGGAATATAACCCTAATATAGAATTTTAGGATAAGTATAGTTGAAAACCCTATAAGTTTCTTGAAGA
Source organism: Viscum album (assembly GCA_963277665.1). Lineage (NCBI taxonomy): Eukaryota > Viridiplantae > Streptophyta > Magnoliopsida > Santalales > Viscaceae > Viscum > Viscum album. The sequence goes on along the minus strand of OY728152.1, from coordinate 1,520,770,478 downwards.
ATAGATTTTGTGGTTCATCCTGAAAATGCATCCCTATATAGATAATACAATTGGACGTGGTTCTAGAATAGATGTACCTATGAGTAATGAATCCAACAAGGTGTTTCGGGCCTAACTTTGGGTAACCAGGTACACAACAATGGGCCTTAAAACACACCTAGGTTTACACTCATAGAGGATGTGCTTGGGATAATCCATGTTTTCTTTACAAACCATTATGAAGGATTTAGAGACCTAGTAAGTAACCTAGGTTAAACATAAGAAGGCTTGGATTGAAGATAATGTGACTTGATTTAGAAATCCAAAAGATGATACTGTGGTTAAAACATAGAATAAGGAAGAGCCTATTTTCATGACCTGTTTTTGGGATTCAATATCAAATTTTTGAAGTATTTTACGCGTGGTATTTTTTCTATATGAATCATGAAATGTCTAAGGACAATTGTTTATTTTAGAAGAATATGTTTTAATGAAAAAAATATTATTTGAGGAATAATGCATTTAAATTTTATAGATGTAATATTATGGATATTGATAACCTTATGGGTTTATTTAATCAGTAATGTCATTGTACTAGTAGTCAAATATGATTACAAGACTTTAAAAAATTGTTGTATTGAAAAACATTGTTAAGGAGTTTATTTAATGATTAAATTTCAAGGATATCCATTAGATTTATTTTTAAATTTATATTAATTTGGATTTAAAAAAGGAGAACCAATAAGTTGGGTGAAGAAATATCATGTTCAAAAGGCCGCGGGCCTTGATCCCATGAATGAAGTACGATAAGGGTTTTACACTAACCACTGACATACGTGATGTCCTAGTTTGTGTGTAATTATTTAATTCATTTAATGAATAAATATTAATGATGACCCAATAATATTACTTTTTAGGTTTAGTGATTAATATATTAACCATTTTAATTTTTGAGAATAGTTTGAGACAAATATTTATACTTGTAACTCTTTTATAGGCCTTACGATCCATTAAAAGTTTCTTCTAGTGCTTCAGGCATAAAAAAATATTTATTGGTAATTAATTTGTGGGAGTTAAAGGATGAATTATACTTTATTTGAAGAACAAATAAAATATAGGATTTTTCATATGAAATTGAAACCTATTATTTAATATTTTTTTGTATTATAGTTTTTAAAACAATTTCTCAACATTATGAAAATGATAAAAAAATGTGTTATCCTAATACATTAATTTTTGTCGCACCGATGATATGATAAATCATCAAAAATTTAAGGCTTTGAGGCCCTTTAATTTCAATTGATCAATCAATTGTTTGTTATTAATGACCCCAAACACTCCCAATTAATATTTACACTTTTCCTCCAAGTATGTATCTCTACTTTCCACTAATGTTGTCCTACATAGAGACCTAGTTACGTGGTAGTCCATATGACCATTGTACATTCCCTTATATCATTACTAGAATATGTTTTATGAAAACTTCTACCATTTTGGGATTTAAATGTAATATTTATAAAGAAATATATTACAATGATTGGGTTTAAATTGTGAGGTCTCAATTTAATTAAGGTGGGGAGAATATAACACCAAAAAATTATAAAGTAATAACCTTGTATTCGATAACATGTATGACACGCATCACCAAGTGCATAAGGGAAGATAATGTCATAATAATTTATAATATCTTTTTAAATTACATATAATTTATATCTTTAAATGTAATAGATACCGAGTTAGCGTTTATCACACACAACAATTCCCTTCTTCGATATCTTGCATTATATGCAAGACCATGTTTTATCCAAACTATAATATATTGTAAAAATATTATTATAATACAAAATAACCTAGACATTAAATTATTAGTCATAAATATTATTAACTGGCTTATAAAAATACATCATTAAAAAAATATAAAATGAATTAATAGGATACCAAATAATTAGAAATGAAAATATGACCAAATTGAATATAAAGGAAATATTATTTTTTATGCTCACAAAGGTATTCTGTATTGATCAATTAAAATAATTAAAATTAGTGGATTATATTAATTAAATATATATGATTTATATTAAATAAAATATTTTTTATAATCACCCATTATATTTGATAGACATAAGATAAGAATAAACTCAATATTAAACTTAAAAACCAATATTTTTATTAATGAACTTTTACCCCCTTTTAATAGAGAACCCATTTTAAATCATATTTTTTACAAGTTATTTTATTTAATATGTAAAAATAAAATTAATAATTGAAAAATAAACATAAAAATTAGGTTAGGGTTATGTTTTGGTATTTTTTTGTGAAGTTTCATTTTTATCGAAAAAGTAAAAATTGCGGAATTTTAGTTCAAAACTATTTTTTCATATAATTTAATTATAATGTTAAATTATACTTTTGAACTAGTTTTAAAGATTAAATGTATTATATTTTTATCAACTAATCCAATTTATGTCATTGTAATCAATTTCATTTGAAATTTACTATAAAAATAATGCAATCTTTATGACATTTTTACTTTAACAACCCACATTGTTGTCCCCCTAGCGAGATTAATTTTAAATTAATTTCTACCACATATGTGATTATATATTGGAAAAATGGATTCTATATTTTGAATCAACATATTTTATAATGTATAATATGGTCAAATTATTTTTTTATAAAAAATAAAAATGATGGTAATTAAAATTATTTATAAGGATTAAGGTTAAATCTAGCCCAATAAGAGACTAAATTAATACATAAAGGCCTAAATTGACCTATAAACTCTTCCAAGACCTATTTTATGGAGATATTTAGACCCTATAGTCCTTTATCTTTAATTTGGACCATAATTTAACAACTTTAAATAAAAAATACAAGGGTGAGGTTCTTTTATTATAAAATATTACAAGAGATTCCACCCCTCCTCAATTATAAAAGGCCTCCTTCACTACCACTTCCTCAAACCTATCAAGATGATTTGGATAGAAAGAAATATGAAAAAATGATGACCCAAAATCCCTCCCTTCCTCCTAGATGCATCAATTTGGGAAAAAATTAATTCAAATAAGTCTTTTGGTGCAAACCAATAGAATTTACCCATTTTAGAGGTAACACCCTCCCTCAAACTCTTCTATCTTATTTCTTTTCTCCACTCCCTAAACTCTTATTATTCCATATTTATATAATAAATATAGTATCATTAGTATACTAGAATGTTTTATTGATAATATTTATACCTACACTAACACAAACCCCTATCTAATGGGTAATAAACCTAATGTTTATGTGTAGGAGGACTATCACCTCACTAAACGATGATTATTCAATTTTTATTACTAACTCTAATGGTGGCAATTATAAAAGACAATATTATTATATATGATATATATGATATTTTTAATATCTTTATACATCAATAATTACTTTATAAAAAATTCCTATATACATTTCATTTTGTCTAAAAATGATAACGTCGTTTCTAAAAGTGCAGACTACTTCCCCCTCAATGCAATGTTATTCATTCACAGAATACATGGAATGTATAATGGTTGGTTTTAATTAAAAATATGTGACATACACAACTTATAAATGTGATATTAATCACATATTTATCTTTCTATTAATAATATATATATATATATATCAATTTATTTATTACCCTCTCACGTATTAAAAAAGTGATAATGTCATTCATAGACGTGTGGACTACCGCCTCCTCAACAAAATGTGATTCCTTTTAAATCATATAATTATATATACATATAAGTATATATGACTAAATAATATTTTATTTATGACATAATGATCATTCAAGAAGCATATTTTGATACTTACCTTATTTCCATAATGATCATTGAAAAATTGAAATGTTACTCATGCGTACGTACAGTCTACCGTTTCCATGATTGTAACGTTGGATCATTTTTCATAACTGGAATTAATGATTGATGTTAAAATTATAATTTATGTATAAATATGATAATTATGTCATATTTATTATTTTTTAGATGTTAAATAATGACCCCTTTGACCATAGCTAACCAAAAACGGTTTTTTGGACACACAAACCGAATTTGGTCAAAACACCCAATGTAAATGTAATTATTTAAGTAGTTTTAAAAAACATGGTAATATGTTAAATAAAATGAATGATAGAAATTAAAAAGGTTATAAATAAATTATAAAATTAACATAATTTTATTATATATGATGTTAATGGATGTTTGCCGGAAAGGAAACTAATGGCAATGGATTCTTTTCTCATTTTCATTCTGTGAGGAATACATAATTATTTTGAACATTACTTATTATATATGGTGTAAATAATTCCACATGGAAGTATAAAATCATGAATTATATTATATTTATAATATTTAAATGTTTTATTTATGGATTATTACCATTGGATTTTCAAATTCATTTTTCACTACATTGGTAAGGATTTTCATCTCGCTTTTTACATCTGTGAGATAAAAGTCATATTCACCACTTAATTGTTTTATGGTGTGTAACTACAAACCATTTGGATATATTATATGATTAATTATTTTATATTAATTTCATTTAGATTTTTAATTTATTTATTCTCTCTTTTGGATCTTTTTATTCAAATATAAGGGATTTCTTCTCAATTTCATTTCATTGAGGCATATTTTATTATTATACACATATTTTCTTTTACATAGTGTATGTAATTTTTTTAAATTATATATAATTAAACTACGTAATATCATGATATTATAACTTTCATTTCATTTAATTCCATCTTGAGGTTATGAATGAAAATGTTTCAATGTGGTATGAGATTATTTGGAATGTTTAAAGACAATTATCTCCAAAATAATACTAAAAAACAGGTTTTCCATAACCACTGTTCAATTAATAATTTTTTTGTTCTATGGTTATTAAGGAACATTATCAAGTATTAGTACCATTTTTTTACTATTTTTAACTCAAAGTGTTTTATCAATGGTTTTTAAGAAAGCATGACTTTATTTACCTCTTTATTCAGAGAACCTATATTATTCTAGAAACTATGTTTTATTAAAACAAAATTTAGAAAAAAAACTTTGGTAAAGACATTTCTACCCTTTTTTCATTTTACCTATGATTTTAATGGAATATTATTATCTCATTCTCAAGAAGTTACTTTTCAAACCTTTTTTCCATACAAAAGAAATATATTTTTTACCTCATATGAGATGTACAAATTTATCCACCGTTATTTCTTTAAAGCCACATTTTCCTATTTTAAAGGTTTATTTTTAAAGAAAATGTTTTTAAAATGGTTTTTATATGAAAACCATTTTCAAAAGATTTTTCATATTAAATTTTGATTTTATTTAAGAATATTTTAAAATAGTTATTGTTTTATTTAATCAATGATAATAACCCTCTATTTTACTCGCTAGGGATATTTTGTATTGATACCATACTTATTTTTACCCTATATGGTTTATTATTAATTTGTTCATCTATAGTATTAAAATTCACTTCCTTAATTTATTTGTAGTCTGCTGAAATTATTTAATATCGTATGATCACCATACATTGAATTTTTCCTAATTATCCATTTCATTTTTCATGGATACTAATATTGCCTAAATTGTATTCCATTTTACATACGGTGCCTACTTTGACAGTTATTTGAATAATTGGGGAATTATTGGTGAACCCGTATTTCTCATTCAATATAGTTATACGATAAGGTATATTGAATATTTAGATTACTAGGAATGATTTGGATTGGAAATGATGGGTGGATCCCATAATTTATATATATCCTAATGCATCAACATGTTCTCATGAGATGAATAATATTGTAAATGGGTTTCTAACCAATAGTTTAAACCATCTTATTAAGTTATTGAGAGTAATAAGTTTTTATGTGCCTAATACATGAATTCCATTAAGAAATCATTTCCCTCATTTAGATTTTATTATTATTCATCCATGAGATTTTATCGACATATATATGGATACATTTCATTCCATTTCATTAATTAAATGGCATGTGTTTTAGCTTCTTACCTTACCATAGTGATTTTTTATTATCTAGTTATTTTAATGGAATGTATTTTTAGTTATTACCTTGCCATATTTTTTATTCAGTTCTTTCTCATGTTGTTGATTACATGTTATATGTGTTCAATTATTTACCATTCCATGATTATTACCCTCATTGAATCACTATTAATTCCATTTTATTTTGTCCTTACTAAGAATTTGAGCTTACCCTTGTTATATTTATTTCCCCATGAATCCAAGAAGTATACTATGAATGGTATGTAATGATACTCTAGATATATTAGAGCAATCCTAGAATTTTATGTTTTTTAGAAACTAGAAAATCAAATATGTTGCAATTATTTTATTCTTTTGTAATGAAATGATAATTTATGTGTCTGGTTTTCCAAGACTACTAAACAAATAACTCTTTTGGGGCTTGATTCCTAATAATCATTCCAATGTAGCTGATAGGAGACACTAGCTCCAGGCTATATGGGTTGGATCGCTAAACTAACCTTCTTGAACATTTCTTCAGAAATATTGGGTCCCAATAGATTTATTAATCTAACCTCATCCCATCAAATTGGAGACCCAAATTTCTTCCTATAGAGGGATTCATACGGTGCCATCATAATGCTTGATTGAGAGCCATTATTGTAGGAAAACTAAAATAGGGGAAGGAATTTATCCCAAATAACTTTGAAAAATAGTGAAAAATATCTCAACCTACACTATAGGGTTTAAATAGTTCTTTTAGAACGACCATATGTCTGATGATGAAAAGCAGTGATGAAACTCGATTCTGTTTTAAGAGCTTACATAAGAATTTACTAAAAATGTTTCCTAAACCTCAAATCCCAATTTGATATAATATATTGTGGTTCTCCATGAAACCATACCATTTCCTTATTGTATATCCTTGCATGATGATACCAAGAGAAGTCTTCTTTTATAGTGATGAAGTGTGTTGACTTAGTATGGCGATCAAATACCACCCATATATAATGAAACCCTTTAGAGGTTTTGAATAGACCAATGATAAAATATATAGGGATGTTCTCCCATTTCCATTCTGGTGTGGGTAATGGATGCAATATCCCCTTTTACTTTTTTCCTTTTATCCTTGACTTGTTGGATAACCAAGCAATAAGATACAAAATATATGATATCTCTCTTTATTACATTTCCACAAGAAGTATTATTTCGAGTCCCAAAACATCTTCATACTTCTAAGATGAATAGAAAATGAAGAATTATGAACTTACTCTAACATATCATTCTTAAAATCTGGTATGGAAGGAAGACATACACAGTCCCTAAACCTTATTATTCCTTCCTCATTATGGTTAAACTTAGGTACATTTCTAACTTTCTTTTTTAGCTCTTAGTCTACCTTTTTCCCCTCCATAATATTTACATGGATAGAGGGTTGAACATTCATTTGAGAAAGATAAGATTACCCCTTACATCATGATTTCAAGATCTATCCATTAAAATTCCAGAAGTATTGGATCTTTTGTGATCCACGTCATGGATAAGCTAGCATGATCTTTTTGACTTAAAGCATCCGACACCTTGATCTCTTTCCCATGGTGATAATGTTCTGAGTAGTCATAATCCATTTTCAGCTCCAACCATATTCTCTCAAAAATGTTCAACTACATATGATTGAATATATATTCAATAATATTATGATTGGTATGTATATCACAATTTTTTCCATGAATATAATGCCTCTAAATATTTAATTCAAAAATTAGTACTGGTAACTCCAGATCTTGAGTTGAGTAATTTTATTCTTGAAATTTTGACTATCATGAGGCATAGGCTATAACCATGTTATTATGAATAAGAAAAAATATCAGTTCCTTCCTGGATTCAGCTATATAGATTTCAATCCCTTCACCACTATAAGGTAATATAAACATAACTTCACTGATTAAACTTCTCTTCAGTTTCTTTAAATTTCCCTCACAATCATCTATCTAGAAAAACATCACACACTTCTAAGTTAACTTTCTTAGAGTATTAGATAGTGGTGATTAATTATACACAATACATTGATAATATCTAGATTAACTAAGAAATATATGGATCTCAATCACCATGGTTGGTCTAGGCCGTCATTAAATACCCTCTACCTTTGATGGATCTACTGCTATTCCATCTCATGAGATTATGTGACCCAAAATTGAATCTTTTAGTAGTCTAAATTCTATCTTTATAACTTTTTCATATTGATTATCCTTTATTAGGGTCTTTAGTATAATTATTAAGTGATATTGATTCTATTCTTTGATCTTTGAATACATAAGAATATCATCTATAAAGACTACCACAAAGTGATCTAAGTAATCTCTAAACCCTATATGTTGGAACTGAGCATGCAACGGAAGCCCCAAAAAGTTGGATTTTTAATAAATTTCTACTGTCGTTCGATGTGAACTTGCCGACATCAGTGAAGAGCAGCCCAGTCAAAGCCGAGGACCACGCGTGAAGGGTTTCAAGAACAAACATAAATCATAAAATACCTAGTTTAGATCCGAAGCCGCGCACGATATCTGCTCTTCATTGGTGATCACTGCTAAAAGAATCCAAAGATGAATTCCTCTAGATCATCCACACGCACTTTAAGGAATACATGGGAGTGTCGTTCATCATAGTCTGGGTGCTAGCGCGGAATACCAAAGATACCTTCGACATTCCAACGATCGCGACATCGATTTTCTAGTGATGCCCAAGAGAGAGCTATATTCGAGCTCCATGGATCCAGAGCATCTCTCTCTAGAGTGTGGGAGAGAGGAGAGGAGAGAGAAGCTCCATGAATAGTGTTTGGAAAATTCCCCTCATCTTCTAATTATAGTGCTTAAGTAAAAACCCCGGTATAGCCTCACCGACCTCGGATACTTAACGCAATATCAATGACATTTTATGACTACTAATCTGAGTCATAAATATTATTATCACTCACTTTTAATATATTAATATGTATTACATGATAATAATTGAGTCATTAACTCAACTGATCGCTCCCATAAATATTAGTTGAACGTTGAATAATTTAAAATTTGTCAATTAATATTTTTAATGTATTTACTTAAAACTCTTAAATAAATTTAATAAATAAATTCAATACTAATTATTATAAACTAGAATACTATAAATTTATTTATTGCATTGGTGATCATTTAAATTTGGACAAATCCCAGATCCCTGTGTTGGGGCCCACCATGTCCAAAACTCTTATTCAACTGAATAGGGAAGATTCTTGAATACACTAATGTGTGTGACCCTCTAGGCCCTTATTTTGATATCCGTGAATAGTATTCAAAGACCACGAGTGGGATCTAGAAACCCATCATGGCCCTGAAGAAATACAGATTGTCACAGCAGTGACAACCAACCTACAAACATGCATTGTGTAATATAATCTCTTTGTCAGTAATGTCTCATAAAGTAGCACGCACTCTCGTGTCATCGCCCTTTTCTTGCTTTATTGTTTGTTGAAGTAAATGGATGGATTTACCCTCAACTGTCTTGGACTTGGTATTATAAAGGTACTTCCATCTATATCAACATGGTCTGAGATATATTACATCCATAACCTAGAAGTGACAAATCCTTTCTTGACCATTCAACCAATGTCATGCCACCAATGACGCACCCGACATAAACTACCTCACTATGAATTCCTTGACATGGTTTTCATCTTGCATCAAAGTACGCAATCAAATGAAATACAATGGTAATGATCTCAATTCAGGATAACATTACACATGATCATAGATAGGAACATCCAATGACACCCGAAACATGTGGTGTTCCTATTGGCAGGCTAGTCCTCATGATCTCACTACTAGAGATCACCAAGTGTGAACTTCATGAGAATAAGTCTCAATGCTTATGTGCCCTCCATCACCTGATGGTCAGACATCTACTATTTCTAATTATTAAGATTTATCTAGACTATAGAATATATATTTAAGATTAATTTCGTAGTATCTAGATGTTCTCATTATATCCTGGGAACTTCTATAACCTTTCTATGTGACAATTAATCTTTGGACATTACCATTTCAAAAGTGGACATAGAAAAGTCCACACTATAATGGAAATATGACATCATGCATAGCTTCCTGTATACATGATATGGTAATCAAAATCACATAATAGTTGGGTCTAGGGCCCCCACTATTTCAACACTCCCACTTGCACTAGAGCCAACTTGCTAACCAAACTTGTTAGCTACTCACATGATGAACATCATGTTTCTGCTGAGTAATGGATTTAGCTACTGGGTCCACCACGGTTCCTCCGCATGGCTATTCTGCTTCTGCGACCTTATCTCATTGAGTAAAACTTCTCCAGAGACGGTATCCCAAGAATATCCTTTTTTTCCACTATCATAACATGACATCTTGGCTAGTAAGAATGTCATAATTTAGATTATGATAATAATTTTCTCACCAGGTTCGATTCAAAGAACCAGAACAAATCATTGCATTTAACTTCTTCTTAGATATATTAGAAGCTACAATGTACTAGGCCTTGTAGGTATGTCCACCACAGGCCGATATGATCTTGACTCGCTCATCGCCTTTAGACTAACTGTAATACTAGATCACATTGATCAATGGAAGACTAGTTTATATCCCCAAAAATAGTATCCCTTCTTCTCCACTTTCTAGGTACATATCTTTTGTACTTGCCGAAGTAAAATTATATAGTTCTGACTACATACCTTTTAGTGATCCTGGATACAACTGATATTTTCCTATTGTAAAATATACCTTGGAAATATTAGTTCTTGTATATATCATGGCATACATGATTGATCCATCGCTCCGACATATGGATTTCAACTTACCACATTTATCTCTTCCCATGTCATAGACATGTGAACATGGAGAGATTATTCCCTGTGATATAGGCAACAATTAATCTCTTGAATTGTTCCAATATGTATTTTTTAATACAAAGTCGCTATATGTACGATTGACCAGGACCAAGCAACCTATAGATCTAACTTAGTAGATCATGTTCCCTAGAACATAGGTTGCTACTTTAAGTCAATCATTGGAGAGTCAATTTCATTTTGGTCTTAACTAACAGTGAGACCGATGTCTATTTTCCATATGTTTCAGAACATAATTTGTTTAGAAAACATTGATGCTCCCACTAACATTACGTAGACACATGGAAAACATTTTTTCAAATGTTTTTTCTATGATCATGTTTCTTACTTTAATGCTAAATTGGATTTTAGTAACTTGAAACCTTTATTAGCATTCTATGACGTGACCATTCCTTTCTGGTTGTGTCCTATAGACACCATCCAAGATTGGTGGTCATGACATCTAATGCTAAATAAATTAATCATAGATATTATCTATGATAAGTAAAATTCTATCGGATTTAGGCATAACGACTTGGTCAAATCATTCAATCCTTATTGGTACCAAGCATGTACCATCCATGTATCAACTTACTTGAATACCCACCACAGTATTAAAAATAAAAGCCCCTTTTTCACTTTGATACATGGAATCCATTAATTGAATTTTAGTTGGTCTTATCAATTTTAACTAATTTCCTATACTACTTACTTGTAGGAGATATTATTCACTTTGAATAATAGATCACCGAATGTAGTGAATATAAAAACCAACACAATGGTTTTATCCTTCCTACGTAGTATGTGTCTCCAGAACATACTTTGTTCCACATGCACTTTGTTGAACTAGATCCTATGACAACTACTTTTTCGATTTGAGCATTGACTAAACACAAGTCAATATAGCTCCCAATATCTCTAATAGAGATGTGCACACTTATATAGAAGTATAGTCTATTTCTTGACTACCTACTCTTCTATATTAGGGAGTTATGTAACATCCTAATCAACTGTTAGGATTATTACACTAAATGCACAATGTATTTGTCTTGAAGCATAATTGTTTATGTCCTAAAAAACTCTTTATATCCAAACACATGTTCTTATGACATAATGAGTTTACATAATATAATGACTCGTATGATATCCATTTTTTATTATATTTGGCATATGGTTGTGGGATATCATTGTTATTTGCAAATCATTTCATTAAATGTAATGGAAGTTTCTTCTTGTTACAACATTGATATTACTTACATCAATAATTTGATGTATAAAATGTGCATTTAGGAATTACTCCACGCTACATTTTGTTGATCAATGTTGATTTGTAAGATTTCATCATCAATCCTAACCATTAACATCAATGTCGTGATGTCTATAAGGAAATGTGATTTTAGGAATTTCTCTACGCTACATTATCATGATTGATGAATTATTGGTCGAGATATTCTTCGGTATCCCATTCCGAAGAAACTCATATCTCTTGACCATGAAAATACTTCACTTTGATATTCCTTAATTACTTAAAAGATTCTTAGGAAGTATATATACCTCTAGGTTATATTTGGAATAGTTCACACATTCATTATGAACTATTTCCAAAAGCTTTGTGACATACCTTTATTTCTAAAGGTTCCATTGTCAAAACTAAAGACATCGATAATACCAAAAGTTTTTAGCTATGCCGAGCCTAAATACCATACTTGGTATATTCATGACCTCCATTTTTTGTATTACATGACAAAGAATTATCCTTTCATAATTGGGTATAAGTCTTACATTTATATTCATCACTAATTGCCTATGATTAATGTAATACTGAACTAGTGATTGAGTTTACCAAAAACAACATTCATTCTAGGAACTGAAATAATTACTCCTTGAATCCAAAGAAACATGAGATTAATGATTGTGGTTATACACAACAATAGTACAAAACAAATATTTCACTTGGAAATTAAGAAGTCATTTACTCCTCACCACTTTCCTAGGTATCACCCTTTCATAGCCTATTTGGAGAATACATTTGACTTTTAGTAAGGTTTCTATACTAACTTGTTAATTGTATTAGAATACACATATTTTTCCACATATTGTATTTAATACCCAATTAGTAAAAGGAATCATCACATTCAAGAATATTCCTAATGTAGAAGCGGAAACTTGCTTCTTTAAATCAGTTTATTGCTTTTAAAATTCCATAGTATTATTTTATAATATGCAATGAAAATAACCTCTATTAATACCTCATTAATTGAAGGATGTCGCGAATATGTCAATTTAACTAAATGTCTTTTACCTTTTCACACTGTCTTTCAATTTATCCTCCATAACAATTAAAGATTAATTTTCTTTTATTCTTATTCACTTGGAGAACCTTACCTAGATAGGTAATGAATCATTTACTCAATATTTGTTCATTTTGTAACATAAAATGAGACTTGAGTAATGTGGTAAAAATTATTTTTAATGATCATGATCAATATATAAATTTACACATATCGGTGTAAACTTTCCCTTATTCATATCACTCCTTTTCTTTCTCTTTGAAAACTTCTCAGAGATGAGACTTTATGTTATGTCATATATGTCCTGGTGTAGTGACCACAACTAACACTGATCATTGATGAAATCATAATGATATAACTATCATATGCTTTGTACATTAGTCTCCTGTAACAATTTTCACCCACGCTCCATGAGGTAGTTTAATAGTGTCGGGGACACTGACACCTTGAGTTTCCTATATCATAGTACCATGCGCACACACATGTACTATTCATGGGTACTCCTGTCAGTGTGGAAATTTAATTTATGAATTATTTATCACAGTTTAAACTTCTGGTATAACTTGCCATTTTTATACAAATTTTTTTTTGCAGATTAGTGCATTTTATCTAGATTACCGGTTTAGAAATTTTGATTAGTAACTTAAATCATTTATTGTCACCCACTATTTTATCGGAATCTAGGAACCCTCCGTGCTAGAATCAGAATATTCTATTTCTTGAGTATTCTAGTGTCAAGGATCATGGAACCACCCCTCATAGTCTACAAGCTAAGGGTACGCCACTACTTGGAGGGTTCTAGGTAGTCTTTTGGCTGGCCAACCGATTTAACTTGCAGTTCCTTGATCTGTTGAGTGAAGTCCCACCTTCTTAAAGTCAAAATTTTATTTAATAATCACTTGAATCTAAAATGATAGCAAGTTAGCTAGGACTAATCCTTACTATCAATTTAGTTAAGTCAACCCATCATTCTTATAAGGACTCCCCAATAGTAAGAGGCACCCTCAGCTAAGGCATAACCGACAACTCAAACAGCTGGTTTTGTACAAATTTGAATGATGGAGGGCTGTTTAGACTTAATATATCTTTGAGGGTTTTATCATTTTTAGTGTGATGAAAGAAATCCTTTTTCTATTTTTATAAGCACATACTATATGATCGCACTCAAAACTGACCTTCCAAGAAATATAAATTTCATCGCACCACATGTTCATTTTATCTTTCATGCTTGTTTATTATTATACTATGTGATTGCGCAATAAATTACACATGCACAAAAATAATAAACCATGCTGAAATAAAACGAACACCTGATCATGAGCCTCTACTATTGGTTGATCCATTGAGTGAATAATGGACCACCAAAAACTCTAAGGGTAAATACCTTTAGTCGCGTGGCTTGAAACTTGAATAGCAATGTTTTCTCATCCAATGCATCCAACTCCTGTCCGGGGCGTCACCGTCACTTGGCACGAAGTGAGTCATACATCACCTATTCATTATACAATTACACACACACGCAGGTGAGGGGATCCCAAGGAGTAAAATTAAAACTCTGAGAATGGGTGATCAGGCCCTTATACATATAACGACTCTGAGACGATACACAGATCGCCTTTTTATTTAAAAAAACTATTACAAACCATTGCAACAAATAAATAATTAAATGAAATAAATAAACACCAGACATACATTGGTAGGTAAACTACTCATGAGTAGCATATACGCATTAAACTCGCATATATTAAACTTAATAAAGAATATAAAATTAAACTTGCATTAAAAATAAACTTGAGGGAATTATTTTTTTGAATTAAAATTTCTATCTAATTTAAATTCAATAAATATCATCGTTCGGTCCCGATTAAATAATTTAATTTTAAAAACTAAAATTAAATTAATTTAATAATTTAATTTATCACCAAATAAATTAATTACACCACTTTAATTATAAATTAATGCATATATTTAATTAATTTAATTATGAACTGAAATTAAATTAATTAATTTAATTAATTTTTTGTTCAAATTAAACTTCCTGAGCCCCATAAACCTCAGGGTGAGCCTGTGTGGGTCGGGGAGAACCTATGCAGGCCCATCCGGGGCTGTGCCGGTCCCGTGTGGGTTTGTTTTAGGCTGAGCAGGCCCGTCCATGCTCGTTCCTGTCTGGGCAGACCTGCTTGGTCACCAAGCAAGGCAAATCAAACAGAACCCGCACCCAGAGTAGGGGTTACCTCGTGGTGGAGACTGGGTTACCCCTGGTGAGGCCTGAACATGGTGCGTGGCGGAGCAACGCGGTGTTGTGGGTTCCATCAGGCAGGTGCACGATGGAATGGGATGTAGGATGGTGCTTGCTTTGGGAGAGGGAGCGGGCTTGGTGCAGGGAGCTACTGCAATGGGCAAGGGGTTGGCTGGGAGGGCTCCTTCCAGGTGGTCCAGCAGGCTGAGCAGGCTAGCGGTGCGCTGCTTGATGGCTATAACGACCCATACTTTACATACATTTTTATTACTTCAGAATTGAAGTACACTAATTAAAACATATAACAAAACCAGGAAAGGACCGTATAGGTATAGAGTCTTTAGAAACTGGGAAACATAAACAACTGGTTCATAAAGCATCTACTTTGCCTCCCATTTATTTCACCATATCTAGAGTCCCTTTTGGCATATCCTACTTAATAACCTTCTTCCTGACCCGGGGAAAGAAAACATACAAAAAGGTGAGCTCAAATGCTCAGTAAGGGTAAACAAAAGAAATATCAATCACATCATATACATAAGAACATAACTTTTGGAAATCTTAACCTGCAAAAGAGATCATAATTTCATAACATGGGATAAATCATAGTAGTGAAATGTAATCCCAATAATCATAACATAAAACATGAAACTTTGTGGCACACACACATAATCATAGAGAATCACTTCTTATTAGTCAATACTCATTTCCAAGACTATCTTAGTGGACAAAGTCCATTTCTGAACTGAGTTCACTCCTTATTTCAGTCCTGTTTCACTGAACTGGTTTAACCGGTCGTTCCAGCCATGTCTATCTCATGAGATATAAAATATTTACCCAATTCATTAGAGGGAGATATAGTTCCCACCCATCTCATAATGATACCATTCTTATGTGTGCCACAAAATTATAAATAATACATCATTGCATAACCCAGGTAATAAAAATTGGATTCTTAAACAACATGACATCATAAAACAATTCATATAAGATAAAGAAATTCATAAAAATAATTCCATCACAACATAATCAAATCAATGTAATAATAGGGATAGAAACAGAACCCTATATTATCTTATATGGAAAATAATTTTGATAAAACACATGAACTTCATTCTTGAGGAAAATATCCTTTCTACTTCAAAAACATTTCATTTCTTAACATGTAATACAATTTTAAACTAAAAGAAGTTGATTAAAAATACACTTGAAAACTTGTAAAGGAATCTTCTTGGAAATAATGTTTTAAAAATACATTCATGCCATATAAGTTAAAAAAACATTCTTCTCGTACTTTTGTCGGAAAAGTCAAAAAGTACCTTGTACGAAAAACGACAAAAGATTCCTCTAATATCATTTACTAAAAACTCACCGAAGGGTAAAATTGGATATAAACTATTGTAGAAGTATATAAATATTAAATATTGAGGAAACATGGATGTGGATGAAAAAATACACCCCAGTAAATTCCAAAGTATAAACAATCTCGGATAAAAATGAGATTGTGATATTTCCCTTACCTTAGGTCCGATATGCTTTGTACATGTCCGAAACTCCTGTATAATGATTTAAATAATGTCATTAACAATTTATAAAATCATATTAATTGTTATGATATCATATATGGTCATATTCTTAGCTTCTTATTAGTAATATTTCATTACTACTTGTTATTCGTGTGTTTATTACTTTTTTTCTTATGCGTGTTTTGTCGAATAAATTCTTATTACCCTTTATAGGATATAGATAAATAATTTACAGAATGGTATTAGTGTAATATATATCATATTCATCCATTCAATTCATTTATATAATCATTATTCAATGAAGATCATATAGAATGAGTCGCATCACATCGTGGAGATGGTAGGCCGTACGTACGCACGAGCGATGATATCATTTCCATGATTGTGGAATTGTATTGAAGTGTATGTATACTATTTCAGAATAAATATCACTTTAAAATAATCATATATAGTTATTATTTACACCATTATACCCATCCAAGTAAGGTGGTGGTGGAAAACAGATTACACCACGGCGTGGAGACGGTATTCTGTACGTACGCACGCGCGGTGATTTCATTTTCCGTAGGATGGATAAGATGTTAAATAGGGTTGTTTAATATTTATAATAACATATTAGTATATGAGGGATACTAATGTTATTACCTCATAATGAAACAACAAAAGAAGAGGGAGTAGAAGAAGAATGGAATTTGAAGAAAACGGTAGAAGGTATTACCTCTTTCTCGAAGTGCCTCATTTAAACTTTCTCTTATAAAACTAGAGTTGGTATTTTGATAAGACCAGTACCTCTAGTAGGTTTCTAAGGAAGTGGGGAAGTGAAATGGGCAGGCGTTGGCCGAGCTTGAAGGCTCAAATTGGTGTGAGGAAGAGAGGTAGGAGGTGCCCTTTTATAAGGGAAGAGAGGGGCACCTTTGGAATAACTTAAAATATTATTTTATTATAAAGTCAAATTCGGTTCTTAATAGCTCCAAATTGATATAGTTCGAAGATAAGGTGGTGATGGCTCTAAATAATTTCATAAAATATAATTTAGACAAGTTTAGGTATCTATTTTAACCTTATCATTTAGATTTAACTTTAAGTTAGATAATTTAACTTTTACCATGTCTTATTGTTTTCTTACACTATATGGTTAATAAACTTACTATAAAAAGCCAAAAGAAAACCAAGTTGTTTATTATTAATATATATAACCTTATCTAGGTCATTTTTCCGATCCTTAGATTTTTAGGAATAAAATAACAATTAATAATATAATATTTGTTTTAAAAACTATTTTATGCCAATTTTGACACTATTTGGTAATTGATTTTTTTGAAAATCATAACAGAATGATTAGTTCGAAAAAAGTTAATTAAAGAAACACTAACATGT
Organism: Viscum album; assembly: GCA_963277665.1. Classification (NCBI taxonomy): domain Eukaryota; kingdom Viridiplantae; phylum Streptophyta; class Magnoliopsida; order Santalales; family Viscaceae; genus Viscum; species Viscum album. The sequence continues at coordinate 1,520,752,163 of OY728152.1, read as the reverse complement.
CATATTAACATTGAAAATTATTGGAATTCATAAAAAGTCTCAAATTACATTTATTTGGGTATTCATAACATCATTTATGTCAATATTTCTTTAATGAGATAATTACTGTATCATCATTGTATCAAAAATAAATTAAAATATTTAAGTCTAAAATTTACAAATAAAATACCATTATGTTGAAAATATTTTTATCTTTCTAATGAATATTTATAGTCTAATTTATCTTATGTATAAACCTATATGAAAAATGATTTAGTTATTAAACTTTCATTTTAACTATTTTAACCCTTCTTTAAATAAATTGATAATAAATGTCCTAATCTAATCCATGTGGGCCTAAATGGTCATATTGTATTCCTAAGGTAGTTTTTGGTCTAATTACTCTTATCCAATATAATTAGGACATGTGTTAGGGTAATAATAATAACACTTTTACCCTTAATTACCATATTTACTTTTAACCGTGGTAAAAAAAGTAAAAATTTTCTATTCACCAAAAATTATTTTCATCTCATTGAACCAAATTTTTGTACTTGATATTAACCTTGTCTCTCAGATTTTCGAAATTCCACTCACAGAAGCGGTAAAATTAAGTTTTATGAAAAATTCTGTTTTTTAACTACCACTTAGTGGTTTCACTATTCATCAAAAAAATGAATGTTTCCAGAAAGATACGAAATATTAGGCCTAAGATATATTTGATATTATGAATTAAAAAATTATGTCTATTTTAAAAAATTCAAAACATATCAGTTACATTAAATAATTTAAAAATTAATTCCTGTCGTCAAAACAAATAGCATGTTTTTAAGAGATGATAACTATCAAAAGATTGACACTTGTTTATGTCTGGTTTAAATGTGAAATTACATCCAATGAAAAAAATTGTATTAAATTGTAAAAATATATTCTAAATACACTTTAAAACCACTCAAATTAATAATTTATCACTATTAATTATTTCGATTAAAAATAGTTTTTTTAATTAAAATTTAGTAATTTTCACTATTCATTAGAATATGAAAGTTATCCGAAAAGTACCAAAATTTCACCCATAGCTAATTTCGATATTCAGAATCCAAAAATGAAGTCCATTTTGAAAAATAAAATTTAAAAAATTTCAAAAAGTGGTTATTACTATTCATAATTGCTAGTTTTAATAATATTTTAATAGCATATCGTTGTTTAGTGAAACTCGGTATTGCATACGACACAAGCTATCGAGGAAGGCCGCGGTTGTGTGTAAAGAAAGAAAAGCCAGTGTTGTGTGTAGTGAAAGATTCCTTTGATGATTTCTATAACATAAAAACAAAATATTTCTCATAAAAGTCTCGGGTGTTACATTCTACCCCCCTTAAAATGAATTTCGCCCTCGAAATTAGTCACTTGTAACAAATAGATGAGGATACCTCTCCCTTATCATATCCTCAAGCTCCCATGTAGCTTCTTCTAATTGGTCGTTCCTCCATAAAACGTTCACCAAGCGAGTGGTCTTGTTTCGTAGGACTTTTTCACTACGATCCAGAATCTCTATCGGCTGTTCTTCATAAGAAAGATCTTGCTCCAGCAGTACAACTTTTGAGCTAAGTACATGTGATGGATCTGGTATGTACTTTCTCAGGAGAGATACATGGAACACATCGTGAATTTGAGAGAGATTCGGTGGAAGCGCCAATCGGTAAGCTACCTTCCCAACACGATCCAGTATTTAGAAAGGACTGATATATCTAGGGCTCAACTTCCCCTTCTTTCCAAATCTCATAACCCTCTTCCAAGGAGATATTCGTAAGAACACATTATCACCCACTTCAAACACTAGGTATTTTCTTCGGTTGTCGGCATAACTTTTCTAACGACTCTGAACTGATCTTATGTGTTGTTGAATAGATCTGACCTTTTCTGCCATCTCATCAACAAGATCAGGTCCTAATATCTTTCGTTCCCCAACTTCATCCCAGGAAGTTGGAGTCCTGCATTTATTTCCATATAGAGATTCAGAAGGAGCCATCTGAATACTGGGGTGAAAGCTATTATTATAAGAAAATTCCACCAAAGGTAGGTGTTGATCCCAACCACCTTTGAAATCTATAGAGCAAGCTCTAAACATATCTTCTAGTGTTTGAATTGTCCTCTCAGACTGACCGTCTGTCTGAGGATGATAAGCAGTGCTGAAAATCAACTCTGTATCCAGAGTATGCCGAAGACTTCTCCAGAACTTTGAGGTAAACCTTGGATCCCGATCAGATATAATAGAAAGTGGTACTCCATGAAATCTTACCAATTCCTTTACATATATCCTGGAAAGCTGATATAGAGAGAAATCCTCTCTAATAGAAATTAAGTGTGCAGACTTTGTAAGACGATCAACTATGACCCAGATAACATTATTGACTTTGGATGTTTTAGGACGTCCGGGGACAAATTCCGTAGTGATGTTTTGCCATTTCCATTCAAGTATGGGTAATGGTTGTAACACCCCCTTAGACTTCTGTCTCTCAGCTTTAACTTGCTGACAAACCAAGCATCGAGAGACATATTCAGCAACATCTCTTTTCATGCCATCCCACCAGAAGTACTCATTCAGGTCCCTATACATCTTCGTGCTTCCAGGATGAATAGATAATGAAGAACTATGACCCTCATCCAGCATCTCCTTCTTTAATTCTGGGATGGGAGGTACACAAACACGATTCCTGAACATTATTATCCAATCACAATCAAGGATGAATTCAGAAATATTTCTCACCTTCTTTTGTAACTCTACATCTTCTTTCTGCGCCTCTTTAATATTCACATGTATAGATGGTTGAACATTCATTTGAGAAAGATACGATTTCTCCCTTCCATTATAATTCCAAGATCCATCCTTTGTAAATCCATAAATATTGGATATTTTGTGATCCTCATCATGGATAAGCTAGCATGGTCTTGTCGACTTAATGCATCAGCCCCCTTGTTTTTTTTCAGGGTGGTAATGAATTGAACAGTCGTAATCCTTAATCACCTCCAACCATCTTCTTTGGAACATATTCAGCTCCTTTTGTGTGAAAATATACTATAAACTTTTATGATCAGTATAAATATCACACCTTTCTCCATAAAGATAATGCCTCCAAATATTTAATGCAAAGATTACCGCAGCTAACTCCAAATCATGAGTTGGGGAATTTTTCTCATGGATTTTCAACTGTCGTGAGGCATAAGCTATCACCATATCATTTTGCATAATAACACACCCCAATCCCTTCTTGGATGCATCACTGTAGATCATAATCTTTTCTCCACTACAAGGCAGTGTGAGCATGGGTGCACTGGATATCCTTCTATTCAACTCCTTGAAATTCTCTTCACATTCCTCCATCCAAAAAAACATAACTTCTTTTCGAGTCAACTTGGTGAGTGGATTAGATAATCGCGAAAAATATTTCACAAAACATCGATAATATCCAGCCAAACCATGAAAAATTCGGATCTCAGTTACTGTTGTTGGTCTCGACCATCTTTCCATAACCTCCATTTTTGCTAGATCCACAGATATCCCCTCTTTTGAGATTATGTGACCCAAAAATGAAACTTTTTGAAGCCAAAATTCACACATGGTAAATTTGGCATAAATCTTCTCCTTTCTCAGGGTCTTCAATATAATTCTCTAGTTATCTTCATGTTCTTCCATGCTCTTTGAATAGACAAGAATATCGTCTATAATGACTACCACAAACTGATCAAGATAGTCTCTAAAGACTCTATTCATCCTATCCATGATGATAGTAGGGGCATTAGTAAGACCAAATGGCATCACTATAAATTCATAGTGTCTATACCTTGTACGAAAAGCCGTCTTTGGTATATCCTCCATTTTGACACTTAATTGATGATACCCTGAACGAAGATCAATCTTGGAAAAGTATTGATCTTCTCGTAGTTGGTCAAATAAGTCATCAATGTGAGGGAGAGGATATTTTTTCTTGATAGTGATCTTGTTAGGTTCTCGATAATCAATGCAGAGTCTCATTGATCCATCTTTCTTCTTAACAAACAGAACAGGTGCTCCCCAAGGTGACGCACTAGGGAGTATGAATACTTTATCAAGATTCTCTTGGAGTTTCTTCTTCAATTCCTGCAACTCAATTGGGTCCATTCTATAAGGTGTCTTTGAAATAGACAAAGCACCCGGTATGAGTTCTATTGAAAACTCGACTTCATGATTTGGTGGAAGACCCAGAAATTCCTCCGGAAAGGCATCATCAAATTCCTGTACAATGGGAATATTCTTAATCGTGAGTTCCTTACCAACCATTTTAGATAAATAACCTTCATTTAGTGGAATCAAGACCCCTAATATGGAAGAAATTTCCACTAGAAGGTTACGTTCATCCTTGCATTGATAGACGATCATAGATTGATCTGGAATATGAAATGCGACTTCCCTTCTTTGGAAATTGATATGAGCTCCATATAAAGAAAGCCAATCCATGCCAAGAATCGCATCAAAATCTACTATATGAAGGATCACAAGATTTTTAGGAAGCACTTTCCCACAAACTTCAATCAGGGAAGAATTATAAACTTTTGATGCGACTGTTGTGCCATTAGGGGTTTTCACAACTAACTCAACATCTAATTGTTGAGGTAATAAGGTGATACTCTTAGAAAATTTTTCAGAAATAAAATATTGGGTTGATCCAGAATCAAATAAAATATTTTCTACTTTAGAGTGGATGGTAGGTGTGCCTTTCACCACATCATTATCATCCTCCACATCACTGATAGAAATTTCATGTGACTTTCCTTTGTCTTCAGCCTTAGGAGTTTGTTGACGTCGACCATCATCATCAACCCGTGGATTTGGGCATTGATTGGCATAATTACCCATCTCCTTGCACTTGAAACATTGAAGTGTAGTATGTTCATTCTGTGTATCCCTTCCTTTGTTTGCATCATTATACATCTTCTTCCCATCATTGCGACATTCCAATGCCCGATGACCTCGATTTCCACATTTGAAACATTTACTTGTCCCTTTAAGAAAACTCCCTCTATGTTTCTTTCCACACTTTGAGAATAAGGGAAAGCTCATCTTCTTTTCAGTGTGCTCTTTAGATTTTCCATTGAATTCCATTTTCCTCTTCTTATCAAACCCATATGACTGATGGGTTACTCTAATTTCCATCTTAACTTTGAGAGCACATCGAACGATTTCCTCGTAGCTATTGAAGTCCCTTATGTCTAAGGCCCTTTGAACACTTGGTTTTAAGCCAATAAAGAATCGATCAATCTTACTCTCAGGTTGTATAATAATACCAGAAGCGTACCTTGCAAGTCTTGTAAAATTTGCTTCATAGGTACCAACAGATTCATCATCCTTTTTCTTCAGTTCAAGAAACTCCTTCTCCATGTTTGTTCGGAGAATAAGAGGGAAGTACTTATTGAAAAATAAGTTCTTGAACTCGTCCCATTCCATTGACTCAATTTCATCCCTTTGCCTCGTATTCTTAATAAGATTCCACCATTGATCAACCTCTCCTTCCAAACGATACACAAATAGGATGACTTTATCATGTTTAGAACATTGAAGAACTGAAAATATCTTTTCAGTAGTACTAATCCATTGTTCAGCAGCTAATGGATCAGTAGACCCGTTGAATGAAGGCGGACTCTGCCTCATGAAGGATTCACCAGAATGTTGCTCCTTCCTTTGATCGTTTGGAAGTCCTGCATGATTCATAGCTTGATAATGTTGTGTGAGCATGGCTACAAGATTTTTCATTCCAGTTCCCATAATGTTTGGTTGCTCAGGGGGACAATCATTTCATTGCCCGTCGTATTCCGCATTAACACGGTTCCTTTGGGTTCCATCCATTGACTAAAACCATGAAGAATAGTGTGAGAAACACTAATTATTATAGGAAAACCTCATAATCAAGAATAAAACATCACACTTAAGGTCTTATCATAGGTTATTCATGACCATTTCTAAAACACTGAGATTGTGTTCTATGCTTAGACTTATCCTTAGGGTTCTTACTAAGGCTTTCACATCCTAGTTTCCAAAGGTTGACTATACCTTTCCTCTGATACCAACAATAATGACCCATACTTTACATACATATTTATTACTTCAGAATTGAAGCACACTTATTACAACATATAACAAAACCAGGAAAGGACCATATAGGTATAGATCCTTTAGAAACTGGGAAACATAAACAACTGGTTCATAAAGCATCTACTTTGCCTCCCATTTATTTCATTATATCTAGAGTCCCTTTTGGCATATCCTACTTAATAACATTCTTCCTGACCTGGGGAAAGAAAACATACAAAAGGGTGAGCTCAAATGCTCAGTAAGGGTAAAAAAAGTAAATATCGATCACATCATATACATAAGAACATAACTTTTGGAAATCTTAACCTGCAAAAGAGATCATAATATCATAACATGGGATAAATCATAGTAGTGATTTGTAATCCCAATAATCATAACATAAAACATGAAAGTTTGTGGCATACACACATAATCATAAGGAATCATTTCATATTAGTCAAGACTCATTTACAAGACTATCTTAGTGGACAAAGTCCATTTCTAAACCGAGTTCACTCCTCGTTTCAGTCCTGTTTCACTGAACCGGTTTAACCTGCCATTCCAGCCATGTCTATCTCATGAGATATAAAATCTTTACCCAATACATTTGAGGGAGATATAGGTTCCACCCATCTCATAATGATACCATTCTTATGTGTGCCACAAAATCATAATGCATACATAATTGCATAAGCCATATAATAAAAATGGGATTCTTAAACAACATGACATCATAAAAAAATTCATATAAGATAAAGGAATTAATAAAAATAATTCCATCACAACATAATCAAATCAATGTAATAATAGGGATAGAAACAGAACCCTATATTATCATATATAGAAAATAATTTTGATAAAACACTTGAACTCCATTCTTGAGGAAAATATCATTTCTACTTCAAAAACATTTTCCTTTCTTAACATGTCATACAATTTTAAACTAAAATAAGCTGATTAAAAATAAACTTGAAAACTTTTAAAGTAAGCTTCTTGGAAATAATGTTTTAAAAATCCATTCATGCCGTATAAGTTAAAAAAACATTCTTCTCGTACTTTTTTCGAAAAATTCAAAAAGTACATCATACGAAAAACGACAAAAGATTCCTTTCATATCTTTTACTAAAAACTCACCAAAGGGTAAAATTGGATATAAACTATTGTAGAAGGATATAAATATTAAATATTGAGGAAACATGGATGTGGATGATAAAATACACCCCAGTAAATTCCAAAGTATAAACAATCTCGGATAAAAATGAGATTGTGATATTTCCCTTACCTTAGGTCCGATATGCTTTGTACGTGTCCAAACCTCCTGTATAATGATTTAAATAATGTCATTGACTTATTAAAAAATCATATTAAATGTTATGATATCATATATGGTCATATTTGTAGCTTCTTATTAGTGATATTTCATTACTACTTGTTATTTGTGTGTTTATTACTTTTTGTTCTTATGGGTGTTTTGTAAAATAAATTCTTATTACTTTTTATAGGATATATATACATAATTTAAAGAATGTTATTAGTGTAATATATATCATATTAATTAATTCAATTAATTTATATAATCATTATTCAATGAAGATCATATAGAACGAGTCACATCACATCGTGGAGACGGTAGGCCATACGTACACACGAGCGATGATATCGTTCCCATGATCATGGAATTGTATTGAAGTGTATGTATACTATTTAAGAATCAATATAACTTTAAAATAATCATATATAGTTATTCTTTACACCATTATACCCATCCAAGTAAGGTGGCGGTGGAAAACAGATTACACCACGGCGTTGAGACGGTATTCCGTACGTACACACGCGCGGTGATTTCGTTTTCCGTAGGATGGATAAGAGGTGAAATAGGGTTGTTTAATATTTATAATAAAATATCAGTATATGAGGGATACTGATTTTATTACCTCATAATGAAACAACTAAAGAAGATGGAGTAGAAGAAGAATTGAACTTGAATAAAACGGTAGAAGGTATTACCTCTTTCTTGAAGTGCCTCCTTTAAACTTTCTCTTAAGGCACTAGAGTTGGTCTTTTGATAAGACCAGTACCTCTAGTAGGTTTATAAGGAAGTGGGGAAGTGAAATGGGTAGGGGTTTTCCGAGATTGAAGGCTCAAATTGGTGTGAGGAAGAGAGGGAGGAGGTGCCCTTTTATAAGGGAGGAGAGGGGAACCTTTGGAATAACTAAAAATATTATTTGATTATAAAGTCAAATTCGGTTTTTAATAGCTCCAAATTGATATAGTTCGAAGCTAAGGTGGGGATGGGTCGAAATCCTCTCATCCAATAGAATTTATACAAGTTTAGGTATATATTTTAACCTTATCATTTAGATTTAACTTTAAGTTAGATAATTTGTCTTTTACCATGTCTTCTTGTTTTCTTACACTATAAGGTTAATAAACTTACTATAAAAAGCCAAAAGAACACCATGTTGTTTATTATTAATATATAGAACCTTATCTAAGTCATTTGGTAGAACCTTAGATTTTTAGGAATAAAATAACAATTAATAATAAAATATTTGTTTTAAAAACTATTTTATGTCAATTTTGACACTATTTGGTAATTGATTTTTGTGAAAATCATAACATAATGATTAGTTCAAAAAAATTTAATTAAATCAACACTAACATGTCATATTAACATTTAAAATTATTTTAATTCATAAAAAGTCTCAAATTACATTTATTTGGGTATTTATAACATCAATTATGTCAATATTTCTTTAATAAGATAATTACTGCATTATCATTGTATCATAAATAAATTAAATTATTTTAAGTCTAAAAATTAAAAATAAAATACCATTATTTTGGAAATATTTTTATATTTCTAATGAATATTTATAGTCTAATTTATCTTATGTATAACCCTATATTAAAAATGATTTAGTAATTAAACATTGATTTTAACTATTTTAACCCTTCTTTAAATAAATTGAAAATAAATGTCCTAATCTAATCCAAGTGGGCCTAAATGGTCATATTTTATTCCTAGGGTTGTTTTTGGTCGAATTAAAATTATCCAATAGAATAAGGACATGTGTTAGGGTAATAATAATAACACTTTTACCTTTAATTACCCTATTTACTTTTAACCGTAGTAAAAAAAGTAAAAAGTTACTATTCACCAAAAATTATTTTCATCTCATTGAACAACATTTTAGTCCTTGATATTAACCGTGTCTCTCGGATTTTCAAAATTCCACTCACATAAGCGGCAAAATTATGTTTTATGAAAAATTCAGTTTTTTAACTACAACTTAGTGGTTTCACTATTCATCAAAAAAATGAAAGTTTCCAGAAAAATACAAAAAATTAGGTCTAAGCTATATTTGATATTATGAATTCAAAAATGATGTCTATTTTACCAAATTGAAAACATATCAGTTACATTAACTAATTTAAAAATTATTTCCCGTCGTCAAAACAAATAGCGTGTTTATAAGAGATAATAACTATCAAAAGATTGACACTTGTTTATGTCTGGTTTAAATGTGAAATTACATCCAATGAAAAACATTGTATTAAATTGTAAAAATATATTCTAAATATACTTTAAAACCACTCAAATTAATAATTTATCACTATTAATTATTTCAATTAAAAAAAGTTGTTTTTAATTAAAATTTAGTAATTTTCACTATTCATCAGAAAATGAAAGTTATCCGAAAAGTACCAAAATTTCACCCTAAGCTAATTTCCATATTCTGAATCCAAAAATGAACTCAATTTTGAAAAATAATATTTTCAAAATTTTAAAAAGTGGTTATTACAATTCATAACGACTAGTTTTTATAATATTTTAATAGCATATCGTTGTTTAGTGAAACTCAGTATTGCGTACGACACAAGCTATCGAGGAAGGCCGCGGTTGACTGTAAAGTAATCCAAGCTAGTGTTGTGTGTATTGAAAGATTCCTTTGATGATTTATATAACATAAAAACAAAATATTTCTCATAAAAGTCTTGGGTGTTACAATGGTTGTCGCCTACAGCGTGGCTCTGTGTGAGAGGACAGCAAGGAGGAGAGGTCGACTGGGTTCGACCAAGTAAGGGAGGAGGCCAGAGGCTCGGGATGGCTGCATGTAGGTTGGGGTTGGTGGGTCCAAAAAGGCACACCTAGCGCGGGATGAGGCGGTCGTGCTGGTCTTCTGCGGCACAAATCACTACTGCGGGGTGGGGGGGGGGAGTGCTGGGTTCTAAGGTGGTCTCTAAAGCGCAGAAGAAGAGAGGAGGTGGCCTAGTAGAGTCCACTGTGCGCCGGTTCCACGAGGCAGATAAAGGAGTCGGCCCTTTGGGCCGCCTTTCATGCGAGACAGGGGCCGCAAGGCCCCCACAAACAACACAATTTTTTGCTGATTTGCAAATGCAGGTCTTCTCCTCTAATTTTTTTAATAAACATGAACCACTTGGGTTAAGGACATAACCTATTTTTTAAACTAAATCCTATCTACTAGGCTTAGATAATAATAATATTATTTTATTATAATAATATTATCATTGTGAAAAATTATATAATATTATTATCATAAGATATTATAGTTATTATTATAATAATACTATTTTATTATAATAAAATTATTACAATTGTAATAATAATTATGATTCTTAAGAATAATCCATTACTTGAAAACACTATTCCAGCGATCGGAATTCCATCGGGGTGATGTAGCTCTTCCAATTCAAAACTTCAGATGGCCGCAGATTGGTCATCCGATATTGGATTTTGATACGGTTTGTGGAATTGGAACCAAAACGACGCCATCTTCATTAATTAATGAAAATTTAATTTATTTTGGCTTAAAATCAACATGTTGTTCCTCTGATAGCAATTCGTAGAATCGGGCATGCAGTGGTAGCACCAAAAAGCTGGGTTTTTAAAATTTTTCCACCGCTGTTCTTCGTGAACGTGCCGACGTCGGTGAAGAGCAGCATAATCAAAGTTGAGGACCACACATGAATTGTTTTAAGTACAAACATAAACTATAAAATACCTGGTTTAGATCTGAAGCCTTGAACGACGTCTGCTTATCATTGGCGATAACTGCTCAAAGAATCCGAAGTCGAATTCCTCTAGATCGTCCACATGCACATCAAGGAATACGCTGGAGCTCCGTTCATCATAGTCCAGGTTCTAGTGTGGAATACCAATGATACCTTCGAAGTTCCAACGATCACTGCATCGCTTTGCTAGAGATGCCCGAGAGAGAGCTTCATCCGAGCTCCTTGGATGTAGAGCATCTCTCTCTAGAGTGTGGGAGAGAGGAGAGAAGAGAGAATATCCATGAATAATGTTTGGAAAATACCCCTTCTCTTCTATTTATAGTGATTAATTAAAATACCCGGTATAGCCTCACCAGCCTCGGATACTTAACGCACTATCAACGACATTTTATGACTACAAATCTGAGTCATAAATATTATTATCACTCACTTGTAATATATTAAAATATATTTCATGATAATAATTGAATCATTAACTTGACTCATCACTCCCATAAATATTAATTTAACCTTGAATAATTTAATATTCGTTAATTAATATTTTTCATGTATTTACTTAAAACTCATAAATACATTTAATAAATGAATTCAATACTCGTTATTCTAAACTCTGATAATATGAATTTATTTATTTCATTGGTGATCATTTAACTTTGGGAAAATCTCAGACCCCTGTGGTGGGGCTCAACATGGCCTAAACTCATATTCAACAAAATAGGGAAGATTCTTGAATAAACTATTGTCTGTGACCCTCTAGGTGCATATTTCGATAAAAGGGAATAGTATTCATAGACCAATAGCGGGATCTAGCAACCCATCATGGCCCCTGAAGAAATAAGGATTGTCATAGCAGCGACAACCAACCTACGAAGATGCACTGTGTAATATAATCTCTTTGTCTGTAATTTCTCATAAAGCATGACGCACTCTCGTGTCATCGCCCTTTTCTTGCTTTATTTGTTGTTGATGTAACTGGATGGATTTACCCTCAACTACCATGTCCATGGTCTTATAAAGGTACTTCCATCCATATCAACATGGCCTGAGATATATTACTTCCATAACCCAGAAGCAACAAATCCTTTCTAGACCATTCAACCAATATCATGCCACCAATGATGCACCCGACACAAAATACCTCACCATGACTTCATTTCCATGTTTTTCATCTTGCATCAACGTACGCAATCAAATGACATACATTGGTAATGATCTCAAGTCAGGAGACCATTACACATGATCGTAGATAGTAACATCCCATGACACCTGAAACATGTGGTGTTCCTAGTGGCGGGTTAGTACTCATGATGTCACTACTAGAGATCACCAAGTGTGAACTTCATGAGAAGAAGTCTCAAAGATTATAAGCCCCCCAGTAACTGATGGACAGACAACTAATATGTCTAATTAGTAAGATGTATCTAGACCATAGAACATATATTTAAGATTAATGTCATAGTATCTAGAGGTTCTCATTATATCCTGGGAACTGCTATAACCTTTCGATGCGACAATTAATCTTTGGACATTACCATTTCAATAGTGGATGCAGAAAAGTCTACACTATAATGGTAAGATGACATCATGCATAGATTCATGTACACATGATATGGTAATCAAAAGCACATAATAGTTGGCTCTAGGGAACCCACTATTTCTACACTATATTCATTAAATCAAGGAATATAGATGATTAATTAGTAAGATTATAAGGAATCACTATATATTCATTATGACTATACCTTGTATGGAAGTCCATCATTTGTATATCCTCATTCCTAACACTCAATTGATGATATCCAGAACTAAGGTCAATCTTGGAAATGTATTGTGCTCCACGAAGTTGATCAAACATGTAATCAATACGGAGAATAGTATACTTGTTCTTCATTTTCATCCTTTTTAAATCCCAATAATCAATGTAGGTTCTCCTTGATCCATATTTCTCTTTCAAAAAAATAATGGGTGCACCCTAAGGTAACACACTTGGCTGAATGAATCCTTTATCAAGGATTTCTTGGAGTTGCTTCTTCAATTCATTTAACTCAATTAGAGAAATTCTATAAGGAGTTTTAGAAATTTTTGTGGAACCAGGTATGGGTTCTATTGAGAACTCATCATTTCATTTTGTTGGAAGTCTAGGTAATTTTTCAAGAATGAGATCCACAAAAACCCTGAACAGTAGATATATCATCGAGGTCGATTTTCTCCTAAATAATTTGAGATAAATAACCCTTTTAAATTTTAATTAAGACCCATACAATGGATGTAATCTCTATAGGAGCTCATAATTTTTATCACATTGATGAATGATCATATGAGGGTTTGAAATATCATATTTCACTTCCCTTATTTGACAGTCGATATGGGATTTATCTAGATAAATCCAATAAATGCATATGATGACATCACATTCAACTAAAGCAAGAATGAAAATATTTTTACAAAGAAAATTCCCAAAAAAATCAACTAGAGAGGAATCATAGGCTTGGGATGAAATCATTGTATCATTAGGGGGTTTCACTAATAATTACATATCTAATTGATTTGGTGGAATCAAAACACCCTTAGTAAATTCTTTAGATATAAAATTGTGGGTAGATCTAAAATCAAATATGATATTAGAAGTTATATAGTGGAAGGATTGGGTACCTTTCATCGCATTGTTATTTCAGCCCATCAGAAGTATCGATTACTTGAGATTTTCCTTTCTCCCTCAGCATAAGATGTTTTTGACGTCGATCATCATCACCATACCTTGGGTTTGGCTAGTGGTTAGAATAATTCCCATTCTCCATACACTTGTAGCACTGAATCATGGTAGTTTTATTTTTTGTATCTTTCCTTTTATTAGGATTTCAAGTTAATTTCTTCCCATAATTTCAAAAAATAAATTCCAAGTGACCTTTCTTTCCACACATAAAAATTTTATATACCCCTTAAGAAAAATTCCAGGAATCGTTTTTCAAAATTTAGAGCATGAAGGGAAACTCATCTTCTTTTCTCCATTGTTTTAGAATTTTCCTCTGAACCCCATCATCCATTTATTATAAAAAACATGAAGTTGATACATGAATACAACCTCTATTATAAACTTGATTTCACAACACCCAATCTATTTGTAGATACTGAAGTCTCTTATGGACAATGCCCTTCTGAGACATGTATTTAAGCCATTAAATAACCTATCAACTTTACTTTTGGGTTATATGATGAAACCTAAAGAATACCTCCCAAATCTTGTGAAATTATCCTTGAAGGTACCGACATATTCCTCATCCCTTTGCTTTACCTCAAGTAACTTTTCTCCATATTAGTATAAATAATCTGATGAAAGTAATTATTAAAAAACAAATTCTTGAACTCATCCAATTCCATGGATCCAATTTCATCTTAATACCTCGTATTCTTGATTAGAGTACACCACTAGTCTACTTTTCCTTCTAACCAATTGGAAGCTAGAATTACTTTCTGATGCTCCAAACACTATAGAGCAGAGAATATATTTTCAGTAGTATTGATCCATAGTTCAGAAACAAAGTGGATCAGAAGACCCTATGAAAGAAGGTATAAATTTTCTCATGAAAGAATCAACAAAATGTTGTTCCCCCTATTTCTAATTTGAATTTCAACCGTGATTAATATCTTGAGAAATCTATATGATCCTAAAAACAAGGTTTTTTATTATAGATACCATATAATTTGGTTGAAAGGGAGGAAAGTTGTTGCATTGTCCATCACAATCACCATTTACATGATTCTTTTGGGTTCTATCCATTAACTGAAATCAAATTCATAGAGTAAGAATCATTTATCATATCGAGGAATAAAATAATCATGACAATTAACTTATACGATGTCTAAATTATGAAACATTGTTTAATATATGAAACTTTAAGTTTATCCTAGGTTATTCATTGAAAAAAGCTATTTAAATCTTTCATGATGGTTAATGATGTGTTTGTAAATTTCCAAACCATATCCCCTAGGAGTTTTAAACAAGGTGTGTAGTAAATACAGTTCTCATATACCAGATTACCTCAAGTCAGTCTTGGGAAATTTTTTTAGAGTTGTTACACCTAAGTACATCTATGTCAGAGACACACCGACTTATAATATCTCGATATAGATGTATTATTAAGAAACCACTCATTCTATCCTTTACCCAAATCCCATGACATTTTCCTATGCTATTACCTATCCTAGGATTATACTTGGACATGTCCTTAGGGTTCTCACCATGGCTTTCTCACCCTTACTTCTAAAGGTTAACTAAAACATTTCTTTGATACCAACTATAGAGACCCTCTTTTTTCATATATTAAGATTACATAACTTTTTGGAATAATTGAAACATTATACAAAAAGATTCCCAAATACCATATTAGTATTGATTCTTTAGAAACATGGAATTAGAAACATTGGTACATAAATGAGCTTTATTATGTCACACTAGTTTCTTCTAGAATAACACCCTTCTTAGAAACATCATACATAATGCATATCTTCATGACCTAGGGGGAAGGAAACATAAAAATGGGTGAGATTAGATTATTAGTAAGGGTTAACAAGGGAGATATGTAAGCATAATCATGAGAATAAGGGAATGAGAACATGATCATGAGAATGTAAGATCATACCCTGGATATCAAAGATTATATGAATGAATAATTGTATAAATTTTGGTATTTTATAAGACATGATGCATAAAGAAAAAAATAACATAAACTATTAAATCATGACATAGTAATAAAAAATTGAATTATAGAAGACACATATGTATTAGTAATTATTTCCATAATAGTCAAGGAATTGTATTCAAGACCATATTAGTGGAAAAATTCCTTCACTAAACCAGGTTCATACCCCGTTCCATCCATGTATTATTGAACTGAGTGCACTCTCTGTTCATGCCCTATAATACCAAATTGAGATCATTTCCCTTTCGTTCAATGTAATATTAAATCGAGTTCATTTCACATTCCATCCATTTCTATCCCATGAGATATAAATCTTTTCCTAATGCATTGGAGGGAGATATAGGCCCCACTAATCTCACAGTGAAATCATACATACATATTCCCTAAGATCATAAATAACTATATCATAACCCATTAAATTTAATGGGTATTATAAACACGTAACCATGTCATAACTTTTGGAAAGGTTCTGGTTTAATAATAATTTCTTTATAAACATAACCCGTTAAAAGAAGCGGGGTTCGAAAGAATATAATCCATTAAAGTGAATCGGGTTTCATAAACATTGTTCCATCAAAACATAATCCATTAAAATAAATAATATGAATGGTAATATTGAATTATTTACCCATAAAATAATTATTAACACCAATGTATTTTATCTTAAATGTTAAATAATTTTGCAAGACCTTTTAAAAACATTTCTTGAGTAAAATATCCTTTATTCATTGAATTTTTTTAAAACCTAAAACATTTTAAAAAACTCCTTATTTGATTTTTTTTGAAAACATATAAAGTAAGAATTTAAAACCATAAAATGTTTTTAAAATACTTATCCTAGAAAATAATCTTCCAATATTTTAGGAATATATTTTTGAAAACATTTTCTAAAACATGGGTTTTTAGTACAATAGATTTATGACCAAAGAGAGAGGTGATCACAATTAACATAAAATCATTATATTAAGTGACAAAGAGTGGGAAAAAGGAACTAATACATGTTTATATATTTAATAACCATAGAAGAAGAAAATTCATGAGTATTATTGAGATATGAATCATAATATTTCATTAATGAAGTATAATTATTAATAATCTTGAAAAGAAATTATTTTTTTTAATAAACACTTACCACTTAGTTACTTGGGATAACCATCTCTATATAAGAAAAGGTAATTACATAAAGATTAAAATATCATGTAAATAATTATATTCATTGTATAACATGTAAAATATATTTATATACACCTTGATAATAATTTAGGTGCATAACAAAACTTGAGTCTCAAAGAAGGAAAATCAAGAAAAAACTATTTTACCAATTTGGTAAATTTTGAAACATAAAACCCATGATAGAAAGATCATAAAATGAATATGTGAATAACCATAAACTTAATTTAAAGATAAAAAGAATAAATTCATGGTTAGTAAATACACCACAAATAAGTAGCGAGTGGTGATTAAGGCATGCATCTCTTTGTAATAAAACTGAGATGAGATTCCCTTACCTCGTGTCTTGGCTCTCGTCGTACTCATTAAAACTACCTATATATTAAATATAAATTTATTATACATATTTTAAATAATAAAATTATAATATCTAATAACATATATATTTTTATTATGAGCTTATATTACCCTCTTGTTAATTATCCTATGTTAAGTTTTCACTTCAGATAATATTCACTTTATTCCTCACATGTGTCTTAATTTGATATATCGTTGGTATTTATACTATTATCATGATTAAATAATTAAAAAATTGAGATAAATATCATTTATATAAATTATATGTGTATTATAATAATCTGTATAATTTTATGTACGAAATCAAATACACCGTTCATGAAGACATTAAGTTGTAAAAATGCATGAACGTCGTTTCCATTTTTATTGTTGTATTAAAAGGAAGAATGAAAATTACATATATGTATATTTGTATATAATATAAATTCATTATAATTATAATATTATATATATATATAATATAATTACACTGAGCCCATATTTAATACATTCGATTTAGTGTGTGAATGAATGACAACACTTTTAGGGGGTAATAGTCCACACATCATTGAATGAAATTATTCTATTTACACCAAATGGAAAGTAAAAAAAGACACGTGTTGTAAAAGGAATAAATAAGCTTAAAGATATAATAAATATAAAATCTATAAATATATAAATATATTTTCCATCATAATTTCCACTATGGGAGGTGGTAAAGAAAAAATGAACAATCATCGTTTTGTGAGGCGGTAGATCATCGTACACGTAAACAATATGTTCAATACCCACTAGATAGAAGTGTGTGTTATTGTATGTTAAAAAAATATCATAAAAAAATAAAATTATATTGATTATATTTTTTTTATAAAACAATTAAATAACGATATTGGATGGGTGGAGAAGGAAAATAAATGAAAGGAGCTTAAGAGAATGCATTACCTCTAATTCGGGTAACTCCTTTAGGTTTGTGCCATAAGGATTTCTTAGAAGACTATGAAAAAAGGTAGGATTCAAGGATAAATTTATGTATGTTTGGAAGTGTATTATATAAATCTTGGATGATCCTAATTGTTTTATAGGTTTTAAGAATAGAGAGAGGGTGTGACCTTTTATAGGGAATGGAAAAGACTCACTTGGTATTTTTGAAAACAAGTTAGGTGTACCCACGTTTTTACCTAAGAAAAGTCATTAAAAAAACTCAATAATTTAAGGTTAATTGAAGATTAATGGATATAAATTGGGTGTTATTCAAGTTTATAAGTCTTTTTGGGACTTAAATTTAAGGTTTAATCTTTAGTTAAGTTTAATTATACCTTAATCGATGTAATTAATTTTAATTATGTTCACTAATATTTCTGGTCCCAAACTAATTTGAACTCATTATAAGTTATAAATTATGATGATGAAAAATATAGAATAAATTTTTCCAATTTACAATCAAATAAATAGAATAAATTAATTTAATATCAATCTTGTAGTCGGGTCGACAATGTGGGTTTGTAAAGTAAAAATGATCAAAAGTTTGCTATGTTTTTATATCCGATTTCAATTTGAAATTGGTTCTAATTACCTAAATTGGATTAGTTGATAAAAATATATTCTAATTAAACTTTAATAAAAATTTACAATATAATCTATCCTTAAAAAAATAGATGTAAAATCAATTTGTGATTTTTAAAATTTGATATTTTCACTATTCATCAAAAAATGAAGTTTCTCAGAAAAATACCATAAATTCATCCCAATCATATTTAAGAATTATAAATTAAAAAATATTGTTCATTATATAAAATTAAATTTCAAAATAGGTTTTAAAATAATTTTATTGTTTTTCACAGAAGGTCATGAAAAAAATATTATTCGAAAAAAATATGTTTTTAAACTTATTTGGACATTTCCAAAATTTATATTTTTTATTAATATTTTTTATTTATATAAAAAATTTAAAAAATTGAAAAATAGTTATTACTATTATTATAACTAATTTTAACATCTAGGTTTTAATTATCGCATTTAAAAAAATAAAACAATAAAATGATGTTTTATAGAAACTTCGGTGTTGCATGTAATGTATGAAAAGTTTATGTTGTGTGAAACATACGCCAAGTTGGCATTGCATGTAAAATAATCTGAGTAAATGTTATATTTATCATATTCCATTTTTTACATGTAACATCTGCCATGTTGGTTCTGTGTGAAAGGAAAGTTCGACTTAGTGCATTGTAAGACATAAATAAAAATTTAATTTATTTGAAGAAAAAGTATATAAAAACTCAGTCTGTTACTAACATGGTTCTTAAAAATTATTAATCTATCTTAATAAATTTTGAACTCAAGAAAATTTATCACCTACTTTTTTAGTTCTACATATTCCCTTTGCAACTTGTTAATCCATACATATATATATGGTTGAACCCTCATTAATTCCGTATAATATTTTTAACCTTACATTAATATTTCTAGATCCATCCTTTGAAAATACAAGAATTTTTGATATTTTGTGATCCTCATCATAGATAATATAGTATGATCTTTTCAAGTCAAAGAATCATCCACCGTAATTTCTTTTCTAGAGTGTTAATATATTATGAAGTGAAAATTTTAATTATCTCTAACTATATTAATTGGCGCATACTCATATCTTTTTGAGTGAATATATACTTTGATTTTCTATCAGTCTATATATATATATATCACATTTCTCTATAAATATAATTCCTCCATATCTTTGATTCAAAAATTACCATAACTAAATCTAAATCATGACTTGGGTAATTTTTTCATGAAGATTCATTTCTCATGGGGTACAAGGTATAACCATATCATTTTTCGAGAAGAAAAATCCCAATATCTTCATACATTCATCACTATAGATTAAAAACCCTTATCCAATATAGGGTAATGTAAGAACCTGTGCATTTAATATCCTTCTCTTCAGTTCTATAAAAATTTACTTTCATTCTTCTGCCCAAATAAACTAGTTTCCACTTTGAGTTATGTTGGTGAGTAGATTTAGTTACTATGAAAACTTCTCCAAAAAACGTTGATAATATCCATATAAACCAATTAAACTATTAATCTCATTAACCATGGTTCATTTGGGTCCATTTTAAATATCTTTTTTCTTTTATGGATTGATAGATATACCCTCTATTTAAATTATATGACCAACAAATGAAACATTCTATATCCAAAATTCAAACTTCGTAAATTTTACATATAGATTATCCTTCATTTTGGTCTTCATTACAATCCTCAATTGATCTTACTAATATTACTTTCACTTTTAATATATAATAATATCATCTATAGAGACAACCAAAAATTGGTTAAGGTAATATCTAAATACTATTTTCATTAAATTCATGAAGATCAAGGGGGAATTAGTAAGAAAAAAAAGGAAATACTATATATTTTTAGTTTCTATAGCTTGTTCAAAATTCAATAATTAGTATATCATCCCCCTTGACCCTTAATTTATGATATCCATAATGAATTCAAACAACAAGAAAAAATTGAGATATGCATGATTGATCAAAAAGTCATTAATACGGGGCGATGCATACTTATTCTTGATAATGATCTTGATATTTTCATGATAATCAACGAAAAGTCACATTGATCTATAAATATTCATAACAAAAATAATATTTCAACAAAAAGGTGACACACATGGACAAATGAATCCATTTTCAATAATCTCCTAGAGTTTCTTTTTCAATTCCCATAACATACACTACTAGAAATAAGGTCTTTAGCGTCCTCCTGGCGTCCGCCAAACGACGGACATTTTTGGCCTGTCTCTAAAGCCATTAGCGGCCCCCAAATGGCGGCCGCTAAATATCAACCCCGAAAAATTGTGATTTTTGGTCCGTGATGCAGTAGGCAACATAGAAGTCATCCACAAGCTTGGATCACCAGCCATGGCAGATCCACGACGGTCGGGGATGGTTCGGGTTGGTTAGGGGGAGTCATTTTGTGGTGGGGTGATGCCTGGGGGAGACCATAGGGTCACTTGAGGTGCACTGATGTGTTCGGGATGGCTGCAGGTGAGGCGGGGGTGGGGCGGTAGGGGGCAGCGCGGTGGAGGGCGGCGAAGTGGAGGAGTTTCAGGTCCTGTTGATGAAGATGAGGGAAAAATCCTGCTGATTTTTTTACTTAAGTATTAGTAGCCGCCATTTGGAAGATGCTAATACACCCTTTAGTGGCCGCCAAATGTCGGCTGCTAATAAATGCATCCAAAAGGCGGAAAAAATCCCACTGAATTTTATTTTAGTATTAGGGGCCGCCATTTGGAGGCCGCTAATACACCTTTTAGCGATCACCAAATGGCGGCTGCTATTACTGACGCGCTCAACTGCCCAGAATTATAGTAGTGATAATCTGGGAAATTATTTATATATTATTTGAAATAGGATTAGAACCAGTCATGGGTTTTATTGAAAACTAGACTTCATGACACAATGTAAGATAAGTATCCTTTTTTAAAAGACATTAAAAAACACAAGATAGGAATATCTTCAATGTTGAGTTTCTTCCCAACCATTTGAGATAAAGGCCTCTTTTGGATAGGATTCAAGAATTTTAAAATGAACATGTTATCAAATGGAAGTTCATATTTATTATCACATTGATAGAAGATCATAGGTTGGTTTAGAATATCAAACACAACTTACCTTATTTGGAAATTTACGTGGTATTTATGTGAACAAATCCATTCCATGCCCAAAATAACATTGAACTCAACCAAAGGATGAATAACAAGATTTTCACGCAACATATTCCAAAAATCATAAAATAGGGAATAATCTTAGAAATTAGATGAAATAATTGTACCATTATTATTTTTCACAAAAAATACAACCTCTAATAATTTAGGTGGTATTATAATAACTCTAAGAAATTATTTATAAAATAAATAGTGGGTTGCTCTAGAATAAAATAAGGCATTAACAGTTCTAGAGTGGATGATAGGTGTACATTTCAACATGTCTTTATCACATCCTTCAGTATAAGTAGTGATCGTATGATATATCCATCTATCTCTATGATTAAGTGGTTATTGATTATGATCATCATCATTAACATTATAATTTGGTAACTGGATAGAAAAATCCCCATACTCCTAGAAATTAAAACACCAGATTCTGTGTTGTGAATTCATTAGAAATTTATCTTTATTTACATCCTTAGATAAGTTCTTCCCATCACCACAACATTCACTCACTCGATGGCCTTATTTTCTGCACTGAAATTTTTTATTATCCCCTTAATAATATTTCCTATATGTTTCCTTCCACAATTTTAGCATAAAATAAGTATCATATTCTTATATTTATATATTTTTTTAATTTCCATTGAATTATATATTTATTTTCTTATCAAAACCAAGATATTTATGGGTAACTCCAATATACATTTCCACCTTGATATAACATAGAGTGATTTCTTACTTGGTATGAAAGTCCCTTCTGGATAATTCCCTTATGTTAATTGGTTTTCATCTAATGAAGAATCAATCAACCTTACTATAAGGTTGGGTGATAATTCCAGAAGCATAACTGGAATGTATTGTAAAATTCTCCACATTGGTACCAAAAAATTTCTAATCATTATATTTTAACTCACGAAATTCCTTCATCATTTGATAAATAATACATGGAAATTAATTATTGTGGAATAGCCTCTTAGATTCATCCCACTCTAAGAAGTAAATATCATAATGTACCCTCAGGTTCTTAATAAGAGTCCACAATTGATCTGTTTTTTCATCTAAATGATAACAATCTAAAAAGATATTCTCATGATATGAATACTAGAGATTAAAAAATATATTTTCTATGGTATTTATTCATTTATCAGTGATTAGTTGATCAATATATTGACAAAAAAAGGTGTAAGTTTCAACCTAAAGGGCATAACATAACATTGTTCTTTCCATTGCTCATTTGGAAGATCAAAATTATTCATATCTTGAGAATGTGTTGTGAGCATAAAAATTCAATTTTTCATTGAAACTCCCATAAAATTTGGTTACTTAAGAGGATAATCATTTCATTGTCCATAAAATGAATAATTACCACCATTCAATAATTTTTAAGACTTCTAATAAAAAATAAGAAAGTTGGAGACAAAATGGTAATAGTGGAAAACAACATAATCCTGAAAATTACTTTATATGATGTATAAATCATGAAAACCTCTTATAATACACCTTAATTTTAACCTAGTTCATTCATAATCATTATCAAAACATTGGAAATGTGGAAACATAAAAAATTAGCTCATAAAATATCAAAATAAACTCCCACTAAGTTCATCATAACTAGATCCCTTATTAGAAAAATCATACATTATAATCATGGGAAAGGAAACATAAAAAATGGTGAGCTCAAAAGATAAATAAATGTAAATAAAGAAAATATTAATTATCACTTGAGAGTTATATGGAAATAATGGTTTGAGAACATGAGAATAAAATTGGGAAATCATACCATGCATATCAGAAATCACAATCTTTAGTCATGTCATAAATTTTGGTATTTCATAATACCTAAATCATAAATGAATAAAATAACATAAACCATGTAGGAATAACATTGACATAAGTAATGAAATTGTGGAATACATATAAGAACATAAAATCTTATGTCTAGGATACCCATTATTAGATATATAACATTTTAGTCTTGGGCGAACCACCCATGTACCTATTTCAGTCATTGCATAACAACCCATATACTATCTTTTGGGCAGGGTATAACTTCCTGTGTACCCTTTGAGGTTATATAACATCATAAATTACCCAATTAATTAAATTAATATGTAGGTATGACCCATAAATTACTGAAAAATGATACATATATTCCATAATATAATAAAATATTCATTATATCAAAAAAATGAAAAGAAATGGTTTTTATAAAATTTTCATTATAGCATTACCTATGGAAAAGGAATGGGTTTCATAAAAATCATAACATCATGAAGATAATCCAAAAAAAAGGAATATGGATAGTATCATTGGATCATAAACTTGGTATGGATTAATTAACATCAAAGAATTGTCTTAATATGGAAAATTATTTTGAAAGATCAATTTGGATAGTATTTGAAGAATATAACATATCCATTTCGAAATAACTTCATTAAAATCTAAAAAATTATAAAATGTTATGTATTTTTTTGTTTTAAAATAATATTGGATTATTTTAAAGGAGTATACAAATTATTTGGTTGTCCGGATAGTGATAATTCTACTCATGATGTATAAGATAAATTAAAACATTCTATTACTCTTTAAAAAACATAAAGTACCCTATTAAAAAAAATAAAAAAAAGATTCCTTTTGAACCTTTTTTTGTTAAAAGTAAAACATGGGTAAAAATTAATTTAAACAGTTATCAGAGAGTTTTGAAAAAACTTATTTAAAACGTTTTTTTAGAAAATGGATATGAAGGAAAAAATGTTTTTTTGAGAAAATTGATATATAATGTTGATTTTCCTTAAAAAAATATTTTTTGTCCTTTGAGAACAAATGGTAAAAAATGAAAGTAAAAGATTTATTTTCAATAAATAAATAGATTATAATAAAATTAATAAGTTTCATGAGAGGTGGATCATAATATTTAATCATCAGAAGCTAAATCATAATCAATCCCAGTAAAGAATGAGATTATAACACAACACCCTTCCCAATTTTTTATCTTTTTAATCATAAGTCCAATGAATAAAATAGCCTTTTATGAATTATTAAATCCTAATACATTTAAAAATAATAATCATAAAATACATTAAATTAAATTATATACACCCCACAATATAAACAAGTAATTCACAAGGCATTTGTCCCACAAAAATATAAGTGAGACAAAAATCCCTTTCCTGAGTTCGACTTGCTTCAAAATCATTCTAATATCATGTATAATAAATTTAAATTTATTATAATTATATACCATAATATAATAAATTTTTATAATATCATTATATTAATTATAAAACTATATTTATAGTCATCCATAATGTTATATATTGAAAATGAATTTCACCATTTGTGGAGACGGTAGGTCATACGTACACGTGAATATTTTTTTTATTTTTATACGGTTGGAAAAAAGAATGGTAAATTAAAATTCACCATTAAATAATAATTATCATACCATATAAATCATATATATTCATCATATTCATCCACCCTTCCATATAAGTAAAATATAAATTTAAATCAAATCAAATCACTTTGTGGATGTCACAATCAACATGTACACACAAGTAGAGTTATCATCTAATGTCGCTTTGTATGTAAATAAGTTACATATATTAATATAACAATAGAAGCATAAATATTTCATATATATCACATATAATTTTTAAGCACATCATAATACCATCCATGAAATATAGTGATCAAAAATAAATTGTACTGTTATGTGGAGATAGTGACCGATACATATACACGAGCAATACTTTCACTTCTCATTTTATGGAAAGATGGTGGTTAACGGTAGTTTCAAAATACTAATAAAATTTAAGAATATTAATTATAATTTAGTTACTATTTTATGATATAGACTATATATTTATAGGAATTGTGAGTAGAAATAAATTGAAATAGGTCGAGTAAGTCAACTACCTATCTTTAGGGAGACCCCCTTTAGATCATTTCTTAAGGAAATTAGGATTACTATTTTGGGGATATAAAAACCTAAATACATAGGTAATGATTTTTAGAAGAAAATTTTGCATTTAATGGTCCATTTAGATGGATTAAAGTGGTGTAGATAATAGAAATAAAGGGTTTTCTTTTTAAGGGAGGGTGGTGACACACATAGAATTTCATGAAAGATGAAATTATAATAAATTCATTCTAAATCCAAATGGCTAAAAATTTCATATAAAATGATATAGGATGAAATTTTAGACCATATATTATACCCTATACCATCTTTTAAGATTTTCATGATTTATAATTAATTTAATAATTGATTATTTTGATAAAATATCACTAATTTAAATTTTGACAATATTCATTTAATTTGAATTAAAAGACTTAAATTAAATGATTGAATTAGAATATAATTTTTTAAGATAACAATAAAATTACATATTTATCTAAATATTCATTTAACAAAATAAATATCTAAAATTATATTACTTTTTCTATTTTTAAAATAAATTTTTAGTTTTTTAATTTGGGAAATACTGCATCAATGTTGCATAAGAATTTAAGGTCATTTTATATTAAATAAAAAATTGAAATAAATTTCTATCATGAAAAAAATTTCATTATTCCGCATATTAATATAAAAATTAATTCATAACTAGATTTTCCATTTGTGAATACAAAAAATATATTTAAAATTAATATATTGACATTTTGTATCTTTCTTTGTTTTAAATATTATAAATTTAATTTTCCTAAAAAAGTGACCATTATACAAATAAATTTCAATACTAAGGTGATAGGGGCCTAATTTACTTCATCCAATAATAATTAAGATTAAAATTAAGTCAATATAAATTACTTTTATACTTGATTAACTCAATTTACAATTCACTGAGGTGATAAATTATACCATAATTACAATTCATATTGACAAAAAATAAATGGGTCCTATTTATAAAATTTTAACCTCTAGAGTATATGTATGGAATTTATTTTATCTAATTTAATACATATAATTAGCATAATTATTTTTATTGTATGTGTGGAAAACATGGAAAAAATCTCTAATTAGAAAAATATTGCGTCTGAAAATAAAACCAGATTATTCTTTATACAATGATTACAAGATGAATGTTTAAAAAACATTTAGTGAATATACTATGTATAAATTTAACTAAAATAACTCCTAAATAGTTTTAATTTATTTTTTTTGTCAAAAAATACACCGCGCACATAAAAACAGTTTTTTACAAATACATCTCCTTCATTTTAAAATGAATTTTTATTCAATTAAAATTAACTAAAAACCATTGAATAAATTTTATAAATGTGTGACCTAGAAATTTTCATAATTTAATTAGTACTATTCCAACCCACCCATCCAACAGATGGGTGATAAAATATAATATTGATAATATACTAATAGTTAGTTGCTATTTGTTTGACTTGCTGCTCTGTGTAATTCTAGATATCGAAGAAATAAATTTATTTGAAAAACATATTTCATAAAATATTTGGGTGTCAAATTATACTACCCTAAAATTAAATTATTATAAAGACCCATACTTTACATACATTTTTATTACTTCAGAATTGAAGCACACCTATTACAACATATAACAAAACCAGGAAAGGACAGTATAGGTATAGTGTTTTTAGAAACTCGGAAACATAGACAACGGGTTCATAAAGCATCTACACTGTCTCCCATTTATTCCATCATATCTATAGTCCCTTTTGGCATATCTTACTTAAAAACATTCTTCTTGACCTGGAGAAAGAAAACATAAAAAAGGGTGAGCTCAAATGCTCAGTAAGGGTAAACAAAATAAATATCAATCACATCATATACATAAGAACATAACCTTTGGAAATTTTAACCTGCAAAAGAGAGCATAATTTCATAACATGGGATAAATAATAGTAGTGAAATGTAATCCCAATAATCATAACATAAAACATGAAACTTTTTGGTATACAAACATAATCAAAGATAATCATTTCTTATTAGTCAAGACTCATTGCCAAGACTATCTTAGTGGACAAAGTCCATTTCTGAACCGAGTTCACTCCTCATTTCAGTCCTGTTTCACTAAACTAGTTTAACCTACCGTTCCAGCCATGTCTATCTCATGAGATATAAAATCTTTACCCAATGCATAGGAGGGAGATATAGGTCCCACCCATCTCACAATGATACCATTCTTATGTGTGCCACAATATCAGAAATCATACATCATTGCATAACCCATGTAATAAAAAATGGGATTCTTAAACAACATGACATCATAAAACAATTCATATAAGATAAAGGAATTCATAAAAATAATTCCATCACAACATAATAAAATAAATGTAATAATAGGTATAGAAATAGAACCCTATATTATCTTAGATGGAAAATAATTATGACAAAACACTTGAACTCCATTCTTGAGGAAAATATCCTTTCTACTTCAAAAACATTTTTCTTTCTTAACATGTCTTAAAAGTTTAAAATATAATAAGTTGATTAAAAATAAATTTCAAAACATGTAAAGGAAGCTTCTTGGAAATAATGTTTTGAAAATCCATTCATGTCGTATAAGTTAAAAAAACATTCTTCTCGTACTTTTGTCGGAAATGTCAAAAAGTACCTCGTACGAAAAATGGCAAAAGATTCCTTTCATATCGTTTACTAAAAACTCATCGAAGGGTAAAATTGGATTTATAAAATTTTAGGTGGATGAAAACAATATTACATATTGAAGAAACATGTATGTGGATGATAAAATACACCCCAATAAATACCAATGTATAAACAATCTCAGATAAAAATGAGATTATGATATTTTCCCTTACCTTAGGTCCGATTTGCTTCGTAAGTGTCCGAACCTCCTGTATAATGATTTAAATAATGTTATTGACTTATTAAAGAATCATAATTATTTTTATGATATCATATATGGTCATATTCTTAGCTTCTTATTATTAATATTTCATTACTACTTGTTATTCGGGTATTTATTACTTTTTATTCTTATGTGTGTTTTGTCGAATAAATTCATATTTTTCTTTTTAGGTTATAGATACCTCATTTCCAGAATGGTATTAGTGTAATATATATCATATTACTTCATTCAATTCATTTATATAATCATTATACAATGAAGATCATGTAGAACGAGTCGCATCACATCATGGAGATGGTATTCCGTACATACGCACGAGCGATGATATCATTCCCATGATCGTAGAATTGTATTGGAGTGTATGTATACAATTTGAGAATAAATATCACATTACAATAATCATATATAGTCTTTATTTACACCATTATACCCATCCAAGTAAGGTGGTGGTTGAAAATAGATTACACCATGGCGTGGAGACGGTATTCCGTACGTACGCACGCGCAGTGATTTCGTTTTCCGTAGGATGGATAGATGGTGAAATTGGGTTGTTTCATACTTATAATAACATATCAGTATATGATTGATACTTATTTTGTTACTTCATAATTAAACAACTAAAGAAGAATAAGTGGAAGAAGAAATAAAGCTGAACGAATCGGTGACGGACATTTCCTCTTCTTTGAAGCACCTCTTTGAGACCTCCTCTTATTGCACTAAACATGGTCTTTGAAGAAGACCAGGACCTCTAGGATGTTTCTAGGGAAGTGGAAAGAGAATTTGGTAGGGGTTGGCCGAGATGTAAGGCTCAAAGTGGTGTGAGGAAAAGAGGGAGGAGGTGTCCTTTTATAAGGGAGGAGAGGGGCACGTAAAAATATTATTTTATTATAAAGTCAAATTCGGTTTTTAATAGCTCCAAATTGATATATTTAGAATCTAAGGTGGGGATGGGTCGAAATCCTCTCATCCAGTATAATTTAGACAAGTTTAGGTCATTATATTAACCTTATCTTTTAGTTTTAACTCTTAGTTAATTAGATTGACATTTACCATGTCACTTTGTATTTTTATATTATATAGTTAATGAACATACCATATACATCAAAGAGACCCCCAAGTGGTTCATTAATGAAACAACTATCATGATATAAGTATCTTGGCCTAACCTTACATTTTTAGGAATACAATAACAATTAATAATATAATATTTGTTTTAAAAACAATTCTATGTCAATTTTGACACTATTTGGTAATTGGTTATTGTGAAAATCATAACAGAATTATTAGTTAGAAGAAAATTAATTAAATCAATAATAACATTCCAAATTAACATATAAAATTATTGTAATTCATAAAAAGTCTCAAATTACATTTATTTGGGTATTTATAACATCAATTATGTCAATATTTCATTAATAAGATAATTACTGCATCATCATTGTGTCATAAATAAATTAAATTATTTTAAGTCTAAAAATTACAAATAAAATACCATTATGTATTAAATCATTTTAGATTTCTAAAGAATATTTATAGTCGAATTTATCTTTTGTATAACCCTATATTAAAAATGATTTAGTTATTAAACTTTGATTTTAACTATTTTAACCCTTCTTTAAATAAATTGATAATAAATGTCCTAATCTAATCCAAGTGGGCCTAAATGGTCATATATTATTCCTAAGGTTGTTTTTGGTCGAATTACACTTATACAATAGAATTACGACATCTGTTAGGGTAATAATAATATCATTTTTACCCTTAATTACCCTATTTACTTTTAACCATGGTAAGAAAGTAAAAAGTTACTATTCACCAAAAATTATTTTCATCTCATTGAACCACATTTTAGTCCTTGATATTAACCGTGTCTCTTGGATTTTCGAAATTTCACTCACAAAAGTGGTAAAATTATGTTTTATGTGAAATTCAGTTTTTTAACTACCACTTAGTGGTTTCACTATTCATCAAAAAATGAAAGTTTCCATAAAAATACCAAAAATTAGGCTTAAGCTATATTTGATATTATGAATTCAAAAATGACGATTATTTTAACAAATTAAAAACATATCAGTTACATTAACTAATTTAAAAATTAATTTTCATTGTCAAGACAAATAACGTGTTTTTAAGAGATAATAACTATCAAAAGATTGGCATTGTTTATGTCTAGTTTAAATGTGAAATTACATCCAATGACCAATATTGTATTAAATTGTAAAAATATATTCTAAATATAATTTTAAACCACTAAAATTAATAATTTATCACTATTAATTATTTCTATTAAAAATGTTGTTTTTAATTAAAATTTAGTAATTTTCACTATTCATCAGAATATGAAAGTTATCCGAAAAGTATCAAAATTTCACCCTAAGCTAATTTCGATATTCCGAATTCAAAAATGAAGTCCATTTTGAAAAATAAATTTTAAAAAATTTCAAAAAGTGGTTATTACTATTCATAATGGCTAGTTTTAATAATATTTTAAAAGGATATCGTTGTTTAGTGAAACTCGGTATTGCGTACGACGCAAGCTATCGAGGAAGGCCGCGGTTGCGTGTAAAGAAAGCCAAGATAGTGTTGTATGTAGTGAAAGATTCCTTTGATGATTAATATAACATAAAAAAAATATTTCTCATAAAAGTCTAAGGTGTTACATTCTACCCCCCTTAAAATGAATTTCGCCCTCGAAATTCGTCACTTGTAACAAACAGATGAGGATACCTCTCCCTCATCATATCCTCAAGCTCCCATGTAGCTTCTTCTAATTGGTGGTTCCTCCATAAATATTTAACCAGGAAAGTGGTCTTGTTCTGTAGGAATTTTTCACTATGATCGAGAATCTCTATCGGCTATTCTTCATAAGAAAGATCTCGTTCCAGCGGTACAACTTCTGAGCTGAGTACATGTGAAGGGTCAAGTATGTACTTTCTCAGGAGAGATACATGGAACAGATTGTGAACTTGACAGAGATTCGGTCGAAGCGCCAATCAGTATGCTACCTTCCCAACAGGATCCATTATTTCGAAAGGACCGATATATCTAGGGCTTAACTTCCCCTTCCTCCCAAATCTCATGACCCTCTTCCAGGGAGATATTCGTAAGAACACTTTATCACCCACTTCAAACTCTATGTATTTTCTTCGGTTGTCGGAATAAATTTTCTGTCGACTCTGAGCTGCTATTATGTGTTGCTAAATAGATCAGTCCATTTCTGCCATCTCATCAACAAGATGAGGTCCTAATAGCTTTCTTTCCCCAACTTCATCCCAGAAAGTTGGAGTCCTGCATTTCTTTCTATAGAGAGCTTCATAAGGAGCCATCTGAATACTAGAGTGAAAGCTATTATTATAAGAAAATTCCACCAAAGGTAGGTGTTGATCCCAACCACCTTTGAAATCCATAGAGCAAGCTCTCAACATATCTTCTAGAGTTTGAATTGTTCTCTCAGACTGACCGTCTGTCTGAGGATGATAAGCAGTGCTGAAACTCAACTCTGTGTCCAGAGTATGCTGAAGACTTCGCCATAACTTCGAGGTAAATCTCAGATCTCAATCAAATATAATAGAAAGTGGTAGTCCATGCAATCTTACCACTTCCTTTATATATATCCTGGCAAGCTGATCCAGAGAGAAATCCTCTCTAATAGCAATGAAGTGTGCAGACTTTCTAAGACGATCAACTATGACCCAGATCACATTATTTCTTTTGGATGTTTTAGGAACTCCTGTGACAAAGTCCATAGTGATGTTTTCCCATTTCCATTCGGGTATGGGAAATGGTTGTAAGATCCCTTTAGACTTCTGTCTCTCAGCTTTAACTTGCTGAAAAACCAAGCATCGGGAGACATATTCAGCAACATCTCTTTTCATTCCATCCCACCAGAAGTACTCTTTCAGGTCACTATACATCTTTGTGCTTCCAGGATGAATAGAGAAAGAAGAACTGTGAGCCTCATCCAATATCTCCTTCTTTAATTCTGGGATGGGAGGTACACAAACCCGATTCCTGAACTTTATTATCCCATCACAATCAAGGTTGAATTCAAGAATATTTCTCACCTTCTTTTGTAACTCTACATCTTCTTTCTGCGCCTCTTTAATCTTCACATGTATAGATGGTTGAACATTCATTTGAGAAAGATACGATTTACCACCTTCTATTATAATTCCAAGATCCATCATTTGTAAATCCATAAATATTTGATCTTTTGTGATCCTCATCATGTATAAGCTAGAATGGTCTTCTCGACTTAATACATCGGCCACCTTGTTTGCTTTCCCAGGGTGGTAATGAATTAAGCAGTCATAATCCTTAATCAGCTCCAACCATCTTCTTTGGTGCATATTCAGCTCCTTTTGTGTGAAAATATCCTTTAAACTTTTATGATCAGTATAAATGTCACACCTTTCTCCATAAAGATAATGCCTCCAAATCTTTAATGCAAAGATTACCGCAGCTAACTCCAAATCATGAGTTGGGTAATTTTGCTCATGTATTTTCAACTGTCGTGAGGCATAATCTATCACCTTATCATTTTGCTTAAGAACAAACCCCAATCCCTTATTGGATTCATCATTGTAGATCACAAACCTTTCTCCACTACAAGGCAGTGTGAGCACAGGTGCACTGGATAACATTCTTTTCAACTCCTTGAAATTCTCTTCACATTCCTCTATCCAAACAAACTTATATCCTTTATGAGTCAACTTGGGGAGTGTATTAGATAATCGTGAAAAATATTTCACAAAACGTTGATAATATCCATCCAGACCAAGAAATATTTGGATCTCAGTTACTGTTGTTGGTCTAGACCATCTTTCGATAACCTCTGTTTTTGCTAGATCCACAGATATCCCCTCTTTTGAGATTATGTGACCCAAAAATGAATCTTTTTGAAGCCAAAATTCACACTTGGTAAATTTGGCATAAATCTTCTCCTTTCTCAGGGTCTTCAATATATTTCTCAAGTGATCTTCATGTTCTTCCTTGCTCTTAGAATATACGAGAATAACGTCTATAAAGACTACCACAAACTGATTAAGATGGTCTCTAAAGATTCTATTCATCATATCCATGAAGATAGTAGGGGCATTAGTAAGACCAAATGGCATCACTATAAATTCATAGTTTCTATACCTTGTACGGAAAGTTGTATTTGGTATATCCTCCCTTTTGACCCTTAATTGATGATACCCCGAATGAAGATCAATCTTGGAAAAGTATTGAGCTCGGCGTAGTTGGTCAAATAGGTCATCAATGCGTGGGAGAGGATATTTTTTCTTGATAGTGATCATGTTAAGTTCTCGATAATCAATGCAGAGTCTCATTGATCCATCTATCTTCTTAACAAACAGAACAGGTGATCCCCAAGGTGACGCACTAGGGCGTATGAATCCCTTTTCAAGATTATCTTGGAGTTTCTTCTTCAATTCATGCAACTCAATTGGAGCCATTCAATAAGGTATCTTTGAAATTGGAAAAGCACCTGGTATGAGTTCTATTGAAAACTCAACTTCACTATTTGGTGGAAGACCCAGAAATTCCTCTGGAAAGACATCATCAAACTCCCGTACAACGGGCATATTCTTAATCGTGAGTTTCTCACCAACCATTTGAGATAAATAACCTTCATTTAGTGTAATCAAGACCCATAAGATGGAAGAAATTTCCAATAGAAGGTTATGTTCATCCTTGCATCGATAGAAGATAATAGATTGATCTGGAATATGAAATGTGACTTCCCTTATTTGGATATTGATATGAGCTCCATATAAAGAAAGCCAATCCATGCCAATAATCACATAAAATTCCAATATAGGAAGGATCACAAGATTTGCAGGAATCACTTTCCCACAAACATCAATCGTGGAAGAATTATAAACTTTTGATGCGACTATTGTGCCATTAGGGGTTGTCACAGCTAACTCAACATCTAATTGTTGAGGTAATATGATGATACTCTTAGAAAATTCTTCAAAAATAAAAGAGTGGGTGGATCTAGAATCAAATAAAACATTTTCTACTTTAGACTGGATGGTAAGTGTACCTTTCACCACATCATTATCATACTCCACATCGCTGATAGAAATTTCATGTGACTTTCCTTTGACTTTAGCCTTAAGAGTTTGTTGACGTCGACCATCATCATCAACCCTTGGATTTGGGAATTGTTTGCATCATAAGACATCTTCTTCCCATCATTGCGGCATTAAAATGACCGAGGACCTTCCTTTACAAATTTTGAAACATTTACTTGTCCCTTTAAGACAACTCCCTCCATGTTTCTTTCCACACTTTGAGCATAAGGGAAAGCTCATCTTCTATTTAGTTTGCTCTTTAGATTTTACTTTGAATTCCATTTTCCTCTTTTTATAAACCCATATGACTGATTGGTTACTCCAATCTCCATCTCAACTTTGAGAGCACATCGAACGATTTCCTCATAGCTATCGAAGTACCTTATGGCTAAGGCCCTTCGAATACTTGGTTTTAAGCCACTAAAGAATCGATCGATCTTACTCTCAGGTTGGATAATAATACCATAAGCGTACCTTGCAAGTCTTGTAAAATTTTCTTCATAGGTACCAACAGATTCATCATCCTTTTACTTCACTTCAAGAAACTCTTTCTCTATCTTTGTTCGGAGAATACGAGGGAAGTAGTTATTGAAAAATAAGTTCTTGAAGTCATCCCATTCCATGGACTCAATTTCATCCCTTTCCCTCGTATTCTTAATAAGATTCCACCATTGATCAACATTTCCTTCCAAAAAATACACAACTAGGATGACTTTATCATGTTAAGAACATTGAAGAACTGAAAATATCTTTTCATTAGTACTAATCCATTGTTCAGCAACTAATGGATCAGTAGACCCGCTGAAAGAAGGTGGACGCTGCCTCATGAAGGATTCAACAGAATGTTACTCCTTCCTTTGGTCATTTGGAAGTCCTGCATGATTCATAGCTTGATAAAGTTGTGTGATCATGGCTACAAGATTTTTTATTCCAGCTCCCATAACCTTTCTTTGCTCAGGGGGACAATCATTTCATTTCCCGTTGCATTCCGCATTAACACGGTTCTTTCGGGTTCCAGCCATTGACTAAAACCAAGAAGAATAGTGTGAGCAACACTAATTATAATAGGAAAACCACATAATCAAGAATAAAATTTCACACTTAAGGTATTATCCTAGGTTATCCATGGCCATTTCTAAAACACTAAGATTGTCTTCTATGCTTAGAATTATCCTTAGGGTTCTTACTAAGGCTATCACGTCCTAGTTTCCAAAGGTTGACTATACCTTTCCTCTAATACCAACTATAACGACCCATAATTTACATACATTGTTATTATTTCAGAATTGAAGCACACTTATTACAACATATAACAAAACTAGGAAAGGACCGTATAGGTATAATGTCTTTAGAAAACTGGGAAACATAAACAACTGGTTCCTAAATCATCTACACTATCTCCCATTTATTTCATCATATGTATAGTCCCTTTTGGAATATTTTACTTAATAACCTTCTTCCTGACCTGGGGAAAGAAAACATACAAAAGGGTGTGCTCAAATGCTCAGTATGGGTAAACAAAAGAAATATCAATCACATCATATACATAAGAACATAACTTTTGGAAATCTTAACCTGCAAAAGAGAGCATAATTTCATAACATGGGATAAATCATAGTAGTGAAATGTAATCCCAATAATCATAACATAAAACATGAAACTTTGTGGCATACACACATAATCATATAGAATCATTTCTTATTTGTCACGACTCATTTCCAAGAAAATCTTAGTGGACAAAGTCTATTTCTGAACCGAGTTCACTCTTCGTTTCAGTCCTGTTTCACTGAACCGGTTTAACCTGCCGTTCCAGCCATGTCTATCTCATGAGATATAAAATCTTTACCCAATTCATTGGAGGGAGATATAGGTCCCACCCATCTCATAATGATACCATTCTTATGTGTTCCACAAAATCAGAAATCATACATCATTGCATAACCCATGTAATAAAAAATGGGATTCTTAAACAACATGACATCATAAAACAATTCATATAAGATAAATGAATTCATAAAAATAATTCAATCACAACATAATAAAATCAATGTAATAATAGGGATAGAAACATAACCCTATATTATCTTAGATGAAAAATAATTTTGATAAAATACTTGAACTCTATTCTTGAGGAAAATATCTTTTCTACTTCAAAAACATTTTCCTTTCTTAACATGTCATACAATTTTAAACTAAAAGAAGTTGATTAAAAATAATCTTGAAAACATGTAAAGGAAGCTTCTTGGAAATAATGTTTTAAAAATCCATTCATGCTGTATAAGTTAAAAAAACATTCTTCTCGTACTTTTGTCGGAAAAGTCAAAAAGTACCTCGTACAAAAAACGACAAAAGATTCCTTTCATATCTTTTACTAAAAACTCACCGAAGGGTAAAATTAGATTTAAACAATTTTAGGTGTATGGAAACAATATTACATATTAAGGAAACATGGATGTGGATGATAAAATACACCCCAGTAAATTCCAAAGTATAAACAATCTCGAATAAAAATGAGATTGTGATATTTTCCCTTACCTTAGGTCCGATTTGCTTCGTAAGTGTCCGAAACTCCTGTATAATGATTTAAATAATGTTATTGAATTATTACAGAATCATACTTATTTTTATGATATCATATATGGTCATATTCTTAGCTTCTTATTAGTAATATTTCATTACTACTTGTTATTCGGGTGTTTATTACTTTTTGTTCTTATGCGTGTTTTGTCAAATAAATTCATATTTTTCTTTTCAGGATATAGACACCTCATTCCCAGAATGGTATTAGTGTAATATATATCATATTAAT
Source organism: Viscum album (assembly GCA_963277665.1). Classification (NCBI taxonomy): domain Eukaryota; kingdom Viridiplantae; phylum Streptophyta; class Magnoliopsida; order Santalales; family Viscaceae; genus Viscum; species Viscum album. The sequence continues at coordinate 1,520,714,384 of OY728152.1, read as the reverse complement.
TCATTAAATTCATTTATATAATCATTATGCAATGAAGATCATGTAGAACGAGTCGCATCACATCGTGGAGACGATATTCCGTACGCACGCACGAGCGATGATATCGTTCCCATGATCGTGGAATTGTAGTGGAGTGTATGTATACTATTTCAGAATAAATATCACTTTAAGAAAATCATATATAGTCATTATTTACACCATTATACCCATCCAAGTAAGGTGGTGGTGGAAAATAGATTACACCACGGCGTGAAGACGGTATTCCGTACGTACACACGCGCGGTGATTTCATTTTCCGTAGGATGGATAGATGGAGAAATATGGTTTCTTCATACTTATAATAAAATATCAGTATACTATTGATACTTATTTTATTACTTCATAATGAAACAACTAAAGAAGAAGAAGTGGAAGAAGAAAAAATTTGAACGAATCGGTAACGGACATTACCTCTTCTTTGAAGAGCCTCTTTGAGACCTCCTCTTAGGGCACTAAAATTGGTCTTCGAAGAAGACCAGGACCGCTAAGATGTTTCCAGGGAAGTTTAGAATAGAATTTTTCAGGGGTTGGCTGAGATTGAAGGCTCAATGTGGTGTGAGGAAAAGAGGGAGGAGGTGCCCTTTTATAAGGGAGGAGAGGGGCACCTAAAAATATTATTTTATTATAAAGTCAAATTCGGTTTTTAATAGCTCCAAATTGATATATTTCGAAGCTAAGGTGGGTATGGGTCGGAATCCTCTCATCAAATATAATTTAGACAAGTTTTGGTCATTATATTAACCTTATCTTTTAGTTTCAACTCATAGATAATTAGATTGACATTTACCGTGTCACTTTGTATATTTATATTTTATAGTTAATAAACTTACCATATACATACAAGAGACACCCAAGTGGTCCATTAATGACACACCTATCATGATATAAGTATATTGGCTGACCATTATATTTTTAGGAATATAATAACAATTAATAATATAATATTTGTTTTAAAAACTATTTTATGTCAATTTTAACACTATTTTGTAATTGATTTTTGTGAAAATACTAAAAGGATTATTAGTTCGAAAAAAATTAATTAAATCAATACTAACATGTCATAATAACATATAAAATTATTGTAATTCATAAAAAGTCTCAAATTACATTTATTTGGGTATTTATAACATCAATTATGTCAATATTTCATTAATAAGATAATTACTGCATCATCATTGTGTCATAAATAAATTAAAATATTTTAAATCTAAAAATTACAAATAAAATACCATTATGTATTAAATATTTTTAGATTTCTAAATAATATTTATAGTTGAATTTATCTTATATATAAACCTATATTAAAAATTATTTAGTTATTAAACTTTGATTTTAACTATTTTAACCGTTCTTTAAATAAATTGCTAATAAATGTCCTAATCTAATCCATGTGGGCCTAAATGGTAATATTTTATTCATAAGGTTGTTTTTGGTCGAATTACACTTTTCCAATGAAATTACTACATGTGTTAGGGTAATAATAATATCATTTTTACCCTTAATTACCCTATTTACTTTTAACCATGGTAAAAAAGTAAAAAGTTACTATTCACCAAAAATTATTTGCATCTCATTGAACCACATTTTAGTCCTTGATATTAATTATTTCCCTCAGATTTTCGAAATTTCACTCACAAAAGTGGCAAAATTATGTTTTATGAAAAATTCTGTTTTTTAACTACCACTTAGTGGTTTCACTATTCATCAAAAAATGAAAGTTTTCAGAAGAATACCAAAAATTAGGCCTAAGATATATTTGATATTATGAATTAAAAAATTATCTTTATTTTACTAAATTCAAAACATATCAGTTACATTAACTAATTTAAAAATTAATTCCCGTCATCAAGACAAATAGCGTGTTTTTAAGAGATAATAACTATCAAAAGATTGACACTTGTTTTTGTCTGGTTTAAATGTGAAATTACATCCAATGACCAAAATTGTATTAAATTTTAAAAATATATTCTAAATATACTTTAAAACAACTCAAATTAATAATTTATCACTATTAATTATTTCTATTAAAAAAGTTGTATTTAATTAAAATTTAAAAATTTTCACTATTCTTCAGAATATGAAAGTTATCTGAAAAGTACCAAAATTTCACCCTAAGCTAAGTTTTATATTCCGAATCCAAAAATGAAGTCCATTTTGAAAAATAAAATTTACAAAATTTCAAAAAGTGGTTATTACTATTCATAATGGCTAGTTTTAATAATATTTTAATTGCATATCGTTGTTTTGTGAAACTCGGTATTGCGTATGACGCAAGCTATCGAGGAAGGCCATAGTTGCATGTAAATCAAGCCAAGATAGTGTTGTGTGTAGTGAAATATTCCTTTGATGATTTATATAAGATAAAAACAAAATATTTCTCTTAAAATATTGGGTGTTACAATTATCTTGTGAAATTATTGACTTCGATGCAAACAAATGAGGATAACTCTATTTCATTGTATTCTTGAGTTCTATGATAACTTCTTCAAATTGGTCATTTCACCCCCAACAATATGACAAGGTGAGCGGTATTATTTTACCAAAATCTATCTCTAGGATCCAGAATTTCAATTGGCAACTCCTCAAAAGAGATATCTATATCTAGTGGTATTAACTCTAAGTTCATTATATGTGAAGTTTTAGTAGTGTACTTCCTTAATAGAGATACATGGAATAAATCATCAACTCTTGAGAGATTCTGTGGAAGAGGAAATCAATATGCTACCATCCTTAAATGAATGATAATTTAGATGGACCGATATACCAGTAGATCAATATTCCCTTCTTTCAAAATCTCATTACCCTCTTCCAAGTAGATATTTGTAGGAACAACTTTTCGCTAACTTTTACTATAAATATTTTTGATTATTCTCAACATAAATATTTTTCTAACACCAAGAATCCCTTATATGTTGATTAATTAATCTAACAATCTCTTCTATTTATTAATATATTTTAGGTCCCAATATATTTCATTCTCTAACTTCATTCCATTATATTAGATTTCTATACTTTTTACCATATAAAACATCATAAGGATACATCTGAATATTGTAGTGAAATATATTTTTGTATGAGAATACTATCAAAGGAATATGTTTATCCTAGACACCTTTGAAATTAACATAAAAATATATCAAAATATCTTCTATAGTTTGATTAGGTCTCTCATACTAACATTTTTCTAAGATAATACACCGTACTCAATCTCAATTCTTAATATAGAGCATACTTAAAACATCATTAAATCATTGAGATAATCCTCAGACCCCAATTAGATACAAATAAATGTGGAACTCTATTCATACTCATAACTTTTTAAATATATATACTAGAAATCATATAAATAGGAAAATTTTCTCTAATGATAATTAAGTGTCCTTACTTTTTATGGTAATTTACTATAACCCATATGGTATTGTGTCCTTTATTAATTTTAAGGTGTCTAATGAAAAAATCAGTGGTGATGTTTTCTAATTTCCACTCTGGTATTATTAATAGTTGTAACATTACCTTATATATTTGTCTCTCATCCATAAATTACTAACAATACAAGATTAAATATAAAAACTCTACTATATCTCAATTCATCTCATCTCACTAGAAAAACTATTTCAAATCTCTATAAATCTACATACATCTCAGATTAATTGAGAATGAATAATTATGAGCTTCATCCAATATCTTCATCATCACAACAGTCATGGAGGGGTTCAAACACAATTATTGAACCTTATAAGACCATCAAAATCATGGTTGAAATCGGGAATATTTCTCAACTTCTTGTCCAACTCTACATCTTCTTTCCTCACCTCTTTAATCCTTGTATGGATAGATGGTTGAACACCCATTTGAGCTAGATAATATTCCCCATTCCTATAATATTCTTACTCTATACTTATCTAATAAAATAATATTTTCTATTTTGTGATCCTTACCATATATATTCTAGCATTATCCAAATATAAGAAACCTTGTTTACATTCAGTGGTTGGTAATTTATTAAGTAGTCATAATCTTCAATCACTTATAACTACCTTTTCTGGAATAGATTCACATATTTTTTATAAAATTTATATAATTTTAAATTTTATAATTAGCATATTTTCACACCTTTATCCATAAATATAAATCCTATGTATATTTAATTAAAAAATATTACATCTAACTCCAAATAATGAGTTGGGTAATTTTTTTCATGAACATTCAATTTTCATGAGGCATAAACTATGATCATATAATATTTTAAGAGGCACATTCCAATCCATTAATTGATGCATCACTATAGATTACAAACCATTATTCATAATAGGGTAATGTAAGAATAAGTTCACTGATTGGGATTCTCTTCAGTTCCTCAAAACATTCCTCTCATTAATCTATCCAAATTAACTAGTCTCCCTTTTTAGTTAACTTAGTGAGTGAATTTGACTATTGTGAAAAATTATCCACAAAAAATTTATAATATCAAACCAAACCAAGGAAACTATTGATATCAGTAACCATTGTTGGTATTGGGAAATGATTAATAGCTTCCATTTTTTATGTATATAAATTTATACACTCACATGAGTTTAGATAACCTAAAAATTTAACTTTCTATAGTTAAAATTTTCACATTATAATTTTTTTATATATAGTTTCCTTCCTTAGGGTTTTATTACAATACCCAAGTGATATTCATGATATTTCTTTATCTTTTAATATATAAAAATATCTTCTATGAGGAATAGAAAAAAAGATCATGCTATTATCTAAAGACTCTATTGATTAAATCCATGAATATAGTGGGGGAAATAGTAAGACAAAAAAGAATCACTATATATTTATATTGTTTATATTATGTTAAAAATTATTTATTGGGTATATAATCCTTAATAACCCTCATTTTATGATATCCCGAACAAAGTTCAATCTGGGAAAAATGTTGAGCTCTTGGCAATTGATCAAAGAAGTCATAAATATAGGGTGGAGTGTACTTGTTCTTGATATCAATATTGTTATTTTCATGATAATCAATAGAAAGTCACACTAATCCATATTTATTCTAAAAAAAAGGAATAAGTCCAGCTCAAGGAAACACACATGGTAAAATTAATACCTTTTAAATATTCTCATGGATTTTCTTTTGAATTCCTTCAACTCAATCTAGGAAAATATATGTACTCTTTTGAATAGAAGTAGAACCAATAATGAGTTCTATTGAAAATTAAACATCACTATTGTGTGGAAGAGTAGAAAACTCTTACTGAAATACATTTAAAATATACTATACAATAGGAATGTCTTAGATGTTGTGTTTCTCCACAACCATAATTAAAAAGTTCACATTTTTATTTTTAATCAATAATCATAAAGTGGATTTGAATTCCATCGGATGTTAATATTTATCATTACAATAATATAATATCATTGCTTACTTCATAATATTAATCACGACATCTACTAATTGGATATTGTTTGGTATTTAAGTAATGAAATCCAATACCTTCTCAAAATAATATTTGTTTCATCCAGAGGTATGAAAAAAATATTTATAGTAAGAATATTCCCACAATACTAAACTAAAAAAGAATCATAGACATGATAAGAAATAATTGTGAAATTATGGGGTTTCAATGAAAATTTTGTTACTAATAATTGAGTCCATGTTGTAATACCCTTATAAAATTATTCAGAAATAAAATATTGGGTATATCTAAATTCAAATACGTCATTAACAATTCTAGAGTGGATAATAAGTGTACCTTTCACCACATTTTCATCATATCCTTCATAAAAAATGATCACATAATATTTCACTTTTTCTATGGTCCTATGATTTGTTGATGTTGATTATCATCATTAAAATTTATATTTGGGTAGTAGTTAGCCTAATTCTTAAACTCTTATCACTGGAGACAATTATTTTTTGATAGTTCATTCTATAGATATTTCTCATTATTTTCATCAATAGATAAATTATTCTCATCACATAATCAATCAGTCACTGAATGGATTTTATTTACTCACATAAAAAATTTATGATCCCACATAAGGTAAATTCGTTTCTATTTATTTCCTCACATTGATCATAAAAGATGTCTCATTTCTTCTCCCCATGGTTTTATAATTTCCTTTTTAATCATTATTTATTTTTTTAAACTAAGAGATTGATGGGTAACACCAATCTTTATTTCCACCTTGATCTCATATAAAAAAATTTCTTAATTGACAATAAGTCCCCATCTTTATAATTCCATTTAGATACTTTCATTTAATCAACTATATAATCGTTCATGTTTTCTTTCATGTTGGATGATAATTCCCGAAGTGTACCTCACATGTATTATAAAATTCACCTAATAGGCACTAATATATTCATCATCCTTATAAATTAAATAGAAGAATTAATTATCCATTTTTTTCATGGATTATGAGGAAATTACTTATTGATAAATAATCTATTAACATAACCTTACTCCATCGAGTCTATCTCATATTATTCCCTCATGTTCTTGATAAGAGTCCACCATTGAGGTGATTCACCTTCCAAATGATAAAAAATAGCTTCTTTGTGACCTGAACACTACATAATGGAAAAAAAATCCATGTTACTAATCCAACTTTTAAAAATTAGTAAAATATAAAACCCACTAAATGAATGTGGATGTTTCTCATGAAAGACTCAACATGGACTTGTTCCCTCTTTTTCTCATTTGGAATCTCAAGGTGATTCATAGCTTGAGAATGATTTGTGAGTTTAGAAATGAGATTTAATATTTTAGGTCTCATAAAATATGTTTTCTTAAGAGACAATTCATTTTATATACTATTTATTTCAGATTTAACATGATTTTATTGGCTACTATCCATCTATTAAAACAAAAAAAATAGTGTGAGAAATATTAATCATAATGGGAAACCACATAATGCGTAAAATTCATTTACTTGATGTCTATTTCATGACAACATCATTTTATCTTTGAAAACATAGGTTTAAACTAGTTTATTCCTAATTATTTCAAAATATTTAGGATTTAATCCTCTATATAGACTTATCTCTTGGATTATCACTAATAATTTCCCATCCTAGATTCGAAATTTTAACAAAAACAAGATTCGAAACAAACTATAGAGACCCATAATTTTATATATAAATATAACATCTTATTAGATGGATATCCTTTATTTAAACTAAATATATATGCTGTAAATGTATAGTTATAGTGCCCTTGGAAACATGGATACATAAACAACTAGTTCAAAAGTGAACTACATCATCTTTTGTTTAGTTTTTATAGATAACTCCCTTACTATACATGCCATACATTATACATTTCTTAATCACTTAAGAAAAGGAAACATAAGAAATTATAAGATCATGTGATCATTAATAGTAAAAGAGGGATATATCTATTATCATGTTTTTATAAAATAACCATAAGGGAAGGAAAACATGATTTTAACATTTGAAATCCATACCCAACACATCATAGATCATAATCTTATACCATGTAATAAATATCGGTAATTAATAAGACTTAATTAATAAAATAATCAAAGAACATGATCCATGAGAGAATTAAAATGGAATAAGACATGGAAGTATTTCATAAAAAATAAGAACAAAAAACCGTATGTTCAGGGTATCCACCAGGAAATTCAAAACATGTTAGGCTTGGGATAACCACAGGTGTAACTTATTTGGGATGGTGATAACCTCCCATGTACCCTTCGAGATTAACGAACATTAGTCATTATCCAATAATTTAGTGGTAGATATAGATCCCACCTATCAAATAATGAAAATCATATATATGTGTTCAAAAAGTTCATAAAATATTCATCATATCATAACATATTAAAATAAAAGGGTTTCATAAACATTCCATCATAGCATAACCCATGGAAAAGGAATGGGTCTCATAAAAATCTTATCATAATAAAGATAATGAACTAATAGAAGGAATGGGGATTATCTCAATGGATCATGAACCTGGTAAGACATATATAACCTCAATGATGTTATCTTAGATGGAAAATGGGTTTGCAAGATAACATGGAATATTTCTTGGCGAGATTGACTTTTCCATTTTGAAATCACTTCCTTAAAATATAAAAATTTCCACAAATAATACCTAATTTTTCTATTTTAAAATAACCAAGGAAAAATTTAAAATAATATTCAAATAATTGACAGTTCATGTCGATATGAAATTCTATTCATGCCACATATGTTAAAATAAAACATTCTTATATACTTTTATAAAAAACATCAGGAAGTACCTTATCTAGAAAATGATATAATGTTTCACCTTTAACCATATTTTAAAAATTCAATAATTGGTTAAAATAAATTTAAATAATAATTGTATAATAGTAGAAACGTTATTTGATTTTTTTTGAAAACATATATGTGGTAGAAAAAGGGATTTTGACTGAATAGAGAAATAAAGTCAATTTTAAGTTTCTTGCGCACTTAGGTTGGGGAAAATGAAAGGAAAAAAACATTTTCAATAAAAAACCATAGAATAATAAATTTAATGATTTTATTGATATTTATATACTAACATTTTATCATTGAATACATGATCATAAAAATTATGATAAACAATGAGGTTGTGATATAAACCCTTATTATTTTCGAATCATTTGGATCATAAGTCCCATAAAAGATATAGACTTAGATGAAAATGGAAATCCTCATAATGTTGAAAATAATTAACAAAAAAATAATTTCATGTAAACTATATATACCATATAAAATAGTCAAGCAATGAATAAGGTGTGGGTTGCATAGAAATAAAAGTGAGACATGAATCCCTTACTGTTAGTTCCATCTGCTTCGAAATAATTCTAAACTCTTGTATAATAAATCTAAATTTATTAGAATTATATTCAATAATAAAATAAATTATTATTATATAATATAAACTCCTTAAATACATATATTTAGAGTCATCCATAATGGAAGATAACAAAAATGAATTGTACCGTTCATGGAGAACGTTAGTCGTACGTACAAAATTACAACAGATTTAATTTTTTGATGGATAGAATGAATGAAAGATAAATAATAATTAAACATTAAATAATTATTATTATATAATATAAATCATATATATTCATAATATTCATACACATTTCTATACAAGTAAAATAAAAATGTAAATTGAATCACATTGCTTTGTGGAGGTGGTAGTCCACACATACAGATGAGCAACATTATCATTTTTTAACGGGTTGTAATTTAAGAAGTTAGATATGATAATATAATTATAGAAGAATAATTATTCATAAATATAATATAAAAACATGTAAAAAATCATAATTTATATCCATTAATGATAGTGATGTAAAGGTAATTGTACATATATGTGGTGATGTTAAGCCATATGTATGCACGAGTGATACATTCATTTTCCATTTAATGGAAAGAGGGTGGATAATGGTATAATAATAATAATAATAATATTTATTATACTTAATTTATTATTTTATTAATAATATAATACATTTAGATGAGTTAAGATAACAATTAAACATAATGTGATCGATTAAGTTGATTACCTCTTCTTTGATGTAACACCTTTAGATACATCATAAGATATTAATGGAATATATTTATGAGAATAATATGAAAATTAAAATGTGTATATGGGAGTTTATAAAAGATATTTTTAGAGTTTTTCTAATATATAATTCCCAAAGTGGTGTGAATAATAGAAATAAGTGGCGTCCTTTTATTTTAGTGGGAGAGGACACAATTGGAATTTTCTTTAAAAATTAAATTATAATAACTTCATTCTCAATAAAAATAGTTTAAAATGGACAATAAATAAACATGGGATTAAATGTTAGACCATATAATATCCCCACTATCAAATTTTATGGTTTATATGATTTTTAAGCAATATAATAAAATATTATTTTGAGAAAATATTATTAATTTCAATTTTGAAACTATTAATTTCATTTTACATAAGAGATATAAAGAAAAAGTTGGTATAATAATGGAATTATTTAACATTACCCTAATATGTTATATTTATCTCAAAATTTTTGGATAACATTATCTAATTAAAATTATATTCATTTTAATATCTTTAAAACCATTTATTATATTTCTTATTAATTGGAAAAATATTGTATCAGTGTTTCATAAGTATTTATGGCCATTTTACAATTACTAAAAATTATAAATAAATTTATATAATGAAAATAATTTAATTTAGATAGAGATTACTATCAATATTCATTCATAACATGTTTTTCCCATTTTGAATATATAAAATATATTTAAAACTAAGAGAGTGACACTTTATAAATTTGGTTTAAATATTATAATTGTTATTTCCATGACCATGTTACCATTAAAAAAATACATTTAGTTCCAAAAGTGATAAGGTTCTAATTAAATTCATCGAATAATAATGATATGAAAATATTATAGTCTTATCACTTATTTTTATCCATGATTATCCCCATTTACCCTCTAATAAGGTGATAGATTTTACCATGGTTACTATTCATATTGACCAAAAATAAAAGTGAACTATTTACCAAATATGAACCTCCTAATTCAAAATACATAATCCATTTTTATCAAATTCAATTTCTATAGGTTGGAAAAATTAATTTTAAAATAAGTGGGCCACACATGATGAAAAATACATTTTAGAAAAATACATTTTCAAGCATAATACCTGGTTTATTCTTATCCCATGTTTAGAAAAATATTTAATGAATGCTAAAACATTTTATTGAATATAATAAATATACATCATTAAAATAATTCACCAATAGTGAATAATATAATTTATTTAAACTAAGGTATAATGTGCTCATAAAAATAGATATTCAGAAAATATCTCTTTTTCATTCAATATATTTTTATTTTCATTTTTAATCAATCAATTACCAAAGAAGTCATTTTAATTATAGGTAAACCATAACTTTTTTCAAAATATATTTAGTCATATTCATACCCACCAATTAAATGGATAGGTGATAACATATGATAACAATTTTCCAATTGTGTATCACGATTTTTTAGACATACTGTTGTGTGTAATGTAAAATATAAAAGATATAAATTTATTTGAAATAAATATATTATAAAATATAAGGTAATTACATTCTACCACCCTAAAAATGAATTCATCCCTCAATATTCATCAATCTGATTCAAATGAATGAGGATATATCTAATCCATTATATCATTGAGTTCCAACACAACTTCCTCAAATTTGTTGTTTTACCACAAAACATTGACCAATTGAGTTGTCTTGTTTTATAGAACTCTATCTATATGTTATAGAATATGCACTAGTTGTTCCTCATAATAGATATAATGATTCAGTGGCATGACCTTTGAGTTTAGTAAATGTGAAGTATTATACATGTACTTCCTTAGGAGAGATACATGAAACCGCTCATGAACTTTAAATATATTTAGTGGAAGTGCCAATCTATAACCAACCATCATAAAGAGATAATGAATTTCGAGGAGTTATATATACATATGTCTCATATTTCCCTTATTTATAAATCTAATCACCCCATTAAAGGGATATATTCATAGGTATACCTTTTCACCAACTTCCAAATCAAAATCCTTCAGACGATTTTTAGCATAAATCTTTTACCAACTCTTAGGTACCCTTATATAATGATACAGTACACTAACCTTCCTTTCCATTTCATCATCTATATTGTTTAAAAATAACATTATTTCTCAAACTTCTTTCTAACACAATGGTATTCATTACTTTATGACATAGAGGGATTCTATTAGGATCTATCTAAATGATAAAATGAAAGCTATTATTAATGAAAATTACTCCAAATGAAGGTTTTGATCCCAACAACCTTTCAATTCTATAGAGAAATATCTCAACATGTTATCTAGAGTTTGAATAGTTCTATCTGATTGAATATTTATTTGAGGATGATACACCATTACAAAACAAAATTACATATCCAGATCCTACTAAATACTTTTTTAGAACATATAGGTAAGCCTCATATCATGATGAGATACAGTAGAATGTGGTACCCTGTGAAACATTTCAATATCCTTAATATATATTTTGGAAATATGACCTAGAAAGAAATATTATCTAACATCAAAGAATTGTGATTAATTTATAAGGTGATCGACTATAACCCATATGGTGTTGTTCCATTTAGTTGTTTTGGGGAGACCAATGATAAAATCCTTAGTGATGTTTTTCCATTTCCACTCTGGTATGGGTAATGGTATTAATATCTCGTTATAATTCTGTCTCTCAACCTTAAAAAGTTGACATATCATGTACTAAGATAAGAACACTATAATTTCTCTCTCCAAACCATCCCACTAGAAATAATCTTTCTAATCTCAATACATAATTTTATTTCATGAATGAATAGAGAATGAATAACTGTGTTCATTATCCAAGATATCCTTCTTCATAAATATTACATAGGGGACAATAGCATAATTTCTAAATATGATCACCCCATCAAAACCATGGTTGAAATCAGAAATATTTCACACCATCTTCTTCATATCTACATCATCCATCTATACATATTTAACACTTTGATGGATAGATGGTTGAACACTCATTTGAGATAGATGATAATTTTCCCCTATTTAATATTTCTAGCTCCGTCCATCGAAAATTTATGAATATTGGATCTTTTTTATCCTAAACCTAGATAAGAAGGATCGGTCCTTTTGATTCAAATCATCAACAATGTTTTTTCTTTCCAAGGGTGTAAATATATTAAGAAGTCATAATCTTAAATCATGTTTAACCATTTTATCTGGAACATATTCATCTCTTTTTTAGTGAATAAATACTTTGACCTTTTTTATCAGAATATATATAACACCTTTCTAATTAAATATAATTCCCCTATATATTTAATTCAAAAATTACCATATCTAAATCCAAATATGGATTTGGGTAAATTTGTTCATAAACCTTCAATTTTTAGGATGCTTAAGCTATAAACATATCATTTTACAGAAGAAACATCCCAATTTGATCTTTGAGTCATCACTATAGATTAAAAACCCTTATCAATTATGGGGTAATGTAAGTACAAGTTCACTTACCATCCCTCTCTTCAGTTACCTGAAACATTCATCATATTCTTCTTACTAATGGAACTTGGATCCACTATGAGTTTACTTGGTGACTAGATTGGATATTCATGAAAAATAATCTCCAAATCATCGATAATATCCATCCAAAACAATGAAATTTTAGATATTAGTAATTTTTTTTCCTGATCCAATATTTAATATATTCTTTCTTTGGTGGATCAAAAAATATTCTCCCACTAGATATTATATTACCAAAAAATGAATCTTTATGTAGCCAATATCCAATCATAATAAATTTTTCATATTGTTTCACCATCCTTTGGGTCTTAAGCATAATCCTAAAATGTTATTCATTCTCTTACATTCTATTTAAATATATAAAAAGTCTATCGATAAATACAATCAAAAACTGATCAAGGTAATCTATAAAGACTATATTAATTAAATCAATGAATATAACATGGGCATTAGCAAGTGTAAAAGAATCACTATTTATTTATAGTTCCCATACCTTATTTAAAATTCTTTCTTGGGTATTTCCTCCTTATTTACCATCCATTATTAATATCTAGAATGAAAGTCGATCATGTATTTTTTTTAACACCACACGATTGATCAAAAAAGTCATCAATATAGGCAAGGAAATAATTTTTCTTGATAAGGATCTTCTTATGTTCCCAACAATCAATAAAGAGTAGAATTGATACTTATTTATTATTAAAAATAATAGGTTCTTCCTAAGGTGGAACACTTAGATAAATGAATCACTTGTAAATACTCTCTTTGTGTTTATTTTTCAATTCCTAGAATATAATCAATCCAATTCAATATAGAGTCTTTCAAATAGAATTATAACCAGGAATAAGTTTTATTGAAAACTATTGTTCAAATTTTTTTAGAATTATATGAAACTATAGTGGAAATAAATTGAAAAAATCCCAAAAATGTCATATATTCAATATTTAGTTTCTCCACAACCATCTTGGATAATGTAACCTTTTGAATATGAATCAAGACCGAAAGAGTAGATGTTAATTTTAACTAAAGTTAATATTTATATACACACAAATAAATGATAATAGATTGGTTTAGAATATATAAATCGACTTGAATTCCTTTCAATTTAATGTGGGGTTTATGTTAAGAAAGAAAATCCATGCCCAAAATTACAACAAACTCATCTAAAGGGAGGATAACAAGATTTTTAGGAAACATATTACCCCAATCCAAAAATGGATAAGAATCATAGACTTGGGTTGTGATAATTTTACCATTTGAGGTTTTAAGTAATAATTCAACATCTAATCAATAAGGTGAACTATAATACCATTATAAATTTACATAAAAATAAAAGAGTGGGCATACCCATAATCAAATTAGATATTAAAAATTCTAGGGTGGATGATAATTGTACCATTAACCACATCATCATCAAACCCTTCATCAGAAATAGGGATCATATTACATTAACCATTGTATCTACAATTAAGTTGTTTTTGATGACGATCATCTTCATTAACCATCAGATCTGTGAACTAGTTAGAATAATTCCCATAGACCTGACATTTAAAACACTAGATTGTGGGTGGTGCATTCTGTAGATATTTATCTTTATGAACATCATTAAATAAATTTTACCAATAAATTTGGCCTTTAATCACTTGATGACTTTCCATTTCACACATAAAAAAATTATTAGTTCCATTAAAATAATTTTCTACATGTTTTCTTACACAATTTTAGAATAATTGGAGTCACAAGTTTCTCTCCATTGTTTTTAAAATTTTATTTTAATTCCAAATTTCATTACTTTTCTAAACAAGAATGTTGGTAGTTAAATAAAATCTCCATTGAAACTTTTATTGCACATATAATGATTTCATTATATCTACGGAAGAACCTTATGTGTAATTCTCTTTATAAACGTAGTTTTATGAAACTAAACAATCGATCAACCTTAAATTTAGGTATGATTATAATGCTAGAAGAGTACATCAGAAGTATTATAAAATTTTCCTTATAGGTACCTACAAAGTCATCAACCTTCTTTATTTACTCAAGGAATTCATTTTACATTACTATTTTACAAATATATGGAAAGTAGTTATTGAGAAAAAAATATCTTAAATTCTTCTCACTCTATATAAACAATCTCATATTTTCTCCCATGTTGTTGATAATATTCCACTATTGACCAAATTTCATATCCAAATGATAAAAAAACATAATATATTTCCGTCAATCGAATTGTACATAATGAAAAATAAATTTTGGAAAACAATGATTAAAAATTAATAGATTTGCATATCTTCTAAAATAAGGTGGAAGTTTTCCCATAAAGGACTTAAGAGAACATTGTTCCTTCATTTTCTCATTTATAAGATCTATAAGATTCATATCTTAAGAATGCTATGTGATCATGGAAAATATATTTTGAATTATATCTCCCATAATATGTTATTTTATAATAGTAAAATAAATTCATTATCTGTCACATTCAGTATTAACATGACTCCTTAGGGTTACAACCATTTAATTAAAACAAAAAATTATAGTGTGAGAAACACTAATAATTGGTGGAAACCACATTATCATGAAAAATAATTCACAGGATGTCTAAAGCATGACACCCTATTTTCACTATATTAAACCTTAGTCTTAACCTATATCATTATTTATTATTACCAAAACATTAGGATTTTATCCTATACTAAAAATTATTCTCAGGGTTCTCACTAAATTTATCTCATCATGGTTTCTAATGATTTTCTAATACTTTTTCTGATACAAACTATAGCAACCCAAACTTTTGATATATAGATATCACATATTATTAGTTGAATATGTTTTACATAACATGATGATCTAATGAGATAATAAACTTTAATAAGACATGGAATTGTGGAATTCACATAAGAATAATTAAAATTATATCAATGATACATGACATGACATTTGGTACATTTTAGGATTGGTCTAACCACCTATGTAACTAAATCAGGTTTGTGAAAACCTCTTGTGAAACCTTTTTTGAGCGTTGGATAACCTCCCTTGTACAATTTGGGATCATAGAAAATTAATCATTACCTAATTCATTGGATTAAGATATAGGTATCAACCATCACATAATTAATATCATACATATTTGTGCCACAAGATAAAAAAAATCATCAGATCAGAACCCTTGAATGGAAATGGGTTTCATAAACATTTAATCATAGAATAACAAGTGAAAAAAGAATGAGTTTTACAAAAATAATTTCATCATGAAAATAAACCATATAGTTAAGGAATAAAGATTATATCATTGAATCATAACCCTAAAAAGTCTTATATATCATCATTGGATGTCATATTAGATGTGAAATTATTTTTAAGGATCACCTGGATCATTTCTTGAGGAATACAACCTTTATATTTTGAAATCACTTATTTAAAATATAAAAATTATCAAAATATTATGGATTTTTTTAAAAAAATTATAGTAAAAATTTAAAGGAATCTTCAAATAATTGAGTGATCATGCATGTGGGAAATTTCATTCATATGGTATAAGTTGAAAAAATAATCCCTTTGCACTTTTGAAAATAAAACCATAAATTACCTTATTCAGAAAATGATAAGAATATCCCATTGTAATATTTTTGTAAAAACTCAGAAAATAGAAAAAAAATAGATTAAAAAATCATCTAATAATTTTAAAAACATTATTATAATTTTTTTAGAAAACATAGAAATGAAAAGAAAGGTTTTTTAATTGAGAAGATAAAAAATGTTGATTTACATTAAAAATATATTTTTGGTATCTATAGAACTTATAGTGAGTGAAATGAAAGGAAAACATATATTCTCATGAAATAAACATAGGAGAAGAAATTTTATAAGATTATTGTGTGGTATATCATAATATTTCATTATCGAAAACATAAGCACAAACAATCCTGATAAACATTGAGACTATAACATAAACCCCTCACCAATTTTGTAATTTGTAAATAATAAGTCCCATTAAATAAATTTTCATATATGGATATTTAAATCCTTCTAATTTCATAATAATCATTATAAAAAAATTCATTTGAAGTATATACACTACAAAAAATAAAAAATTGATGTATAAGTCATGTGTCCCATAAAAATAAAGGTGAGACTAAAATCACTTATCTTGAACTCCAATTGTTTAGAAAGCATTTTAAGATTCTATATTAAAAATTTAAATTTATTATAATTATTTACCATAACCACATATATTTTAATTATATCATAGTCATGTATCTTATTATAGTGTAAAAGTATAATAAATTTAAATATATTAAAAAGGAAGTTATAACTGTTTCAAAGTATCCAAAACTCATGGTAAGAAATTTTCATCTTACTTTTTTTCTGTGGTACACAAGAATTTTAGAACACTTGTTTCTTTTGTGTGTTGTATATAATACCCATGAATTTATTTTATAATTATTATTTTGAAATTATAAGTATTTACATATACTTATAAGTCTATTTATTTTATGGGATTTATAATTCAAAAGTAACCAAAGTTGTAAGGTTTTATGTTACAATCTCATTGTTTATTAGGATCGTTTATTTTTATGTTTCTAATGATGAAATATTATGACCAGACACTCAATAAACTTACAAATTATCTCTACTCTGGTCATTTTTTGAACACATTTTTTCCCTTTTATATTCCTCACATAAGTCCTCAAGAGGCCGAAAATATGTTTTTATAGTAAATTGAATTTATTTCTCTATTTGGTCAGAAAACCTTCTTATTCCATATCTAGGTTTTATAAAAATATTTTAAATAATGTTTGTAATATTATATTATTAATTTTTAAATTGATTTTTCCTATGTTGTTTATTTTAAAAAATGGTTCAAAAGAGCCTTCTTATCATTTTCTAAATGTGGTTCTTTATAATAATTTTTACAAAAGTGTAAATGAATGTTTTATTTTATATTACATAGAAAGAATGGAATTTCCCTCTATCTTTCCACTAAATTATTTGAGGCATAGTTTAAAATTTTATATGGTTATATTAATAGAAACATTTTTCCCTAATATTTGGGAAATTATTATATTTTAAAGAAGTTATTACAAAATGGAAATATTATCTTCCTCAAGAAATGTTCAAATAGGTATTTCAAAATAAATTTCTATCTAAAATTTTATCATTTGATATCAATTAATCCATACTAGATTGATGATCCAATGATACCATACTTATTCCTTAACTTTAAGGTTTATATTTATGAATATAATATTTTTATAAAATATATTCAATTTCTTTGGGTTATGCTATGATGAAAATTTTATGAAACCCATTTCTTTTAATGGGTTCTAATATGATGAATATTTTATGATATTATGAAACAAAAATGTATGATTTTAATTATGTAAATGGTGGGACCTATATTTTCATTCAATTAATTGGGTAATAATTCCTGTTTTATGAGCTCTGAATTTAAACAAGAGGTTACCTCAATCCCAAAAGAGTGTACATGAGAGTTTATCCCAATACCAAACAAGTATATGGGTTTTTCTTCTAAGCCTAACATTTTATGAATATCTTGGGGGGTTTTACTCACATAAGGTTTTTTATGATTATGAGTATGCCACAAATCTATATCCTATTCTAATGTTATGCTATCATGGATCATGTTATTTTGATTCCTTTATAAATCATGTCTTTTGAACCACCAAGATTAATACCGTGACCCAAGATTATAATTGATGATAGGAATGATATGTATTTAAATTGTTATACTTATGATCTGATACAATTATGTGTATGGTATTCTTTTGTGACTATATATGTCTCCATTTTTTACCATTATTGATCATTTGAGCTCACCCTTTCTTATATTTATTTTTCATAGGTTATTAATAGAGGTATTTTGTATGATATATCTAAGAAGTTTGGTAGTTATGAATAATTATGTGGGAGACGATGTACTTAACTTATGAACCAGTTTTTTATGCATCCATGTTTTGAAAGGGAATAGACCTATATGGTTATAGAATGTATTTTCATGTTACTAAAATAATATTCATCTAATAATTATGGGACATTTATGTGTGAAAGCAAGGGTTACAAAAATACAATTAGGAATGGATGAAATTTCGTTTCCTAGAGGATCGTGCATTATCTGGAAAAGTGTTGGTTGGATTTCTATAAATCCATGCTTACTCTTGTAAAGATTAGCGATTTTTTATAATTATAAGACTTTACATTAAAGGGTGATATATAAATAATGAATAAGATTAATTTGGATCTATGTGAATACATTTGGCTCCTATTTTTGGGTAATAGAGATTTTAATTTTTCTAAAGGGTTACACTTTAATATGGTTTTAAAAAATTAGTTTGGTGTATGGAATAAAGAATATAAAAATAATATTTTATCCACATGCATACAAATAAGTAAAAAAATGAGTTAAAAATTTCTTCATAAGATATAATATATGTGTATTTGATATGTATTTTATGTATATTAAATTTATGATAGTAAGAAACCCCCTCAAATACTTAGTTAAATATTCCTTCCAAATCAAACACCTGTCAATAACTCTATCATCGGTCCAGGTAGGTTCATTACAATTTAGGGTTCCTATGGATTATATTTTATAAGGCACTGTGGATGTGGATGGCCCTTTGAGTTAGGTAACCATTTACTGATATAATATTTGGTTATCACTAACTTGGAAACCCTAAGTGTAACGACCTAGGCTTTTATAAATGAAAATATCTTATGAATGAAGAAATTTTATATTATATAATTTTTAATTGAAAACACATGTAATATTTTACTTATTTTTAATCATTATAAAATATGTCAATAATTTCATTTTCAGGACTAAAATACCATAAATAATAATACTTTTCTATTCTATAGTGAATGTTAATATTACTATATATTAGTGGTTATAATAAAATCTAATTGACACATAAGAATGAAAGGATGACATTAACTGGAATAATCATACCCTATTAATTCCACATGAAAGGGCATCAAAGGGATATGTAATCATGGGGATTTTCCCTTAACCAATATCCAAATTATATTCAATAATTAAAACTGGAGAGAAACCATTTATGAGAGAAGTTTAATTTTATAGAGATCACTACATAGACCATGTTCACCAAACCACCCTAAGAAAATAATACCATGGAATGCCCTACCCTTAGAGTGTATACTGGTGTAATTAGGGGTTATGTATCTAGATCCCAGTAGTATACACTTTTATATTTTTTTAATAAATTATTAATATATTGATATATTTTCATTATTACATTATATATACACATGATTATATAATGAGTTTGGAAAAAATAGATTTTTATATAAATAAAAGAAAATAATATTTTTAGGAAATATATTTTTTAAATTAATACACTATTTTAGAAAATAAAAGGGTTTTGGAATAAGTTTTATTTTCATGAAATAGTCTTTTTTAATAATAGTTATATAAATATAAATTGTATTGAAATTTAATGAAGTCCCGTGTAATTTTTATATGTATAAGAATGTTTTTTATGTTATAAATAGTATTATTTTTAGTAAGTAAGAAATTTTATTTAAAATTATAAATATGTATCTCTACTTTTTTAAATAAAAAAATTTTTAGAAATCATTACATTAAAATTAGTCACTAGTGATTTTTATATAATTTTCTAAGATAGTCAATTTTTTTGGTAAGAATTAAATACTATATAATTATACAGTATGTATTATGAAATTATAATAGCCCAAAAAAGATAAAATAAATACTATAAATGGAATAATTTATTGAAAATAGGTTTTATCTTTAAAATAATGACCTTTTAATGTTATTTGATTAATTTTAGGAACCTAGAATAAATATAAAAAAAACCTATATTATATTCTACGGTTTTAAAATAAATTCATTATGAATATGACTCACTTTCACACTAGGAAAAGTATTATTTTAAAAATTTTGGATATTAAGCTAGTAAAATATTGGAAACCACCCATATTTGTTAGAAACCATGGGAAAAAGCAATGGTAAGGATTTTGGTTTTTATTACTTTATTACATAAAGTCATAAACGTATGTTTAATGAATAAAAAAGAATTTCCCTCTATTTTTCTATAAATAATTTGTTTATCATAATAGGATCATCTCAAGATTTTAAATTAAACCTTTAAAAAAAGGTATTCTCATCCTCTTCCTCTTTATTCAAGTACATTATTTTTATGAAGACTTTTTATTTCCAATTTTTATGTTGAAAGGTATTTTCTATACATACCTTTAATATCTATATGATACCCATTTATTTAGAGATCAAATTTCACTCTCATTCATCCCATCCATGAACTTTTATGTACACACCTTATGATGTTAATAGTATTCCAGGATTTTCTATTCGAAACATTTATATCATGAATACCCATACCCATTTACACTCGTGTGTATTCACATATTTGTTATAATCCTTTATTATTTGGTGATATTAATGAATGAAATCACACACTCTTTAAACATTCTATTAAAATAGATGAAATATGTTCTTACGTTGAATGATATATCTGGAACATAAATTCTTGAACATGATACGATTATGATGCGTGTGCCTAGAAATATATATCCACCCAAAGCATTGGGTATTGTTTTTATGTCTTAAGATGCCTTGTTTGGTGCATGAGCGGTTATCTATATATAACCATGTTATGATGACTCAGTGTTCTTTCTTATTTTATACTTGTGAATTCATGTTTTATGTTGTTTCCACATTCATATTATTTCTTGATGTTATCATCTTATGTTATTCTTCAAAATTCATGATGATGACTATCACATTTTTATCTAACCATGTTATACCCCTTCAAAATACTTGTATTACTTTACTTAATGTTATCCCCTGATTATTCCCTTACTAGGATTTATTGCTAACCTCTTTTTTAAATCCCTTGGTTTTCTCGTGGACTATTAGAAGTTCAATGAAATTTAAGATAATGTTATAGAGATTTTAAATAATTTCATTTCATATCTATTTCATGTAGTTGTGATAATTTTCTAATTTCATAATCAAAATAGGAATCTAGATATTTGAGGATTTTAATATGTGTATCTTTATGTAATAAATCATGTAATAATGTTTATAAAATATTTATTTCCATAGTTGGTATTAGATAAAGGTAAAGTTATTTTGGTCATTATTATTAAAAAACAATAGTGAAAGCCTTAGGGATAAGATTAGATATAGTAAAATATCCTTAAATTTTGTAATATTATTTAATGGTTGTTTTTTGATTAAATATAGCTCTACCATTATACTTGAAAGTGTATGTGACTGTGGAATATATGTACCTAATGGTATGTAATCTGGATGGTTTGGTTGGATAATAACTAGTCTTGTACCTGGTGGATGAAAAAGATTCTTGTGACTGCATACCAGCCAAACATTTCTATGGGATACTCTTCAGTTAATAACATTCTTTTTAGAAAACCATTACTATGGGAACAATAATGGATATGAAATTTAATGTTAAGATATAGAATATGGATAATTTTTATTAAAACCTTGAAATTCATACATTAAGGAATATATTACATTTATTTTTTATTCCAATAATATTAATAATTTCCCCTTTTATATGATTAATAGTTTGAAAATTCTTATCCTTAATCCTCCTTTATCTTATTTTATGGATGAAAATATGAGGAAATGATTTAGCAATCAATGTGATGGGAAATATGATGACTATTCAAATGATATTCCTAACCATATGGGAGAAAGTGTTGAGTACATCAGGAAAAATACTTACACAGTTTGCTCATTTTTTGGATAAAACATAGAACCAGGAGTAACACCCACACCAATACTAGGATATCTCATGTTGAAATTAAGGACATTATATGAGAAAGACCTCTAATTTTTTTATATTTTCTGATCACTTAATCATTGGACAATGGGTCAACTCTATTAAAATGAAATTTTATTTCCGTCATTGATCTGAGAAATATTGGTCGTGTTGGCCATTTATTTCTCGCAAGGAGTAGCTCATAAATGGTGGGTACTGATCTAGATTTCAAAGCCTGAGGAATAAGTCAAGGTGATGGAGTGGAATTAATTTTGGAATATATTTTCCATAAATATATTTTTCATACACTCTCATATAAAATAGATATGGAGTTCCTTTGAATTAAGAAAAATGAGGATGAATCCGTTATGATATATAAAGAAAAAATCAAAATACTTTCATGATAGACCTTTAAATTTGTTATTGATTAAAAAAATAAAGGCAAACACTTATCTAGAGGTTTAAATTTGAGAATAAGAAAATCAATAGTGATTCTATATTTTAGTATCTAATGTTAAATTCTCTAATGTTCCCTCAATTTCAAAATAGAGATCAAAAAATGTCAAGGGTCTCATGGGATTGAATATAGTAAGAGAATAATGAATTTTAATTATGGAGCAGTGATGGATAAGTCTCATAGTGGTAATAAAGTAAAATATACCACTTGTTAAAATTGTAGGAAGTAATATCTCATTAATTTCAAGAAGAGGTAAATAAAATTCATTTGGATTCGGAAGGGGAGGAACCATACTAGTGAATATGGATTTGAGAAACACCCTATTGTGACAGAAGAAAAGAAAAGTTATAGTTAACCCAAATCCTATTATATAATTTTTCAAATCCGAGGAACATGACACTATGAAAAACATCACAATAATAAAATGTTCTTCTACGATTAAAAACTACAACAACCTCCAAGTATTAGAGAGTAGGGGAAATTATATTCCATCCCAACTTTGGAAATGGATCCTAAAAATAATTAGTGAAAAGTATACTAGTTATAAATTAAATAACAATGAACATACTATTTCATTATGATTCTACACATTATTTAATATCACATAGGATTAAAAAAATCTATTTAAATATCAACTCAAAAAATAGAAGTCGAGTTATCAATGAAAGCATTAAATAGGGAAATTATTTCATTCCAAGAATATAACTTCTACCATGACATTGTTTTTGGGATTAAATTCCAAGAGAAAATTATTATACTCCCCTAGTATAAATTGATGTTATTCTAGGTATTGAGTGACATTCCATGTATAGATCCAACATAAATTTATTTGAGAAGTAAATCAACCTTTGTATCATGAATCAAACTTTGATTCAATATAAGTTTAAGGAGGATAATGTATCTAATTTGGAATCATCATATCAAGCATAATTAATATTGCCTTAGGAGAAATCAAATCTTGCTCAAAATATGGATTCTATGGAAAATATCATCCTTGATTACATAACAATTTTAAGATAATATGATGATGTATTCCCAAAGTAATTTCATAATATTACTTTTAATTAAGAAGATAAGTTTTCAATAAAACTTATAAAAATAAATTTTCAATTTCCAAGATTATATATAGAATTACCTCTATTGAACATTAAATGATGAATAATTATCTAAAAGAGAATCTAGGTAATGGATTTACACAACCAAGTGCTTGACCATTATGTTCACCTTTATTTTTCATCAAAAATATGGATGGGTCAATTCCCCTCTCCATTTATTATCATGATTTCAACATGATGATGATAAAATAAAAATATAATCTTCCATGAATTTAAGATTTTTCTATTATCTATGTGGATATAAGTACTTCCCTATTGTGGATCTTCTTTCGAGATATTTTCCTGTAAAATTGAATGAAAGAATATATCACATAAATCAATTTTCATACAATGTATGATTACTATCAGTTTATAGTGTTTAAATTTAGAATCATTAATTGTAAATCTATTTATTGAAATAAACAAATATAGAGTTTAAGGATTACCTCAAAAAATTTGTTGTTTTATTTATAGATATTATAATTTTTTACTCTAAAAGTAAGTAGGTATGTAAGGAGCATGTGAATGTTGTGGTAAAGATCTTATAAAAGGAATAATAATACGAAAAGTTTAATAAATGTTAGTTTTAGATAAAGAATGTAGAATTAATGGGGTATGTTATCACCAGTAAAGGGGTATCTATATATCCTTTGAATAAATGGGAAATTGAAGTATGGAATAGACTAACAAATGTGAAATAGATCTATAGTCTCTCTTTATTAGATGAGTATAATCATCAGTTTTTGAGAATCATATCACTATTTTCAAACCCACCATCCAAGATAACTCATAATGGAGTCATTTTTTTGTCGATATATGAATGTTAGGAGATATTTGAAGAGTTAATAATGTGGGTCAGCACTAATCCTATGCTCACATTACTTATAAGTGGGGAAGTATTTTTTATCTATAATGATGCGTATAGAAAAATCTTGGGTTGTGTACACATGGAAAATTAAAAACCCACATTTCTTTTTAAATATCCATGAGAAGAACTAAAAAACGTATTATATATAATTTTCTACAGTGATCCTAAAATTTAATATTTGGATACATTAACTCCATGGGGAGAAGTGTGTCATATATATGAATCAAAAGAGCCTCATGTATATATTAACACAATATGAGATAAATATGAACTAATGAAGGAGGTTATATATGATCAAAAATTATAACTTTTCAATGCATTAACATCATGGGAAGGAGAATAAATTAGAATTTTCTCTATGCAGAAAGTTACGAACAACCCTATCCATTGCAGGGACTATATGGTGTCTAATATTTTTGGGGCATACAAATGATGTAAATGAGAGTCATAAGAGTAATTTAATACTACCTCACTCAAATAACTACTCAATAGTCTATACATGAGAGGATCATAGAGGACCCAGAATATAATAAAGAGATACATAGATAGACGGTGAGTTTTTCATGGTTTTACAATTATAAATATAGAGTTATAGGGTTTAAAACTTGGATTTTTGTCGCATAAAAACTATAATTTAAGAGGGTAATTTTGGATGATATCTATTTCTCACCCTTCTCTATTCATCTATGAATCAATAAGATGTATATAGATCGATATGAAACAAATTTTGTGGGATAACATTAATTATAATATTAGAGAATTTGTTTCTTGATCAATGGTGTGAGAACAAGTTAATGATAAATGACAAGATTCTAAGGGTATTACAAAACCATTTTAAATACCAGTATGTTAATGGGAAAATAGAAATATTTTTTTTCATACGACAGGCCAAGATATCTAAAGGACATAACACCATCTGGGCAATAGTCAATCACCTTATATAGTTAGTATATTTTCTTTCTATAAAGTGATATTTATCTATTGAGAAACATTCCTTGATATACCTAAGATAAGTGGTAATTCTTCATGGAGTTACACTCTCCATTGTATCTAATCTATATATGATTTTTTCCTTGTTTTTTTGGAGAATGCTTCAACAAGAATTATACAAAGAGTTGAGTATTAAAACTACTTATAACACTGAGAGATATGGTCAGTCTAGGAGAACTATATAAAATCTATAGGATATGATGAGATTATGATTGATGTATTTACTAGGATTTTTGGATGAATATATTATCTTGGTATAGTTATGGTTTAAAAAAATTCCATTCTTGTATACAAATGACACCTTATAAGGCTATGCATGGGAAAGGGTGTCATAATTCAACATGACATTATAAATTTGGTGATAGAAATATGATATGACCTCATCTTATCCATGATAAGTTAAAGAAGTTAAAAACTATTCAAAATCATATAAAGTCCATGAAATTTTGATATAATATCTACACAGATAATCCTCGATGAGACCTATAGTTCAAGGTCATTAATAAGGTGTTACTTCATATATCACAAAGAATGAAATTCATGAGGTCTGGGAAGAAGGCATATCCTAGTCCTATATATATAAGCCCCTATGAGATCCTTTATTTAATTATAATCATATAATATTTAATTTCACTCCCACCTAACCTATCTTAAGTACATGATTTTTTTCATGTATACCTCTAAAATATGTACAAACCAATCCCCTCAAATATATAGATTCTAGAGATGATATTTTTAGAGAATTATCTTTTATATGTTAACTATCTAATAAATATTTTAAAACATAGAAAATTTATTTTATGAATAAAGACAACTCACCCAGTCAAAGTACTATGGGGAAACCATATGTTTGAGAAGGGAATATGGGAACCAAAAGAGGTGATGAAACAAAACCATCCTTATATTTTTAGTATACAAAATGATATTTTGATGGGGAAATTAATCAATGGGGGAAAATTGAATGAATCAAAAATTAATTAAATAAAACACTTTCTAAATAAACAAATGAATTATTAAGTAATGTAGTTATATAAAACACATGCACTACATTTAATTTGTTATTTTAGACCATTATAAAATTTTTCTGAAATTTGATTGTTAGGATTAAAAGAATGTTATTTATGATAACTATTTTTATTATAGATTTTATGTAGTGACCATTTATATTAATATATATTTAGCATTATAATTAAATTTAATTTTCCTTGAAAGAAAAAGAGATGATCTCAACTGGTATAATCACACCCTATGAAACCCATTTTTTAGAGATTTCATGGGAGATAAAATATCTACAATTTTCACTTGTCCAATCCCAAGTTGAGAATAAATAAATAATAATGAAGAAAAATTGTTTACAAGTAAAGTTTAAGCTAATATTTATCACCTCCAAAACCATATTTTTTAGACCATCATAATAATGTACTCCCATCAAACACCATACCCTTTGGGCCTACAAAGTTGTAAAAGGGGGATATTTATCTAGACCCTAGTAGTATAATTTTTTATATTATTATTTTAAAAAAATAATTATTATATTGACCCATTTTCGTTATTACATTACATATATACATGATTATATATCAAGATTTTTAAAATTCAATTTGGATACCCTGAATTCAAAATTATATTTTTTTTGGAAATTAATAGTTTTAATTAGAACAATATATTTTATAAATAATATATCTTTTAAATGAATCTTATTTTAATGAAATAGTCATATAAAATATTATTTATTTAAATATAAATAGTAATATAATTTATGAAGTCCCATGTAATTTTTATAAGAGACATGAAGTTTTTTAAGTCATAAAAACCGGTATTCTTAAGGTAATATAATTTTTTATTTAAAAGTGGAAATTACTATACTTGGAAACCGATCATGGTAAAAAAACAACATTTCTTAAATTTTAACATTGAAATTATCCAAGGTGTAATTTCACATAAATTTCTAAGGCAGTCAAATATTTGGGTAAAAATTAAATAAAGTATAAAAATATGGTAAGTATTATAACATTATAATTACACAAATGTGGTGTAATAAATCGTATAAAAGGAATCCATAATAAAAAATATATTTCCCCTAAAAGTAATATTTTTTAATATTTTTGAATAATTTTACAAATTTATAATGAATCCTCATAAACTTATGTTATATTTTAAAATTTTAAAAACAATTTTTTTTGGATATTACTCACTACACATCATGAATGATAGTATTTTAATATTTTAGGTCCATAACCTAATAAAATATTAGAAACCAATAAACCTTAGAAAAAAGAATGTGTAATAAACTATGTGATGGTTTGTGGTTTTGATTATTTTATTACATAGAGTCCAAAACATTGATCTTGAAATCATTAAAGAATTCCCCTCTATATTTCTATCAATAACCACCCAAACTCCCAACAACAGTTGATACAAACCAATTTATCCTTTATTATCTCTCCATATCAATAAAATAATCTTTCTCAATGTGTTACCATGTTTTTAATATGATTTTACCAGGGTCTTATATGTAACCTCTCGACTAATGGATTCTCTTCAACTTTCTCTTTGTTTATGTACTTTTTTTATTAATCTTTTTTTTTATTTTTTCATATTTTCATTTGAATTTTACATATAAATTAACATTCCATAAAATGTAAATGTTATTAAATACCACATTTAACTCTAATCAATCCCTTCTATGAACATTTATGTTCTCTTGTTATACTACTGAGATTACTCATGGATTTTCAATGAAAAACATGTGTGTTGTAAATACACTCCCTATTTCCACTCAATGTATTCACCTATTTGTACATATACATAATTTATTAGGGACATTAATGTATAAAATCCCACACTATTAAATCATGGTAATGAATGTGATCAGTTACATTATTATGTTTTATTAACTATGTGGAACTAAAATTTATATATATTATAAGAATTATGATGGATGGACCTAGACTTATATTGCCCTCCAATGAATTGGGTAATATATCTATTTCAATAGATACCATCTATGGTGCATGTACAGTTAGTAGAAGAACATTATTTTATGATGTATTAGTGGTTTTCCATAACTTATTATTATGATGTCATTTTTTAAATTGGTTCCACATTACCATGATTCCTTAATCTTATCATCTTATGTAATGATTCAATATTCATGACTATGATTATCACTTTTTTATGTCACCATGTTATAGAACTTAACTTACATGTACTACTTTACTTCATTAAAATCCTTAATGTTTCCATTAATGGGATTTATATCTCACCCATTTCATATTTACATCCCCAAGTTATCACATGAAGTATTATATGATCAATGGAGTTTAAGGGAATGTAATGTAGATTTTAAATAATGTCGATGTATCTATATTTCATGTTATTGCAATATATATTTATTTTACCAAATAAACTAGACCAATTGATATTTAAGTATTTTATTAGGTGTATCTTTATATAATAAATCATGGAATGAAGTGTATAAAAGTGATTGGATATCATGTTAAGAGTTGTTATTCCGAAGGAATAAAGGTAAGTATTATCCATGTGATGAATATGGGAAAATAATTATCCAATAAACAATCCAAGAGTCACATGTGAGATTATATTCAAAATTACATACAAAATAGATAAAGTGATGAGTTCCAAAATAAAGAGGAATCATTAATTAGTGAAATATGGATATAGTCCCACTAATGGTAAAGATATATGAGGTTATCATTTTATTTGGAGTAATATTAATTAAATTTATCGACAAAAAAATATAAAAAACATACTCACTGCTATATAAATCTTAACTTTATAATATAGAATACATCATGATTCAAATTTTGAGTTCTCTAATAGGTATGTCATATAATTTAATTATATATTGGTATCAAAGGATGAAATGTTTTCTCAAATAGATGAATTTTGATGATATGAATGGGTATTTTATAGAACTAAATTGGTATAATTTTGAATTATAAGAATTGGATATCAGGGATACATTAAAAATTTGTTTTGATTATCACTAACCTAAAAACATGAAATATTTTAGCAAATGTTATGTAGATCATTGTGTGATAGTGATTCAGACATTGCTGCATTTGAGTTCAACACTTATGATCTAAGTGTAGCCATTGGAATAATTATAGAAATAAAAAATTATTATTATCTTATTTCCATAAATAATATTTATATTTCTGTACCTTCATTGGAAAATAATAGTTTTTCATTAATTATAATTAACAATATTTGTTTTATATATAAGAATGAAATGTTTTATGGAATTTATAATATAATTAATGGTTTATAAAATCTATATATGGGTAATTCTATATATATCATTTATAATTACATGGTCAAGATTGATTCTAATAACACTTATCATTATAATCGTAACGTAAAACATATAAATGAGAAACACATTCAATGGATCTATATAGATGGTTTGTTTGAATCATTAAACAATGAATCATTTGAAACATGAAAATATTGATTATTATATAAAAGTACTAGGAAATATTGTATTAGAAATGCTGAATGGGCTAATGGACTGTTGGAGTTATATATAATCTATACGTGGTCCAATGGGTATTCATGATAGTGGTGAATTTAGGTACATTGTAATATTTACCAATGTATACAAAACATTTATTAATATGTTTCTAATGAAACAAAATTTTGATACATTTGATAAGTCTAAAGAGATTTAAAATTATGTACATATAAATTTGTGTGAAATTATAAATATTATTCGATAAGATCATGGTTGTGAATACTTAATCAAGGATTTTACTAATAATCTAAAATATTGTGGAATGTTTTCAAAGTTTACCAATAGAATACCAAAATAGAATGGTGTGTATGAGTGGAGGTATTATACCCTATAAGACATGGTTTTATTGATGGTGATTCTATGTGGACATCCTATTTCTTTCTGATAATATTATAAATAAATAAATGCATTTATACCTAAAAATGTTCTATTTATAGAAGTCAAAAAACACCAAAAATAATATATAGACAATGAAATGTCTCATATTTTATTTTAGAAATATTTATAGTTTTAAAAACTTTATAACAAATATATTATCTAAAAAATTTATCATCAAATCATAAAAATGATTATTTTTTATACTAAATATAATTAGGGATTTTACTTCTATACTCTTATTGATCACAATGTATCTTTCACATGAGATTATTTTATCATTGTGAAGAAAAAAACAAATCAATGAGTCTGTAGTATTATGTTTGATTATATAGAATTTCAAGACCAATAAATATAATGTGTTCATATGAAATAAGTTGATCCAGTTACACAATGATTTGTGGAAGAATAACTAACACATGTTTCACAAGAAAGTGAAAGGCCAGGTTATATTCTTTAAGAGCCTTGTAAATGTGAATTTTTTCCTTTGGAAATTATGATGAATAAATGTTCATAGATGATGAAATTTCTACCAAAACAATGCAAATTGAGAGTTCGAATATTGAGAAATGGATACAATTACATAAAATTTGAGATGGATTCCTTGTAAAATAAATATATTTTGAATATAGTAGATACATTTAATGGGGTGAGACCAATAGGGATAAAGTGAGTGTCTAAAAAAATTGACATGGATAGAAGATTTTTTACTTATAAAAATTGCATGGTGGAAAAGTGTTACAAAAAAATTATGGAATTGGCTATGGAGAAAAAATATATCTAGATATGATGATAATGTATATTTAGATATTGGTTATCAAATAATCTCATTATGATTATGTGATATATCATATGGATATCAAAACCAAAATCCATTATGTGAATTTAGTTAATGATCTTTATATAATAAAACCAAAATTTCTTATGTTACCAAATAATCATTACAATTTTTGAATAATACAAAAATCTATTTATGATTGGAGAAAATTTATTAGCAGTGGAAAATTTAGTTCTATAATGCAATAGGAGAATATTTATCCTAAAAAATTTAGGTGATTATTTCTTTTACAGGTGGGTTGATTGGGGATACACCCCCATATATCTTCACCTCCCAAGGGTACTTCTCAAAGTTAGAATTTATAAATATGACACTAAATCATTAAAACAAAAAAATTATGGTATTAGATATATAAGAATTTTTTTCTAACCAATTTATAAAATGATCACTAACATATTTTTCTCAAAAGTTATAATGAAAAATATCATTAAAATAGAAATCTTAAACTACATTGAATGAAAAATATGAATGATGGATACACATATCATTTATATATCCAAGAAGATTAAATATTGAAGAATAAAATATCTGATTGATAGCCATATAATTTTAATAATTATATCTATGTGAATTCTTAATCTTTGAATTATTATCTAATGACTAATATCCCATTTAATTATAGTCAATTACTTTTATTTCTTCAATATTTAGGTAATCAAAAATCCTTTTTAAAAATTACCACTCTAACCCACACAATTTTCATGCATGAAATATAAAAGATATATAATTATTAATTAATGAAATAACCTAATATGAAATACACATTAAAATAAGAATACTTGAAATAATTAATCGTATTTCATTAAAAAACATTACATTAAGGAACTAAAAACCTCATTTTATTAATTAGAGAGGTAGAAAACCCAATATTAAAAATTAACTTGACCCATTAAACCACTATCCAAACCTCAAGAATGAAAATCTTAGAAAATATTGAATTCTATTTTTGTAGTGATGACCTCATTTTATAGAGAAAAATTCACTTGAATATCCAGTATCTCCTTATCTCATACCACATATATTTATCACATTAAATCCATATCCACCTCTTAAAAAATATATATTCCAAAATATTAATCAATTCACCCCTTAATGTCCTTAAACATATGTCATAAATATCTCATAAATTTTTTCATTTTTTATATCAAGATGTGATATGTTATCCATGATGTGTGTGTAATCTTAATTCTTTAGAGAGATATTTCTTCATGAATTCCCTCTACTGACTATTAATTATCACAAAAAACTGTAGTGACCAAACCATAACCTCCACCTCAATATCTATCCAAAAATATCATATCTCCAATTTATTTTTATCCCTTCCTCCACAACCTCCATCACTTCACAAAAAAATATCATAACACAATGCAGTTAACCATTTCTTAATCACCTATATAAAGATAATCATCTCTTAATACTTCCATTAAAACCAAATAAAAAAACATATTTTACCTAGTAATACCTTCATGTTCATTATCCCACACCACGATGCAAGAAATATACTCAGGATATAGTATACACTGCCACTCTTCAAGATTGTCCTTATGAGTCCTAAGTTTCATGCTATCTCTATCATCACTTATTCACTAGAGTGTAATTACTTGAAATATGGAATAAATTTTTCAATAAATGTTCTTAAATTCCATGTATGCAACACATTGTAGCATAGGGAAACCGTTGTCGTTCAAAATGTCATCCTAATATTAAAAATATCCATGAATTTATGTTAAACACACTTAGAACCCTATTTTAATAAGATATTTATTTGATTTAATATCACATTGGAAGACACATTCTTGATGTTAATTTATTGTGAGAACAAATTAATTCTCACAAAATGATACATGGATTGACCTGAACTAATGTGAATAATGGAATGAGTCTAGTTAATCACATGCGAGAACAATTTTATTCTAACATGATTTTTTTTATTCATACATGAGACCTAAATTCCCCTAGTTCTCCTCACATATCATTAAAACAATGCATTATCCTTCTTAATTAATACATCCCCAAACCATTCACCTTACATAGATTTTTGTTCTATATAATTCATTTTTATGCAATATTCTTTCCATTATTTTCCTCTTACATACTAGGAATTCCCCTTTATTTAATTTTATACATCACCAACTGATTTTCTTTATTCATTTTATTTATCTTATAAAATTTGCAAAAATCCATAAAAAATAATATCCTTCTATAAAATCATAAAATCACTAAACATCAGGTAATAAGTTCATCTAAAAAATAAAATTTATAAAAAAAAACTAATGTATAAAATTTAGCTAGAAAATACTTTCACACTTAATCTATTTCTTTTCTTCAAGTGTAAAAGATTTATATCATCCAAAATAAAACCCATCCTACTAATTTTTAAGCATAATACCCAACTATTTAAAATAATTATCAATAAAGAATAAACATTCCATCATCACATAAGATATATATCTAAAATATCCTCAATTCTCATGAAATCTAATCAACCATGCATTTTAATTATCCTTTTGAAATGGCGATACCTTTTCTAATTCAAATCACATATTTCCACATATTATTATTATGAAGGTAATATATTATCTTTCTTAATAAAATTCCATCACCATAGAAGGAACATTTGACTAAAGTTATGCTCAAAATTAGGGTACTTGAATCACAACTACAGGCTTTAACAACATTTAAATATTCACCCCACATAAGAAAATAATCATAATTAATAATGAGATATTTGGAAATGACCTTGAGGATATGGGTTGTTATGAAATTAATGTAAAAAATTGTAAGTGATAAAAAGAGGTTAACCTATAAAGAAAAATTCATGATAGACAATATAATGATTGAAAAAATACCCATCTTCAAAAATATGATTTTATAATGATATATTATAACAAATCCTCCACAATCATCCCATAATATAACAAATCAATAAAATAAGGATATTGAAATATTTACCCTATAAATAATAATATGTTTTTCAATCATTTTTTCCATGGTATTTTTCTTATTCTTTTTCCTGAGGGAATACAATAAAGGACATTGAAAGTAAATTTAGGAAACAATACCCTAAAAACAATTATAACACCTCATATTTTCACTTTTCCATACATACCATCCCCTTTACATCATGAAATAACCTATTACCCAAACATTTTATTTTTTAAATAATGCACAAATAGAAGTTGCAGGGTTAGAATGATAAAGAGTATTGTAATGGGTCTTACCAATCATGGTAATTCGTGGACTCTATAGTATTAAAATAAATATAAAATGTAAATATATGTCTCAATGATATAAATGAATCTAATAAACAAATTTATTAATCATATTTATGTAACTTTTTTCTTTTATAGATTAAAAAAATGGAATACAAGTTCTAGTAGTTTACATATTCCAAGTATCTATCAAGTAAAAACATGTAAGAAAGAATATGAATTATTGTTTTTGAACCCTCTCAGGAATGGGAAGGATAATATTGGGAAATCACTCATCTAATGAATAATAGTAATAAATCAATCAATTAAACATTTAAAAAAATTAATTTTTAAAATGTATAATGAATTTAAACAATATAAGTCAAACTATATTCTCAAATAAAAATTTGTCAAATCAATATTATCATTATTCATATTACTCATCAAAAAATAATATTTTTAGAAACCCAAACTCCATTAACCCAGAGCCACTTGTAACTTTATTTATTTTGTATAAGATACGATGGATAAAATTTCCAAGAATTCAGCAGTTTAGTTGTCTTGGGAGACAAGATAAACACATGATATCAATATTATATTGTAAAAATAAGACAAACATAAAAAATATAAAATATTTCTAATTTATTTTATTACATAATTAAATTAAATCAAATATTACATCTTGATACCTTGGGAAAGAAAAAAATTAAAAATACAGACATAGATTCCCAGTTAGTGGAAGTGTACAACGAAGGCTATCATGGATACATAAGAAATAAATAATACAATAGGGTAAATAATTAATAAATGGTCAATAAAATCAATAAATTGATTATGGAATATATCCATGAATGACATAAAAATGTAAATAACCACCTATAAAAAAATAACATATTTCATGGTGTTGGAATGAATAATACCAAACAACTTAATATTACCATTAAAGAAATATACCAATAAATCATGATATTTATATTAAAACCATGTTCTTGGAAATGATGATCTTATCGTCAATTCTATGTTCCATGAAATCATGATCCAACTTTCAATACCTCATGTTCATACATTTTGATCTTTCCATCAAGTCTAGGTATCAAGGAATTATTTACAAATGGATAGGCATACACCAAACATCCAATCCTTTTGTCTTATGAGACCCACTCATGCACTGAGAGAATATATAACTCTAGTCCCCACAAATCACTTAATCGGTACCAAATAATAAACCATATGAAAGAAATTTGTTATAATACAATGTATAATCAACTTTTTTAGGAGTCAACAAACGTCCATACTGGAATAATAAACATAAAATATGTCAATACTCTCCCAAGTCAATAAATGGAATAATATGACAATAATTCATCAAATGAAATAAGTGGGATATCATAATTACATAATATCTCTAGTGATACATAAGAATCATTAAATATTGTTGACATAGATGAAATGATCCTTTATAAGGTCATTAAATACTAAGTGAAAGAAGAATAAATGGCCATTATAATTTTATAACCTTTTTAGAAAATATTTTATCAATTAAAAGGAATATAATTTTATTAAAAAACATTGAAAACAAAAATTATAATTTTTTCAAATAAAAAAAATGAAGGCCATGTGAAAATTCATTAGTGAAAAAATGTTTAAAATAATATTACCTTCACATTTTTCAAATAAATTCACTTTTAATAAAAAATATTAAGCCAGAAGACGCAATTAGATATCATTTTTAAAAATATAACATGAATAATTTTCAAAAACTTATTAAAAAATATAAACCTAAAGAAATGTAATTTTTTAAATAAATAAATTCTATGTGTATAATTTTAGAGCTAAAGACAAAATATAAAACACAAATAATAATTAAATATATCTTTAATGAAACCTAGTTTGTTAAAAGAGTAAAACTAATTCCTTTTAAAAATTTGAAAAGAGAAATTTGGAAATGAAAATAAAAAAAAATTATTTTTATTTCAAAATAATATATTAGAACATTGGTGTTGATAATTATATGGATATAGAGGAGAACAGTTTTCGATCAGAAATATTTGGGATTAGAAAAAAGACACACCTACTATATTAGTAACTTTTTAATCAAAATACCAGGAAAGATATTGTTTGTTAAAATATATCTCAATACCATGAATAAATATATTCATAGTAAAATTTCTATAATATTTTGTATATACACTAGGTATATTAAAATACGTCCATAATACATAACACGTTTCAAAAAAATTCAATTTTAGATGAAGATCCATTACATTTTTATCCCGACTTTCATGAAAACTATTCAACCTGTTGTTTAATAAAAATAACCATTTTAATTAATTATATAAAAAAATTATTCATATATGATAAAATTTACATTCTTAAATTTTACTCAATTCATACACATATATTAGATAATGTTTATTTTCATTAGCAGATGTTAGTAATTTTGATTGTCTAATACTTGTTTCATAATGATGATTTCAAAGACCATTATTTGATAAAAATTTAATAATTTCTAGATTAATAAAGATATTATAATATTTTGGTTTAAATGATTTAAAATTTCTCATATTCATTTGAAGGAATTTAGGTTTGTGGTTTGTGAAAAAGTAATCCTTGACGAGCATGTTTCAGGTTATTTAACGATGTCGATGAGTTACTATATAATTTTAATTAATTGTTATTTATATTAATATAGAATCTTATTCATGAAATATATTAATCCTTTATTACATTTATATTAATCAAATATTTTTTATAATTATTCATATATGGATGTGATGAAAAATATAACATGTCACATCCTAGAAGGAAGTGCAAATGTACATAGAGAAAAAAATTTCATTTTTCATAGAATAAGAGGAAAGTTGATAAAGGTATATATTTTTATAATATTAAAAATTTAATAAATATCAAATTTTTTATTAAATACAATTTTATAATGATCTATGTTTGGTAGTTTTTGAAAAAAAAATATATTGATTCCTAGAGGCGATAGTCTGGATGTACGCATGAATGATGTTTTTGTTTTTATAAGGGAGAATGGTAGGTAATGGATATAAATTTAACATATAATATTTAATATAATAAATATTATTATGAAATTATATTATGACGGGTAAAATATATTTATGGGAGAATGATCTAGAAGAAAAAAAGAGTTAATAAGCGATTAATACTCAGGTTGAGAATTTGAACCTTCTCTTAGAGGACCTCTGGGGAATATTTGATTAAGGGATTTTAATTGGATAAAGGGGATAAAAATTTTAGGAAATCAATATAGGGGAATAAAAATGGTCAGGGTTTTAGGATGAATTATAATTTTTAGAGTGTATATAAAGTGTTTTTTAAGTATCCTTTCATAAGTGAGAGGTTTGACATTTTTGTAATAATACAAAAGGATAGGTCAATATTTAGGTCTTTTGAGTCCGAATTGGAATATAATGGATGTTTTTTGAGTATTAGTTCAATAAAAACCATAAACTTTTTTTATAGAATTTCTTTAGTAAACATAGTCCTTTACCCTTAGTTTTAACGTTTTCTATAAATTACTTTTATTTCAGTAACTCATTTTTTAACCTCAGAAATTTATTTTAATTAAAAAATTAATTTTTTTAAAAATAATGTAGATATTCTTATTGAAAATATGAAAACCTTTTAATGATATTAAATTTATATAAGTGATATAAATTAATTATAAAATAATCATTGTGTATTGTATATACATAGTTTCTAGAAAAAATATTACTTATGTCATAAAATGATAATTATATGTTTATAAATTAAACATAATATTTTAAATTTATAATTTTACATATTAAATACAAATTTAACTAGGTAAAATGTTTCATAAATTATTTATTCATTATTATATCCTAATTATGTAATGAATTCCTAGTATTGGTCAATGAAATATTTCTTTCCATTCACCTAAACATAAATCTTTCTACAAAAATACAAGGAAATTATCCTTAGATAATATTATCCAGTTTAATCTAGATAAAAAATATTTTTTTATCAAATAAAAAATATATAATGATATATCTCACATCGTGAAGTAGTTTTGAGGTGTGTTGTTTACTTTTTATGATAGAGGCCTGAGTATTACATTCCCCCCTTAAATAATTTCAACCTGAGATTTTTTTATAATTAATATTTTTAACAAAATAATGATAATTTTCAACATTAATTCTTTATATTCCAAAATTTATCTCCAAATATTATTATTTTTCTAGGTTACTTTAACAAGAATAGTTTTCTGATTGCACAACTCTTGCTCTCTAGTGTTAAGAATCTGGACTAGTTATTCATTATATGAGAAGTCAGGTTCTAAATCTATTTAAGCTGTGAGTATATACATTTGTTATGGAATGTACGTTATCAATAAAATAATATGGAATACATAATGTAATTTCAAAAAGTTTTATGGTATATCCAAACAATAGGCCTCATCTCCAATTATCTCCCTAATTTTAAAACGGGTGATGCACCTAGGACATAGTTTCCCCATCTTACTAAACCTTACATCCCTCTTTCATGGAGATACCTTTAAGAAAATGTAATCCCCCACTTAAAATTGAAAATAATTTATTTTATTATTTTTATATATCTTCTATTTACATTTAGCTATCTTAATATGATTCTAAACAGTTATCACATTTTTCTTTGACTCCTCAACATGTTTTGGGCATAGTATATTCCTCTATCTAAAATCATCTTAAAAAGTGGGAGTATAAACTACCTTCCTGACAACTGATTCATTTATTTCCATATAAATAGTATTATGTAATCAATTATTATATGAAAATTATACCAAATGTATATATCTATCCCACATATCTCGAAAGTCAACTGAATATGACCTTAACAAGTATTCTAATGTCTAAATAGTTCTTTTAGAATGAAAATGTGTTTGATAATGATAGGCAATACTCAAATGTATATTGGGGTTATTATATTCTTGAAGACATATTCAATATTTTTATGTGAATCATGGTTCATGATTAGATACAATTAGTTGATGTGCACTATGAATTATCACTAGTTTATTAATATATAGTCATGTAGGATATTCGTGGGGTTCGTGCTCCCTTAATGTTATAAAATTTGTAGACTTGGTAAGGTGATCTGTAATAAACAATATAACATTTTTATTCTTAGTATTTTTTGGAATACTGGTGATAATTTCCATTGTAACATTGTGTAAAATCCTCATTGGTATAGGGAGACATTGCATGACTCCTTTTGGATGTTTTATTTTATCCTCTACCTACTAGAATACCAAGAATATAGTTAAATAGTCCCTAATTTCGTGCATCATACCACCTCAAAATAAATGTTCTCATAAAGGTTTATAGAGTAATTTCAACTCTATTATTAATCTGGTAATTCCATTTTTAGCTCAATTATGGATAGAACAAATTGTTACTTTCAAAACATTAACATACCACAATCATATATGATGTTTGAAAATATAATATCAATCATGGATCTGATCCTATTCTATGATCGTTTATCATCCTAATAGAGATTTCATATTTTTTCCAGTGAAAGCTGTTTGGAAATTTCATGGAAAATAATATATTTCACCTTTCCTAAGAATTACCGTTTCTAACTTTACTATATTCCTAAATGTATTATCATTGTTTCCACTCAATAAGGTCGGAACTCTGTTGTTATTCGTACTAAATGAATCAAATATCTTGTTTTCATTACTATGGGGGTATTTTATTGATAATTTATAGTTTTTAGTAGTTTAAACTGTCTTTTTTTGTGTTGATATCTTTCTGATATAAAATTTACTTCAAACTTTTATAGTAAGTATATATATCAATTCTCTCACCCAAGGGACACTGCCTGAATATCATCATGAAAATTATTGTAGATAAAAACTCAGGATCATGAATTGGTTGGTTATATTCATTTATATTTAATTGGATTGATTAATAAGAAACCACTCTATTAAATTTTCATAAGGACACAACCTAGTCATTTGTTTGATGAATTACTTTATATTTCTAATTCTTCATTTTCTCTTTATAGACTCAATACTAGTGCACTGAACAATCTCCTATTTATCTCCTTAAAAATTCATTTCATTGTTTTAAGAATTTAAATATTACACAATTACATGCTAATTTAGTTAATGGGTCGGTCAATAAATAATATTTAAAAAAATCATCGATAGTAACCCACTGAGCCATGGAATCTATGCATATTAGTTATATTCATTAATGTAGGAAATTCATTGACTTCCTTTCTATTTGAATGTTTAATATATATTCTATACTTGGAGAAAACATGGATAATAAAATAAACATCCTGGAGACAAAAATCAAACTTACTATATTTACAATATAATTACATTTCTATGGTAATATCAATAAGGATTCATAAATGATTCACATGATCCTCATAGATTTTAGAGTTTATCAAATTATCATCAATGAACACTATCATAAAATTATCTTGATATTACTACAATAACGTTTTTATTTGATAAATTAAAATAATGTTTGGATTATTTAATCCAAAGGGTATTACTATAAACTAATAATTTCCATACCTTTTATGAAATTCTATGTTTGAAATATCATTTTATTTCACCCTTAATTGATGATAATTAGAGTGAAGATCGATATTTGAAAAATATTGATCTCTCTGAGGTTCATCAAATAATCCATCATTGTGTAGAATA
This sequence comes from Viscum album, assembly GCA_963277665.1. Classification (NCBI taxonomy): domain Eukaryota; kingdom Viridiplantae; phylum Streptophyta; class Magnoliopsida; order Santalales; family Viscaceae; genus Viscum; species Viscum album. Next base: position 1,520,672,395 of record OY728152.1, on the reverse strand, counting down.
TTTAAGCTATTATTTATAATTATTGAATTTATAACCATATAATCGATGAAAAATATCATAGAACTATCATTTATCTTTACAAAAAATAATAAGGGATCCCTAAGGTGAAACACTGAATTGAATGAGTCCCTTGTCACACAACTTCAATTATTTATTCTTTAGTTGCGGTATTTAAAATGGTTATATTCTTTAGGGAGTCATATATATTTGTTTTTTATTAGGGTTGAGTTTTATAATAACATTGAATTCATGAATAAGTGGATCGGTAGTCATGTTTTTAGGAAACCCATAATCATATTTATAAAAATAGTTATGTCCTTCATTATTAGGTTGTATTTTCATCCATAGGTTTCATATTCTCCACTTATTCATGAAGTTTATTTTGGTGATATACTAGAGGTGTATCTAGATATGACTAAGATAATGAAGTATCTAATATAAAGCTAAATAATTCTAAACTTACTTCATAAATCATAATCTCTTTTTCATGGAAACAAATTTCCATGTTATAAATTGAAATACAATCTAATGTGATGATTATGTAAAATTCCACCATCGTTAAGATAATCAAGATTATAGGTAAGGTATTTAAATGCATCTTAAAGGGGAGTGGCTGAAATATCCTTCTTTAAATAAAATTTACATTGCTCTCTTAATTAAAATACCCATTGTTTGGGTGTTAGGGTATATATTAATATTATCAAAAAATTAATCAAGATATTAAAGATAATCAAGAGAAAAAATCAAATAAATTTATGACTTTATTTAATTTCATGAAAATTTTACCAACAATCATATCTTGAGGAAATTCAACTTCAACTATAGTAATTACATTACCTTTCCCTTTCCCTTATGTATCCTAAGAGGTGGAATGCCTTGATGTTTATAGAATTAGTTCTAATAATTCCCTATATATTTATAGTTAAAGCACTTGATATTAATGGATAAGTTTTTTATTCATTTATTAAATTTATGGTGATGTTCTCTACAATTTTGATAAATATCCATTCCATTTCATAAAGTGTCGGGGTGTTTATTTACACAATTATAAAATATTGGATGTTCCACCCATCCCTTCATCTAATTTATGATTTTTTTAAATGGTTCTTAGTTAACTTCTTCTTATCTTTATTTCCATTTAAAATACAAGACATGGGTAATTATTTATCATTGTTTATGGAATATTATATTATATCATGATATAATGAAAAAAATTGAGTGACTAGTTCTCTTAGGAGGCACAACATATTATAATCAAATAAATGATAAATATTACATTCCAGTTTGCATACATATTCTAAAATATTCATTACTAATCTAGTAAAATTATGCTCATATGCAACAAGACTCTACTCTTCCTTTTATACTATGTTAATTTATTTCACATCCACATCATATATTTTCTATCAAGGAAATTATTCCTTAAAGAATAACACCTTAATACTATTCCAATCTATGATCTCTATCTCCTCCTCCTTCTTACTATTTTCAATCAATGACCCCCAATGATCATTATCCCCCCTTTAATAATAAAATTCCATGATAACATTCTCCCTTTCACTACATCCAATAGCAAGAAATATATTTTCTTGGGATTTTATTTCACTATATAGAAACCGATAGATTAATGGTACTATTTAATGATGGAGGTTTCTTTAACATAAAGTGGTATAACATTACTGCACAGGGTTACAAATTAACATGTCACTATATACAAGGGATTTTTTTCTCCATAACCTAATTTAACTACTCTAATGTCGCCATAATTTGATAATCACCAACACCATATATGTTGAATTTTCCATGAAGGAAATATATAAAATTTTTAAGCTTATTGAAACATTTTCCATCTCTCCCATTATGTACCATTTATGGAAAATATAATACACTTAATTAGTTTTGAAAAAACACAATGAATTTTAAATAATATTATATAATTCTCAATCTGGTGAAACACTTAACATAACTTGAATTTTTTTACAATAAATAATCCTTAAATCATTTGAATAGTGTCTTTTATAATATCTTTAATTAAAAATGTATTTTAAATTCCTTCATAATGGTTCATAAAGAGCATGTGATTCAACCAAATATTATCCACTATAATGTCAAACCAGCTATGCAGTTCATCCTCTTTATCATGCACGTGGTAATTATTGAGTTAATTTTCAACTAAGCATTTTAGGTTTATTTCCAATAGATTAATCTATTCCAGATCCTTCATCCAATTTTTTGTATCCAAAGATGTATTTTATTTCTAGGAAAATGAATAATAACTGTATTAATTTTTTTTATGATTCTATCATATACTTAGACTTTTCATTATAGTCTATCATCGAGTTATGTTATCCAATATATTTTTTATTAAATATAGTTTCAAATGTTTCAAATAAACCTTATTTGATAACAACTATAACAACCATGAATCCATTAACCAATATCCAGTGTTCACTTTTTTCTCATTGGTACGAGATATAATGGACACATCACCAATGATCGAATAGTTTAGCAGTCTTGGGAGACCAAATACCTATAAAATTTCAATATTAAAATTGAAAAATAAATAAATTCTTAAAAACATTATAAAACATTTTTTTATATATTTTAGAACCTTGTTGAATTTATTCAAATATCCCTTCTTGGAGCCCAAAGGGTATAAATCAAAATAAAATATTTATCTTAGATTCTTAGTTATGGGAACTATACAACATAAGCTACAATTGATACAGAAGGAATAAACATTATGGTAGATTAAATAATCAATAAATATTCACATATATTTAATAAATTAAGAATGAAATATATCTGTGGATAATATATGAATGTAAATAATTACATAAACAAAAATAAATCCTTTCATGGAGATGGATTGCATAATAATGACATGTTATTCTTGATGTAAAATCCCTATACAGAGACATCATGTATATGTTGTTTTATAAAAAAATATAATCACAAAATTAGATTCACATGTTAGGGAATAATGATATTAGTGTCAAGGCTTCATGATAATACATCAAGATATTACCATCAAGTCCCTGTATCAAGCCATTATTAATAAATGGTTCATCATGCACTTCATACCCTAACCATTTATCTCGTGAGACCTAAAAAATCATACGGGGATATATTATTATAATCCCACCCAAAAATAATTAATTCCATTTCATTAAATATATGAATTAAATGAATAAAAATAAAATTCATAATAAACATTGTTTAATAAAAAATAAACATTCATACTGGAATAATAATCTCTTAGGATGTCATTAATTTCCCCAATCAATAAAAGGAATAAAATTATCCTAATCCTCATATATAAATAAGTTGTAAACTATCAATAAATAATATATCCATTCAAACAAAATATTTTTTAAATAATTTTAACATAGATGAAAAACATCTTAAGAAGAACTTCAAAATTTTTCTTTGTTATAGAAGAAGAAAAGCTCTTTACATTTTTGATACCCTTATAAAAAAATATTTTATCAATAAAAGCGAAGAGATATTTATTTTAAAATCTATAAAAAATGGAGATTAAGATTCATAAATAAAAAAAATATAGTTCTATGAAAATGTGTTAATACAAAAAAAATTAAAAGAAGATTCCTTTCACATTTTGTAAAGAAAGTAAAAGTTAATAAAAAGTGAAGAAACAAGTCATTTATATATTTGATTTTTAAGAAGATGAACAAATTTTTTTTTAAAACATTATTCAAAAATATAAATCTTAGAATATGGAGTGGAAGATATAAGATATATAAAAAAATATTTTCAAATCTATTTATTGAAACTCGCATAATTAAAAGTGTAATGTGAATTCATCTAGAAAATAGAAAAATGGAAATATGAACATCATTATAAATGATAAATACCTGTATTTTAAAAATAATAAATTAGAAATTTTTTTGGAAGAACAATATCGATATGGAGGAGAATGATTACCAATTAAAAAAGTGAGATTGGAATAGAAACCCATACTATATTGGTAACTTTTGAACCAAAATACCTTAAAATAGAAAACCATAATGTTAAACATCAAATTAAATGGATAAATATATCTATAAATAAAATATATCAATGGGTCATTATATAAACCATATAAAAGAAAATATATTTATAATGTAAACCTAATATAAAAGAAGAGAATTTGATATAAAGAGCCCTTACATTTTACTCATTACTTTTACAAAAGATATTTAGCCTCATGCATAATAAACATATTTATATTAACCACATATTTTAAAAAATAATTCATATTTATTTCCTTTTAAAATCTTAATTTATACTCATTCAATACAAATATATTATTTAGTTAATTTTTATATTTATTATCAGATGTTAGTAATTTTGATTTTTTTCATATGTGTTTCATAATGGGGTTGTTAGACCACATTACTTGATAAAAATTTTATCCTTAAAAGATTATTCTTTTAATTAAATTATTTATGATGTCCCATATTTATTGTAGTGAATTCATGGGCATGGTTTCTGAAAATTGTATCCATAATGAGCTTGTTCCCTGATATTTTCCAATATCAATCGGTTACATTAAAATTATAGTTAAGTATTTTGTCACCCTTAAAAATATTATAGATTAAATAAAGTAATCAATAACAAAATATATGTTCATAAAATCAATTTTTATAACCATACACATATAAAGGTGAGGAATAATGAAATATGTTTTATCATGGAGGTGGTAGTTCGCATGCACACACATACAACATGTTCATTTTTCATAGAAAGGGAAGAATTTCGAAATTATTTTCTATTTTAAAAATAATTTAAATGTTATTAACTTAATATTTATTCATAAAATGTTCTTTTACAAGTATCCATGTATTGTGGTTATAAAAAATTAATTACGCCACTTCATGGAGGTGGTTGTTTACATGTAAGCATGGATGACATTGTCATTTTTTAGGGAAGTGGGAAGGGAAGTTGATGGTTACAACATAAAAATAATAAAATTAAATTATAATAAAAAGTTATGTAATTTTATTTTAATGGGTAAAATATTTTTTTTTGAGAAATATAAAGAACAAAAAAAGTTAATAAGTGATTAGTACTCACATTGAGAATTTGAACCTTCTCTTGGAGGACCTATTAGAAATAGAAGATTCAGGGATTTTTATTAGATCAAGGGAATTAAAAATGTTTGGTAATTATCTAAGTTTATTTTAAAAATATATTTTCAAGAATAATTTTATTTTTTAGAGTGCATATAAAGGTGTGCTATATTTTTTGTTTTTATAAGTGATAGGAGTGGAATTTTTGTAATAATATAAAAGCATAACTCACTATTCACAACATATGAGTCCAAAATTTGACAATAATAGGGGTTTTATGAGTCTTGAGTCTAGAAAATTATTCCCCACTCATTTATATATAAGGTTTGAGTAATTTATTTCCTTTATCCTTAGTTTTAAATTTAATTATAATTTTCTTTTCCCATAGTTAGTCATTTTTTGAACAAGGTAAATTATTTTAATGAAAAAAATTAAAATTTAACTTATTAAATATATTTAATATTATTATTCAAAATTTTCAGACCATTTAAGAATTTTAAATATAAAAAATTGATAAAAATAATTTTTGAAATGATAAGTGTATACCATATATAAAAATTTAGAATAAATATTACTTAGGTTGAAAAATGTTAATGATAGACTTATAAATTAAACATAATATTTTAAATTTATAATTTTACTTATCAAATAAGTATTTAATTTTTAATTTTTTTAATAAAAATATAAAGCATTATTAATCCCTAATGATGTCATAATAGGAACAATATTTGTAAAAAAAAATATTTTTTTTATATTTACCTACATAATCAATTTTTTTGGAAAAATAAAAAAAAACATCCTAAGATAATATAATTTTATAGAAAAAAATAAAGTGTTTTTCTATAAAATATAATTTATATAATTTATGTACTCAATATTAAGATATTTGAATTAACAATTTATATTTCTTTTATGATATAGTTCACATTTTCAATAGTTTTGGTGTATTGTGTTTACATAATATAGTAAATTCTAACATATTATGAAATAAATAATTTAATATAATAACAATTAAAATTTAAAACATGAAATTATGGTATTCCTAAGAAACATTTATATCCAATATAAATAATATATCAAGTTATCAAAGTATGGTACAAAAATTACCTAACATAGAAAATCATGTGATAGATATAGGGAAAGTGAAAGCGATAAATAATTTAAATCAATACTACCTTGTCTAATAAACCTCATTCTATTTTTAATTTATTATGTACTCATATTATCCAAACCTTAATCATAATCCTGGACCTAAAAAATCAACACACATAAGATAAAGTGAAATATTCATTACATTTAAGCTCAAATATTATAAAGGTAATTTAATCTACATCCTAAAAAATATTTATAAAACTATGTTCCTTGAATCTAATTCTTGAAAAAGCATAAAAACTCACATCACCTCCTAAAATTTATTTTTTCCCTTTTAGCAATAAATTTCCATGTTTTTTATGAAATAAAAGAATGGAATGAAGTTATACAATCAATTTTAAACCATGATAAAATATATACTCATTCAAAGTGATAATTATCATCCTCTTTGTTTAATGCATATTAAAAATTAATTGAGGAGAAAAAATGTTTTAGATAATTAATATAATGAGAAAATAACTCATGTGTTTCACAAAAATGGTAATACTCATCCTTTAAAATTTTTCTTATAGACCATTGTCAAAATATTAATACTAATTATTTATTTCAACAACTTTCTAATCCTCTATTATATTCTCTTATTCCATAAGGCACGTTCCTCTTTGATCCCATTAAACATAGAAATTATTAGTGTAAAATCTATAGGTTTTATATTAGATTCAAATTCATTATTGGAATTCACATTTGATTCAACCTCAACCTCAACATAACTCGTAAATATCTGATGATGTACATCTATAAATTGAGATTCATCCTCATATACCTTGTTTTGTTGAAAAGGATTATTTTATATTCTCTATAAGAGTCTTAACACCAATTTTAATGATTCACACATATTTTAATGGGGTTTTTAATCTAAAATAACTTTTTATTGTGAAATCAATCACTATGTTTTTTACCTTATCTTAATCATGTTGGTTTTTTTGTGAAATATTTTCCAGTTATACAAAAAGGTTTGTTTGAGTTCTTATGATATCTAGAATCTATAACCACAATGAAGAAAACCCAAAATTATAAAAGGAAAAATTAAAAAAAAACATATACTATAATTATAAATGTGAAAGTAATAATAGTTTTTAAAAAATACTAAACCAAAGAATTTACCAAATCTAAAGTTTTAAAAAATAGTAAAAAACATGATATTCCCTCAAGAATCATCACCTCCCTGTGGAATTGATCAATATTTAGATTTTATAATATTGGAAAACAATCACCAAAACTGATAACGGGTTATATAAAATATAAAATAACCAAGTTTGAACCCCTATAGATAAGGATCCCTTAGATGAAGGTTTTGTTTAAAAGTTAAAATGAATGATTTAATTAAAAAGGAAATGGTTAACCAACTTAAAATAAATCTATAAATGATTGATGAAATAAGATTTTATATATCTAGTATCCTGAAATATTGAATCCTAAAAGATATAACGGATAACAATGTAATTTTCATTCTAGGTTATCACCCATTAATTACTAAAGTCTCATTTTATTATGATATGGTACTTACATGCCTTTAATATTTTTGTAATATAATGCAATGTTTTATTATAACTTATCTAACCCACAAAATCTTCATGCATAGGGGATATAATATATAATAAAATTAATGAATTAAAAATCCTAAAATAAAAATAAAATTCTACCTTTAAACCTATAGTCAAAATCAAATAATGAACCTCCTAGAATATATTTAATTCCAAGTTTGTTTCATTATCCTTATTTTGTAAAAAAAAATCTACTTGAAACTCCAAGTATCTTGTTATCTAATATCTATTATATTTTACTCTTTAAATAAAAATAAATATTCTAAAAAATCTATTTTAAAGTAACAGCTATTTTAACATTATATATCCTTAAAATATAACTTCAATAACTCATTAAAATGGAATTTGTTTTTGTTTTGTATGTCTAAAAAAGACCTATTATCATTGATTTTAAAATGTTATTCACAATGCAATGAGATATTTATACTTTAATTCTTTTTACTAAAATTTCATAAGCATTTTTAGCATAGTAACCATTACAAAACCATATTCCTTATATCTATTCAAAAATATCTTCAATTTTGTACCTTTTTATCCATTCCACTTATTTATTTTAAAATCATTTTTCATGGAAAATTTCATGGAAACATGTTGGAACTACCTCCTTAAATATCATGTACTCTTCATCCTTCATTGAAAACCATAGAAAAACAAAATTTCCCCATTAAGACTGTTTTTTCATCATTTTCACCCCATGAAACAAATAAAATATTCCTATAAATATAGACCATGTACACTGCAAGCACGACACCCTAAATATTATGTTTCATACTATCTACATGATAACTTATTCGTGGTGTGGTAATATCTTTCTACATGGTGTAATAATTTCATGATATAGGTTCAAGTTATAGTAGAAGCTTTAGCCCGGACCGTAACTCACATGGATTTTTTTTTCAAATTTAACAAATAATCCAGAAGAACATGACGAGTAATCATCATGTCTAAAAAATAAACTTTAAGAAAATAGACATATAATCTAAAAACGAACATGATATAACACTTTAAATTGAATTTATAATTAATTTAATAATATGAATTACCTTGGTCTTGAGATTATTTCATCGATAAATATGTTTAGAATTCAAACCCCTTGTTTGAGTTTCACCATCGATGACTTAATAGGATTCAAAATATAATCCCTCTAGTGATGATGCACATATGCTATAAAATCTTCTAGTGATATTGAAGAAACTATCAGTTATAGAATGGATAATCCACATATCAAGTATTATTCATCATGATAACAACACAATATTTCAGGCTTTATGAATTACGTCTCTTATTTTCCTAGTATTGTGATAGAAGAAGGTGGTGAAATATTCTTTTAGTCATGGAAGAAAATATAGATATATTCTGATTGGTCTTGGAAGAAATCACTATATAGGAAAATTTTTATTGAAAAGCACCTCTAAAAAGATATAATATTGGAATATTTAGTGATGGGTTTAATATTGATAATTTCCCAAAGTACCATAATAAAATATTAAACCAAATATATTTATCTTGTAAATAATAGTAATAATATATATATATATATAATTTAATGTGCCAAATCTCACAAATAAATATAATTTTTAATTAAATAATTAATTCCATATTTATTTAAATGATATTTAGGTTTAAATCATTTCTATTACCAAGTAATTATCCTAACTCATCCACCTTCCATAGTATTTACTGAACCTCTAATAACAAACATTATGAATTTGATAAATAAACAAATATTTTACTCATAGACTTTAAAATAATTATTTATTTTAAAATTTCTGTAACTGAATAATTATTAATTTAATAATAAAATTATTTATTATCTTGAGAATAAAATATGGATAAATAAATATTTCAATATGAGTTCTTTCTAATAAATATTGATTTAATATTTTAATCATATAAATATTCAGATTCAAATATAATTGGGGACCGAACAATTGTAAATAATAAATCCCAAATAAATATAATTCCTTGTTCTAGATAAATACATTTATTCCAAATGTTAAATTATAATAGAATTTAACTAAAATTGATAGATACAATAACTATATGACCTATATAGGCCTATTTTTTAGTATCATTAAGCGATCTTTCCTAAAGTCCAATATCCAAATCTAGTAAAACATCAACGAACCCATATAGAAATAAGTTCATTAGGAAATGAACACAACTACATATATCTTCTCATAGTGTAATATAATTTATTTTCCATGATATCTCAAATCAAGTAGGTTTCACTCTAATTTAATTAACCTTTGTGATCGATATATCTTTCTATGACTTCCTAAAATAAACATGTAAATCACGATGAACAAGAAATTTTAGTTCAAAAATTCTATTCCAATCAATGTTCCGAAGATAACATATTCCTTAAATGAGAAGGAGAAAATACAATGTTGAATTATGCATTTATGCTATAGCACTCTTGATGAACCCAACTTACTCTACTTCTTCTTTATAATATGTATTCTTGTTTTTTGGTAATACATCATAGTATGTGACTCAGGACATACATTAATAATAATCTGATGCTTAAGTACCAATACACAAATCCACATATAGAAATATCCAATGACACACAAACATATATAAATCCTACATATAAGCCTGATCTTGTAATTAATTAATCTTAAGATTATCAGGTATAAATTTAATTTGATGAAGTATTATCCACTTATGAGTATCAATAAAATTACATCTGACTAGAATATGTATCCTATCATGGAATGTTATCCAGATCAATGGATTTAATGAACCATAATTTTATGGACTGAAATTCCTTTCTTATAATTATGTCATTTAGTATAATCACACACATCACATAGAGAAACCATAAAAAAAATAAAAAAAATTAATGTTACATTGTTCATCAACTAAACTGATAATAATTACAAATATTATAGTGGTAAAATAAATAGAAAATAAGAGAATAAGAATCGAATAATTTGGATTTTATCAATCCACTAGTATGCCTTCTCTCACAAACAAAGACATTGAAATAAATAATATTTTAATAAATAAATTTTCATATTGAAGATGAAAGTATATATAAGATTGAGATAAAATATAATTCAATGATTAATAAAGAGAATAAAATGTATTTATATGAAGTAGTGAACCCATATAATTGTTAAAAATATAACTTTTGGAATATTAACATGGCCAATATAATAATAATCTGACTATTAGGAATAATAATCTAATTGTTAGAAAAGAAACCTCGCCAATGGAAGTGTAAAATAATATTTATTTATCTTATAAAATGAAAATATGATATATTTATATCATGATACATGTAAATAATTTTTAAAAAAATATTAATTAAGTTTGGGTATTTATTGTAAAATGTAGATATTTTATATGAAACTTTATATTGAATATAATTATTTTAAAAAAATTATTACAAAAAAATTGATTCATAAATTGGTATTATGATTTATTATAATTAAAATATAATTTAATGAGATCATAAGTAAATTTTCAAAGGGTCATAAAATCTATTATAATATTAAAATTGGTATTTTTAGAATAAATGAACATTTTCTTAAAAAATTGATAGTATCATATTTAGAATATTATTTTCATAAAAATGATATTATTTTATAAATATAAAATATAAAAATTGAAAGGCTTAATATTTGGTATTTTTCTAAAATATATGATTTTTTGGTGAAAAGTGAATTTTGGTAATTTAGGGTATTTAACATTATAATCCAAATAAATGAATTTGATAGTCATGTACACTGTAAGAACCCATTAGTTCTAAATAAGAAGCACTAGTTATAGTATATAGTCACAAGAATTAAATATATTGATAATCTAGAGCCAAAATAATAAACTAATGGTTATAATAACCAAAAACACATGTCTCCTCCCCTTATAAATACCACCCCTCACACCCCTTATATAATGACATTCCATGCCTTTAATATTTTCAAATCACTTAAAAATCCTATACTCCACAGTCTCTCCATGTACAAGTTCTTTTGGTCTCACAAAAGGACAAATTCCTAGTTTCTTAATGGGTCATTCATGGAGGTGATATTCAATAGGTAATATTCCCAAACAACCTCTCTTATTTCCTGTCTTCTTATATCATATCATCACGTCCTTAATCCATAAATTAAAAATAACTATATAATAATTTATATACTATAAACATATATTTATAATTGAATATATTTTATCCACCACTATTCTCATCTCCTCTTTTTCAAAGGAACGAAAACATTCTCCTAAGTATACCTGTTAACCATCTCTGTGGATAATGATTTTTGTTTTCAATTAATTCCCTCAAGGATAGGCAAAAAAGTATTATTATCAGTAAATAATCTTTTAATATGAATATTATTACTTATTTAATTATTTCTGAAAAATATATATAATATTAAAATTAAATGAAACTATTTTGTGATGGTCAGACAAAACTACCAAAATAAACTTGACATTAATCATTAATGTTGTATCAAAAGAATCACCCACATACCATAAATAAAAATGATCTATGATACCCTTAAAATTTTTTATGTTCATGAATACCACATAATTTCCCTTCTAGAGTACTCAATCGATTGAAAAAAAACATCGACAGATAAATTAAAGAAAACTGACCACGAAACCATGAAAATAATACTCCCAGAACGATGAAGTTAAAAATTATAACTCACAAAAATGGACAAAAATTAACATAATAATTAAAATATATATTTAATAGTTTATTAATTAATAATTTAAATAATTTAATCTGATTAAATAGGACATTAATTGTGTGTGAATAACACTTTCATACATAAGGTAAGGGATCTCTCTGAACCTCTTTGTTTCTATTGGGTAATGATTTGTCTCTATTTTCATCAATTAACCTATAAATTATTCTAATATAATTATAATATATTCTGTATATATTTTTCACAAACATATATATCTATGTCAATTCATATTCATTTCATTGGAAAATACAAGTTTTAAAATTTTCTCTTCTTAATTCCTCTCAATAAACAAACCCAGTTAAAGTGAACTTATTTGTTACCAATTTTGAAGTACACTTAATAAATTATTTTAAGAAACCAATTTTTTTAAATAACTAATCATCTAATTAAAAAATATTTTAGTTCATTTACGATTTTATGAAAATAATTATGCCTTTATCCTCTTAAAAAACTAATTAATCATTTCCCTAAATGACTCTTAAATATAACATTTCTAAAATTAAATGACCAAAATTTTTCATATTTTCGATTCATTTAGACATCACTATTTTCCTTCTATTATTATATTTCTTTTATGAATATATAATAATTATTTAATCCATTCATTTATGGGTACAATTATGATACTCCCTTTTTTTATGCCTTATGACATGGTTACAAAACCAATTTCTTTCCAAGGGTGACCCTTATGTTTATAAATTTTGTTTGATTTATTTATGTTTCACACATATGCATGTACATGTTATGTTTTGTTTTCTCCAATAGTGATCCAATTCATGTGTAATTTTTTATATCATGATACATTACGCATGAGATTAGGGAGTCAACCTAATCCATTATATGACTCTGTCCACCATGTGATATCATATCAATAGTTTGCCTTGAATCATGTTCATATCATTATATATGTTGCTTCCACATTACTATATTTCCATGATCATGTGATTTTATGTCATATATATTATGAAACCATATATGTATTCTTGATCCGCACCTTTTATCTTATCATTTTATGCCTTTTAACTCATGTTCCATATTTAATTTCCATGTATATTCTTATACTAGTCATTTTAGTGTACCCATTTTGTCTATGTATTCCCCATGTTAAACTATGTAGTTATAAAATATAAAATGGATTTTATATTTCATTGTGTACATAAATTAAAAAAAAATTTATTTTACTTTCATTTTTTTGTAATTTTGTACATAATATTCCATAGAAAATAGGATTTTCCATCCTTAGTTTGTATTTCATGGATAATTATGATTAAAATCAAGAAATAATCTATGTAAAATAATCACATTTCTATATTTGGTATTAGAGGATGTCTTAAATATTTTTGGGTATTATGATTAGAAAATTCAGTAAGAAACCAATAGGCAATTCAATAACCATGGTTAACCTGAATTGAATCATAGGGAATCATAATTTAAGATATAATTCTCATTTATATGTTTATCCTTCAATGTTTGCAGTTTCCTTATAATATGATCATTTTCTAAGTATTCAATCTCCATAATTTTATTTTAATTTTTTTACTTAATGGTTAGAAATTGGATATCCTATTCCAAAATCCAATGTTATAGGAAATGTGAAAATTTATCTAATGATATGAGAAACCTGATGGGAATGAGAGTTTAAAACATAATGACACTAATGGATCAACTAGGTCAAGTTAAGAATAATAACTTGAATTTTGTGGAACAACCTCAGTCTCCTAATAATGGCCAAGTTTTATTAAGATTATTTATGAAGAAATGATTCCTACCTTTAGTGTATCTTATGATGCTCTCATTGTAGAATAATGGTTTAAATCCATAGAGAATATATTTTTTTCCTCTAATGATCAAAAAAAGAGAAGGATATGTTGGTGGTTTTCATTTTAATAGAGAAGCCAATTAGTTGTGGACACTGATCAAAAACATGAATTTTAATGAGGAAATAGATTCAATAGAATGGGAATGATTCAATAAATATTTTTTAATAAATATTTTCCCTAAAATATCAATCTTAAGATGGAGAGGGAGTTCCTTAGACAAAATTAAATGGAAGATGAGTCTATTAGGATATTTGAGGAAAAAATTACAAGGTATTCATGATACACCTTTGGATTTTCCATGAACACTAAAATAAAGGTGGATAACAAATTTATTATATTAAATATTATTCTATTAAATTAATTACAGATTTGAGATTTGGAATATATGAGGAGATTTTAGATTATTCCTTTATGTTTAGAAAACGATTAGAGACACTTAGTAGTCTCATAGGCTCTGAGATGAAAATAGAAAATGGAGTTTAATATGGGAGTATCTACATTTAAATACTAAAAAGGTAAGATAACCCAACATCACACTTGAAAAATGTTTCAGAAGAAGAATCTCAGTGACTTTCTATAGGGAAACAGGAGATGTTTCAAATGTGGAAAATAAGGTAATCAGGGTAATAATTACTGAAGGAGTATGAAGAAACCTGCATATGTGGAAGAAGAAGGTAAGGTTCAGATCAACACTCAACCTATAGTACATTTATTCAACTACAATGAATAGGGGCATTATATGATCCAATTCTCCATGCCACGGTTTTTTAGAGACAATCAATGATAAAAACCTCCACGACAGCAAGGAAGGGTATGTAGGTTCCAAGTGCAATGGAAGCATGAAATGGGTAGGGCCCAACTTTTCTTTTGTCCACAATCTATGATCAATTTGAGATTTAAAAAATGATAAATTACATGATCTATTGAATTGTGTAAAATAATATAAATAAGGTATAAAACTCCAGAACAATAGAGTGGATCATCACATATTATTCATAATCAATTTAATCAACTATTGAATTACCCTAATGGAATGCATTATTCATTAATGGACCTAACAATAGATCTACATGTATTATTGTTTCATTGTATGAATTAATAGAATATTCCCTCTAGTGGTGTTCCACGTCTGTTCCATAATTGTTCAAACATCACTTCATGAATCTCTATGTGATAGCATGACAAATCATATTGCTTGCGTTCTCCACCTCTAAATTCCTCGAGAACCGATTCCAAAGTGGGATCTCTCTTAACATGAGATGGAATAGTGGTGGAACATCACTCTCCATTCATGGGAGAATTTGTGAATAAGATATCTCTATAGGTCTTCAGTGGGTTCTCCAAAAATTTTATCCACAACTAAACAAATCAATAGTCTCTAAAAAAATTATAATTGTCATTATATATCTCTATGGTTAGAAATAAATATTTATCCAATGGGCCTTATTATTTATTTAATCCCTATGGAACCTCATGTCAAATAATAATAATAATAATAATAATAATTGTCGAATTATGATTAACATATGAATTTAATTAAAAATTATTTAATTAAATAAAATTTAATGATTATTATTTCTCAACAGACTATTAAACTTAGTCCACCATTTCTACAGAATATTTATCTAGCCTTTAATAAAGACTATAAATTTATTAAATAAATATTAATACATTATTCTCTAATAAAAAATAAATACTATATTCACTAAATATAAAATAAATATTTATTATATATCCCGCTCACTTTATATTCTTTCTAATAATTGGTAATGGAATAAATGAAATAAAGAAAACATGAATAATTATTAAACCACGTGGGGTAATAAAATTTATTCAACTTGATAAATAATAAATAATTTTATTATTAATTAACGTAGATTCTGGAAGCACTTAGTCTGTGACCCTCTAGGCCTTTTTCTAAGTGGCATTAGGCGAAGCATCATAAAATCCAAGGATAGCGTCTAACCAAATTCCATGTTACAATAGATAAAGAAGTTAATGTTGTAACAAAATAATACCTAATAGAGATTCTTACTAGGTAATATAATCTAATTATCACAATATCTCTAATAAATCAGGTTTCTTAATGGTTTCCTGAACATATATGCTCGATGTATCTTTCTTTGAATTTTTAGAAATTGAACATTCCAATTGAACAGCATATCCATGGATTTATTTAGGCTATATCATTTCCATCAAAGGGCCCGAGATATCAAATTATATTATTGAAAAGAAGTGATAAATATTTTATTGCATTATTCTTTAATAAAATATTATTCACGATTCTCCCAAAGTATCATACCCCATCGCGAACATCTATCATCCCGGTTTTCCGTAATACATCAATGCTTGTGACTTATAATACTCATTAATAATAATATTAAGGTATAATTACCAATACATGCATATGTAGATAGGAACATCAATGACACATATAAATGTGGATTTCTTTCTGGGGGGTCTCATTCTCATAATATCATTGTGGATATTACCAAGGTCATACACCAAGAGAAGGTACTTCAATGTATTATGAGTTCAGACCCCTAATACCATATATCATTTGTATCCCCCAAATGATATCATCCATCAATTGAATGTGTGTTTAAGGATAGTGTAATAGCACTTCTGGGTTCTCATCATAGTGGGGAACTACTATTACCATTAATTGTGATAGTTAATTTTAGGGAATTAACACATACTAGGTTACACAGAATATCAATCATGATATGATAATAATTTTATTAATATTCAAAAATATAAATAAATATTATCATAAAGTACCCAAAAGTTGGTTCTGGGCCACAACTCCAACATAATCCCACTTATAATAGAGAAAACTACTAAACACCTTTAGCTTGCAAGTTATCACGTGATAGTCAAGATTCTACTGAGATAATAAATTATTCAAGGGATCTTCCGCATTCTATTTCATGGGTACTATTTTTACAACAACATCATCCCTATGATAAAAATACCTCAAGAGGTGATACTTTTAAAGTATGTTCATTTTCAGTTTGTGTAATCGTGGCTCTTTTTCAAGAGCCTGTTATATAATATTATCATAATATAATGTGATAGGGCCTTTATTTCTAGGTTTCACATCAATTAGCTGGACAAAGTTTCGAATAAAAATTGCTTCCATGGCCACATAAAAAGCCTCTATATGCTCATACTCCACTATTCAATCAGAGACAGTTTGCTTCCTTGAACTCTTCTAGCCCACAGTTCCTCGGTTGAGAAATAAATCATATCTTGAATGGGATTTTAGATCATTCTGATCTATCTGGAAAATGGATTTTCTATAACCCAGGATGAATATATTCTTGTCTCCTCCATACACCAAGAACTTATCCTTAGTTATCCTCATATACTTAAGGATATACTTAGTAGTATACCAATGATGTTCTCCTAGTTCTTCTTGATATCTACATACCATTATTAGTGCAAAGACAACATCAAGTCTAGTACATAACCTGGAATACACAATTGATGCCGTCATAGAATAGTATGAGATCTTAATCATTCTAATTTTCTCATATTTTTACTAAGGATATTTTTCATAGAATTATTTAAACCATTTGACACTAGAACCAATTCCATCTTGTATTTTTCTATTCTAAATATCATTAGTATCTAGTCAACAAATGTACGTTGGCTTAGTCCATGAATTCTCTTGGATCTATCATGAATGACCTTGATCCCTAGAATATAGTATGCTTCACCTAATTCCTCCATGGAGAAACATTTCCTTAACTAGTCCTCAATATACTATAAGACTAGTATTTCATTTCCAATAATAAAAATATCATCAACATATACTACCAGGATAATGACCACATTGCCACTAAACCTCTTATAAACACATGGCACACAATCATTCCTAATGAAACCAAACTCTTTTATGGATTCATAAAATCAAATTTTCTATGATTTGGATGGTTTCTTCCATCTATAAATGGATATTTGCAACTAGAAAATCCTTTTGGAATCACTTGGAGTTACAAATCCTTCTAGTTGTGTCATATATACATATTCAATAAAGTTTCCAATTAAAGAATTCATTTTTGACATCTGTCTTCCAAATCTCGTATTATTTGTAAGATACTATATCATGTAAAATTATTATGGATTTAAACATTCAAATGAGTGAAAAAATTTCATCTTATTCAATTCCTTAATTCTATTTAAACACATTATCCACAAGACTTGCTTTATTGAAATTTACTTTACTTTCCATGTCCAGTTTCCACTGGAATTATCATTTGTATCAAATGATATTTACATCAATGGGTGCATCGACCAAAACCCAAAATTGGTTGTGATACATGGAATTCATTTTAGAATTCATGGATTCATTCTTTCTTCCAACTTCTAATATCTTTATTTCACCCTTATAGGAGGGAGGTTCATCATTTTCAACCAATAATGATTCACAATCTTCGGGGTTTACAAAACCATATCTCCCTGGTTCTCTTACCTCTCATATGCTCCTACATTGTACTTATGTTTTTATAAACTACTTCTTCTATGGGGACTTGTGGATTCTGTTCAGTTACCAACTATTCTATATCATAAGTATAAAATTCATTGAATTCAATATTTTTCCCAATACCCTTTTTTATGTGCTTCCTATAATGAAATATGGCTTGTCTAGTGACTACCACTTTCTTTTCGAAGGGGTGGTATAGTTAGTATCACTTTATTTCATTGTTATACCCTATAAAGAGACAGTTTGGGCTTAGGGGTGCTATTTTGATTCCTAATAATGCCTTAACAAGAACCTCACAACCCCATACATTTTTATATGACAAAAAAATTTTCTTTCCACTCCATAAATCGAAGGTAATTACATTATCCACTTAATTAGTACTCAGTTTATAGTGTATGATGTCATCTGTAATGAATATCCCCAAAAGGATAATAGAAGATCTCCATGAATCGTCATATACCTTACCATGTCTAACAAGGTATTGTTCCTCTTTTCACTAACACTATTCCACTATGTTGTATAAGGTGGATTGGGTTGATATATAATTTGAAACTCAAGTAAGAAGTCAATAATCTTTGGGGGTAATATATTCATGACATTGATCTGATCAAGGATTATTTATCCTCTTACCAAGTTGATTATCTATTTCATTATTTAAATCCTTGAATTTCCTAACAGAATTGGACTTATACCTCATCCAGTATACATATCCATATGTACTCAAGTCATCAGTAAATGTTATGAAGTAAGAATATCAACCTCTAGATTCTACTAGCAATGATCCACACACATCAGTGTGTACCAATCCTAGAATAATTAAATCCCTTTAACCCTATCCACTAAGTGGATGTTTGGACATTTTGCCTTGAAAACAAGAACGACATCTTCAAAGTGTTTTTATCTCAGAAGATTCTAAATAACTATATTAATAAATCTTTTTCAAATGCTTCTTGTTTACATTCTTAAGATTGTGATCCCAAAGCTGGTTTTTGTATGAGTCATGTGAACATAATTTGTTATTAATTTTTGAAAGTCAATTTTTATAATTTAATACATAAAGACCATTAGTTAAACATTATATATAATAACATATGTTTTTCTTATAAAATAAACAACATTCATTTCCAAGCATGAAAAAAAACTAATCTACATCTATGCATGATATAGAAATTATTTCCATGGTAACTGTAGGCACATAGTGACAATGTTTTGAAATTAAAATAAATCTAGTTTTCGATGAGAGGTGGTAGTCACCAATGTCTAGGTCAAAAAATCCTCACACCATTAACATCTCTATAATCCACCTCCCCTCTAGAAATCCTTCAAAGTGTACTTGGTTCCTATATTTGGATACAGATGTGATCACCACATGCTCTATCTAACACCCAATATATAGATATGGAATGATTACACTTGAAAAAGAAAACACAATTAGCTTAACCTTGCTTATGGGTGTAATTTTCCTTCTAGTGTCTTAAATTTCCACATGCAATACATACAACTTACTTTTCCTTACCCTACCTATTTATCTTCCTCTTCTTGGAAGGACTGTTCTCGGGAGCTTTAGGATTGTTGTGAGTCTTGTGCCCCCTTTCCTTATTCTTCCTTTTTTTTCACCATAAGAACTATGGGTTTATCACACCCCATGTTCTTATCCACTTAGAAAATAAAAAAAATGAATTCTAAAATAATATTATCATTATTTCTCAAATTTTAATTAATAATAAATCTAAAGAAGGTCTTGGGAAGTAATGAAAGTGTGATATTTATACAGAAATCAACCAAAAATTTAATCCCAATTATTTCTAAGAATTCAGTATATCCTATAATCTTGACTAAATAAGGCCTATCTGGAGTAAAATCTCCAAAATTAGTTGTAAATAATGCATTTGAGATCTCATACCTCTTTTGTCTCTCCTTCTCTTAATAGATAACCGGAATGTGAGACATCATTGTATATGCATCCATGTCCTCTTGTGGCTTAAAAACTCCATTGGACTTGGATTATAGAATGAAACATTGAACATATGCGGAATTTTTCAAATTATTATCAATGAATGATAACTCTTCATCACTTATCTTATTACTAGGTACATCAGGAATAGGTTTTTCTAGCATATAAATTTTTTTTCATGGTGAAGGATTACACATAAATACCTTTTCCACTCTTGGAAGTTATTTCCTGTGATAATGTTATCCTTATCAAGTATGGATCATAGTAATATGTTTAAATTCATCTTAATGTAGTTTCTAAAAAATAATATAGGTATAATATTAGTAATTCATCCTATAAAATTAAGAAAAATAAATAAATATTATATTTATTAGCCAAGCACTATTTTAATGAATCCCAATATCCCTTACTATTGGGTATAGAATATTCCATTTCTTGGAAATTATTATAGAAAGGAACCATATTCCCCGTCTCATTACACCAATTTTGTTTGGTCAAGAAACTTTAATTATTTTAGGTAGGCATTCCAAATCACAATTTCATCAACTCACGGTTCATTGATCTATTGAGTGGACTCTCCAGTCCTAAAATCCTTAAATTGGATTTTCTCAACCCTAGCCTCTCATTTACACGAAGTCCTAATTTGGAAGTCTACACTTGATTTGAACTCATTTAAACCAACCCAAAACCACAATCTATAATTCCCTAATTATTAAAAGCACCCCAACTTTGGCTGTTCAAGAACATTGAACTATGGTTTTATTTTTACTAATGTAGTGGAAGGCTATATTGACATAATATTTATTATTGAGGGATTTTAATCTTTTATGTTTGAATTTCCAATTATTATATTTAACACTTTCTTGTTAATATTAATTCTATTTAATTAAGAGATTAACCAAGTATTGGATAATATTTACACATAGGAAAATTTATTTTAGTTTTATCATTCATTCTTTTTAATTTCATTAATTCATGTGATTGTGATACAACATATTTAATAAATTAAACGTGAAACTTGAAAAAAAATAAAATAATAAATAGGTATGACCATGAGATGTTATTATCAGTTAATTTATCAAGTGATTTATAAACTAACTTTTTACATAGGAGAAAACACACAGAATCAATTAGGGCTCCTATTAAAACTTTCCACCTATCCACATATGTATCTCTCTTGGACTAGTTTTGTCTCAGCTCAAAACATGAACCGCCTCCACTAGCTTGGGGTATCCATCCATTAGATATTATTTTACTCACACACTGGTGCGGGGTAAAGGGTTTACATAAATGGAACCATTGGTACATAAGACCATATATAATAAGAGGAGAGAAAGCTCATATTCCAACGACTTAATAAAATAAAAAATTAAATAAACCTATAAAATACAATGGTATGGTCTATTTTCATGATCATCCACACACGTGCAATGAATTATAAATTTAATAAAAA
This sequence comes from Viscum album, assembly GCA_963277665.1. Lineage (NCBI taxonomy): Eukaryota > Viridiplantae > Streptophyta > Magnoliopsida > Santalales > Viscaceae > Viscum > Viscum album. Next base: position 1,520,650,208 of record OY728152.1, on the reverse strand, counting down.
TTTCATTCAATTATTAATATTTCTTGTTTAAGATACATCATGATGGAATCAATTAATTATCACATTTAATTAATCATTTATTTTATCTTAATTTTTATCCTAATTTCCTTGAGATTCTAATCCATCATAATGTTAAACAAATTAAATAAATTTATTTAAAATTAATTGAGTATATAAATGTACCTTGTAGGAAACATGGTGAATTCCCATCTGAATCTACCCAAAATGTATTATACTCATATACTATTTACTCTTGGGACATATGGCATACACGAATTTTCACATACATTCATGATGTGTAGTATGATCTTATTTATTAAAAAAATTATATGATTTTTTGGTCACATGTTATACATAAATGCACATATATTAAAAATATTAATATGAATCATATATGATATACAAATATAAAAAATATTCATATGTTAATTGAACACACACACACACACATATAATATTATAACCCATCAAATGGTGCATCCTATTAACTTAATTACCACACACAAGGACATTTTTACAAGGTTTACATAATGTAACAAATAAATTTTAATTATGTGTAATTTTTTATATGTACACAACATGTACTAGTGAGATACATGGTGTGTAAATCTCTCATCGTCTATCTAAGCTACATGCCTAAGGACTCGGTGTTTATATTGTACCTCAGAAAAAATATAGAACAATATGTGTACAATGGCTACAAAGCATGTGGTCTCTAAATTATATGGTCACCAATCAAGTAGGTAGTGTATGTTAATACACATCCCATCAGTGACTAAAAGGGACTTCATTCCATGTATGTCGGATACATAATGTGTACTCTAGATGACCATGCACTACCCTAGCCCGTTCAACACATGGTTTATATAATAAATAAATCGCATTTCATCAATTCACACAGTTTGAATTAATTTCCAAATTAATTTTTCATGAATTAAACAAAAACACACAATGTGTAACTCTGGTTACATGATGTGTAATCCTATGTTATCTAGAAAGAATCATTGGAACCTCTAGATGTGGTCTTTGATTTAATTTCATTCATAAAATTAATCATATTGATTAGATATATGATAAATGGTCAAGGAATAAGTAGATCTCGAAAATAGAATTAAAAGAATGGTTAAACATGGATTGAAAACTAAATAAAAAATGTGTAAATAAATAAATGATATTTATATAATTAAAAATAATTATACGACTTCTATGATACCACTTATATCTTTCAGGGGTTGTGGAAGGGTGTGATGTGTAATTCCAAACTTTTCTTTTTTCCATAATAGATGATCAATATGAAATTTACACAGCCATAAACATCGTGATCTATTGAACTGAATCAAAGAATATAGACAATGGATAGAACACTAGAACTAGATAGAGGATCGTCAAATATTATTTATAATTAATTTAATTAATTAAAGTATAACCATGTTGTAATTATTTCTGCATTAATGGATCTGAAAAAGGATCCACATTGTATAATCATTGTGTTTTAGGAATCAAGAGAAAATTACCTCTAGAGGTGATCCACACATGTTCCAAAAATCACCAAATGACACCATATGAATCTATAGGTTCCTTAATGATATATCCTATGGATTGCATCATCCCCATTTGATCGCCTCAAAAACCACTTCCAAAACATTCTCCTGGATATCTCTTGGCTTTAGAGGGAACGGTAGAGTAAAATCTATCTCTATTCTTAGGATCATTCTTAGAGAAGGGTGCTTTATTGTTCTTTAGAGGATTCTCCAAATCCATTTATCACAACCAAAAAAATGATTTGGATCTCAGATAAAATAATATATTTTCATTTATATATCTCCATGGTTGGAAATAAATAACTGTACTAGTGCCCCATATTATTTTTTAACCCCTACAGAACCCCATGTTAAATAATAATATTATAATTATTATTTCTCAACAATATCCTAACATTAGAATTAAATTAAATATTATTCATATAAATAATATTCTATATTTATTATTTTTCACTAAACCATTAAATTATATCCACCATTTCTCTACAATATTATTTGGGCCTTGAATTATGGTTATTTATTTATTAAATAAATATCACTACAATATTTGTTAATAAATAAATAAATCTTATAGTCACTAAATAAAAAATAAATATTTATTAAATAATCCAATAACATTTTATTCTCTCAAATAACTGGTGAAGGAATAAATGCGATCAAGAAAACATTAATAATGATAAACCTTGTGTGGGAATGATATTTATTCAATTTGTTAAATAATAAATTATATTAGTATTATTTAACTGAGATTCTAGATACACTTGGTGTGTGACCCTCTTGGGACCTTTCTCGATGGAATTTGGGAAATCATCCTAATGTAAAAGGTTATCATCTAACAAGACACCGAGGAACCCATAGAGAAAAGGTTAATTCCGCAATGACATAATACCTCATACGAAAACTTACTATTTAATATAATCCCCTTATCAAGATATATATAATCAAGAAGGTTTCATGTCAGTTCCATCAACCTATATTCTCAATGTATCTTACTTTTAATTCCCAAAAATTGAACTTTCCTATTGAACACCATGTCCATGGATTTATTTAGGCTATATAATTTCCATCAAAGGGCCTAATATATCCAATTTCTTTAATGAGCACTACAGATAAATCATTTCTCATATTATTCATTAATGCAATATTACACATGACACACCCAATGTATCATACCTCACCATGAACATTTTTCATAATGGATTTCATCAATAATTCAAAGTACACCACTCATAATACTCATTAATAATAATCTTAAAGTCTATGGACCAATACCCACATCTATATAAAGGAACATCAATTGACACATATAAATGTGGATTTCTTATTGGCGAGTCTTGTTCTAATAATATCCTACTGGATATTACCGAGGGTGTACACCATGAGAAGGTGACTCAAAGTCCTATGAGTCTCCACCACTAATTTCCTATATCATTTGCGTCCCTTATATGATATCATCTAGCTATAGAACATATAGTAAAGAATAGTGTCGTAGTACTAACGTGTTCTCATCATAGTGGGGAACATGTATAAACTCTTTGTGTGATGACTACTTTTTGAATATTATCACATACTATTTTATCCATAAGAACTGTCATTATGGGATAATAAGATTATTAATATTAAAAACTTTGACAACAAGTTATCATAAATTATACAAAAATTGGATCTAGGGAACCAAATCCAACAGGGCATACATTATCACCACCACTAAGGTGGATTATGAAAATTATGTTTTGACTTGTATGTCGGTTTTTCATTCAGGAATAGAGAATTTACTATTTTGTTATGCTTATATTCATTCATTATTATCATTCTTGTTTAGTATAACTATTCAAACACCATATCAGAATATGGTGGTTGTGTTATCCATTAGAATAGAAATTGGGGTAATTATTTTATCTAAATTATATAAAACCTCCCCAATCAATGTTTTTGGATACAAACTTCCAAAAAATCTCACATTACATCCATTGGTAGAGTTTGATTCTATATTAGACATGGATCATATATCTTTCAATAAATCCAACATCAACTGTTAGGAGAGGGAGATCACTTTTCACATCTTGAGGGATCCACCAATTTTAGTAAAATATAAGGTGGAGGATGAATATCCTTTGAATTATTATTCTCAATCATGGATAATATTTCATTATTATAAAGTGTATCTAGTTCAAAGGATTAATACAAAGGAGAAGATAATGCTTTAAGAAATTCCCATTGTGAGGGTCTAAACTTATGTGTTCCCTTAATAATTTCATCCTTTTCCTCCTAACTGATAGGTTGATTTCTAAATTGAACTTATACAATCATCTATTACCACAACCAGAAGCCTTAACAGATGACCACCATTTATTTTCAATAAGTAAATAAGTAGTTAAAATAGAATCAAAAAAATCTCCATATATGCCGGAGTACTTCCCCGTGGGGTATTTCGGTCCAATTTTTCAAGAAGAAGGGAGGATCAATTCACCTTAACATTTCTTATTGTGAGCTCAAAAAAATCCTGATAAATAAAATGTATCCTTTACCACAGATAGATGACTTGTTTGATCAACTACTTGGGTCCAAGTATTTCACTATGGTGGACCTTCATTTGGGATATCACCAGTTAAAGGTGAAGAAAGAAGATATATCCAAGACTACCTTTAGAATGAGGTATGGAAACTATGAGTTCATAGTGATTCCTTTTGGACTCACTCGTTCTCTAAAAAATTTCATAGACTTAATTAATACAGTCTTTAGTTATTTACTCAATAAATTTTAGGTAGTATTTAGAGATAATATTTTGATATACTCTAAGTGTAAGGAGAAGAATTAAGAGCATTTCAATACTATACTAAAGACATTTTAAGGTTATAAAATGTTTGAAAATTATATAAAATTTTAGTTTTAGATGGTTGAAGTATCATTCTTAGGGAATGTTATCACCAGTAAAATGATATATTTGGACCCTTATAAGACAATTCTAATTGAGGTGTGTCCTTGGCCAACATCTGTAATGGATATCCATAGTTTCCTTGGTTTATCTAGATACTACTGATGATTTGTGAGGAACTTATCATGATTTTAAAACCCACTAACTAAGAATACCTAGAGGAGAGTAAAGTTAGTTTGAACTATTGAATAAAAATAATGCTTCAAAGAGTTGAAGAATAGGCTTATCACAACACCAATACATAAACTACCCAAAAGTGGGGAACTCATTATGGTGTAAAATGATGAATTAAAGAAGGGATTAGTCTCTATACTTATGAAAAAATAGAATTTTATGTCATATGCCTCAACTAATATGAATTTTATTGAGAAAAACTATCCCACACATGATCAGCTGTTGGCAGCTGTGGTCTTTGCATTGAAAATATAGCGGCATTATCTCTATGGGGAGAACTGTAAGATATAAAATGATAATAAGATCCTAAAATATATATTAAAATAGATTTAGATTAATATGAATCAGTTAATATTTTTAGATCTCATCAAAGATTACCATTAATCTATCTACTATCATCCATGTAAAGAAAATAAATTAAAAATTGCTCGATGTAGAAAGGATCCAAATCCTTTATCAATGATGAGAATTAAAAAGGATCCAATCATCTTAATATAAATCATAAAGTATGGTAAATCATTAATCATTTCTCGAATGATTTCCCAACCATCCATTTTAGAGAATAAAAATTATTCTAAAAGTAATTACCTGGAAATTCAAAAGGAGGAACCAATCATAAAAGGGAAATCCAAAGAGTAAAAAATTGATGTGGAAGGAGCCGTATGATTTTGGTAGTGACTATGTGTACCATAAAATCTTGAGATAAATAGGGATATTTTGAATGATTTGCAGATCATGACCTTCTTCATCTACCCATAGATCACCATAATGTATCGATATAGCCAATAATACTTTTGGTTGGACAAAACAGAGAAGGATATTACTGAATTTACTTTAATGATCATGGTTTTCAACAAGTGAAAGATAAAATTAAAAAAATTAATTGTATGATGAAACCATTACCCATAACAGTATCGAAATGGTAAAAACTCACCATGGACGTTTTCACAATAAATTTGAAGAAATACATGGAAAATAATAATATATTGGTTGTTTTGGATCATCACAGAAAGACTTATCACATTGTTTTAATTTGAGAGGACTTCTCACTTGATCAAATTTCATTAATATTCATTATAGAAGTGGTGAGGCTACATGGTATACCATTATCGATAATATTAGATTGAGATCCATGATTTACCTCCTTATTTTGGAAATGTTCTCAAGATCCTCTAAACAGTAATCTAAACTTCAATATAGCTTATTACCCTCAAATTGATGGCTAGTTTGAGAAGACTATACATAAACCAGAAGCCATTTTGAGAGAATAATCGATGGACTTCAAAGGATGATGGTACCAACATCTTCATCTAGTTGAATTCTATTACAACAAAATTTCCCAATCATGTATCCACATGGATCCATATGAGTCCCTTTATGGGAAAATATGTATAATAATTTCATTCTTGGATTATGTTAGTAAAGATATGATTTTTGGACCTAAAATGGTTGAGGAAATGGTAGAAATGTTGAAGACCATTCCACGGAACCTTAGGGCTTCCCAGAGTCCACATAATATTTCTGCATATAGTCATTGATGGGACCTAGAGTATGATAATGGATACATGGTATTCCTCTACACATATCTATTAATGTGATTCATGATATTTGTGAAGAATGGAAATCTAATTCGTAGGTATATCATCCCGTTTTAGATTCTTGATGATGTTAGAGTTATGGCCTATCAACTAGAACCTTCACCAAACATGTCTCAAGTAAACATTGTATTACACATATCTATCCAGAGTAATTACATACCAAATACCTCACATGTTCTAAATTTATTTTTGGTACAACTTGAAAATGATCTATCTTATGAGGATTATCCATTGAAGATCTTGGACTATAGAGATAAAGGTCTATGCACCAAGACTACTCATCTGGTCAAAGTACTATAGAGGAACCATTAATATGAAGAGGTAACATGATAACTAGAGGATCTATGAAGGGTATGTATCAAAACCTTTTATCCCATTAGTAAGTAAAATGAATGTTTTATGGAGAAATTTCATAATGGGGGAAGTATGTAATAACTGAAAATTTTGTCCATGGAAATTACCTACTTTTAATTATATCATGTAGTATAAGTGCACAAATCACATAGAGAAACCAGAAAAATAAATTAAGAATGATATATTATTCAGAAACTAATACAATACGAATACTAAATATTAAATTTGGATAATAACTAGATAATAAAAAAAAGAATAGGATAATTTGGATTTTTCCGATCCACCAGAATGACGCCACTCACGAAAATATTTATAGAAATAAAACATAATTTAAATTATAAAATATTAAATCTAAAGATGTAAGTATATATATACATGAGATAAAATGTAAGTGTTGTCACAACCCGCCCCTGGGACCCGTTCCTTGACTACCCCAAGCTAGCCTTCCATAGGCCAGGGGATAGTGACTAGCACGAAAGGCATATTCCAGAAAACTTGGAAGGCATTGACTTTATATCATGTAAACACATGCAACCAAGCAAATAGAAATATATTAACAGAAGTAAACTGTATAGAAAATAGAGTGCTGAAAGTAAGAGGGGTCAGAATACAATCCCAATAGTAAAGGTACAAGTACAAATTAAATACAATACAACTGAAGAAAGAGAAATACAACTACTAGATCGTCCTCCGAGGTTCCTACCAGAAGGGTAGGTACAAATCGCCTTCTAATAACGTCATGTGTGCCCGTCTCCTCTGCTTACCGACATGCCGTACGGTCCACTTCTGGGCAACATCCAGTCCTGGTACCCTCAGTCTCGATCAGTGTGGTCTGATGTCTGCACCAAACACAATGAGGTGCGGGCATAGCTGATGTAGGGGTGAGTATAATGATACTCAGAAGGGACCACGAGACCCCCAAGGTCTCACAAAATCCACAAAGGATAAACGAAAATCATGGAATCAACTAACAACCCAACCTAGTTATATTTCCATAAATATACCTAAGTTATCAAGTATACCAATCTCAATCATGAGGAAACACAAGGTCCAACCCAAAATCCAAAAACTCAACAATTCCACAAATGAAGGAATACCACAAAGGTAAGTACCAAATAGGTATTCCACTCAGAAGAATACCTCCAAGGTATTACCATGAAGGAAAGTACCACACATGTACAAACTCATCTCAAACCAGGTATAACTTAGGTAAAATATTAGAGATGATTATATGAATCTACCGAATCATCATACTCTATTAAGAGGAAGACCCATGAAGGATCCCAATTTACAGACCCACATAGGATCCTATCACATCGTCAGACCCACACAGGATCCTAGTACAACATCAGACCCAAACAGGGTCCTAGTACATCGTCCAACCCACACAGGATCCCAGTACATCATCAGTACATCGTAAGATCCATACAGGATCCTAGTACATCATTAGTACATCATCAGACCCACACAGGATCCTAGTAAATCGTCATTGCATCATCAGACCCACACAAGATCCTAGTACATCGTCACTACATCGTCATACCCACACAATATCCCAGTACATCGTCATTACATTATCAGACCCACAAAGTATCCTTGTACATCATAATTACATCATCAAACCAATACAAGATCCTAGTACATCGTCAGTACATCTTCAGACCCACACAGGATCCTAGTATATCTTTGGTACATCGTCATACCCACACAAGATCCTAGTACATCGTCAGACTCACACATGATCCTAGTACATCGTTAGTACATCTTCAGGCCCACACAGGATCCTAGTACATCGTCAGTACGTCGTCAGAACCACATAGGATCCTAGTACATCATCATTACATAGTCATACCCACACAAGATCCTAGTACACATTTAGTACATCATCAGACCCACACTGGATCCTATTACATCATCAGTACATTGTTAGACCCACATGTGGTCCTAGTACATCGTCAGTACATCGTCCGGGCTAGCTACAGGGTACCCACACTAAGCTTGATCGTCTCTGGGAGATTCCACTACTCACTCTACTGGTCAATACTCTAACTACCACGAATTCCCATGATGATTTATCCCAATGGAATACCACATAACAGGGGTCTTGATGCAACAGATGGTCCATCAATAGAACGTCGAGTCTATAAGTTATTAGCCTTTTAGTGTGAAGGACTAGTTGGATTCGTGCTCTATCCAACCTGAAAATAATCCAACATTATCCAAATCTCAAGTGGGGTATACTAAAAGGATTGTCTCACCCTAAGGTTTCTGGTGCCATAGACGGATCGTCAAACAGATGCTCGATGCCAATGTTATGACCAAAAGAACGTATAGTGTCGAAACTGGTCCAGGTCTGGTCCGACCCGGCCTGACCTAGCCTGGGCCAACCCGGTTGAGTTTGAGTCGGCTCGGCCCACGGGGTCTGATCGGGCCATCTCTGGGCAGTCCTCGGTGCGGGGCGGCATGGCGCCGTGACACGATGGTCTGTTGCGGCTGGCTGGATGGCCAGCCATCCCCTCCACATGGTGTGGTCGTGTGCCTCGCCTTCACCGGTCGTCCTCTCTTCGTCGCCGCAGCACATATAGTGGCCCGTTTTTTGTCGAACGTAATGGACGCGTGTCACCGCCTCTGTCATGCGGCTAGCCTCCAGTTTCCATCTTCCTCCATCGTGAAGATTTCATCAAAAATAACAAGGGATTACAGGGAGGTCGGGCCTTGTTCGTTTGGCCCCCACCCTTCATATTAGAGCGGTAGCAAGTGGTTCACAACTTTTCATTCACGAGGAACATTAAAAATGGGAAAGGGAGGTATTTAAAACATGAAACCCTACCTCTAAGGATCATTGATGTCTCACAAGATAAAAACAGTGAAGGCAAAGAGGGTTCCAATGATCATCACTTCCGCAATCACACTTCTGAAGTTGGGGTCATGAGTCATACTCTTCCTTCATTCCGAAGAACATTCTTCGACGGAGATGTCGTTCTTCATTTAAAGGAGATGTTCTTCATTGGAGAGTAAGGGTTTCTCCCCGGCTTTCTCCCAATTCTCCACACTTCTCCAACCAATCCTCTCAAATAAAATAGGTTCTAATATAATTTAAATTATGTAGATTAATTTATATTGGAATAATTAAATGTTGAAACATTTAATTAATTTAAGTTGGCTCGAACAATTAAATGGGGATTTGAAAGGGGTTTCTCCCATTAAAGAGGGTTTGAGTGGTCCCCGCCTTTAATTAAAAAATGGGGGTTTTAGTTCAGTTGTTCCCCACCTCTTTAACATTTATGTGGGAGTATTTGTTATAAATAAAATAAAAGTTTATTTTATTTTATTTTTCATTTCCACGAAAAACACAAAAATCAATCTCTCACCCTCGACCTACTGCGGTCGAGGTGAAGGTCTCCTTAAGAGAATACTGGTTCTGCGAGTTCAACGGTGCCCTCAGATTTCAATTTTGATCACCAGTTTAAATGTTACAAAAACTTGCTCATACATTTACAGAACACACTTGAAAAAAAATTAAGAAATTAATTTCAGGGACATCGGGCCTCAGAATCATGCGTCATCAATTTTCCCATACTCGAAAAATTATCATATAATTAAAAACAATTACATGGAATTTTGGGGTCTTTACAAGTGAATGACTAATTAATGGAATAAGTTGTATTTATAGAAAGTTATTAACCCATATGACTACTAAATATATGACCATTGCAACAGTAACATGACTATTGGAATAGTAATATAACCATTAAGAATAGTAATATAACCTTTATAATATCATCCTTACCAATGGAAATCTATAATAATCTTTATGATTCTTCTAAAATGAAAATATAATATAATTTTATCGTTGTAAAAGAAAATAAATTTTTTGAAAATGAAAAATTATGTGTGGGTATTTTTTGTTAAATGTATCCGTTTTATTTGAAATATTATAATTAACATAATTATTTAAAATAATATTCATTTTAAAAAATGGATTCATAAATTGGAATTATTTTGTATTATAATTACAATATAATTTTTTGGGACCATAATTAAATTTGCAGTGGTACATAAAATCAATTATAATATTAAAATCAATATTTTTTGAATAAATGATTATTTTATTTAAAAAATAAATTTCTCATATTTATAAAACTATTTTTTAAAAAAGAATTGAATTTTAGAAATATAAATTTTGAAAAATGTAAAGAATAAATTTTTGGTATTTTAAAAAATAGTTGAATTTTTTGTGAATAATGAAATACGGTAATTTATAGTATTTAACATTATTAGCCAAATACATGATTTTTTGAGTCATGTATGATGTAATAACCCATTATTTAAAAATTACCAGAACTAGTTACATTATATGGTCACAATAATCAACATTATTGATACTCTTTAATAGATATATTAAAATATTGAATATAGTAATAAAAAAACACCCCTCTCCTCACCTTATAAATACCACCCCTTAGAACCCATTCATTTCAGAAATTATAAAAAATTAAGCTTCAAAAATATCTACCAAACCATATCCTTTCTACTCTCCCAAAATACAATTTATTATTTTAGTACCATAAGACCATCTCCAAGTTCATTAATAGGTCCTTCAGGGAGGGGATATTCAAGAGGTAACATTCTCAAACCACCTTTATTAATTTTTTCTCTTCTTCTACCTTATCCTCACCACCTTCATCCTTAAATTCTTAATAAATAAATTATCTTGTATATAATATAATTTTATATTTCTATTATAATATCTTTTTTTCACCCCATTATTAGTCTCTACTTATTCAAATAAATGAAACCGTTGTTCAAATTATGGCGGTTAACCGTCTCTATGGATAATTATTTTTCTGGTTTTCCATTACCACCTTCAAGGCAGGTAACAATTGTATTATTATAGTTAAATTAGAGTTTAATAGATATATAATAACTTATTTTATTTTCAATAAATAATATATATAAATAATATTAAAATGTAATGAAACTAGTTTGTGATGGTTAGAAAAATCAACAAAATAAATTAAACATTTACCATTACGGTTTTATCAAATTAATCATCCCAATACGGGAAATAAAAATGATATACGATAAAATTTAAACTTTTTTAAGATCATTAATACCATATAAAATTACTTCTTTAGTACTATTCCCATTTTGAAAAACATCCATAATTACACACTTTTGAACTTACCAGGAAACCATGAAATAAAAATTCCTAGAATGACAAAATTAAACATCATAACATATTGAAATGGTCATGAATGAACATAAAAAATTACTATAAAAAATATATGTGTAATAGGTTCTTAATTAAGAAATTAATGAATCTAATTTTATTTTCTAGGAAATTATGTAAAATTGTAGAATGACTTCCAACGTACGGTATTGGATCTCTTCAAACCTACATATTTACTTTGTGTAAAGATTTTTCTCTATTTTACTCAATTAATCTCTTAATTATTCCTATTATATTATCATATTATATATATATATATTTCCCAAAAATATATACCTGGCTTAATTCATCTTTATTTTATGGGGAAATACATTTTCTAAAAGGTTAGTTTCTTAATTCATCTCGATAATAAAATCCAATTACATAGAACTATTTTATTACACATTTTCAAGTACACTACAAAAACTATTTTAATCTACTAAATTTTTATTAAAATCACTAATTTTATCATGAAAATATATTATAGTTTATTTATGATTTAATGTAAATAATTTTTTTTATCCTCTTTAAAATCTCTTTAATCTTTTCCCTAACATCTATCTTAAGTGGAACATTTCTAAAAATACATGACCTCTAATTTTCATGATTTAAATTAATTTGAAAATAATTATTCTGAATTTGTTTTTATTTTTTACTTTATTAATGTCCAATAATTATTGAATCCCTTCATTCATGGATATAATTATTATATACTATTTTAGTTATGCCTTATTACTTGGTTACGAAACCCATTTCTTCCATGGGTGACCCCTATGTTTATTCTTTATGTTTGATTTATTTATGTGGAACACATATGCACGTACATGTTATGATGGGTGTGACTAGATAACACTCCAATTAATTTTTAATTTTTCATTTCATGAGATGTTATATATGGGATTAATGAGTAAATATAATCTATTATATAACTCTATCCACATTTTAATGTCATCTCAATAGTTAACCTTGATTGATGTTTTTTTCAGGATATATGATGCTGACACATTCCTATATTTCCATGAGAATATGATTCAATGTAGTATATTTTTTATTATAGTGTGTTTAGTCATAATCAATGCTTTTCATTTTATCTTGTTATGCATTCTAACTTATGTTCCATGTTTTATTTTCATATTTATTTATTTACTGGGTTTTTTAGATCACACCTTTTGTCGATGTATTCTCCAAGATAACCTATGTAGTTATTGGAGCTCAATTGGTCTTTGGATGTCATTATAGAGATTTATAAAAATATTTCTTTCTCTAATTTCATGATTTATAATTGTGTACCTAATCTTCCAAAGACACTAGGATTTTCTATCCTTGGTTTATATTTCATGGATAATTATGCCCAAAATCAGGTAATAATATGCGTAAAAGTTTGAGGTAATTAATAAGGAAATATATTTAATAAAATCATCATATATCCTCATGGGTCTCATCATAATGGGGAAATTCTATGACTTATCAATGTGAAAGGCACTTTAGGCCATTATTTCATTATTTTTGTAAAACCCCATGTTCGGATGAGTTATTAATTTCATTGGGAATTTTAAATTTTCCATTTTATAGAGGGTTAATTTTGATAAATTGCAATTAGAATAGGTTTTTTAGGGTTCAAATATCCGTAGGAGATGTTTTTCATGTGTTATATGTTTTGTGGGAATTCCAGGGGTTTATGTGAGAACAAGAGGAGGAATTCGTGACTTGGGCTACCAAAAATAGCTAAAAAGGTCATTCAAATAATAAATAGTGAATTTCTGATTTGAATGGGGTTCATTGGGTGTTATCAACAGCTATAAAACAAAAAAAATGGTGGTATAGGTTGGGGAATAAAAATTCATGGAGTGAATTATATTTTCACACAGTGAATGCTTCTATCAATGTTTTTTAAATAAAAAGGGGGAATTCCCCCATCCCTTCTTTTTGGGATGTGAGGGATGTCTTGGATGTATTCGGTCAACACCTCTATTCCTCTTTGAAAACCCATTTTTCGGCGATATTGGGTGTGATGAAATGGTATCTTTGGTTAGGTTCTTCCCCTTCCCCTCCTATCATTTCTCTCCCTCTTGTTGTTGAAAATTTGGGGCATGTTTATTTTATGTGAAAAATGGGGATTTCACCAGGGAATAGTGAAATCACCCAATTTAATTATAATATTCATACATCATTGGAATAGGGGAACCTGAGATGGTGTCCAGCTACTATTAAACATAGTTTCTTTGAGTTATGTCATCATTTTGTATTTTCAAGAGTGTTCACACTAAATAAATTATTTCTCCATTGAAACAGTGCTGTGAATTGTTGATTTTTTATGGAATAGGTTTTGGTGCATCATAGTAGTGGAACACTCCCCTTTGTTGGAGGTTTTGGTGTGACGATATGGCATGGTGAGTTTTAAGAACATTTTCCTTACAAAATTTATTTATTTAATTCATTATAAAATTTTATTATTAATAAATTTTTGATGTTAATCTTGAATTTTGATTTCAGGGAATTGAGACATGAATAGATGATCATGCAATGTATTAGGTGATCATTATTCACATTACATGGACCTAGGATATAATAAGAAATCATATAAAAAGGTATGTGGTCCAACTGATTCGACCCTCTAGTATTAGATAATTATTTATTTACATGGTGAATATGTGTCCCCACAAATTATGTTTGTGGGACCCTTTAATTGTTTAATTATTTTTCAGATAAAAACTAAACCTTACACTTGAAATCTATAAGGTTATGATGGCACCAATGGACCCTAATGTACCTACTTGACATCTTGGCTGCTCACGACCGAGGATATAAACAAAACTTTCTACCCTGGGATACACGGTGAATTGTTTGTCCATGAGAGATGATGAGATTCATAAAACTTATTAGAAAGACCATGGAGTGAGTGTTCTTTACCCACTATGACATGATCAAATGGGTGGTTAAACCCTATATATACTGGTGTATGGGTCATACGTTTGAGAAGATCAAAGATGTTTGGAAAAGAGAATATTAAGTCCATATACATAGTGGGGATTAATTAGGAGGAAATATAAGCCTTGATGGTAACTAGGGGTCCCTTTTTGGTCCCCCAATGACTTATGAACCCAAGGAAAGGATGGGATTGGTAATGAGAAGATATGGTTGGTCGTGTAACCTAAGGACTCATATCGATAATGTATGATCAATGGGATGTGGATGATAAGATAGGAATGGGTGATCTCCCAAACTTTATTATGTTTTATTCCTTTATATATGTTTTATGTTATGAGATTTCCTAGGACTCTTATGAATCATTTGTTATCCCGAAATTGATGTAATTTACTAGGAATCACTGGTTAACATGGTTGAGACCCTGGGTTTCTCGGTATGTTTGGGATCTGGTCTCATCGTATATTAATGGTGGATTTTTATCAAGGATAGAATCTACTGATATAGTTGATTAGAAAGATGATTCTTAGAGGTAGTTCCTAGAATACAATGTCAGAGTTCTGTGATTTCATTCCTACAAGAATTTTCAGTATGAAGGTGTTCCTTAGATATTGTGATATCATTGTGAATTCCTAAATTTTGAGATTTGAATAAAAATAAGAGTATAAAATTGTGAATTCCTTCAATGACAGTGATTTGAATGGATGTATGAGGTATTGAGTAGATGTATATCCCCATGCATAAATTTTATACCAAAAAATGGTGATGGTTGGATTCCCTCAATTGATGCATGGGATACCCCCTTGGATTCAGTGGATGCATCCTCATTTGTTCTACTGAGGATCCAAAAGTTATTAGATTTCAAAGACATTAACTGTGGGTTCTAGGGATTGAATTCTATTTGATTACCTTGGTCGATCAGGAATCCATAACACCTAGATGTTTTGTATTTCCAAGGGACTCACCCTCCATTGTTTCATTTATAGACATGAAATTGAGAAAACCTAGGTACTAAAATTGGTATTATCTTGAGGGTTTGATGATACGGGTTTCTGGGTAATACCCCATGGTATGGTACACATTATGATGGAGGTGTGGGAAAATTATCCATAAGGATTGAACATAGATTCCCCTGTGGTGATTTTTATGCTCGAGCATTCTCTGGCATAAGCTGGAGAAGGTATCATGGTGGTTATTTATCATCCGTAGTTTATTTATTAATTCAGCTAAGCATGTCACATTAACTTAAACTACATGTACTAGTTATGCATGGGTCCACATTGGTGGTTCCCAAATACGTTATTTACTCACACTCTACTTGATATTTCATGCACATGGGTATCTGAGCATATCCCACATTTGCAGGTACAGGGTTTTCAGAGTCCCAGTATTGAATGATCAAGAATAATATATTTTATGGGATTAGAGACTAGGATAAGGGGAGGATTAAAGATTTTATTATGGACTCTAGTGTAATTTTTCTTTAGTATATTATTTTCAAATGTTATTGGCCCAATGGAATATCATCCTTGTGGGAGTGTTTGTCTTAGACATTACATTTTATATTTATTATCATTTAATTATTCCACATACTATGAATATTTAATAGTGTGTATGTTTTTTAGTTATTTATTATTTTTAAAAACTCTAATACATGGCTTACAACTTCCCCAATATACCTTCTTAGAGCCACGAACAATTTGGTAGCATCTGGTATTTGGGTAGGTCATCTTGAGTTCATGTGGTGAACCACTCTAGTTATTGTTCATAGTGATCTGGTATGGGGAATTAAAAAGTTATATCAAATCATTTTTCAAAATTTTTTCTTATCAATTTAGGATTTATTTAAAAGAAAATATTTGAATTTTTCAAAGCCTGTGATATATACCCATCTGGTGCATCGAAAACACCTGTTTTGAATAGAAATCCAGGTTATGAATGATATGATATTATTGTTTTAGTTTATAATGTTATGGTTTTATATGGTGTTCAAATTGGGTTACTCATATGGATGTTTGGGTTTCTTGATATATTTTTTAGTTTTTATCTTCTGTCCCATTTGAATGATTCTAGAAATTGGATTGGAATTTTTCCTATAAATAAAATAAACATCTCATGAATCATGTTAGGAATGATATATTCATGTTATGTATTCCTTCTAGAGTGCGATTTCATTTATAAATGAGGTTAAACTATTTATGGTTTCGTCATATTGTCATATTGAGTATCCATATACAAATACATGGTGTAATTATAGTTTGTTAGGCTAACTTCTATATCTATTTTCTTCATATGGATGGTCATGAAGATAAATTGATAGATTCCCGATGATAAATAATATGCAAGACATCAATGAATGGAATGTATGGTGGCCACAACAGCTTAATGCAGGAATTATATTCCCTAGTGATGAACCCCAAGTGGGTGAATTTAATTTTGATTTAGGTTTTGAAAATGAAAATGGGCATCCTTAATTAAAATTTCTATAATAACTTATATTTTATTTTCTTGTATAACATGGAATTATATTTTAAATAACTGAAACATGGGACTACATTTACATGATTTGTATTGTGAGAGTGTGATGTTGTTAATTGGTTAATGATAAAAGAGTGTATGATCCTCGAGGGGGTGACTTCCATATGTGGAGGTTCACTGGGGATTGGTATGAGATCATAGATTCTTGACGGGGTTCTCAATATATGGATACCTAATGCCGATTGAAACCCTTTTTAGAAATTTCTTATCATATGATGCCTGATATTTATACCCCATATAGGTCACTATTTTTTGGGTTAAACTATTTAGTGTCACCACTAACATGCTACATTGTTTTTTACTATATATAATTGAATGAAACATTATGTAATTGAACAATGTGATGGTGGTTCACAAGATATGGATCAGAATAGGATAATTCTAGTTGAATTTAGTTACTAAGTTAGGTTATTTACAATTAAAAATTAAAACATATATGATTTTTCCTATATATCTTGGAGTCAAAATATGTCCAAAAAAACATCATATTTATAGTTCCTTGATAGGGATCATATAAAGTTATTCTCTTATGTGATTTTGAACCTTCATGATACCTAGTTTGTGGGTTGGGTAGGAGATCCTGGTACTTTGAGATTGGGATTGGGATGTAAATGAGGAAATTGGTATGATTGAGGAGTATGATGTTTTTACCTACAATTCTTGAGAAAAATCATCTGATGGTAACCTATTGGGGTTTATCATATTGTTGTTTTTTCTTAGATATTAGAATACTGGGTAGGCCCTTCAAGGTGTGATACAAGTTAATTTGAGGGGAGACTGGGTATATGATGCATTCATAGTTACACTTTATTAATTCTATAACATGGAAAAAAATTTGAGTGCTGGTACATAGAATTTAAGACAATGGGAGTGCCTATGTATCATGTTTGGTTTTGATGGTAGAATTAGTGAGACGCTTGAACCTGTTTTTTGTATATTCTTTAATTGTGTGGTAAGAGCATGGGTGGATGCTTGTGATTGGAATAACACCGAGATGTGGATAAATGTGTGGTTGGATTAATGAATAGACATGTTATTGGGAATTCTTAATAGTTTTGTAACTTCATCCTAGTTCCATGGAATGTTTGTCACGGGATCATTGTTTGGGTGATGTGACTGGGTGGTATAGGATTATACACTAACTATTATGGATGAGAATGAAATGGTATGTGAATGTTTTATGAGGTACCAATATAATTTGGAAATGTTTAGCAGTGTAGTGAGGGCTGAGGACCAAATGATTGATGAGTTAATGATTTTTGGAATGGAGGCATAAGGATTTGATGAAATTGGTGATGTCCCTCCATTGTCGATGATACATTGTAACTCGATCATGTGAAGTTCCAAGATAAATCAGTGCAGAATCTCTAAAACGTATTTTCATGATTAGGTGATGATGACTTGGGAGGAGTGACACATGTGTGATGTTAGAAACTATAGATACAAAAATCAAAGAGCTATATATGTAAATACATATAGTGGGGAGTGTACCAATTTCCATTTTAGTTCATGGAGCTCATTTTGCTTATAATTTTAGTGATATCTAGTAATGGAATTCTCATGAATTGGTAGGAATTAAAAATAAATCTTTATATTGGTTCTTATTTGTGATATATCTTTATATTCTACAAGAAATACCTGAACAACATATTGGAAGTGTATTGGGAATGGTTGGACTGATCATCATAGGTCAAATTTGGAAATTAGATTCTGATGAGTTGTAAAGTCTTATTTATTTGGTCCCATATAAATATATTATTTGGATTTGAGATGAGATATGTCATGGAGTCAATGAATTGGTGTTAGGATCAAGGTGATGCAGGTATGACCCAAGGGTGATTCGTGGGGGGAGACTTGATTCATGTCCTATTTCAAGGGTGAATAACAATTTTATGACATGGTTTAGGGGTGAAGCCTTGTTTAATCGCTTCGTTCAGGGGGTGAATCATGAGATGAAACCTAGAGAATATTTGATTAGAGATGATAATTCTTGGGAAATAAATGGAATATGATATCATGTTTTGTTCACATTTTATTTGAATGGTGAGTATATTCTGAGTTTTGTAAGGGGAATTTGAGGTGAGGTCAAAATATAATGACTATATATAAGGGAAGTATGTACACATTTATTTCAATTTAGAAAAATGGATGAGAGGTAATATCACCTTATGAATAGTGTTTTAAAATATTTTATTAGAGTGATGAGGTGGAAATCATAACTAGTGTTTAATTGAACTTATAGGAATGTGTTTCAATAGGAGATTCCAATAGTGGGGAGATCCATGAATCTTAATCATCTGTTATGAGATGAGCTGAATGGTGGGTAGTTCCATAGGTCTTATGGTTAATTGAATGATTCCATTACGATTCTTATTGGATGTACTAGTGAGTTCATGCACTATATAATTAGTTTTATGATAGTGGTAGGTATTATATTCGATAATGATGAGTTGGGTTTGGTGTGTTTGGAGTTGTCTTATGGATTCTCATTCATCATTTTGGAGTGGAACATAGAAAATTGATCATATTTTAGTGAATTTTTTAGTTCGGGTTGGTTGGTTAATTATCCAATAAGACTTATTGGGTGTGAAAAGTGTTATACTGGGGATAATATAAAACCCCATGTCTAGATGTGCTATGTATTTCAGTAGAAAGTGGATTTTTTCTATTTGGTGGATGGTTTTTTTGATAACCATGAAATGGAATTAGTTTATAAGGGTTGGAAAAATTTTAAATAATGATGCTGGAAATAGTTTAAATATAAGTGGAAGTATTGGGGGTTAGAGAAATTATTAGAGGAGGAACGAGAAACTGAGGTTGATGAAAATTGTTATAGAATTTATTTCTGGAATAGTTAATTCATGAAATGAATGGGGTGTATGGGGTGTGTCTGGGTGTTTCATGATGTAAAAAAGGATGCATCTAGAGGAGACAAAAAATTCACGTCATAACTAATTTTTTCACATCGTGAATGTTTAATGTAGTGTTTTCTAACTCCAAAGGGGGTTCCACTTCTTTCTTTGTTGACTGAGTAGGATTCATGGGAGGGCTATGAACAACCCCTCCCTCCCCCTTTTCTCAACTGTTCTTAGTGATCTTGGGTGAAATAAATAATCATCGATGGGAATTTTCTTCTTCTCCTCCTCCTACTTTTCATATACTTCTCATTTTTATTGATTCAAGGATTTTTAATTTTAGTTTGAAAATGTATATTTCATTATAGAATGGTGAAATCTCCCTATTTATTATGAAAATTTAAATAGCCTTGCAAGAGGGGAACTTGAGATGAAAACCACCTAATGTTGCACACACATCCATTGAGGTATGTCACCATTTAGAAATTTGAAGTGTTTTATCCTTAAATTATGTTATTAATTCATGGGAATGAATTTTTAAATTTTGGATTCTCTGTGTCATCGGTTATCATTAATATTGATAGTGGGTAATATCCTGTTGTCAGTGGTTTCAACATGGATGGATGGAAAATTTAGATTTATACATTTATTACTAATTATTTTTTTGTTTAATTAATTTTAATATGTTATAATTAATTAATTACCGATTTTCAACATGAGTATTGAGATGTTCTTAGTTGATTATGAACGAGGTTGGATGGGCCTTTGAAGTAGCTACCTCCCTTAGAGATAAATCAAAAGGAATTTAAAATAATAGGTGGCCCTTATGTATCTTCCCTTTGATATAATTAAATTTATTATATACATGTGTTCTTAATGGACCATAGACTTAGGGTGATGGGACCCTTTAATTTTTATGTATTTATAAACAAAAACAAAAGCTTAGGTTTGAAATGAACAAGTTAACAGGGGCCTTGATGCACCCTTGTTTACCATATGGACATATCAGCTACTAATGGCCAAGGATACAAATCAAACAGTGTTCCTTGGGATGAATGGATAGGGGGTTTATAGTGAGAGACACCTTGATCAATTTTCCTCTCTGAGATTACTATGGGGTGTGAGTTTTTTCCTTCCAATATATGATCACATTAGTGGTTAGACCATGTAGAAAATTGCAGATGGGTCGATTATTTGGTATGACCTTGGATACATGGAAAAGGGAACAAGCTTATGGTAATTTATCTAGTGTTGATTTTTGAGGAGCCTATGGAGTCCTTGATTGGTCCCTGAGGACCCTAATATCCCCCCTAAGACTTATGGCCTTAGTGAGAGGGGGGATTGGGAATGGGTGGATCAGGTAGCATGTTTCACATTAGAACATGTACTAAGGATGTAAGCCCAAGTGGTTGTGGATGTTAAGATATGAATTTTAGTTTTCCAATATGTTATTATGGTTTAATTATTTGAATATTTTTTATGATATGAGATTACCAAGGATTTCTTGGAATCTGTGTCTATCCTAGAATAGATGTGATTGCATAAGACTCCCATGAACAACCCATTAATATGGATAAAACCTTGGTATGCCTGATGAATTTTGGATTTTGTCTCACAATATATTAGGGGTAGATTCATAGTATGGTTATAATCCACATATTGGTTTTAGTGAGTATCTCATATAGGGGGGATTGAGTGACCAATAAAATATTCTCTTTAAAATGAATTTAAATAAAACCCCCCAACTAATTTAAATACAAAAAAGTATATCAAAACAGTAGTTTCATGTAAGAATTGATATTTTAGAGATTTCTCAAAATATTGATTAGGTCTTGGGTAAAACAATCTAAAATATTAATTTATCCTTTGAAATAAATTTATTTAATTAAAAAATTATATAACACTAATTAATAAAAACTATCAATGTAATGGTTTTATTGAAGGTAAAAACAGACAAAATTTTATATTAATGAATATAAAGAAACAATGAAAACACACAATAGAATAAGAATACAAGAGGTTTAGTCTTAAGTTGAGACTTAGTACTCAATAAAAGTAAATCCCATCCTAGAAAGAAATTTATTTAAAATAAAAAATTTTATCCACAACCTAGATTAGGTGTTACAAAAGTATACCAACATTCCAGACTACATAATGCCTCTTATATAGTTTATTTTGAAGTACTGATAAAAAAGGAAAAAACCGGACCACTACCAAACATGTGGGAAACAAGAGTGAAACATGTTGTGAAGATATATATTTGTGTGTGTGTGTGTGTATGTGTGTATCTTCTAGTTTAAAGAAGGGGAAAATGTATGCTTCATAAAACTGAGTATTTACACACTGATAATAGTGTAAATGAAAATAAGTAGACTTAGAAAATAAAATATGGAAAGGAATAGTGTTTCACTATCTATTAGTCCCTGCATCTCCTGAATCTTGAAAGTAGTTTGAAATGAGTCTCAAGTGATGTTTTCATAAGTCCCAACAAAACCAAGTGTCATAGAATCTTTCTTCATGACTGTAGGAAGGCACTAGATGTAATTTTTTCTTTGACTACCTCATTTTTATGTAAAAAAATGCAACATGAAATCACTTATAGATCTTGCAATGAGTTTTCGATAAATTCACATGTATAGGTATATCTTTTCATTAAGCACATCACATATATTCACGAGTGAGTTTTCTTCATCTTTTTAATATCCCTAATAGCACCAAAAAAATAAAGTGAATATTTTTTCTTTATATTGTATGTTCTTATAGTAAATTTAATTTATCTCTTTTGATAAATTAAGGGAAAATCCGTTGAATATTTTTTTTGAATTAAATTTGATAAACTAGTCATTAGAGAAATATAATTCAAAAAATAAGTAAGATAATAGTGAAGTATTGCCTTTTGAACAGTGACACTAGTGGTGTATAACATTGGAGGTGTTTGAGAGTCTGGCGGTGGGACATTGGAATGGTGTATTGATCTATAAATGACTCATTTGAATGGTGAAACTTTCTAATAGTGTCTAATTCTAGTGGTGTGTCAGGATGGAAGTAGGTTATGTTTGCGGTGATTCCACTCTGGTGGTGAGTCTTTTTTATAAATATTTGAAATTTCGTTCTGGTGGTGAGACATATATGGAAGGAATATCTCACCAATCTATCACATAAAATAAAATTATTACAAAAAAAATTGACCTCATTAATTGTTAGAATAATCAGGATTCGATGATCATTAAAATAAGGAGTTCAATAATCTCCCCCTTTTTGATGATCACAACTCAGAAATTTTATATTCATGCTCACAAAGGTAATGCATGATAGATTATATATGTCGTATCAGAGATAATGAGAGGAAAAATGAATGAAATTGGAACACATAGTATTAGAGGATATGTGTTTACATAAGGCAATATGATTTCAACTGAAAATAAGAAAATTAATATATCACATAGAACCAATGGATGGTAAAAACATATACATTAGTAAATTAATATCATTAGAAAAATTACATTATGTTCTCCCCATTTTGGGATTATAAAAAATGTGTTCAACAAAACAAGAAAAGTAAGAAGAATATATAGAAATAGAATAAGATTAACTAGATAATTTCCATTGAAAATGTCATTTATAAGATATTCTAAATGTTCCAACCAAAATATTCCTACAAAATATTCCCATAAAAAATAGAATTTTAAAAGATCAATGTTTCTTTAGATTGGGTTGAAGAAAACATAATCGATTTTCCATTGTCCTTGCCTAAGATAGAATCAACGGTGGTAGAGGGTCCATCATGAATAGTGATAGGAACATCTGTGACAGCTGAAGGAGGTCGAGGATCTCAAATTAGGATCATACAAATTTGTTATACTGCATTTAGGGGAGTGAGATAAAATGTCTAAAACTGGGTTACCAGAGGGGTAATAGGATCTCTAGTCACACCATATATGAAAAAATCTAGATCTTTGGTAGTAGTAGTTTGATGGGAAGTCACTGGAATGGATTCATGAGCTACAATGGTAGACTCATGCACATTAATAAAGGACTTTATATGGATTATGAAGTATATCATGATTTTACAACCTTGAAATATTGCACTGAAAATGTATGTATTATGTTACATAATGTGTTAAAGCATATGAGTCAGAATATTAAACTGGTTAAAATTTTCCTTGATATCTTGGGAAATAGAAGACATCTATAGATTTTCTTCCAAAAACATAAAGTGAGTATTTAGCGCATGATTGGACTGGATCCAAGAGAGGTAACATTTTAGTCATTTGGTTATAGTCTCTTGATTATCCTTGATATCATTCATATATTACCTTATCATCTTATGATCATGATCATTATTATGCTCTAACTTCCTTAAAGTCTCCATAGGCATGGCAAAAACATCAGTTGATACATAACTTGGGGAATTTAAATGTTCTTCACTAATAACGGTTCTAATTGGATCAATATCAAAAAATATGTGGTGGAGAAGTAGAACAAGATGACACTAAGGTGATATTTGAAACTCTATCAATAATGGAATTCATAGAATCAACAAAGATAGACTAAATCCCATCCTTAGTGGATTTTTGAAATTATAACTCATTTTTTTGACCGTATATTGTCTATTTCAACTTCAATGATATGGGTCTTCATATATGGTTTAATGTGGTGGATCTAAAATTAAAATAGTTTTATAGAATCTTTTCCACTAATCTTATTAACAAGTTTTGATGGACTCTTCAATCTCCAACCAAAATTTGAAGCTATCTTACCTACGAACTCATCTAAGTCACCCTTGGTGACAACATCAATAGGAAGAGGCCGGATAGAAGGATCTGAATCTCTCATAGTTATTTTTTTTCTAAAAATAAGGTTACATAAATATGATTTATCATTGATCATTTAGGATATAATTCTTCTCAACTATCAGGTTCACCATCCTTTGGTGATATTTGAGTAAACAAACCCCATTCTTCATGCATAGGGTTCAGCCAACTTTTTAAAGGCTTAGTAGGGAGTTCCACCTTTAAAGGAACTATATATTTATAAATGAATAACATAAGAAAAATAACAATAGGAGAATATATAGAATATGTGTCAATAGATCTCTAATAAACAAAAATATGATCTATATCTTCAACATCCATTTGTTCAGCCATATGCTGCTCAACAATGACAATAACTAATATCTTTTCAACAACAAAAAAATCCAAAACAATATAACCATCATCAACATATACTTTATCAACTATATCAAAAAGATCATCCACATGATGAATTCCATGACAAGGGTATTTCTCCCCCTCAAAAGACAATTCTCCTTCTTTTAGAAAAGCAACACCCATTTAAACAATGAAACTAGGTATTTCCTCTAACATTGAAACACAACCAACATGATAAGCTAGAATATATTATGGAATCTCAAAACCCTCTCATCACGTTTTCCCACTTGAAAAATTTAGATCTGATCCTTCTTCATCATAATCATCTTCATTTCCTTCTTCATCCACATCCTTGTAATCTACATTTTCCCTTGAAGATTTGGAATTTCTCTTGAACTAATAGTCACTAGAGACTTCATTCTCTTCCTTATAAATTTTTACTAGTTTTTAACTTTTAGGGTGAGTTATAGGTAGACTAAGAGTGCCATGTGTGATAGAAGTATTTCTAGGATATAGTTCATGATCACTTCCATCATCAATAAAAAACCATTTCATCTTCTTCTCAAGATTAAGAAACAACTTATTCATTATAACTATCTGATTACACAACAATTTCATCAGATTGTAAACCAGGGTCAACAAGGTCTCTCAGTCTAGATGGATGTCCAACTGGATTAAACACATCACATAAATTTTCTTTATCATCATCCCATTGATTTTCCATGGGTTCCAATTGATCTTCATATTTCTACAAATAAACCTTAATATAAAAGTAATACCACAATCCTCTATAGCTACTTCATTCTAATCAACTATACCTTTAGCTTAACGTGTATCACAAATCAACTTCAAGTAGATAATATAATTTGATCTAGATTTTGGATTAATCATTTACATCAAATGGATAATGAGACACCTAAAATGGTTTATATTTTATAATAGTTTAGTAAGATATAATAAATACACATAATGATACCATAAAGTAAAAAAACTAACCTTTATTTGGAAGATCAAGAGCTAGATGAATTTGAAGAGCAATATGCATTATTCATCCAACTCATAGGAAATAATTATTCATACTATTCAATCTCTAGTCAACTTATAAATGGATCCTTTAATGATGAAATCGCAACCATCATCCATAATAGTTCCTTTATATTCATTGAACACACCTTCAAGTTGAAATTTTATATAATCTGCCCACTGTCTTGAAGAAAAATTGATTCTATGACCATTAACTCATCTTCATACCCAATATTCTTCTTATTTATCAAAAAAAAACTACACATAATAGTACAACTAATACACCAACAAAGGAAAAAAGGTATCTTATTTTACGATAACCAATCCAACCACACTTTATTGTATATAACTTTATGTATTAAACATATTCTTGAAAGCATCCAGTCTTCTTCAACTTTGTTTTCGGATTCTAAAACCCTTTTTTTCTTGCTCATGATTTACTATCTCAACTATAGCTCAATGAATAGACTCCCCTTTCTATTTATTTTCAGAACATGACTTCTCTAGAGAAGACTATAAAGGAAATTTCACTCTATCTATGGAGGCTGGCATGGTTTTATCAGTCAAAGGAAAAATGAAAATGGAAATATTGGGAGAGAAAGATTACACAAGGCTCAAGAGAAAAAGACACAAGTAAAGAGTGTGTGTTGAAACTTAAAAAGTGCCATAATTATAGTTTGGAATTTTAAGGGATCTGAAAAACCCAAAATTAATAAAATAAGACAAAAAATTAAATCTAGTAACAAAATAAACCATAACTAAAATAAAAACTGTTGGTTTAAAACATAAAACATGAAATTAAAAAAAGTGAAAAGTAATGAAAAATTACAGTGGTGAGAAAGATCAATGATGATATGTATCAATGGTGATAATTATAATGGTGATAATTCGAACAGTGATAAGTATAATGCTGAGACATTCCCCATGGTGAGACATTCAAAACAATGATACATTTACAATGGTGAGACATTCAAAACAGTGATACATTCACAACTATGTGTACCATAAAATTTAATTTCACCAAAATTAATCATACATAATTCATATTTTATGTAATTTATTCTCTAATAATTCAAAGGCTTAGTAAATATATTAGAAACCTGGTGTTCTATGGCAATGTATTCAAGGGTAACAGCTTCTTTTTTAAAATGGTCTCTAAAAATGTGATGTATTACATCAATTTTTTTTGTTCTAGAATGTGATATGTGATTCATAGAAATATTTTATAAAACCTATATTATCATAGCTTATAGGGAAATGTAGAAATTGATATCCATAGTATAGTAATATGTGTTTCATCCACAAAATTTGTGCATAGAAACTACCTGTATCTATGTATTCAACTTCAGTAGTAGATAATGAAATAAATTTGTTTTTTCTAAATATACCTAGAAACTAGATACTTTCCTAAAAAACTATCATACTCTAGAGGTTCTTTTCCTATCTAATTTACATCCTCCAAAATCAGAATCTGAATAACTAACTAAATCAAATGCTTGTCCTATTGGGTAAAAAAATACTAAATTGGTAGTATATTGATGTATTTGAAAATTACTTTTATATAAACCAACTGTGAATCTTCTAGATTTTATTCAAATCAAGAACACATACACACACTGAACATAATATTAGGTTCATTAGTATTCAGATAGAGAAGAATTCCAATCATACCTCTATAACTAGTTGGATCCACTAGTTTCCCAGCTTCATCAAGATCCAATATATAGGTGGTACTCACATGAGTATCCCTACTCCTACTACTATCAAAGTGAAAATGTTTTAAAATATCATTAGTATATTTTATTTGATATAAAATTATTCCTTATATATTTTGGAAAATCTGTAAACCAATATTGAATTTGAGCACACCCATTAAAATCAATTCAAATTCATTTTTCATCATTTTAGAAAAATCTGTACATATGTAATTTTTTAAAGATCCAAAAATAATATCATCTACAAATATTTTTACAACGAAAATATCTTTTGAAATTTTTGTTATTAAAAGTTTACAATAATCTACAACTTTTGAAAAAAAATAAAATAATAAAAGTGATGAGCCTATCATACCATCCTCTAGGAGATTGTTTCACACCATATAAATCTTTTATTTAATTTTAAAAAACTAAATGAAAAATGAGGATTTTGTAAACCAAGTGGGTTTTCAACAAAAAAAATCCTCAAATATATTCCCATTTAAGAAAACACTATTGACATACATTTGATAAATATTGAAAACCAGATGAGCAGCCTAATCGATATGTATTCTAATGAAATCAAGTCTAGATATTGGTGAAAATGACACTTTGTAGTGTATTCCTTATTCTTGACTATATTATTTTGAAAATAGACTAGATGTTTTCCTTACAATTAAACCCAATTCATGTACTTTGTTTCTAAACACACATTTAGTTCCTATAGTCAAGGTATCATAGGGTATGTCTATAAGCTCCAATACTTTATTTATTTTAAACTTATTTAATTTATATTGTATAGATATTACCCATAATTAATCTTTGATGGTATAATTGATGTTATCTGGTTAAAGATGAGACAAAAAGGCATGATGTTCAACCTGATTTCTTAGAGAAGCTCTAGTCTATGTACATTCATCTAGGTCTCCAACTATAGTATCTAAGGGATAGTGCTTAAGGTTCATAACAACTTCATAAAAATTAGGGATGGTTAGATGAGGTTCATCTATAGTTTTGGGTTCATGATATTCTAGAAATTCCTCAGAAATAGATTTCTTATCACTATTATACAACAAAATCAAAAGGTTTTGAATTTATTTTCAGAGTTGATAAATAACCCTTAATGTTTTCTAAATAGTTTTTCGGATCATGTGGATCTATCTAATCAAATTTGATCTGAACATAATCTTCCATAATTTTGGTCTTTTTATTAAAAACTATATATGCATTACTAGAGATAGAATAACCCAATTAAAATCCTTTATCACTTTTGGAGGAAAATTTTTAAATATTATATTTAATCTTAATAATAAATAATTTTCAACCAAAAACTATAAAGTAATTATGCTTAGGATTTCTACTATTGCAAAGATCATAAGGGGTATTTTCATGATATTCCTTATTAAAACTATATTTATTATATAACAGGTTATATTTATAGCCTCTTCACAAAGGTATATAGTTAATTAATTTTCATTTATCATAGTCTTGTAAATTTATTAAAGTGTTATATTCCTTCTTTCTATAACTCTATTCTTCGAAGGGGTACTATGAGTATAGAATTTTTGACTATATCCATTTTCTGAGAAAAAAAGATTCAATGTCATGATTTTAAATGGAATGACCATGGTCACTTCTTAGTTTTTTTATTCTATGTCCAATATAATTTTCTATAGATCTATCATACTTTATAATCAATGAACAAGATTTACATTTGTGAGCTAAAAAAACACCAAAGTCTACCTACAAAAGTCATATAATACTACATAAATACAATCCTTCCCAATTAGACAAGAAAATATATATTTCCCAAATAAATCCATGTGAACAAACTCAAGAGGTTGATAATTTTAAACATTATTCATTAATTTAAAATAAATTTTGTGTTTTTTCTGTTTTTGATAGGGGTTACCGACTTTGTCGTTTGGTATCTCTAGTTTGGGACGATCCTGGAATAATCATTTCCTAGTAAACATCCTAAGTAAGTGAATATTACAATTTCCTAATATGATATGATAAATTCATTATTATTAATGAAAATCACTCATGAAGGAATCATTTTGAGAAATTATATAATTAAAATCAACATCAAAAACATTTTCATTACGTAAAAAATTAAAAACTAAAACATCCTTAGAATTGAAAAAATTAAAAGAATTATTCTCAAATTTAACATGAAAACCATCATTACACATTTTTTAGATGCTAAGTATGTTATACCTTAGTCCATCAAAAAAATAATACTTTTTAAATTAAATCTCTATTGATGTTAACAATTTGGCCCATGCCAATGATTTTCCCTTTTTCATTATCACCCAACGTGACATGACTATCATCAAACTCTATTAGGATCATTAAGATATAATAGTGTCCTATAATATTCCATGAAAATCCTATTTCAAAGTACCATAATTTTTTTTTGGATCTCATCAAGAAGTTTTCTAATAGAAGAAAATTTATACAAGAAGTGATTTTGGTACCCATATTTTCATGGGTTAAGAAGTGCTAGTAATCAGATATTTAGGAACCCACATTTTTATAATAGGTCTCTTATAATAATGTTGTATCATTTTTTATATAAAAAATTCGTTATGTAATCTAGAAAAAAACTATTAGTAGAGCATTCAAAATTATATTTACGTACAAATGTGCTCTAAACTATTCTAATTTTTCCAGGTTGGTATCCTATACCAGTAACATATTTTGGTGTAACTTGTTTTTCTAGAATCTGATTAAATGTTTTATACCATTGTTAAACCTTTCTAAATACTTATTTAGTTGTACATGATACTATTTAAGTTTAGTATTTTCCTTTGGAAACTAATCATTATTTTATTTTTCAGTAAAAAAAATTGACTTTACATTAGTAGATGAAGCATGATGTTTTTTCAGAACAATATATTTACCACTAATTTCATTGAATTTTTTTCCTATAATTTTGAAATATTCAAACATATCTTATTGATACAATAAATAATAATTTTTTTCATTCTAAAAATTATCACAATTATTCATAGATAAAACAATAGAAACTACAGGAATAATAAAGACATTACCATGAAGCATATATTGGATCGATCCGACTTTTGTATAGGGGTATAGTTAGAATCACTAGAACTACCCTCAGAGGCACTCCATGTTGTTTTCATAGATTTATTAATCACTAAATCATCTTCATCATATCTCTATTTTCATTTTAGTTTTGGATAGTCTACCTTGGAATTTCCTTTTCTTTTTCATTCATAGTAGGAAAATTTCTTATCATCCTTCTTCCAGTCCTTTTTCTAGTTTCCATTAGTATCTTAATTATCTATAAAACAAGGCTTTCTATAAAATTTCCACATCTTATAAAACTTATTATATCTTATGACTAGATGATGCATCTCCTCGTCACCTTGTAGAGGTGAATCACATTCACTTGATCATTCAGTCTGGACTTTTCCTTTTTCTTTTTTATCTCTATTTTAATGTAGTATACTTGAAAGAAACCAACTTTATTTTTTACATCATCATCCTCTTCTCAGTTGGATTTAAATTATTCTTCATACATAATCATCTTATCAGTCAGCTCTATTACTAGAAGTTTGTTGATGTCACGTGACTCGCTAATGGAAACAGTTATGACTATCTATCTTTCTAGAAGGTATCTTAGAAAAATCATAATCCAAAGTTTTTCTAATACTAAATTTACCAATGAGCTCATGGAGTTAATAATTTAATTAAACCTGAGATACATATCAGTAATTAATTAATTAGGATTAATCTTAAAAGTATTATACTTAATAGTATATGTGTTTCTTCTCATCACTTTACTGTTAGTTGTCCCCTCATGTGAAACTACTAGTGTATCCCAAATTTTAAAAGAGATTTTACAGGAAGAAATTATATGTAAATCCTTATATCCAAAAGTATAGTAAAGGGAATTCATATCATTATAAATATTTTTATAAATAGTTTTGGTAGCCACAACCTATGTAACTCTAGCAGATGCATGAAATTCATATCTATATTCTATGGAAGTCTAGATTTCAAAACCCATACTCTCTATATTTATTTTCATTTTTATCTTCCATTGAGAATTGTTATTTACAATGAAATAGGATTTATCTTAGTAGAATAACCTTCTTGACTATTGTCCATTTAATGAATTAAATTTTTAACTAATTGAAATTTAAGATCTTTAAATCACATAAAAAATAAAAGTTTATTTTTTTTGAAAATTAATTAGATAAATGCTTTATCATCTAATACCTAATGATGGTCAGAGTGTATATCTCAAGAGGGGGGTGAATTAAGTACCCTATAAAAATTTCTATTCAAAATATATATAAATAAAATCCACCAAATAATTTAAATACATCCCAGTTTATCAAAATAATAGTTTGATGTAAGATTTAATATTTTAGAATATTTTTCAAAAGATTTATTAGGTCTCAGTTAAAAAAATATAAAATATTATTTTATGATTTAAAATAAAATTTACTCACATAAATCATTATATAACACTAGTTAAGATAAAATATCAAAGTAATGGTTTTTATTTAATATAAAAAATAATTTAGTTTTAACGTACTGAATATTTAGCAACCAAAAAAAAAACAAAAAACTCAAAAGAATAAGAATAAAATAGGTTTAGACTCAGTTTGAGACTTAGTTCTCTCCACATGGAAATCTCCTATATCCAATAAATTTATATAAAATAAAATTTTGATCCCCAAACAAGATTGGGTGTTACAATAGTATAACCACTGTCCAGACAACACATGGACTCTTCTTTAGTTCCTATAATAGTTCAAATAAAATAGGTCACAACCATACCACTACAACGACATGTGGTAAACAATAGTAAAAGGTATTAAGAAGATATATAAGTATCATAATGTTTAATATATGATACAATGTTTTATTTATAAAATAGAGTATGGAAACACTTCTCATAATGTATATGAAAATAAGTAGAATGAGAAAATAAAATATTTAAAGGATTATAGTTGCTCTATATGTTAGTCTTTATATCTTATGACTCTTAAAATAAGTTTAAACTGAGGCTCAAGTCATTTTTTAGAAGTAATGGTCAAAGATATGTCATAGACTCTTTGTTGTTGACTATAGGAAGGGGATGTATGTTTGTTTTTCTTCGATGTCCTCAGTCAAGTGTAGAATAATGAAACATGAAGGTTCATCTAGATATTGTAATGAGGTTTCACTCAATTCACATGTATAGCTCAATATTTTCATTCATCACAATTCATATTTGCACGATGTAGTATGGCTCATCCACTACTAGTAGATATACCTTTAACATCACCATAAATTCCTTTATCAGCTTTAGAAAACCGTTTAATACCTTAGTGAGAATAAAATCCCTAATCTTTTATCATCACTTATAAAAGAAATGATTAAGGGACTTTTATCAGTGAATATTGAATCATATATGATGTTTACCTTTCTATGATCTTTTAAAATCACAGAAAAATGTTTCCATTATCAGGGATTTTAAAATCACAGAAAATATGACATTTATTAGTTCTTTTAAAAGTGATGATAAATTTGTTCTTTATGAGTGCTTTTAAAAGCACTGATAAAGGGCCAAAATTCAGTGTTCTACAACATCAAACTATAATACCAATGAAATGTGCTATAACTACACACCGAAATATAGGAAACACACCACATATCAAAAAAACAATTCCCAATATAGAATTAAAATGAACTAAAATTTACAAAAAAAACACAAGAAAGAAACACTATATTATATGTTGTTAAAACATTAATTTATACAATTACATAAATAAAAATTATTACATACATTTAAAAACATCAATGTTATTTTTTCTTTCAATCATGAACCTAACTAATTGAATTTCCAAAAAAATGACACCTACTCGAGTAAAATAACACACCTGTGTATGATAAAAAATTTATATTAGTAATAATACAAAAAAATAAATTTAGAGAGTGTTGATTTTACTAAAATTGATGTCCATTTTAAATAAAAAAATATGTTGGAGTCATACTGGTCACATTATTCATCAAATTGAGGTGTGGCTAATTCTAACATGTCTCAAATGAATTTTGGATCATTTTACAGAAGTATCAAACCAATCTGAATATGTTTTCTCGGTTTTGACTGTTTCAGTTGTCCTTTTTACAAAAATTTCATTTTAAACTGGAAACACGTACTTTTAACACATTTCGATCACATCCTGTATCTTTTTTACCTGAAAAAAAATTCCTACTTGTCAGAAAATGACTATTGAATCATTTTGTTAAATTATCAAGAAAATATGACTGTGTTTGATTGGCTTTTAGTGAGTAACACTATTTGAACTAAAATTTCAATTTTAATGTGATAATAGACATTTTATGTTATACCAGGAACATCATGTATCAAAATGAGGTATAGATAATTTATACACATCAAAAATTAATTGTGGATCTTTTTCTAAAAGTATCATAATAATTTGAATACGTTTTCTCAGTTTTTATTTGGCCAGTTGTCCATTTTACTAAAATTGATAGTGAATTTTAAAAAAAATTAAGCATTGAGCCATATAGGTCACTCCATGGGTCAGATTGAGATGTTTTGATTCCAAAAAATATCAAATTACCTGTGGATCATTTCATAAATTATTAAAATAATTTGAATTTGTTTTCTTGGTTTTGAGTATGTCAGTTACCTTTTTTTTCAAGCATGTCATTTACATTGGAAACAAACACTTTTGGATCATTCTGATCACATAATATAGCAGTTTGATGTAAAACCAATTCTTACATGTCATAAATTACTTATGAATTATTGTACTAAATTATCAAGAAAATACAAGAAATTTTGATTGTTTTTTAGTGAATTAAATTGTTTGAACTAAAATATTGATTTTAAACTAATAACGGACACATTAAGTCTTATCAGGCATATCATGTATCATATTGAGGTGTGGATAATTCCTACACATAAAAAATGACTTATGGAGCATTTTTTGTAAAGTATTAAAACAATTAAAATGAATTTTCATCATTTTGAGTTGTACTGTTGTCCATTTTAATAAAATTGATATCAATTTAAAATAAAAAGAAGTACTCGGTTCCATAATGATCACACCATGCATCAGTTTGAGGTGCAATCAATTCCAAAACATCTGAAATGAAATGTGGGTTGTTTTAATAATTTATCAAAACAATATAAAACCATTTTCTTAGTTTTGAGTATGTTAGTTTTCTTTTTTACTAAAATTTTATTTCAAAATGGAAACATGCACTTTTGAATCATTCTGATCATATAGTATTTTGGTTTTATGTGAAACCAATTCCTACACATCAAAAATTACATATGATTAATTATCCTAAATTTTCAATAAAATCTGAGCATGTATGATCAGGTTTCAGCCAGTGATACTTTTTGAACTAAAATATCAAGGTTAAACAGATAACAGACAAATTGAGTCATACTGAACAAATCATATATCAGATTGAGGTGTGGATAAATCCTACATATCAAAAATAACATATGGATCATTTTTTTAAAGGAAAAAACAATATGAATATGTTTTCTTGGTTTTGAGTATATTAGTTTTCTATTTTACTAAAATTAATATCATTTTTAAATAGAATAAAGTACATGGAGTCATACTACTCCCACTGTGTGTCATATTGTGGTGTAGATGATTCCTAGACATCCTAAAGTCTAAATAAAATCCTAATTTACAATGTTACCATGACATCTATTGACTTTCTTTGTCTATCTATCAACACTGTATGAGAAGCTTCGAACAAACCACCATTTCCCGAAAAAAATAATTCACCATTATAAGAAAACAATTATTATAAGAGTAATAATAAATAGAAATAAAAAACATAACTATAAAACAATATTTTAATTATATATATAATTATTTCTCTATGTAGACATCAAGATTACCTCTGCGACCGAGTAGAGGCAATTTTGTTGCTCTTCTTACAAAGGCAATGGAATAAACTTGAAGTAAAGTGATAAATGAAACACTATAGGGGTGAAATGTTTTGGGGGGAGAATAATACTGTATATGTTTTTGTTTATAAATTCATGAAATATGGACTGGACATCCAAACTAGAACAACAAATTCTACCTGTATAATAAAATAATAATTATTATAAGTATAACTAAAAAGATATATATTAAACATAAATATAAAAAAATAAGTTAATTCTATAGAAAAAAATTTTACTATACAAACATCAAGATTACCTCTTCGATTGAGCATAGGTAATGTAATTTCTCTTTCAGCAAAGGTAGTGGACTATAATTGAAGGAAAGTGATAGATGAAACACTGTAGGGGTGAAAAGGTTTTGAGGGAGAAGAAGTCTATGGATGTTTTTATACAGAAATGCATGAAGGATGGATATAGCACCCCAACATCAATAATATAATCCACCTATATATGAAAATATTTACTATGTAAGTAATACTAAAATGAAATAAATTAAACTTAAATATAAAATAATACATTAATTCATTGAACAATTATTTTACTATGAAAAAATCAAGATTACCACATTGATTGACCAGAGACAACATCATTGATCTTCCTAAAAAGGAATGATATTTAGAAATGAATGTTCTGAAATAAATTAACTATATAAGGAATATTGTCAATTAAATCAACATTAAATTATTTAATATTTCAAAAAAATTTAGAAATTATATCGTAACATTACATTTACATATTTTCAAAGGGTATCCTTTATTATAGTTTGTTATTCTAAGGGATTGGTAACATCATCATGTGTAGATGAAATTTTCTACAATAGTGGTTAGAAATTTAATTTAAATTATGTTTATGCAGTAGAAACATATAATATAATGAGAAAAACATAGTATATTGACAATGATATTATCCATCTCATGGAACTCTTTATTTTTTAATGGTTTCAAGTATTTGGTTCCTCTATTAAGAATACAAATACCCTCTTTTTGGTCCCTTATAATGTAGAATAATTTTTTTACATTGTTAGATGCATGAAGTGATTGTGATCTCCCAATAAAAGGGTTGTCCTAGATTGAATTTTCATCTAACCTGAAATTTGTTTGTGTCTTTAGTATGAAAATCAACCAATTCTTGTTTGTTGTATCAGAGACCAAAAATAGTTTCATAGATTTTGATGTCATTATGAACTACTAACATGTTCCCCTTCCATACTGAAATTCACCTTCATGAAGTCCATTTCATCAACTTTCACTACAATTATATTATTAACCCATTTTTAATGGAAAATAGGAACGTGAATCATTGTATATTTCAACTCATATATCATTTTCATAATTCCAAAATATGAAATATTTTCAGAAATTGTATTTCTATCATTATAACCATATTTGTGCATTGCTTCAGCTACAAGTATAAGACTGTAATTTTGAAACATATTTTAGTTATTGTGTTCTTTTTTATAAAACATATAAACATTGATAATAAAATTAGTGTAGGTTATAATATTTTCATGTGGTTATCTAGATATCCATTAAAGTCATTCTGTGTTTGTATTTTTTTGTTTAGATAACTCTTTATAAATTTGATCACGGAATAGTCCTTTTAACTATTGAGTATATATATTTGATATCCATCCTTCATCCCTTGATGGATTCAAATATCTAAGAATTTCTTTTTTGGCTGCAATAAATGGACAAAAACATAACTATTAATAAAAATGTAAAGGTGTTCTTGCTCCATATCTATCAAGGTAATTATAACAACATCACATCTAGAAATCACTTCAACCAAAAGGCATTAACTGTGATGAGACTTTGGGAGACTGATGCAGTCAACATCTGGTAGGTAATCAGTACAGAGTTCAATAGATTCTTCAACAATATATCATTCTGCAAAATAACCTTCTATCCAACTCTGATTATTGACATACCCTTTCAAAATATTTATATAATGTTCAATGAGGTACATCCATATACAATGGATAGTACCACATAGTTGAACCTTTGTAACAAAGTGACCCGTCAAATTGACCATTATTTCAAGGAATTATGGTGGGAATAAAATTTACAATTCAAATGATATGATGACTTCCTTCTTATTCATGATGATAAACTTCACCAGGTGTATAAATTTATTGCATATGGATTTGAAAAATAACTAGAGTCTAGTTACTGTATGACATACATTTTTATGTGGAATGAAACATAAAGAAACATTCCTTAAATATTTTATCAAAACATGATAGTCATGTGATTTACTCCTTGTAACTTCAAATTGTTCAATGAAAATTCATTCTTGATATTTGATGAATACCCCTGTAGAACTTTTACACTATGAAAGAAAAGAAAAAATTTCAATTTTTCTTTTCTGGATAGAATGTTAGTTACTGGATGAAGATAATTTTTCCTTTTACCCTTCACCAATTTCAACTCTTCCCTTATCCCCACTTTAATCAAGTCCAACATATCCTTGATTGCATATTTTATTTTTCTAGGAACATTTAGAAGTATGACAATAACACTATCAAGTATTTTTTTTCTACATGAATTACATCAAGAAAATTTTATCCATACAAACAATTCCAATATGGCGATTTAAATAAAATTGTTCTCTTCTTCCAAAATGATTTTGAATGTTTTTTCTAAAATGGTTTATTAAAAATAGTGTCAATATCATTAACATTAGGGTGTAATTAGTTCCCATTACTGAAGATGGTGTTATACATTTTTCATTATTCCCATTGAATTTTTTCATCTAGGACTGATATTTATGTCATCGAGGTAAAAAATTCTATTTTCCAAAAAACACAATCTTTGAGGAATGTTTCAACCGATCTGAGTATACGTGTCTTTCATAATTGGGACACCCCAAAATTAGTTTAATGCTTGAGCCTGAAAAATTTCCATAAGAGGGAAATTAATTTAACATTATGTATAACATGTCCCTCAATGTGAATTATTCACTTCTATAAGAATCATACATTCTAACATTTTTATACCGCATCAATTTCAGATATTCAATCAATGGAGAAAAATAGACATCAATATCATTACTAGGTTTTTTTAGTCCAAATATAAGCAAATACAATATAATGTATTTCTGAATCATGCATAACCATGGTGGAATGTTATAATTTAACAACCTTATGGCACATTTCTTATGAGTACTACTCTATAAACCAAAAAAATTTATGCCATCTATAGATAAAGAAAGAAACAAGTTTCTTGGCTCATTTCCAAATTCTGGATACTCGTAGTAAAATTTCATCCACTGAGGAGAATATGTGGGATAGAATAGGTTCACATCTTTAGTTCATGTATCTATAGTCCATGTCAATAGTATCATGGTTTATTAACATCCATATAGTCCTCTAAACCGTAAAATGATTAGAATGTACAATAATACTTTTGAAATACTGGATTCATTTTTCCTGTGTTGATTTGCATCAAACTTAGGTAATGTTATGATTGATTCCTGTTCCTTGTGAAGAAATATAAAAGCATTCGGAGAAGAATTGACTTTTGGAGATCATGACCATAGAATGAAATATTATTTTATCATAATATGTTCAACATGACAATTCATTTTCTTCTGGTAGCATATTAATCAGGAGACTAAGTCATTCTGTAAATTTGATATCACTCTATTTTCTTCCTACTTTCAAATTATATAACTTCAATATACATCAAAATGTTGTGTATTTAGTAAAACTAGTATACAATATTTTCTTGGAATAGATAATTAACTCCTCAAACAAATTTGGACAATCAAAAAGTTTATCTTCAATTACCATGTTTTCTTCCATGAAACCTCCACCATCATTTACACTTGTATTCATATCAAATGATCCATCAACCATAGTATCATCCCAATCGGTATCCACATTCAGTTTTTCCCCATTTTTAGTATGAAATTTATAGCTTTGATATATTCTATGACAAATCAATTGTTATTACAACTCTTCTGAAATAATATTTTTTGAATAACAACTACATAAACAAATATAGATGATTTGAGAAGGGTCGTATTCTTTATCTCTTACAAACATGACAAACTATTTTACTCCATATTCATAATATTTTAACCAATAATTATCATGAATCCATTTTTGATTCATTTAAATCCTATTGGATTCATAAAAGATTAACATTTTACAATAAAAAAATAAATACACATAAGATATACATTATCAAAGGTGAATTCTTGGACAATTCTAATAATTCAAACTCAATATTTTATGGTTTCAAAGAATTTTAGCATATTATCTAAAATGGGTAATTCAATTTGATAAAAGAATTACATTACTATTGAAGTTGTTATCCTATAAATTCATCCGACGTTGAAATTTATAGACAACTCATACTCATCAACTCATATCATGGATATTTATCATTGTATTTTTTTGTTTGACACATCCTTCATATCTTGTGGACATGTACCTATGTTTCCTGAAATACTATAATCAGTATTCATCCATGGGATGACTAATTATTAGGGTAGTAAAAGGAATATAAAAGAGATAGGGGATGAGTTTCAAGAAACAAATTGCAATAATAACGATTTTGGAGACAATGTTATTGAGGATGATAGTTTTCTATAAAAGAGATGGGGGATGAGTCTAAAGAAAATAATTGAAATAATAACTACTGTTTGACATGCATCAAGGATTTCGTAAGTCCTCTAGACAAATAAAAATATAATATAGGCATCTAAAGAGTAATAAGAAAAGAAAATATTATAAAAGAGAATAATAAACTCTCATTAAATCAACTAGAAGATATAAAAATGTATTGATAAAACATTTTAAAAAATAAATGGTTATTTCATATACATGGATAGAAATCATATATTCCTAGGATTGGATTGAATACATGTAGACTTAAAATGATGAATACCTAAAAATAATTTATAATATATATAATTTGTTAACACCCATTGTATTTTTTTAAAGAAGTGATGTAGCAACCTATGGAATTATAACATATAAAATTAATGGTATATAAAATATTTGGAAACATCTCAAGAATCTTGGGATACCATATTACATCACTGATCCATCCCATGGATTATAGGGAGGTCATTACATTAGATCTACCCATCTGAAGGATTCTAGGGTGGCCATATGATACACATTGACACATCCTTGAGATTCTAGAGAAGTGCATAAAAAATTTGGAATAAAGTAAAAATATATACCAACAAGATATATTACAAACAAGGGAGAAAAATACACCAACCCTTCCATGTATATCCCATACACATTTAAACACACACACACATATATATATTTCAGTAAATTTATAATACAAATAATTACACAAAAAAGAACTTTTAAAAATAATTTTGAATGAAAATAAATATAATCCCTTCCAAATTTGAAAATCAACAACCATAATTTGTAAATAACTAATTATAAAATCAACCTTACATTATAAGTCCAGAAAATGTATATAAATAGATAGAAAGATGTATATTTACACACACAAACACACAAATATATATATATGTATGTATGTATGTATGTATGTATATATGTATGTATGTATGTATATATATACATCTTTATAAAATCAACTTAAATTGAAAAAAAATATATGTAACTCTTACAATAGAATATCACAACATAGTAAAATAAATACAACCCCATACTATTTTTAAAAAAATAGAGATCCATTGAAAATAAATTATTATGGTATCAAATTTACTAACATTTCTCTTAAAATAAAACAACATAATTCTGAGAAGATATTTTTTATGGAAAAACCCTTACACACGAATATTAAAATATAATTTTAATAAATAAATTCTCTTACATGAATTGCATAAAAATAGCTTATGTTGCTATTTCACACCATCACCCAATTGAGAATTGTCTCGATAAATCCATTATATCATTAATTTAAGGTTTTTATATAAAAAACCTCAACTTTTTATATAGTGAAATAAATATTTATTTAATTGGTTTACCTATGGAGGAGAGGTGATTTTCTAAACATTCAAAAAAATGAAAAAATTAAGATTATTGAGAATGTTGGGGTTTAGAGGTAGACCGTGATGTAAATTGATTCAAAAACCCAATTTTAAAAGACTAAAACATGATATCTAAATGAGTACTCAAGAAAAAAATAGATCATAAACATTATAAAAAT
This sequence comes from Viscum album, assembly GCA_963277665.1. Lineage (NCBI taxonomy): Eukaryota > Viridiplantae > Streptophyta > Magnoliopsida > Santalales > Viscaceae > Viscum > Viscum album. The sequence goes on along the minus strand of OY728152.1, from coordinate 1,520,608,094 downwards.
AGTATACAACAACCGGATCACAAATAACTATTGAAATCATCCAAGAAGGACTCAAAAATGAAATGGAAAATACAGATAAAAAATTGGAACCTATAATGGAAAACATGGGCCTACCTCTCTAGGTAGAAGAAAATATGATACCCTCAGATCAAAATCTTGATGTTTTCTTTGAAAACCCTAACTAAAAGTGAACATCAAGTGTTAGACAATGTTTGAGTAGTCTAAGGTAGTGGTTTTATGTGATTTGAGCTTTGATTTTCCAAGGAGGCGCATCGACAGTAGTTGGGTTCTATGGAAAGATTTAGATATCATGATGGTTTCTCAAATGGTTATGTTTTTAAATATATCGGGATAGTTTTATCCACGCTTAAGAAAAGATAAAGATCCCATTTTCAGTGCTTAAGTAATAGACACTTATAAAGGGCATATTTACTAGCAATTTTTTAGTATTGATAATGGTAAGTGTTTTATCAGTGCTAAAAAAGTTCTCATAAAATCCAAATTTATTTGTACTAATTTTTTAGCAATGATATATATTGATTTTATCAGCGCTATTTTAAGCACTGATAAAGCCTCATCTTTATCAGTGATAACTACTTAAGTGTTGATGACGAATTTATAATTAAAATTATTAATAAAAAAAATTGAAAAAATATATATATAGTTAAAAAATATATATAAATATAAATATAGTAAATATTTTCCTTATTTAAATATAGTTATTATAATGTTATAAATATTTAAATATACTATTAATTATTTGTTATTATATAAATATTTCTTAAAAACAATATTTATTTTGTTATATATATTTATATAATTATATATATATATATAATTAATGAATAAATATATATAATTATTTAAATATATATAATTATTAAATACATATAATTATTTAAATATATATAATTATTTATCTATAATTATTTAAATAATTTTAAAAAACCATATTTATATATTTATCATTATAAATTTATAAATTTATAAATACAGTATGTACATTTATATATACTTTTTTATAAATATTTTTTAAAAAAAATTACAAGTATTTTTTTAACATTATTAATGAATATCTAATTTTATGAACATGCATGTTATAAATGAGTAAAATTGAATAAATTAAAAATAAGTACACTAACAGTATTGAAAAAATAGAAAAGTTTTGTGTATGTGCATTGTATATAAAATTCACTAATTACGTATATGTAAAATCAATATAACATACATTTGATCTATGTAAAATAGAAAATTCAAATGACATTCAATTATATGTCCATTACTCTATGCATTTAGTTAGTATTTTTAATTCATATTAATTTTTAATTATAAACCATTATTCAATTAATATATGAATATTTAATGTAAAGTGCATAAATATGTTGTAATATATAACCATATTTATATACATTAATGTATATCTATCTATTTAATATATAAATTTTTTTAACATTATCAATAATCAGCAAATTAATAAAATGTTTAATATTTATCACAATTTACTTATTTTTATTGATAATTTGTTATTTCATTTTTCATATGTCTATATATTTAGTACATACTATTTATTAGTATTTATAATTTATATATATATATATAATAAATTTATTCATTTTTATCAATAACTATTTAATTATTAAAATATGTAATATTATTTTTAATAAACTCATTTTTTATTTTTTATTGATTTAATAATTTTATTCTATTTAATCAGACCTTTATCGTCACAAAATAAAATTGTAGATAAAGGGTTCCTTTATGAGCACTAGAAAAATAGCACCGATAAAGGATACCCTTTATCATCACTAAAAATAAAGTGTTGATAAAGGGTACCCTTTATCCACACTAAAAATAAAGAGATTTAAATGGAATGCTTTATCAGTGCTAAAAAAGCACCTGTTGGGCAAAAATCCCTCAATGTAACTTTGCAGCATTTTTTGGGTTGATTGTGTTTGTTGACAAAGCAGGTTTCCATGGAGAATTGTCGAGTTCCTGAGAAGTTGTTGACATTCCATGTTGACAATGAACTTTGACAAAGGAAAGGACGATCTGGAGGCGGTACAAAAGAGCAGTACAAGGTGGCGCCGTTTTCCAGTGTTTGCCAAATTTTTGGGCCTAAAAATCGCCAATGGAAAATGGAGTGATATGTTGTTGGCAAAGGTTGAGGAGAGAGAAATGAAGGAGGTGTGCGGAAAAATCAAGCGTGGCGCGCAAAACTAGAGGGTTGCGCGAAATCTTGAAGTGTGGCGCGCAAAACAGCGGGTTGCGCGAAATTGTATTTCGCGCAAAAGATGTTTCAAGGCCGAAAGCTTGAAAAACGGTAAAGGCATGAGGCGCGCGCGATTTTGGAGGCGTGCGCGGAAAATTGAAGTGGCGCGCGAAATAGCGGATGAAGTATTTCGCGCAAGAGGTGTTACGAGGTCTGAAGCTCGTAAAATGGCAAAGGCATGAGGTGCGCGAAATTATGGAGCAGTGCGCGGAAAATGTTTGTGCGTGGAAGATCAAAGCGGATTACGCGCTCAAGGAGGGTTTTTCGCGCGGGGTCGATGTTGCCTATAAATATGAAGTGACCCTCCTCCATTCAGTAGAGTTCAAGACATAGAAAATACCCGAGCTCTGGTGCGCGAAATTGAAGTTTGAAAGGGTGTTGCGCGTAAACTTAAAGTTTGCGCGTAAAGTCGGATTGCGCGAAAAGCAAAGGCTGCGCAGAAAGTTTGAGTTGGCGCGTAAAAGGAAGGGTGCGCGAAAAGTGGATTTCGCGCAAAGGCAGTGAATTGCGCGCAAGACAGTTTCCAGGCTGCGCGTAAAATTTGGAGGTTGCGCGAAAAAGGAATTTCGCGCAAAGCATAGAAATTGCGCGCAAGACACCGTAAGGGTTGCGCGTAAAAATTGAGGTTGCCCGGTACATCCGGTGCAAAGTGAGATTCATCTACGGGTGAAAGTTGAACTTCAAAAGAGCATCTACATACAGAGAAAGATGCATTCCTTCATGGAAATGAAGAGACCTACAGGTCTATAAACTGTGATTGGATTCCCTTCCAAGAGCAGTGAGCTTAGGAAGAGGAAGAAGGTGATCCTCTCCACCGGCAGTGAGCCAGAGAGAGAGAAACAGGGAGTGACCCTTGGGAAAGCAGTGAGCTGACCCTAAACATTGTATAGGCAGTGAGCCTGGGCATAGAAGTGATCTAGCCCGAACATTGTAATCCACAGCTAGTGAAGTTTAGTGGACTTGGTACGACCGGCAACCTGTCGGCGTATGCTCCTTGGACGTAGCCCTTAGCGGTGAACCAAGTAAAATTGTTGTGTCCTGTGCTTGCTTTACTTTTTGTTTATATTGTGCAGCAGGAAAGAGAGAGAAGAGTGTTTTGCTTAACAGCGAAACAAGATCAGAACGGGCTTTAATTTTTAGTTAGTCATACCCTGATTCACCCCCCCCTCTCAGGGTATTCAGCCTAGTGGACCTAACAGCACCGATAAATGGTTAAATTCATCAGTTCTTTCTTCAGCGAGGATAAATATTTTATTTATCAGTGCATTTTTATAAAATTAATAAATACTAGTGATGTTAAACATATATTTGAAGTAGTGGTATTTGTAACAGTAGCATCATCAAAAATAATCCCCTAGATCTTATGCTCCTCATATTACATATTCTAACACTAACAATAATGCATATATGCCAACAAATTAATGAAGAATTTTTGGAATATGTTTGAGCATTAAATTCAATAAAATAATAGTTTGAAATTTTAAAATAAAAAATAGAAGTAAGAGAACTACGACGGTGATTCTTTTGAAGGGTGAAACTGGTAGTGTCTAACTTTAGCGATGACTGAATGTATGGTGGCGAGACATTGGAATGGTGTCTCAATCTAGTAGTTACACGTTGGAATGGTGAAAATTGTTGGTGTTGTATTTCGTAGTGTGTCAGGTTGGTGGTAGGTTCATTCAGTTGTGACTCCACTCTGGCGATAAGTCTTTCTGAAACTTAGCTGAAATTTTATTCTAGTAGTGAGACATAGTTGTCAGTGAGACTTTTCTACACTTTTTCAAATTTCCATCTTAGTAGTGACTCATTTCTGATGGTGACTCATCCTTGGTAGTTTCTCAAGGATATGGTGATACATCCTTGGTTATGATTCATTATTGGTGGAGTCTCATACATAGGAAAAATTCCCCAATCCATCCCATAAAATAAAATGCTAACAAAAAACATGAAACTCATTAATTATAATAATAATCATAATTTTATGTTCATTGAAACAATTAGTTAAACACTAATGATATAGTTGGTGGATAAGCGGTTACATAGAGGTGATTCCTAGGATAAAACATTAGAGTTCAATGATATTGTGCCTATAATAATTCTCATGATAATAGTGGTTCTTGGGATATAGTGATATCATTGGGAATTACTAGGTTTCAATATTCAAATGAAAATAAAAGTACACTATTGAAAAGACTCACAAGTCTTAATATTCTAATATATATATGAGGTTATGGGTGGGTGTATATCTTTGTGAATAGATTTTGGATATTCTGAGGATGGTGGTTGGATCCACTCAATTGATGCTTAAAATACCCCCTATGATTTGGTGGATTCACCCCCATTGGTTTGTCTGAGTAGCCACTCGTGATCAGAACCTAGGAAATAGAATGTGGGATACAAGGATAGTATTCAATTTGATTTTGTGGGTTATTGAAAAATCCATCATACCAAGATGTATATTATTTACTTAGTCATCCCCCTCCAACAAATCACTCATCAGCTTGACATTGTGAACACCTAGTTACTACTATAGGGTTCAATTAGTTGAATTGAGGATGGGGTATTCCTGGTGACTCCCCAAGGACAACTTGTCATTATAACGGAGGTGTGGGAATTATATCCCAATTTAGTGGACATAGGTCCCCCTAAGGTGATTCTATTTCTTGGAGACACACTAACATGGGCCAATGTATGTAGGATGATGGTAATTTATATTCTGAAATTTCATTATTTATGTGGTTTATCAAATCCCACGAACTAAAACAATATATACGAGTCATGTCCTAGACCTTTTTGGTGGTTTCCTACTAATATTTGTACTCCCGCCCAATTCGGGTGACCATGACACTTGGGTACCCGAGATGTCCTCACTATTATTAATATAGGTTGGGAAGTGGCTAGGTATTGCATGACCATTAAAGATAGATTGAAAGGGATTGGAGATTAGTATGTGTCGAGGAACAATGATTATAATAGGGATTATTGTGCACTTTTATTTTAGTATTGTATTTTCATTTGGGATCGTCCCAATGGGCGATCATACTTGTATGATGGTTTGGATTCCATAATACATTTTATATAAGGCCCTTTCCATAAAAATTATATAATATTGAGTTATGTAAAGAATTCACATTGAGGATCTTTTTAGGATTATAATATTATATAAATAGGCCATAACTATTACATTACATCTCAAATATTAAAAAGTAGACACTTCTACTATATCCAAAATTTTCACAATAATAAATATCCTTAAATAAAAAAAAATTATTTTCTTGATAAAAATCGCCTTTAACTCTTCCTTTCTCTAACTCTTCCTTATATGCTATCAAAAACATTTCCAAAACATGGTACAATAATAAAGAGCTCATTAAGGGATATAAAATAAAGAAGGAAAACATTAGTCAATGAATACATACAAATCAATGAAATCATACTTTTTAACTATATAACATATGCTCTTTAACATACCTCATGAAAGCATAATATTTATGAATAACTCATATAAATCAAAAATTAAAAACGTAATTTGAAGAAACTATAAAATACTTACATTGTAGATTTTATAGCTACATAAGGAGTTACATTTGGAATAACCATCACAGTATATTACCTAAATCTCATAAGAGAAACATTAACATTTACCTCCGTCATGTTACCTAATGCATTGGAGTGTTATCTAAAGCTCACCTACTTTTGGTTTATCATGGAACCACCCATATATTTAAACAATTCCCAAGAACCATAACATATTCTTAACACATAAAAAAGCCTAATGTAAAGAAAACATTTCCACATTGAAATCACAATATATCAGTTCAAGATATTGAAATAATAAATGCTTTCTCAAAACCATTTTCAATATCAAAATAAGTAAAAAGGGTATATGTATTTATTTTCTTTTTAAAAATAGTACATCATTTTCTGGAATCCAAATATCCAATAATGCTTGTGGCAGTTGAAATATCATTGTCTCTGCATACGTTAAAAATAAACATTCCATATTTTATTTAGTAAAATACTTGATAAAGTATATTACTTTTAAAAAAAATTGAATTAAATTAAAATAAAAATGTTATAACTATACACCATATAAAATAAAGTTGTGTATAAACAAAAATATGCCTCAATGAAAGGATATTGAGACGAAGTCCCTTACATTGAGTCCAACTTGTCTTGTTCTTTATTTATATACCTGAATAATAAACATAAGTTAATATATAATTTATTAGGATCATTTTTCAAGTTTATTATTCCTTTTATATCACTTATTACCTTGTTATAATAATCATATAATTAATGAATTCCATATCTGTCATTTTGTAGATGTTCGGTACTTGAGTAAAAAATGAACATGTTATAATTACAAACTATCAATGTGGTTAAAATTCAATCATCCCCAGATTATTATTCATGATTTATGTATCATATATATATATATATTATAGTTATTTAGATCCATTATGTATGTATTCAGAATATTCATTAATATTTGCTGATATGAAATGAAATGCACAATTCATGGAGACATTAAGTCGTACGTACAGATGAACACTACTTTTAATTCCTTTTCATATTGAAAGTAATGATAACTAAATGAAAAATATTTTTATAATAATTATAGTATAATATAATATTTTTTATAAATTACATATGTTCATTAATTCCATCCTTTATACGTTCCATTATGGCATGGACGAGTCATATAACTTTGAGGGGGCGGTAGTCCGCACATCTTCAAATTAAATTTTCTTATTTACACATTATAGAAAGTATACACGTATGTTCTAAATGAAAAATAAATAAAAATAGAGATAATATAAATAAAATATATATCTTATATAAATAAATTTCTATCATAATAGAAACCATTAGAGGTGGTAAAGGAAAATTGAACAATCATCGTTTCATGGTGTAGTAGTTCATCGTACAAAGAAGCATTATGTTTGTATCCATTAGATGGAGGTGCGTGTAATTGCAGTTATAATTACTCTCATAAAAACATACTAGTATATTTTTATACTATTTTTGTTATGTAATCAAATAATAATAAGATCATAGGGAGTGGAGAAGAAAAATAAGGGTAGGGAAGTTGAGAGGTAATGTGACCTCTAAATTAGGTAACTTCATTGGATTTGAGCCAAAATGATTTCTTGAATTTACTTATTCCCAAGGTAAAACTCCTAGAATGAAGGTAGGTATGTTGGGAGATTATTTGATCTGATTTATGATGATACAAGTGAATTTATAGGTGTGACTTAGTGGGAAGTGTTGGTGGCCTTTTATAAGAGGATGAAGGGTCACTTTAGGCTGGTCTTGAAATATTATGTTATTATAATTTGATTTTAGGTTTCAAATGCTCCCAAACTAATTTATTAAAAATCAAAGATAATTTTGGGTCTAACACCATGAAACTAATAGGTTTTAAAGATGTTTATGTAACAAAATTAACCTCATTTTTTATCCTTAACTCGTATTTAAAAACATTAACTCTTACCACGTCTTCATCCATTTTCATAATATATGGTAACTATATTTTCTATAAAATGAAAAGAGAACCATAAGTGGATACTTAATGACATTTTTACCATTATATAAGTTATTTGGACGAATATTAGATTTTTAGAACTATTATATCATTTAATAAAATAATTTTTTTTTAAAAACTCATTCATGTTAATTTTGACATTATAAAGTAGTTGATTTTTTGAAATCATAAAAACTAGATTCCTTCAAAACAAAGGCTTTAAATCAAATATAATATGTAAATAAAATTCATAAAATTAATTTATGGCATAAAAATTACAAAATTGGATTTATTTTAATATTTATAATATCATTTATTTGAATCCTTTATTAATGGAGCAATCACCACATCATCATTATATAATAATTAAATTTATTTATATAATGTATAAAAATTAGATATAAAATTTCATGATGTAGAAAATATTTTTATATTTCTAATGAATATTTATAGTCAAATATACAACTTATATAACCCAATATAAATTTTTTTAGTACGAAGATACATGTATATGTTATTTTTCTCTTTTCTTTAAATTAAAAATTATAAAAGGTCACTATTATATCCAAGTGGATCCATGGGGTTCCAAAATCGACACAAGGATTCCCATGGTGGGTCATATCTCATCCAATTTTATTAGGATACATGTTAGGCTAGAATTATATTATTATAATTCTATTTTTTTACCCATATTTACTTGATTTATCCTTAAACCATGGTAAATAAAAATAATTATTGTAGTTACTATTCATAATATCAAAAAATAAAAGGTACTTATTTAATAAATTTGGAAAAACTAATTTCAAATATGGAATCCATTTTTTCAAATTCAAAACTAATAATTTTCATAAAATAATTTAAAATTAATTCCTATTTTTAAACCCAAAAAGTGGTTTCTTTAGAAGTAATAACCATCAAAAAAATTGACATGTGTTTATATCCCATTTCAAGGGGAAATTACTTCCAATACATATATTGGATTGAATAATAAAAATAAATTCTAATTATACTTCAAAAGAAACTAATATTTTAATTTAAATATATAAATAAATTAGAGGAAAAAGCAGTTTTGAATTAAAATGCATTATTTTTCACTATTCATAAAAATATGAGTTTTTTCAGAAAAATACCAAAATTTCATCCAAAGTAAATTTTTATGACCCTATTATAAATAAAAATATTATTTTTTTCAAATAAAACATATAAAAGTGAAGAAAATGGATTTAAAATGGGTTCACCATCAAAATGCAATAAAACTACATTTTAAGAAAAATACATCTTTTATCTGAAAAATTAAATTTGTTCTTCTATCATATCAAGAAAACATATAAGATGAATTTAAAAAATTACATTGAATATATAACATATTTTTTTCATTAAATAAAAATCCATAAATATTGATATGATTTGATAAACACAATTAATCTCATTTAAATTGGTTTTCATAAAAAAACACATCCTTTATATTCAATTGTTTTTTATTTTCATTTCTAAAAAATTTGGTAACCAATGAATCATTATTTAAACATTTTTAAACCATACATAAATATTTCGTTGATACTATTCATTCTGTTCATTCCAATTTCTAGGCATTAAATACCATTTAAAATAATAATATTGTTATTTTATTATTTTTCAGTATAAGTCAATGTTGTGTGCAATGTAAGTTTTCAGAGAAACCCATTGTCACATGTCAAGTAATATATTGGAAAAATATTCCCCTTTGAGGTAAAATTAATATATTTTTCATAAATATTAATAGAAAATAAAAAGTATTATTATATAAATACCTAGGTCATTACATCATTCCCTTCTTTTGGAAATTATGTCCTCACAATTTTAAAATTGGGCTTGGAAACATCATTGAAAATCCCACATCAGAAAAATAGTGAATAAAACTATCACTTTAAAATAAATAAAGAGAAGTACAAAAGTCACCCAAGATAACACATACTAGGATTACATGTATGAAAACAACGATATGGAAGAAAAACTAACCATCACGTTATGATGGGGAGTGATAGAAAACATGATCAGGAGAATGTTAATAATCAAAAAACCATAAACTTTTAATGGTTTAAACGATCATTGATTCCACAATATGAAAATTAAATGTAAAATGTTTTTGTTTTAAGTTAATTTTCATAAATTTGATGAATTTATTTATGACATTGACAAAGAACATAAGGAAATATAGTTACTTTTCTAGTATAGTTTCATCTTTTAATAAATGTTTACCACAAACTCATTATCTCTCCAAACGGTGAGTATTCAAGATTACATGGTCACATAATAAGTGCTAGAATAAACTTCTATAGAATCAAATAGTCCACGAAATACGAACTATACATTTCCCTTGTCTTTAGACATTAACCAAAACCAAAATGGTTAGTACAAGCTCGGATAATCCCTAAAAAGTATAATCCTTTATAAAAAGAAATACTACTCTTAATTTCCAAATTCAACAAAAAATACCCAAAGTTTAACAAATACTTTTAAATATAGAATTATCCTTAAAATTATTCTAAGTAATCCAAACTATTATAGAAATCCATAATTCATAAGGATTTTATCACATTTTATTACATGATAAATCTTAACATTTATCTCCAAATAACATTGACTACCCTTAAAGTCTGATTCTATATAGTAATTAACCTAACCACATATTCTCTATGATATGTTAATCATTTCCATAAGAAATAAAAAACACCATATGTCCAAAATAAAAACAGATATTCTTCCATAATAATATTCCAACCATTACTCAAAAAATTAAATCCTATAGTATTCTATTTTCCTTAGGCACATAGTTTACCCAAAAGAGAGAACTTATTCTAAAATAACATTTATCACCTAATCTCCAAATCATTTTCCAAAACCAAGGATATCCATTTGATAAAACATAAGTTCCCAAAATAAACTTATTCTTGATCTATAAAATCCTTTAAATTAAAAGGATTAGTCATACTAACCAGGGACTTCTCATAGGACACTGGTAGGCGATGATACCTTATTGCCTTTCGGTTTTGGGTTCGATTCCGATGTCCTTTTTGGACACAATGAGTTTTCCCCCATCCGGCGGGTTGTCCTTTTTCAAAAACCATACCACTCTTATAACGTCCTAAAAAATAAGATAATTTCCAAAAAAAACATAATGTTCTTTTTCCACAAAGTTTATATAATACCTTTCATTTTTCATCCCAGAAATTTAATAACCATTAATCACCTCAAAAAAACAAAAGATCATATGAACCCTTAAGTTTATCCATAAGGTACACACAAGAAAGGATAATTATTCCTTGAATAAAATTTTTACATATCAAACGTCAAGGTTACACACACTAGAAAAATTATTCCATAGTAATCCCATCACAAAAATAGAATTAAAAAATTAAAACATTTCATCATCCTATAATCTTCCATAACCCTTGAATCCCTTATATATAAGATTCATACTCATTCAACGTTCTTCACAATCCATTTTCTATGAATTTACACTTTATTTATTAATATATCATTCCTATAGATAGAATATCTTCATCATTTATAATTATCAATACAAATATGCTTCATTATTAATGGATATGAAACTAAATCATACCTTGAATCCATATATCATGATCTTCATTATGTTACCTTTCTCTTTCTGTATGTTGTCCTACTTTTGAAAACAAAACGTTCTCTCCACTTTGGTATTTTCACTTTTCGATAGATTCAGACCAGTTGAGATCTTGAAATCATATGAATAATATACAATGACCCATAAAATTGTTTTAAAAATGAGTATCTATTGGAAAACTCAATCAATTTATTGTAGGTGATTTGAATACTCAAGAATCTTTCAAAATCATTTGAACATGCTATTTCTATAATAGGTATGATGAAATTGTCGGGGGTGGGATTAGAAGGTTGTAAAATATCTCTTTCCTAACATCTTGACAAATGATCCTTAATATGCTAAAAATAATCATCACATAATCATGAAATGAGTTAGAAATTATAATCCTCTATAGGGTAATGATAAAATAAAAATTTTCACATTACCTTAATCCATGAACCTCCTTATATCTCTATTATTCAGTTTTTTATTCAATAATTTTTTTTTACCATAACCTTAAAAATGATTCCATATGATAATAACCCTCTTGTTTATATGGGATCATTTACCTACACCTAAATAACACCCTAGCCTCTAAAGTTATCTAATCCAAACTCTAATACCAACTATAAGGCCCCAACCTTAAATTTTTCTTAATATTGAGATAATTAAGCAATTTAATTTAATTCACATCAAGGATCTTTTCCAGTAGAGAGCTTTAGAGAATTAGGTCATGACTTATACATTACATCTCAAATATTACAAAGTATACACTTCAACACTATCCAAAATTTTCACAATAATAAATCTCCATAAATAAAAAAAGAATTTGTTTCTTGATAAAAATCTTCATGAATTATTCATTCCTCTTACCCTTCCTTATACACTATAAAAAACATTTCAAAAACATGGGATAACCATAAAAATCTTAGTAAGGGATATAAAATAAGGAAAGAAAACACTAGTCCGTGAATACATAACAATCAATGAAACACTAATTTTTACTCATAAAAAAAGATACATAACATACCTCATGAAATCGTAAGATTTATTAATAACTCATAGGAATCATAAATCATAAAGGTAACTTCTGGAATTCATAACATACATACATTGTAGCTTTCACAACTGCATAGGGAGTTACGTTTGGAATACTCGTCATAGTATATTCCCTAAATCTATTAGAATAAACCATAACATTTACCTCCATAAAATTACCCAATGAATTATAGATCTATCTCAGGATCACTCACCCTTTTTAATCACAAAAACACCCATATACGTAAAAAATTCCTAGGAACCATAACATATACATAAAAAAACCAGTATAAAGAAAAGAAAAAAATTTCACATTGCAATCACAATATATCATTTCAAGATATTGACATAATCTATGATTTATCAAAATAATTTTCAATACCAAAACATGTAAAAAGGTTATATAGTATTTATTTTTTTAAAAAAATATTATGTTTTGTTAAGGAAGACAAAAATCAAACAATGCTCGTGGGAGTGGAAAGGTTATTGTCGTTGCGTACGTTAAAAAGATACATTCCTTTAGTCATTTAATAAAAGGCTTAATAAAAAAGATTCCTTTTGGAAACCATTTAATTAATTTAAAATAAAAATGATATATTTATACACCATATGAAATAAGGTCGTGTATAAAAAAATATGCCTCAATGAAAGGGGATTGAGATGAAGTCCCTTACCTTCAGTCTAACTTGTCTTGTTCATTATTTAGCTACCATAATAATAAAAATAAGTTAATTTATAATTTATTCAGAACCCTTTTCAAACTTATTGTTCATTTTATATCAATTATTACCTTGTTTTAAAAATCATCTAATTATTTATGTTCATATAGGTCATTTTGTCGATGTTTGGTACTTGAGTCAAAAATGAACTTGTTATAATTAAAAATTGTCGTTGTGGTAAAAATTTCATCGTAACCAAAATATTATTCATGATTTAAGTATAATAAATTTCCATTATATATGTATTTAGAACCATTAAGTATGTATTTATAATATTCCATAACATTTGGAGATAATAAATGAAATGCACCATTCATGGAGATGGTAAGCCACATGTATGCATGAACGCTACTTTCATTTATTTTACATATTTAACGGAATAAAAACTAAATTATACATAGGTAAATTATAATTAATGAATTATATAATATTTTATATACATTACATCTGTTCATTAACTTTATCCTTCATACTTTCCTTGTATGGAATGATCGAGTCATATCACACTGAAGGGGCGGTAGTCCGCACTTCCTCAAATGAAAATATCACATTTACACATTATTGAAAGCATAAAGGCATGTAGTTAATTAAAAATACATAATAAAAGATACAATATTAATATTATATATATAATATATAAATAAAGTGTCATCATAATGGCCACCATGAGAGGTGGAAGAAGAAAATTGAACAATCATCATTTCATGAGGTAGTAGTTCTCCGTACACAGAAATTGTATGTTCGTATCCATTAGATGGATGTTTTTTAAGTTTAGTTCGAATAATTCACATAAAAAATCCTAGTATATTTTGGATAATTTTTTTATGTAATCAAAGAAAAAGAATATCATTGGGAGTGTAGATGGAAAATGATCGAAAGGAATATGAGAGAAGACGTTACCTCTAAATTAGGTAACATATTTTAGATTTGATCCAAAAAGGATTTCTTGAATTGCCTTATTACAAAGTTAATTATTATAGGAATAAGGGAGGTATTTTGGGAGCTTATTTGATCATTATTTGGATAATACAATGGGTTTGAGAGTTGTTATTAATTTGGTAGAGGTGGGGCCTTTTATAAGAGAGAGGAGGGGCACTTTAGGAAGGTCTTTAAATATTTTGTCACCATAAATTTATATTCGGTTTCAAATGGACCCAAAAACATTTGTTTCAAATATAATATACTTTTGGGTAGAAACACTCTCAACCAATAGGTTTTAGAAAAGTTTAGGTCATAAAATCAACTTTATCTTTTAGCATTAACCTGTAGTTAAAAACGTCAACTCTTACCATGTCTTCTTTCATTTTCAAAATATATGGTAACTATATTTTCTATTAAAATCCGAGAGAACAATAAGTGCATAATTAATGACATTTTTTAAATTATATAAGTCAGTATGAAGAATATTAGATTTTCATCACTATTATATCATTTAATAAAATAGTATTTTTGTTTTAAAAACTCATTTATGTCAATTTTTCACAATAAAGTAATCGATTTTTTTAAAGTCATAAAAATTGGATTCCTTAAAACCAAAGGAATTAAATCGATAAAAATATGTCAATATAATTCATAAAATTTATGTATGGCATCAATATAACCAAATTTAATTTATTTTAATATTTATAATATCATTTATTTGAATCCTTTATTAAATAAGCCATCACCACATCATCATTTTGTCATAATTAATTTTATTCATTTAATGTACAAAGATTATAAATAAAATATCATTATGTAGAATTTTTTTTTTAATTTTATAATTAATATTTTTAGTCAAATAGGTAACTTATATAACCCCATATAAAAAATTTAGTAAGAAGATACATGTATAAGTTATTTTTCTATTTTTATTAAATTAAAAATTATAAAAGGTCACTATCAAATCCAAATGGATCCATGGTGTCCAAAATCAACCCAAGGATGCCCATGGTTTGAAATATCTCATACAATTGGATTATGACATGTTTTAAGGTAGTTTTATATTATTATAATATTATTTTTACCCTTATTTACCTGATTCACCCTTCAACCACGGTAAATAAAAACAATTACTGAAGTTACAATTAATAATATAAAAAATAAAAGGTACCTATTTAACTAATTTATAACAACTGATTACAAATATGGAATAAATTTTTCAAAATTCAAAACACAAAAATTTTCATAAATTAATCTAAAATTAATTCTCGTTAAACAAAAAAATCGGGGTTTTAAGAAGTAATTTCTATAAAAAATATTGACATGTGTTTATATCCAATTTAAATGGGAAATTACTTCCAATAACATAATAATGATTAAATAATAATAATATACTTTAATTAAAATTTAACATATCCTAATAATATAATCTAATTATATAAATAAATTAGACAAAAAAGAGGTTTGGAATTGAAATGAAGTATTTTTCTCTATTTATAAAAATATGAGTTTTATCAAAAAATTACCAAAATTTCATCCGAAGTAAATTTTTATGTCTCTATTATAAATAAAAAGTTTATTTTGTCCAATAAAACATATAATAGTGAGAAAAATAGATTTAAAAAGGTTCCATCATCAAGAGGCAATAAAACTGCATTTTAAGAAAAACACATCTTTTATCCAAAAATTGATTTTGTTCTTATATCATATCTAGAAAACATATAAGATGAATTTAAAAAAATACATTGAATATATAACATATATTTTTATTAAATAAAAAACTATAAATACTGATATGAATTTTTAAACACAATTATTCTCATTTAAATAAGATTTCATAAGAACACATCTTTTATATTAAATTGTTTTTTCTTTTCATTTATAATAAATTTGGTAACCAATGAATCATTATTTAAACATGTTTAAACGATAATTCAAAATCTAGGATATACTATTCATTCTAGCTATTCCAATGGCAAGGCGTTAAATACCATTTAAAATAATAATAATAATATTTTATTATTTTTCAGTGGAAGTCAATGTTGTGTGAAACTTACGATTTTAGAGAAACCAATTATTGCATGTCGAGTACGCTAATGGAAAAATCTTACACATTAAGGTCAAAATTAATATCATTTTCATAAATATTAATAGAAAATGAAATGTATTATTCTATAAATACCTAGGTCATTACATCATTCCCCCCTTTGGGAAATTACGTCCTCGTAATTTTAAAATTAGGCTTGGAAACCTCCTTTAAAATCCCACATCAGAAAAATAGTCATTAAAACTATCACTTTAAAATAAATAAAGATAAATACAATGGTCACCCAATATAACACATACTAGGATTACATGTAGTAAAACATGGATATGGAAGAAAAACTAACCATCATGTTATGATAGAGAGTGATAGAAAACATGACTAGGAGGAAGTTAATAACTATAAAACCATAAACTTGTGATGGGTTAAACAATATTTGATTCACCAATAGGAAAATTAAATGGAATAAATTTTAGTTTTATGTTACTTTTCATGTAGTTGAGGAATTAATTTGTGAGAGTGACAATGAAAATAAGTAAATATAGTTACTTTTCATGTATTTTTCCATCATTTAATAAATTTCTACCACAAACTCATTATCACTTCAAACAATGAGTATTCAAGAAGACTTGGTCACATAAGAAGTGATAGAATAATCTTATAGAGAATCACATATTCCATAGAAGATGAACTCTATTTTTTCCTAGTCTTTAGACAATAACCAAAACTAAAATGGTTAGTACCATATCAAATAATCCCAAAGATGTATAATCCTTTATAAAAATAAATACTACTCTAAATATCCAAAATACAATAAACAATACCCAATGTTTAACAAAGGTTATTCAATACATAATTATCTGCAAAATTATTCAAAATAATCCAAGCTACTATTGAAACACAAAATTCATAAGTATTTTATCATATAGTCATCCATGAAAAATCATAACATTTATCTCCAAATAAAATTGACTACACATAAAGTCTCATACTAAAATGTAATTAACCTAGTCAAATATTCTCTATGATAGGTTAATCATTTCCATAAATAACCCAAATTACCATATGTCCCCAATGAAAACATAGATTCTTCCAAAATAATATTTCAACCATTACTCCACAAATGAAATCCTATAGTATTCTTTATTTATTAGGCATATGGTTTTCCCAAAAGAGATAACTTCTTCTAAAATAACATTTATCACCTAATATCTATTTCATTTTCCAATACTAATGACATCCATTTGATAAAACATTAGTTCCCAAAAATCAACATATTCTTGACCCATAAAACCATTTAACTAAATAAGATTAGTTATACTAACCAAGGACTATGCGTAGTCCAGTGGTAGGCGATATGCCCTTATCGCCCTTCCTTTGTGGGTTCGATACCCATGGCCTTTCCAAACACAATAATTTTCACCCAACCTATGAGTTATCCTTTTTCAAAAACCATATCATTCTTATTACATTCTAAAAAATAAGATAATTTCCAAAAAAATAACCATAACCTTCTTTATCCTCAAAGGTTATCTAATACCTTTTATTTTTCATCCCAAAATGTAATAACCCTTAATCACCTCAAAAAAACAAAATATCTTATGAAACCTTAAGTTTATCCATTATATACACAGAAAAAAAGATAATTATTCCTTGAATAACATTTTTACATATCAAACTTCACGTTTACACACACTAGAAAAAGTATTCCAAAGTAATCCCATCATGAAAAGAGAATTAATACTTTTAAACATTTTATCATCCAACAATCTACCATAACTCTTGAATCCTTTATATGTAGGCTTCAAACGCATTCATCTTTCTTCATAATTCTTTAAATATGCATTTCCACTTTTTTTCTTAATACATATTTCCTGTATATAAAATATCCTCATCATTTATAAATTTCAATCCAAATATTACTCAATCTTTATATATAAGAAAATAAATCATACCTTGAATCCATATATCATGATATTTAGGATGTTCCCTTTCTCTTTTGGGATGTTTTCATACTTTAAAAAAATAAATGTTCTCTCCACTTTTGTAATTTCACTTTTCGAAAGAGTTGGTGAATTTTAGATCTTGAAATCATATGAAAAGGATACCATGACCAATAAAATTGCTTCAGAAATGAGTAAGTGTGAGAAAACTCAAAAAATTTCTTGTAGGTTATTTGAATACTCAAGAATCTGTCAAAATCATTCGAAAAATATTTTTCCACAATAGTGATGATCAAATTTTCGAGTAGGTATAAAAAGGTTTTGCAATATCTATTTCCTTATATCTTGAAAAATGATCCTTAATCTGTGAAAATTAATCATCACATAATCATAAAACTAATTTGAAATAATAATCCTCTATATGGTAAAGATAAAATAATTTTTTTTAAATTACTCTAATCCATCAACCTTTTTATATCTCCATTATTCCTTATTTTATTTAATAAACCTAATTTACCATAACCTTTCAAATGTTTCCGTATGATAATAACCCTCTAGTTCATATGTTATCCTTTAGCTACACCCATATAACACCATTACCTATAAAGTTATCTAAACATACCTCTAATACCAATTATAAGGCCCCAACCGGAAATGTTTTTTAATTTTGAGATAATTGAACAACTTAATTTAATTCACTTCAAGGATATTTTCAGTAATAGAGATTTAGATAATTAGGTCATAACTTATATATTACATCTCAAATATTACAAATTAGACACTTCTACTATCTCCAATTTTTTCACAATAATAAATCTCTTTAAAAAAGATTTTTTTATTGATAAAAATATTCTTGAATTATTCCTTCCTCTTACCCTTCCTTATACCCTATTTAAAACATTTCAAAAACATGGGATATGAATAAAAATTTCAATAAGAGATAAAAAATAAGGAATCAAAACATTAGTCCATGAATACCTAAAAATCAATGAAATCCTAAATTTTACTCATAAAACATATGATCTTTAACATGCCTCATGAAATCATAAGTTTTATGAATAACACATAATAATCCTAAATCATAAAGGTAACCTGTCGAATCCCTAACATACGTACATTTTAGTTTTCACAAATACATATGGAGTTACATTTGGAATACTCATCGTAGTATATTCCATAAATATATTAGAATAATCCATAATTTTTACCTCCATCTTGTTACCCAACGCATTGGAGAGATATCTTGTTCTCAATCACCCTTTAATTATCACAAAAATAACCATATATGTAAAAAAAATTCCCCAGAACCATAACATATTCATAAAACATAAACCAAGCATAAAATTTAGAAAACATTTCCATATTCCAATCACAGTATATCTTTTCAAGATATTGACACAATAAATTATTTCTCAAAA
Organism: Viscum album; assembly: GCA_963277665.1. NCBI lineage: Eukaryota > Viridiplantae > Streptophyta > Magnoliopsida > Santalales > Viscaceae > Viscum > Viscum album. The sequence goes on along the minus strand of OY728152.1, from coordinate 1,520,588,614 downwards.
AACAAATTCAATACCAAAATACGTAAAATGGGTATATGGTATTTCTTTTACTTTTAAAAATATTATGACTTGTTTAGGAATTCAAATATCAAACAATGCTAGCTATGGTGGAAAGGTCGTTGTCACCACATATGTTAAAAATAAACATTAATTTTGTCATTTAGTAAAACACTTCATAAAAAAGATTCCTTTTGAAAATCATTAAATTAATTTAAAATAAAAAAGATATAATTATACACCATATTAAATAAGGTTGTGTAAAAAAATGTGCCTCAATGGAAGGATATTGAGATGATGTCCCTTACCTTGATTTCAACTTGTCTTGTTCATTCTTTATCTACCTGAATAATAAACATTAGTTAATTTATAATTTCTTCAAATTATTTTTCAAGATTATTATTCCTTTTATATCACTTGTTACCTTGTTTTAACAATCATTTAATTATTCACATTCATATCGGTTGTTTTTTCGATGTTCGGTACATGTGTCCAAAATGAACTTGTTATAATTAAAAATTGTCATTATGGTCAAAATTCAATCATCACCAAAATGTTATTCATGATTTAAGTATCATATATATTTTTTTTATATGTATTTACATCCATTAATTATGTATTTATAATTTTCCATAACATTTGCATTTAATAAACGAAATGCACTGTTCATGGAGATGGTAAGCCGCACGTATGCATAAACACCACTTTCATTTATTTTTCATATTTAATGAAATGGAAACTAAATGATACATAGATATATTATAATTATATTATAATATAATATTTTATATACATTACATATGTTCATTAACTTCATCCTTTATACATTTTATGTATGGCAATATTGAGTCATATCACTTTGAGGGGGTGGTAGTTTGAACTTCCTCAAATGAAATTATCGTATTTACAAATTATGAAATGAATAAAGGTTTTTTGTAAATAAAAAAAATAATAGAGACATTATAAATATCATATCTATCATATATAAATAATTTTACATCATAATTTCCACCATGAGAGTTGGTAGGGGAAAATTGAATAAGCATCGTTTCGTGAGGCAATAGATCATCGTACACAGAAACTATTTATTCATATCCATTAGATGGAGGTGTGTGTATGTGTAGCTATTAAACATATCGTAAAAGAACACTAGTATATTTAGGATAATTTTTTTGTTATGTAATAAAATAATAAGAAGATCATAGGGAGTGTAGAAGGAAAATGATGGAATGGATCATGAGAGACGATGTTACCTCTAAATCAGATAACTTATTTTGATTCGAGCCAAAAAGGATTTCTTGAAGTCCCTTATTCCCAAGTTAATGATTCTAGAAATAAGGGAGGGATGTTGGGAGATTATGTGAGCATAAGATGGATGATCCAAGGGGCTTGAGAGGTTTTATTAAGTGGTTAGAGGTGGAGGCCTTTTATAAGAGGGAGGAGGGGCATGTTAGGAAGGTCTGGAAATATTGTTTTATTATACATTTATTATCAGTTTCAAAGTGTCCCAACCTCATTTATTTCAAATATAATATACCATTGGGTAGAAAAACTCTCAACCGATAGTTTTTACACAAATTTAGGTCACAAAATTAACCTTACCTTTTAGCTTTAACCCATATTTAAAAACATTAACACTAATCATGTCTTTCTGAAATTTCATAATATATGGTAACTATATTTACTATAAAATGAAAAGAGAACAAAAATTGGATAATTAATGAAATTTTTAACATTATATAATTCATTTGGTTGAATATTATATTTTTATGACTATTATATCATTTAATAAAATAGTATTTGTTTTAAAAACTCCTTTATGTGAATTTTGACACTATAAAGTAATTGATTTTATTAAAGTCATAACAACTTTATTACTTCAAAACCAAAGTCATTAAATAAAATATAATATTTAAATATCATAACAAAATTCATGTATGGCATCGAGATTACAAAAATTCTTTTATTTTAACATTTATAATATCATTTTTGAATCCTTTATTAATGAAGAAATCACTACATCAGAATTATGTCATAATTAAATTAATTTATAATAATTATAAATAAAATATAAAAATGTGGGAAATATTTTAATATTTCTAATTACTATTTATAATCGAATATATCACTTATATATCCCTAAATAAAAAATATAATAAGAAGATACATGTTTATGTTAATTTTCTCTTTTCATTAAATTAAAAATTATAAAAGGTCACCATCACATCCCAGTGGATCCATCAGTTCCTAAAAAAGTCCCATGGATTCCAATGGTCATACATATCACATAAAATAGGATTAGGACCCGTGCTAGGGTAATTTTATATTATTATAATTTTATTTGTGTACCCTTTTTTACTTGATTTATTCTTTAAGCATGGTAAATAAAAATAATTACTTAAGTTACTATTCATAATATCCAAAACAATGTACCTGTTTAAAAAAAATTTACCTCCTGATTACCAATATGGAATCTATTTTTCCAAATTTAAAACACATAATTTACAGAAATTAATTTAAAATCAGTTTCTATTGTCAAAACCAAAAATTTGGGTGTTAAGAAGTAATAACTATCAAAATATCAACATGTGTTTATGTCAAATATCAATGGGAAATTAGTTATGATGAACTAAATTGGATTAAATGATAAAAATTTATTCCAATAAAACTTTAAACCCAATTAAAAATATAATATAACTTTCTAAATAAATTATATGAAAAGGTAGTTTTGAATTAAAATGTAGTATATTTCATTATTCATAAAAATATGAATTTTATGAAAAAAATATCAAATTTTGATCCTAAGTAAATTTTTATGTCCCTATTCTGAAGAAGAAGTTTATTTTTTCAAATATAAAATATAAAATTTATAAAAACTAGATTTATAAAGGGTTCTCCATCTTAAGGAGGTAAAACTAAATTTTATGAAAACTACTTCTTTTATTTGAAAAATTGAATTTGTTATTATATCACATCTAGAAAACAAATAATATTAGTTTAAAACAATACATTGAATAAATAACATATATTTTTCATTAAATAAAAATCCATAAATATTTATATGATTTTATAAACACAATTATTCTCATTTAAATTGGTTTTCATAAAAACAAATCATTTATATTAAATAGTTTTTTGTTTTTATTTCTAATAAATTTGGTAACCAATTAATCATTATTTAAACATGGGTAAACTATAAATTAAAATTCAGTTGATCCTATTAATTCTGGCCATTTCAATGGTTTGGTGTTAACTACCATTTATAATAATAATAATATTACTGTATTATTTTTTGTATAACTCAATGTTGTTTGCAACATAATATTTTAGAGAAACCCATTAATTAGTGTTGAGCCTGATATTAAAAAAAGATTAAATTTTAATGTAAAATTATATCTTATTCATAAATATTAATAGAAAAAATGGTATTATTCTATAAATACTAGGGTAGTTAAATTTTATATTGATTATTGTTTATTTCATCCAGCTATTTGTTTATTTTTTACTATGGATGATGTTTTGTTATTGGTTTATTATTGACAAATCTAATACTGGGGGTATAGATTCTCCATGATACCTCTATATACCCCCACGACTTTTCAGTATACTCACTTGTTCATAGATATGTTCCTATGGTCAAGTATAGTATAGATTTAATTTCTATTAAAAATGATTTGGGTGGGGGTATTAAAAATTTCACATAGAAGAACAATCAATTTTTGATAAAAACGTTATTTATATATAGGATATTGAATATATAATTAAATTAAATTATAAATTATTAGATTTTAGGGATCCAACTTCAATAGACTCTCGCATGTAGTAAATCAAACTACTAATGGAAATTAGTAAGCTAGATCTTGTGTGATATTAAAGCTTATTTTGAGAGAAGGATTAGTCCAACATGTATATGACCTCCATGTTCTCTTCTATGGAAATTGTACTTATTGGTTCCTTACCTTCTATAAAAAAATCCCTCAAGAGATGTTGCTTCATAATTATGTACTTCATCCATGGATATGACATTGACTCTGTAGAAAGAGCCACTATTATAGTGTTATCACAATAAGTGTGATAATATTTTTACTACTAGGGACCTCATTATGCTCATAAGTGATTTTTTATATCAGAGATAATTTATTATATGAATTATAAGAATTATTAAATTTAGGATTTTTTATAAAATTAGTTACCATGAGCTTCTTTGAGATCTTCCATCACCAAAATCCTTAATTAATCCATAATACATATCCTGGTTGTTATTATAGATCATCTTGAACTTTTTAAAAAATGTCATCATTATATTACCAGATTACTAGATCCTTACCTACTCAATAAATTTGGAATATTTCCATAGTACACCTAAAATACATTAGGATTGTTTGTAAAACCATTCGATGGTTGTTTCCAAGGACTTATAGATATTTACCTACAATGATTGAGTTCTATGAAACATCAATCCCAGTGCATAGAATAACATACAAGAATAAACCTATCACTAAAACACATGTGATATTTTTCATAATTATCTCTCCTTATGTGTATGAGGGCATATTTTATTAGAAATATTTTTTCCATTTAATATTGTTAAAAATCCCTTCTTGTATTGTTCAATACTAAATATCATTAATATCTTGTCAATATATATACCTTGACTTAGTCCAATCATACTCTTGGATCTATCAAGATGGATCTTCATCTAAATAATTTATGCTACTTCACTTATTTCCTTCATAGAGAATCATGTGTTCAACCACATTTTAACATTCTAGAAGACTAATATCTCATTTTCAATCATTAATATGTAATCTATATATAAAAGTAGAAAAATGAATACACTCCCACAAAACCAATTGTAGAAAAAATTCTCATGTTCACTCTTTATAAACCCAAATTAACTTATAGATTCTATAAATAAATTGTCTCCTGATTTGGATGCTTGCTTCAACCTATAAATGGGTTTCTTCAATTTTTTTACCTTATTTGGATCCTAAAAAGTCACAAAACCTTATTTTTGGGCAATATAAAAATTCGTCAAAAGGCTCCGATTAGGAAATAAATTTTTACATACATTTAAAAAACTCATTATCATGGTATATTTACATGGAGAATAGAATTCTAATGAATTTCAACATTTAAAATAGTGAAAATGTTTCTTCATATTCAATGTCCCGACTCTTTTTAAAAAAATTTACAACTATCCTAGATTTATAAATATTGAATATACCTTTCTTATTTGGTTTATTCTTCAAAATCCATTTGAAACTTGTTGGATTTACATCCACTATAGGATCTACCATAATCCATTCATGGTTTTTGTATATGGAATCAATATTATAATTCATGGCCTCTTTCCATATTGTAGCTTCTTTGACACATAATACTTACTTGTACAACATTAATTCAATATTATCAACTATTAATTCATACCCATACTTTAAAATTATAAAAAAATTATCCCTCTAGTTACTTAACCTCTTTGATTATCATATGTAATATTTATGTCTCTCAATCAGCCTCTTACAAATGGTTTGTGTAACATTTTCATATTAAAACTCTAATATCTTGAGCCCCGAATTCAATGAAGACATTATTTATCCTACAATCCCATTTTATATGTGATTCTTCACAAGGAATAATGATTTTCTATCTACTATTAACTTCTTTTGTAAGTTTTCTCATATGTATTACCATTTAGTTTCCATAATAAGTCTTATAAAGAAACACTTACTACCTTGAGGTAAATGTTTACAACCAAAGATAGGACTAAAAATGCTTTACATCTCTAAAAATGTCTATGTGAAAAAATTGGTTTATTTTCAATACATAATTCAAATGGAACTCAATTTATATCATTAATTGGGACTCAGTTTAGAGAGTGTGTTTCTATCTATAATGTGCATCCCCAAAAGTATAATAAAATATTTCATGAATATTAATTGTTCTCACCATGTCTAAAAAAATGTGGTTTATCTTTTTCACATAAACCATTCCAATGTGGTGTGTAAGGAGATTTCAATGGGATAATATTGAAAAATCCCATTAATAATAAGTAAAATCTTTATTACTATATTCTCTACGATGATGTGAGTTGAGTTTATTTTTTCTTCTTACTAATTTGATTCTCAAATTCATTCTTATAATCCTCGAATTTCATAAATAAATCTAGATTTTTAACTCAATAGGTAGAAACATCCATATAATCTGATGTTATAAATAAGATATTTAAAGTATGATAATACACTCAATTCATCAACTAGAAATGATCTACACACATTTGTATAATCATATTAAAGAAGATATATGGCCCATTCACTATTTCCACTAAAGACAACTTTGGATAATTTAACATGTAATGAATCATTACATATACCAAGTGGTCTTAGTTTTAAAATTTTAAATACCTAGCTTGATATAGTTCTTCTAGAAATTGTCTATTTAATGAACTAGACATGATTCCATATTTGGATGTTATATGAGTTATTTTAACTACATTAATTATCAATTTCCAATAATTGGATTTCATATTCCAATACATAAGGATAATTATTTAGATGTAACATAACATAACATAATCTATTATTGTAAAATTAGTAGTTTTTATTCTTAGAATTGAAAATAAAATCATATATATTGGTACTGAATATAGATTTTCTGGGAAATGAATGACACATAATAGTAGTTCCTTAAAAAAATATCAGTGCTATTAGAAACATGATATGGATGTTTTTTATAGCCACCAAAATTTCTATTTTCCCATTAACATATCATATATCAACCTCAACCCAAGAAACTCTTCTAAATCAACTTGGTTCGGGTAATTGGATACGAATGTGAGCACTATAATAGTTATCAAATACCAAATTTATAGAAATATAAATATTTATCTTGATAATTATTTCACAAAAAATATTTGTGTTTCTTCTTAAACATAGTGTAAATATTATTCTAGTTTCCCTTATTTCCACATCCAAAACAAACAATATCTTTCTCCCTTTCTTTCCCCTTGATCTTCGTCTTCTTGGATGGGTGGCTCAAAGGAGTTTTATACATAAAGTTATTATTGGATCTCTTCACCTTACATTTCCTCGTATTCATCATAAGGAAAGAATTCTTCTCAAACTTATTTTATATATCAAACGATATAGTAAAGTAATGAGATCATGGAGATACTTCTAAATGTTGTTCATATTTAAATTAAAAAAATATTGAGACTCTCCGAGGGAGTGAGGAAATTTTGATATAAATTCAAAATTTCCTTAGGAAACATAAACCCTAGAATGTCAATATGCATAATATAATCAATCATCTTGACTATATGAGATCATGATATTGAACCCCCTCTAATTTTCCATGTAAAGAGTGCTTTATAAATATCATATTGCTCATGTCTAACTCTTTCCTATTTGTGATCATAGAGTTGGTTGAACATGGAATATGAATTCATATTTTCATGAGGCATTTTGAGATCACTATAAATGGATGATGAATTCAAACATTGTATTTTATGTTCATCATCCTTGTGTTTCAAATAGAGATAAACTTCTTCCTCCCTAACTCCATTAGTATGCAGATTAGAAACTAGGGAATCTATCATGTAATTCTTTTGATCATGGAATAATGAAATACACAAGGTCCTACTACACTTATAAAAGTTATTTCTAGTAATAATATTGTTTTTACCCACTATATATCATAAGGATATGGAGGTTAATAAAATTTCCAATCTTAAATATCAAAATAAAAGATTAGTTAAGTACATTATCCTGATTAAAAAAATTTGAGATTAAATATTTATAATTATTTCATTTTTCTTCAATTATTTTATCATGTCTATTTAAACCAGACTATTATACATAGAATTTACTATAAAATTGATATTACAGTGAAAATTATATAAATTTTCCTTCTCATAATCTTGATTTTGGAAAGGAAAATAATTTTATGGTATATAGATAAATGGTCTTTCCAATTTCTAACTCACAAATCCAAGATTTGTTGGGTGGACTCCCCCATTCGAAAATACCTAACTTCGATTTTCTCAACACTAGACTCTATATTTCACCATGTCTTTCTTTTAGAGTAAATATTTGATGCTAACATTGTAAAGTTAATCCCAAACCCTAGTTTTAATTCCACATTAACTGAAATTACCATGGCCCTGTATGGAAAATTACTTTGAACTATGGTTTGATTCATCACTAAATTAATTAAATAATTTTTACTTATTATTTACAAGAGATATTTTATTTATAATTCATAAATTTTCTTATTTTATCCCTTCATGTATTATTCATATTATAGATACTTTAAATAATCAATTAACCATTTATTTCATAAAAAAATTTACAAACAATTTATTTATCTTTAATATCTTATTGTCGTATTTTATGTCATTGAATTTATTTTGGTTCTTATGATCAATGCTCTGAGATCTAGTTCCATAAATAGAAAATTTAAATACTTTTTTTATAACAACAGTATAAGACTAGATATAACTATCCCTAATTACAAAATTAATAATTCATAATTCATATTTTATATGTGAAGGATATATTTAGGTTGAGTTCATTAGAGGGAAGGTACAAGAAATTAATTGATAAATCCCATTTTCTTTGTTTTAAATAGAAAATTTACGTATTATATAAAAAACTACTTAATTCGTAATGAGTCATCAATGTATCCTATAAAATATTTAACATGTATTATCCTAATAATCATGTAACATTTACTAATTTTCTTTATATACTTGGTAAATAGAAACATAAGAATTGTTTAGATCACGATATTAGTTAGGGAAATGTAAAACTGAGGCAATCATGGCATAAACATGGTATAAACATAATGGTAGGAGTAAATAAACAACATAAATCCATAATTATCTGTAAATTAATCATGATATTTCCATGATAATAAATGAAAAAATGTGTATCATTAATACTAATATAATACTGATGGAATGAAATATGACCAACATCAAATATCTGTTATCAAGGCCTTGTGACAAGAACTTACTTATCATCAAGACTATAGTCAATACATCTGTCAAAATTGGACACGCAAACACTAAATACCCAAATCTTGTTTGTCTCATGATACATTTAGCTGAATCACAAGGATATATAATTTTAATCCCTACACGCCACCTGATTAATTCCAATGGATTCACCATAAGAGTCACCAAGATGTTTCATTACATTACAATGGTAAAATATTATTGAATCAAACTTGGTTATCCGTATAATGAGAAAAATGGAAATCAATATATAACCAACCTATACTCGTAGTCAATAATCATCAATAACATTAGTCATTTTTCTCATATCAATAAAAAGTATAACATGATCATGAAACATCCTAAGAAATAAGGTGGATAGTAAAATAATACCCCAGGAAATTTACCATACTCATCCATATTAGAATAATAACATTCATAATTCCAATACTTCCCCCCTTGTTAATAGATTAATGTTCTATCTGGGTGAACATCATCCAATGTAGATTATGTAAAAGTGATCTTCACACCATATATAGCGTTGAGTATATGGATAATTAAAAACATGAATTATATGATCATAATCAATACATAGGAAGAGGGTTGATGGTATTTAAATAACTTATCCCCAATGTGACCATGTAATCCTATACCTATATTGATATAGATGAAAAAAGTTCCAGGAAAAGAATATTGGATGACACCACCCCACAGGTGATTATGAATTGGATTTTTTGGTATCATGAGTTCATTCCACAAATATATATATATATATATATTAGTATAAATAGGGAAACATGATCCTTAATAGGGTACATCAATTTCAAAATGAAAAGGCAAATGGAATTGAAAACATAAAAGTGATTTTTTAAACATTGACATAAAATAAAATTTTATTGGTCACATGGAAAATTATTTTCCAAAATGTGAAGTTAAAACACATTGGAATATTTTTATTTTTAAATAATATATACTAATATATCCTTGAAAATGTAGTATTTTTTTTAGAAATGTGGATCTAAAATATTTGATTATTAGAGGGAAATATTTAATATTTAAAATTATCATTATTGAAAACTCGCATTATAAAAAGAGTAACAAATAAATCAATGAATTAAAATAACATTTTACCAAATAGGGTAATAAAATTAAATATAGTAATTATTTTAATGGGGGAGAACCCAATCATGTGATAATAATGTTCAAGATGAAAAATATAACTCAAAGAAAAATATTTTATTTTCCATTATAACTTATGGGAAATATATCTCAGGAAGTGAAAAATACTTTTCAAAGGGATTATGTGGTAAGAATGTATATCCCAAAAAAGAAACGATATTATACATAATAATAAAATCTAATGGTTGAATGTGAAAAACATATAACTTATATCGATTAATTTTAACTCATTGAATGAAAGTTGAGTTACCCAAAAACCAAAAAAACAAGGGAAACAACTGGATCAATACACAATTGAACAAGGGAATATGTTATGGATAGTAAATCCCATGAAATATAAGGAATATGAAAAAAATAAATTAATGGGTCCTAAATATACCATACTAAGGATTCATGGTGCACAATATGTATTATGAATAAATGAATTAGAATTGAGACAAAAAACCTAATGGGTTGAGTAACTATTTAATAAAAACATATTAAAATAGTATATGTGTAATTTAACTTAATATATCATGAATAAAATATAAATCTTGATATTATTTCTCAAATTGGTCGTATATACATCACATAAATGAAATTATGTGCAAAATACCAAGCATATCTCAAAGTGATGAATTGGTGATGAAAACCCTTAACATTTGCTCCCAACTTCCACGAACGTACTTCACACTCAAGAATAAAAAAGAGGAGATGTTTTAATAACTTAATTAATAACATTACTCATATCAATTTGCATTTAAACTCTTCATAACTAGACATTCTCTATATGAATTCTTCTTATTGTTCACATCGAGTGTTTATAGTTTTGGTAGTTTATACTTGTTTTATAATAGTGGATTATATTTTTATTATTCTATAAAATATCATTATTACTATATAATAAAAAAAAATTCTATATATTATTTACATATATTTATTATTTTTAAAAATACATTCATGAGTGTGCATGTATTTAACCATGAAGATGAATTCGATGACAACCATGTTTTAGTGATTCATGATGATCGATGTGTGTATAATTAATTAATTAATTGAATATTGATATATAATGTCAAAATAAAATAATTATGTAGAAATTTATACCATATTATATCATTAATTATTCTCCCATATTCATCAATTATTTAAATTCATGGTATTTTTCAATTAGGTGGTTAATCCCACCCAAACATGAACATACCCTGATTTAATGAATGATTATGAGGTGTATTTATTTTAATATACTTATACATGAAGCATAATGATATAATTTAATTATTATTAGATATATATATCATAATTTTAAAGAATTATAAATATTATATAATTTATAAAAGTCATTACATAGAAAGAAGTTATCATTTTTCTTATAATTCACTCATTTTAAATGATTGAATTGACTATAATCAATGGTTGATAATATAATTAATAGGATCATAAATTTTACATGCCTAAATGATAGAGATATCATAAAAATATTATTCATACTTAAATATCATTCCCATATCTATCCTTGTAAGGTAGTTATGGAAAATGAAACATGTTACATCATGGAGGTGGTTGTTCTCCAACGCACAATCATTAATTTTGTTTTTATTAATAGATGTGGTATATGAATAAAAAATTATAATAACTTTAATATAGAAAAATAAATTCATCTAAATGATACTAATATAATTAAATTATTGTTTAATGAATAAATTTTAAATGATATAATTGATGAGATAAGCTAAGTAGTTCATAATTTTCACGACAGGGACTTGAATTTTTAATGAAAGTCTCCTTGAAATTGAAGGTCTTAGTAAAACTATGAGTGAACAGAGTATTATGTCCATGGGATAGGGATATATGGAGAGTTAAATAACTTAGTTTTAAGTATGAATTTGATCTTTATTTTTTTCATTGAATCACATAAGTGTTATATTTTATAACTGAAAGTAAGGGAGCTTTTGAAAACCCCTTTACATTTTTCGATAATGTAATGTCATTTCTAGTGTCTAAATGCTTAAAAAAGGAAAAAATATTTTGATGCACACATTTTTATAGATTTAAATATAAAATATTAAATTTAATTAGTTTTATTAAAAATATTATGCCTTTTACACCATGTTAAACACAATTTAACCCTTTTATTTTTCCATTATAATTTATTTTTAACTTTAGTAATTAATTTATATGAAATAAATTATGATTGGAAATATTACCTAATTTTTTTAATTATGATTTTAAAAATGGAAATAATATTATCTAATAAAATTTCTAAATATTTGAAAAGTTAAATTAAAATAAACTCACATAACTGTATAATAATAGTTTTTAGAGAAATTCCATTTTTAATATTTACACTAATATATAAGATAAAACTATAATGGATATAAATTTTAATGAAATAAATTGATTTATTATAAAGGGTATTAGTCTTTAATTGAAATTTAAAAATATTTCTCCCCTAAAAATACTTGATTCAAGGAAAAAAACAAAAATTTTGTTTTTAGTAATGTAACATTTTAACCAATTTAAAAAATATAACCCATAGGGTTTCTAATTTCAAAGGGCATTTTGAAATACATAATGATATTAACTAATTTAATAATTTATTTCCTATTTATTTAATCATATATAGAATTATTATATATATATATATAAAGTAGGAAAAATGAAATATTTCAAGAAAACCATATCTTTTGAATAAAAACCAACATTTTTAGAAAAAGAAAAAAAATAATACTATGTAAATAATGAAATGGAGAATTAAAAAATGTATTTATTTTAATTAATTTCAAATTATAATTTTTATAATTTTTTTTGATGAAAATCATAAAATATAATGAAAACCAATTTTTATAAGAAAATAAATTTTCAAAATTTTAGTAGTTTTATTACTATTTTCTATCATTTACCAATTAAATTATTATTACGAAATAATTAATATCTAAAATAAATTTTCATTAATAATATGTTTCTTGAAATAAAAATTTAATATACATTAAATTTTGTTTTGAATTTTTTTTCTAAATAATAACAGATTATATCAATAATTTTATGTAGTCTAATTAAACTTTTTTATACTAAAAATATGTTTCATTTTATTTATACATATATTTCATAACTAATATACTTCTATTAATTACTTATAATTCAACAATTATGTTTTAGTAGTTATACTTAAAATTTTATATTTTTACTTTTTATATCATCGTTTTTTATGTTTGGTGTTGAATGTGGAGTAAGAAATTGAGACCATTGAATTATTAAAATGTAATAATATATTACAATCCCATGGTGTTACATCCCACCTAAATAAATTCCATTCTCATAATTTTCAGTATTACTCATTGAACAAAGTAGGTGAGGGTATTCCTATCATATTCATCATATAGGGTATGAAATCTAATATGACATATACCACACTCTCTTAGGATATATCAGAATACTTATCCTTCCTTAAACAACATTAATTCATACTTATATTCATATATCAATGTTTTAATATACTCTAATCACATATTCTGTAGAAAATACAATTGACTAAAAACTTCTATATCTATGTCAATAAGTTACAGTGAAGTATTATATTCCTCTAAAAATTAACTCTTTATTTAACCCTTAAATGGTATTAACTAAATGTTAATATGGTCAAACACTAGTCAATATATATTATAATTTTTAAAATGTGATTAAGTTTACAAAACATATCATGGGTGACCCGAGGTAGTCTGTAGTAAACCCCGAAGGCCGTTCCCTATCCCCATGGGCTGACAATTAGTGTCGAGCATCAAAATGAACCAGATGGGAATTATTTCACCCATAAATAAAAAATAAAAAAACACAAACTAGAAAATAAAAAGGTAAAAACTAACAGCAGAATATAAAATTACACTCGAACCTCCATGTGGCCCCATGGGACACTTCCAACAATAAGACCACACTCACTCCACTGGAAAACCAATGAGGGATGCAACACCAAAAGCTAAAAACAAAATAATTATTTAGGTGTGAGTATTAAAACAGAGTAGGAATGACCAAAAAAATTATTACTTGTGTTATACCTTCAAAATAACCATATCATGCTAGTTTAAAAATAAAACCATATAAAAATAAGTTTTTTTCAGTTATTTTCAAACTCTTGTAACGAGAATTCATTTTCCAGAAGATCCATTTACTTTCAATCGCATTTCTAAAGTATTTTCCAAACATGCATGAACGTTACAAATTTAAGATAATCCATGTAATCTAAAACATGGTTTTTGAAAAGGAGGTAAACGAGAACCAAACAAATAAAATGGAAATAATTTCACAAACACAATATCATAATTGAGCGCTATGGTAAATCCCAATAGGTAACTAGCACAATTGGGACACTAGAACCCCGTACCTCAGTGAAACGTGGCATAAAAATCATGACCAATAGAGTTCTCATGCATGAGCCACTAATAGAGAAAATTCACATAACCTAGTGGTCTCAAATCAGCATCATAGTTTAGTTAGTGTTTTGAGCGTCAATTTTAAAATCTAAAACTTTGGAAGAACCACTTCCAAATCACTAGCTTACTAAAACCAATCAGCCTACCTAGATACCCAGGATTCCCATGTACTATATTTCATGTTGGGATAAGTTTTTATCAATAAAAAATATATGAAAATATCACTTTTTATATCAAAAACCCATTCAACTTCTCACCACTGAACACCCCCTTGAGTGTACCCACCCCCCGCCCCTTTAAGTAAAAAAATTAAGTATAAGTCTCTTCACCATGAACATATCACTAATAACACCTTAACACTTGTATCACATTTCTGAAATGGGGGAATTATCCAAGAGGGGTTTTCTACTTTTTCAAACCATTCATAAATTTTGAAACATGGGTCATTACATTATAGGGAGTAATATCATTTTAGAAAAGCATAATCACTCACAAATTTCCAAAAATAAATTTTTTAATACCCAATTAAACAACTATGGTACCTCAATTTCAAAAAATATATTGAAACAATTCATAAACAATGATAACATTTCTAAGAAATTAAAATTACAAAATAACCTCAAATGCATACCAAAACCCATATATTTTTCTAAATAAAACAAAACATGGGATTCCCCCTTTTTCAAATCACACACTAACCCATCATCATTCATGTTCTCTTTTACAACTGTTTTACACAAACATAATAACTTTGGAAATTCTTATCACACTCTCAAAACAATTTAGGAAGCCCCTTCTAAAGAAATATAATTTAGGACCGATTGAGCGAAGAAAATGTAATACATTTTCAAAAACAATGTCATGAAAATATATCCACAAGAATATTATACATTGGAAATTTAAATAAATAATGCAAAACAAATGCAAGACCATTTCTAACAAGTGTTACAAAATCTCAGGGATTTTACATATACTATATAAATATAAAACATAGTCTTCTCATACAACCATGTAATTATGGAATTCAAATTAAAGGGTTAGGCCTAGGTAACCTACCTCAAACATGCCGCTATTTGTCGATGACCACTGAAACCGGCCCTTGGCACATACACATACATGTATTTATACATACATACATACATATATACATACATACATATATATACCCCTAGCTGCATTTCACATATTCTCCTTTCCATGAGAGAATATGTACAAAGAGGGTATATATATATATATATTCTCTACCAATGCATGTATTTATTGGTTTTCTTGATACCTACAACTCAAAACCATGACAACGAGACCCAACACACACTAGAAAAATTTCCGGCAACTCAAAACCCACAAAATCCATAATTAAAATTAATCCAAAATGGAGAACTCAAATAATCCTTACCAAAAAACAATGGAGAAATAAAATACCTTAGTTAATTGTGGAATGTTTATCCTCAAATCGGCTAACAATTCCTAATCACCAATAATCAACAAAAAAAATATCAAAATGAGTTAGGATTTGACCAAACCATATGCACACCATGAAATCAAAGAAAAACGAAAAATATGGGAATGGTAAGGAATATGAAACTCACTAGAGGGAACCACAAGACAAATCGGCTATAGAAATACTCACCAGAGGTAGGGAGTGGTTCTCTGGAGAGTTAGCACGCAGTCAGGTTCCGGCCGAGGTGGGTTGTGCACAAACATGGAGAGCGGTGGGAGACTAGCTGAGCGAGGGAGGATGGGCTGCCCGAGGGTGTGTGCACGATTGAGGAATATGGGAGCATGTAAGGGGGAAGGGTGTGGCATCATGCATGGAGGATAGGTGGATATGGCTTGTGTGGGAGAGGGAATGAAAAGGGGAGGATAACAAAGAAAAAAATATGAAAAAAGAAAATAAAGATAACCTAAATAAAATATAAATTAAATAAAAAAAATAAGAAAAATAGTAATAATATGTTTTAATAATAATAACAATAATAATATCAATATTAATAATAATAGTAATAATGATTAATAATAATAATAATTTTAACAATAATAATACTCTTAATAATAATAATAATATATTATTATTATTTTTAAGAGTTTTTCTTATTTTATTTTATTTTTCTTATTTTTTTTCATTTATATTTATTGTTTTTAAACATAGGGCATACAGCTCGGTCTTATAGACCATGGACCAACCGTACACGCCCTACTCAAAAGAAGGGGCACACACACAGGCTGGCCATACAGTTTGACAAGTTGTGTGCCAACTATGCAATTCAACTCTATCATTTGATAGATCCATTTCACATTATTTCCACATGGTTAACAGACCATGCACAAGTCGTTCTCCATAACACTACTCCACCTAGGAACCCACATGGGCACTGCATGGTTCTAGTAACCTTGTGGTTAACCCATACAACAACCCAAAGGATTCAAAAAATTAAAAAATTCAACCCTCCGAAAACGAAAACTCAAAATCGAGACTAAAAAATAAATAAATAATTTAAATAATTTAAATTTCAATGGAAATTGTATGGAAATATCCCCACCATATAAACTTTCTACCCCCAGAAAGTCACCAAGTCAATGAATATCTATAACATGAGTTCATGATTGATTTCAACCAAGATAAATAAGGAATTATGGGGTGACTATTCATTCAACAAGTCACACCCAACCAAACCAAAAGAAGATCCAACAATAGGATGAGGGGAGAACACGAGGAGTTATCCCCACCATAAGGACTTGAATAATGTAGAAATATCAAAACCCAAAAAGTACCCTCACTACGACCGAGAATAAGAGATGTGGGAACTCCTTACAAAATCAATAACCCACTACAAAAAGGGTAGTCAAAAACACCGCTGAAACTAGAAACATTTCACACACCTGATGATTTTCCTCAACACTAGGGGAAAACCATGAAAAGGACCCAAAAAAACCAAACAGTGAACTGGAATCACTATATACCCATCTCATAAAACCAAAAAAAAATAAAAATAAGCATAATTGACACCAAAACCACAACCAACCTATACGAGGGTGGAACACACTTCAAGGAAAATGAATGATTCTAAAGGCCACACTCATATGTACATAACCACCTAAATTATGAAAGGGATAGCTCAAACCACTTTCACAATAGAAATATGAAATTACTATAGAAAAAAAACAATAGAAAGGAAACATTAAATGAATCCACCCCAACACAAAAGGTAAAACCCATATCAGGGATTCATGCACCCCCATCAACTGCTGACTATGTGTGAACTTCACCCCAAGACTTATTGATGGGTCTCTTATGGTTGAACCATCCACAAACACCTGGTTAGGCAATATCATCCTCTAGTCACAACTCCTTAGGGTGATACTTCCTACATAACTTCTCAATATGACCTAAATGGACAAAATGATGGCCAGTGTTCGGAGGGATGTGACAAAACAATTTGGATTTCATTGACTGACCACATTGATGGACCTTAAGAGAATGGCCTAGGGAATTGGAATTCAGAACCATCGAAGGAGAATCCTTAGTTGAAGGTTTCTCCAGAATATACCTCCATATAGATGGGGAACCTTCACGGACCCCCATCACTCATTGATATTTGAAAAAAGACCCCTAAGAAAAGGTCATTAAAGTTGTCAACACATGCCTCCCCTGTCCGCAGGCCATATTAAATACACATGAGTTATTCCCACTTCTTTGTCTTCACCTCCTCAGGTATAAACAATCTGACCAATAAGAACTTAAAAAAATCCCATGTCAACCCATATTGCATTGATGGTCGGGGCAACCAACTTCTATTGGCCCATATATGGACCCTCAAATAGACCCAAGACAACTTGAAGTCTTGCTAATTCCGGACTTCCCAACAATATGAGGACACACTCTACCTCTTCAAGCCACCCCACTACATCTAACTAACCTCAGTCACCATGATAAATAGGCATCATTAGATATGAACAAGAAATTTGGAATGAATCATTAGAAACATTGGGGAATTTTTTAGGTAGAAAATTTGAACTACATGAAAAAACCCAGGAATGAAACAACCATCAAACCAAAACATAATTCCAAGGAACACCTCGATCTGAAACAACAGGTTCAAAAACCAAACACACATAAACATGTCCAAAACTGCCCATTCCAAAGCCACAATTTTCCTTTACATTTCAAAACTACCATCTTCTAAGGCCATTTTCCAAGAACCAAGACCCAATTTTTAAACCAAGTTAAGTTTATAAAATCATTTTGGAAAACAAGGTCAAGGATTTAATTTTAAACACCCACACATGAAACCCCATGAATCATTGTACATGTGTGTCTATCCATTTCCATCCATGTGTTCCAACACACACTTCTCACACAAACCCACACACGTGAAAACGTTCATAAATAATTCCAATGGTATATCTCAAACCATTTACTTTTCAAACCAAAGCACCCACAAAAATTTCAAACCAAGGTACTTCAAATTTTTAAAACTCATTTCCCCTATTTAAAACAATTTTAAAGAAAGCACTTTCATTTCAAACCCATTTTCAATTTAAAAATACATTTTCACCAATCAGAACCAAAATAGAACACAACTTAAAAAAACTACTAGAATTATGAACTAGTGAATATGCCTTACCGAGTGACATGGTAATGGTCCATTCCCTAAGTAAGACATAACACCAAGAGGCCCTTGAACCATGAACTTGGACTCTACATGGTTCACCACTCCTTGTGAGGTCACAAAATGACACCGAGTCACCTTCATTTTCATCCCTCAATCCAAAACAAAAGATGAAAACTCAAACCCCAAACTACCCTTGGGAAATCGCGGTTCAGAAAGAACAAGGGTTCATGAAATCCTTTTCGTACCTTCCTATTGAGTCACAGTAGTCCTAATCTCGAACAAACAGTCACCCAATAGTAAAAAAACTAACTCTAATACCATTTTTTGAAGAACCAACCTGGGTCAACCCTGAACTAGCTACCCAAGATGGTTTGCTGCAAATCACTAAGAATGTTCCTGATCTACACGTGCTGTAAACTAGTGTCAATAATCAAAATGAAACAAATATGAATGATTTATCCCATAAAAAAAATACAAAATGGGAAATAAAAGGTAAACACTAGAATTAAAAAAACTGCACATATACCTCCATGTGACCCAATGGGTCACCTCCAACCATTAGAAAAAACTCAATCCACAAGAGAACCAAAGAAGGAAGTAACACCAAAAGAAAAAAATTAAAGGTATAGGCATGAATATTAAAAATTATTAGGCATTCTAGAAAAACTATTCTCTATGCTTTACCTTTAAAAATAAACCAATTTATTCTAGTTTGAAAATACAACCATATAAATATTAGTTTCTCCCGTTCTTTTCAATCACAAGTTACTAGATTTAATTTTAATGAAAATAAATTTGTTTTTATTGCATTTCTAATGGATTTTCCAAAAATTAATATACATTACAAATGCAATAAAATCCATTTATACTAAAATATGGCTTTCATAAAGGAGTAAAATAAGCACCAAATAATTAAAATGAAAATAATTTCACAAACACCATGTCATATGTGAGCACTGTGGTCAATACCTATTGGTAACAAGAAAAAATGGGACACTAGAACCTCGTACCTTGGTAAAATGTTGCATATAAACCATGACCCACAACATTCTCATGCACAAGACACTTGTAGAGGACACCCCCATGAAATAGTGGTCACAAATCATCATTATAGTTTAGCTACTATTGAAAGCATCAATCATGCTATGTGAAATTAGGAAGAACCACTTCCAAATCACTAGCATACTAGAACCAGCCAGGCCACCAAGATACCCGGGATTCCCGTGTGCTCTATTTCGGGTGGTGGAGATTTTTTATTAAGAAAACATATATGAACATATCTCTTTCATTATCCAAAACCCATTCAACCTCACACTACCGAACCCCCCCTCAAGCGCATCACCCTTTTTAAGTCAGATAACAAATCATAAGACTCTGCACCAAGAATATATCATATATCATACATTTTCACTTGAATCACATTTCTCAACTTGGGGTAATTCCTCAATAGGGGTTTTCCTATTTTTCAAAAAATTCATAAAGTTCAAAAAATGCTTCATTAATTTCCAAGGAGTAATATTATTTTAGAAAATCATAATCACTCAACAACTTCAAAAAATAATATTTTAATAGTCTAATTAATCAACCAAGGTACCACACAATCAAAAATAATCTTGAGATAATTCATAAACAAAGAAAACCATTCTAGGAAAATAAAATTACAAAATAACCTCAAATTCATTCCAAAACCCATGAATCTTTCTAAAATAACTAAAAGATGAGATTTCCTGTTTTTAAAATAACACACTAACCCTCCCATTAGAAGGATGATGAAACTCACCAGAGGGAACTACATTCCCAATCAGTGGAAGAAATACTTGTAGATGTATGGAATAGTTTTTTGGAGAGGATGCACATTTTTAGGTTCCGGTTGAGGCTACTCATTCACAAACATGGAGAAGGTGAAAGACTGACTATGGGACGAAGGAAGGACTTCTAGAGGAAGGGTTCATTGGTGATGGTCACACGATTAAGGTAGGGGGAATGGGGTTTCATCACGAAAGTAGGAGAGGGAGAGAGGGATCATGTGAGAGAGGGAAAGGAAATGAGAGGAGAAGAGATACAAAAAAAAAGAAAATAAAGAAAACATAAATTTAATAATAATAATAATAATTATAGGTTTTAATAATAATAACCATAATAGAAAAAATATTATTAATAATAATAATTATTAATAATAATAACAATCATAATAATAATAATTTTATTATTATTAATATATTATTATTATTAGTAATTATATTAACTTTATTTTAATTATCTTATCTCATTTTATTTTTCTTATTTTTTCTATTAATTTTATTATTTTTAAACAGAGGGAATGCCACATGGTTTGGCTGCACGGTCTGGCAGACTGTGTGCCAACTGTGAGCACCCTACTAGAAACAAGGGTTACACAGACAGGACAACCACACGGATTGAGAAGTTGTGAGCCAACTATGCAACTCAACTCTGTCATTTGATAGATCCATTTCACATGCTTTCTACATGGTTAACAAACTGTGTACAAGTCATGTGCCATAGCACTGCTCTACCTGGGCACCCTCACCCGCACCACATATTTATGACTAACCATGCAAGAAAACTATGAAACCACAAAAAGGCTTCCAAAAATTAAAAAAATTGACCTTCCAATTATAGAAACTCAAATATGAGATTAAAAAATAAATAAATAATTTAAATTTCAATGTTCAGGGTGAGACAATTCAATATTTCAATATCATGTGTGTGTTAAACTTATGATTTATCAATACCTCAATCATATGTTCGCCCGTATTTATCCTAAAAAATATAACCCTAACATAAAATCAATTTCCACGGTTATTAATACCATTTAACATCTTTATACATACATTTAACGTGAAAATAGTGATGAATAATCAATATATATTTCAAATAATCCTCTTAATATTTAAAATATATAATAATATCATTGATAAATTTCAACCACTTATGATAATAACTGAGAGTTTTAATTTTATTGAAATATAAATCTCACTATTTTAGGTATTACTAGGAGACTCACCTTTCACATCATAATAGGCATTTATTACAATTCATAACCATTTACTAATTCTCTATTATTTAGTTATAAGACATAATGGTTTCTAGATATAGTAATTACTTAGATTAATTTTTGTGATCATTTTTTCACCAAATACTAAAACCAAAATATTTTTGATAATATAAAAAAATGAATATAATGAAATTTTTTTAACAATTTCACCCCTTATTAAACCTTTTTTAACATATGATACTTTTAGATAAACATATGAATCTTCTTTGTTAAATCTATTGTTATCCATGGTAATTTTTATATTAATTTATCTAACCTAGTTAGTTAAAATCATTATTAAATATATATTAATGGTTTTTAAAGAGAATGTGATTAAACAAAGTATATCCCCCCAAGTGTGTCTCATTAGGTGTGCATCCTCAGTCCCATTCACCATGCACCAGAGTGATGATTGAGTTAATGATCAAGTAACCCATTTTGAGGAGATTACCCACATGTGCATCTATTCTATTACCACATCCACCTTCCTATATCCAGAGAGTGATTCATTTATAGTAGAACCAACTACACAAGACTCAGTATTTTTAGATGTCATCCAATTCTTAGATTAATCTCTAGGTTTTAGCTTTGGTTATATAACCCTAATATCCAAATAAAATGTGTATTATTATGTTAGTGTTAAATAATATTCTATTCCAAAGGATTATCAATAAATTTGAAATTATGATCATCTTTAACTTATCAATCCTTAAATTATCCCCTATAAACATCATAATCTCCAATGTTATATAAACCTTTCCTTTGATACCAAATGTGATTCCTTAGACCAATGCCCACGAAGTTGGTTCCACAAATAGATGCATTACATAATTTCTTCAATACTGACTATA
Source organism: Viscum album (assembly GCA_963277665.1). Classification (NCBI taxonomy): domain Eukaryota; kingdom Viridiplantae; phylum Streptophyta; class Magnoliopsida; order Santalales; family Viscaceae; genus Viscum; species Viscum album. Next base: position 1,520,565,518 of record OY728152.1, on the reverse strand, counting down.
AAATTGTTGATATAACCATCTATAATTAAAAAATCAATGAAAATTATTTCAACTCTTACATTTTAATTATCTTTTCATGTTTTGTGCTTTAGATAATTAGGACACAACATAATATAATAAATGTAATGTTTTTTATCAAATAGAATTTTTCCCCATTATATAAGAAACTACTTAATCCATAATGAGTCTTCAACATATCCAAAAAAGAATATTTCACATGTTTTATCCTTCTAAACATGTCACATATTCTAAATTTATTCAAAGCATGGGGAAATGGAACAATAGAAGGGGTGAGTTCAACACTAAAAAATGGAAACATAAAACTAAGGAAATTTTGGAATAAACATGGTATTAATATTATTATAGGAATAGGTAAACAAAATGAATCCATAATCAACCTAATACTAAGTATGATATATAATATATTTTAAATGAAAACATGGATACCAATAGTACTGATCTCATACTAGAGGAATACATATTTTAAGACATAAAAAACCCGATGTAAAGGCCTCCTGCCAAGACATTTACATATTGTCAATACCATAATCAATACATCATGCTAAATCAGGTAGGAATGAAACAAATTAACTATGATCCCCACCTATCACCAGATTTATTATTAGTCAATCATTATAATTGTAAAAATGAAATTTCATACAATTACTCGATAAAGAAATTACAGAATAAAAATTTGATATGTGTATAATGAGTAACTAAAAAAATAAATACATAATTAACCTGTAATAGCATTCAACAAACATCATGAATGTCAATATATTTCAAATAGTCAATAAAAGGGATAAAAAGGTCAGAACTAATCCTTACAAGGAAGGTGGATGGTCAAAAAATACATGGTCAACTTGCTAATAATCTTCATATATTAGAATAATAACTTATTTAGTAGTAATATCATTCCCCATTTCAATAGAATAAAATTATTTCTATGTAAACATAATCCAATCTAAATTATGTAAAATGTTATGTTTATACCATATAGAGAAATTCGTATATGACTAAGTAAATATTAAAATGACATAATTATAAGTCATCCATATGTAAAAGGATGATGGTTTTGAATGAACATATCCCTTGTTTAACTATAGAAACATATAATGATGTTTATAAAATACACCATTTTAAAGTAATATTTGAATGATAGCACCCAAAAGGGGATCATGAATTTAATTTTCTTGTTATAATAAGATCATTAACCTAATATATATATATATATATATATTTGAGTATAAATTGTGAAACATAAACCTTATTAGGGTAAATCATTTTGAAAATTAATAGGGAAATTAAAGTTAAAACATAAGATTTATTTCTGAAAAAAAATTAATTTTACTTAAAAGATGAGTTACTGGTAACTTTGAAAAGTATTTTCTTAATGGTTATGTGAATACTAATTAAAAAAATTTACTTTTAAAATATTCTATAAGAATAAAGACTTCTAAATGAAATAATGTTACTATATAAAATGTTGATAAAAGGCATTTGATTAAGAAGGGGATAATTTTTGATACTTGAAATTATATTTTTTTTAAAACAAACACTGAAAAAAAAATTAATAAATCCATATTATTATTAAAACTTAATTTAAAAAAATATTATCGTAAAATATATTATAAAAAAAATTGGGTTGGAAAACCCAGGAATGCGAGAAAAATGTTCAAGAAGAACATTATAACCCTATGATGGAACTTGAGATACCAATGTCCCTTATTGGAAACATATCTCAATAAGTGGGAAATTATTTTCAAATGAGGGATTTTTTATGATTTTATATCCCAATAAAAATGAGATAATACCATATAATATAGTAAAAGGGAACAATACCCCAAATATAGAAGTTCAAAATAATTCTAGTAACTCAATAAATAATAGTTGAGTTTCTAAAAATACATAATACTAGGGAAAATAATGAATCAATACTCACTTTAATAAAGGAACATGATTTGGATAGTAAATCCAATGAAATTCAAGGATTATGATAAAATTACTTCTATGGTGGAATATTAAACATTATATCATGTAATAAAAGTGCACAAAATGTATTATGTCTCATAGAATTATAATTGAGACAAAAAATATCATTCGACTTATGTAAAATTTAAAAAAAAATCATTTAAAGATATTTTTTAAATGAACTTCAAATACCTTTATTGAGTTGATATTAATGAAATGATATCTCAAATAGGTATTATATTTATCACATAAATATAATTAGGTTCATAATACTAGACATGTCTCAAAGAAATGAATTTGAGATGTAGACCTTAACCACTTGTTCGTGACATCCACTCACATTATTTAACCTCAGGTATCACAAATAAAATAATCTGAATCAGGTAATTAATAAATTTTATCATGTCCATTTTCATTTATTCTCTTTGTAACTAGTCATTCTATACATGAATTCTAAAAATTTTCCACATCAGGTGCTTATATTTTTAATCTTTTCGACTACTTTTATAATAATGATGCTTGTGTTCATTATTATTTAAAATTTAAAATTAATAGTTCACTAATTTTATATTCAATGTTTATTTATATTTATTTATGATTTTTGAATCTCCTTTTATGAGTTTCTTAGTATTTATATTTGAACATTTAATTAACAACTTGCATGTTTCAATGATTTTGGATGATCCAAGAGTGTATTATTAATCAATGAATTAAATATTGATATAACATATATAGAACAAAACTGAAATTTTATTTAAACATTTATGTTAGTAATTTTATTTCCATATTCATTCAGGATATAAAATCAAAGTGCTATTAAATTATGTGGTTAAACAGACCTAAACATGAATATATCTTGATTTAATAAATGATTATGTGGTGGTTTAGTTGTAATATCAATATAACATATTCATAAGGATAGTATTTTTTGATTATTAGTGAGATTTTTGATAATATTAAATAAAAATAATGAGTAAATAATTAATATAAAGTCATCCCATATAAATAATTGTTCAGATTCCTCTTAGTCTGCTCATTCTAAATAAATGAATTAACTATAATCATTTTTTGATCATATAATTTAAATGTTCCTAAATTGTACCCACAATAACCTTAATTATATCATAAAAATCATATTTATACTTTAATTAAATATGTATACCCCTAATTTTAAGGTAGTTATGGAAAATGAAACATTTTATATTGTGGAGGAAGTAGTCCACACAATACACAAAAAATGTTTTGTTTTTATTAAGGGATAAAGTATATGATAATAATAATAATACAATTAATATAGTATAATTAATTTATATAAATGATACTGATATCATTACATTAACATGTCTATTATAAATTTTATGTAATATAATTAAAGGTAAAAGAAAAGTAGTTGATTGTACTCAAGTCTAGGAATTGAATTTCCTTATAAGTATATTTCAAAATAAAGGGCTTAAGATAACTTTTTGTTACCATGGGATTATGTTCTTGGTAGATAAATATTTGAGAGTAAAATATAATATTTTAAAGTATAAATTGTAAGGTTATGTGTGATTTCTAATGGTGGAGGTGGTATTTTTTATATGTGAAAGTATGTTCACTTTTGGAAACATGTTTAAAATTTTCAATAATGCATCACCATTTTTAAGGAAAAAAGGCACAAAAATGGATATAAGTTTATTACAAAAATTTATTGGTAAATATTATTCTCAAATATTCAATTCAATGAATTTTTTTAAAAATTTGGGGACATTTACACTAGTTTAAACTAAAATAAAACTTTTTTAATTTTACCGTGATAATAAATTTTTAAACATAGTAATTATTTTTAAATAAAAAAATTAATATTTAACTTTATAAATAAATTTATAATTAAAATTTAAAAATCTCTAAATAATTTTATCAAATTGAATTCTGAAATATTTGAAATGTTTAATTAAAAATATTTTCCCTTAGAAGCGTAGAAATAATTTTAGGAAAAAACAATTTAAAGAATTAATTTTTTTTATACGATAAAATTATACTTCACACTAGTTTTACATAAATAAGTAGATTTATTACAAATATTTTTCTCTCTTAAATTTAATACAAAACTAAATATCCCTTGAAAATACTTGATTCATAGAAAAGACTGAATTTTTTTTAATATAACATTTAAATTTGTTCTAAAAATGATAGAAATAGGATTTATAAGCTAATTGTTTTTCTAAAATGAAAACTTTTATTACATAGATTCATATTTTAACACCTAATTTTTTTTTATCATATAAATAATTCTTATATATGGATATATTAATAGAAATACCATGTTTCTTGAAGATCATATTTTTCAACTAAATACCATCATTTTCAGAAAAAGATCAAAAATTCATACTAACTCAATTTTGATATTAGGAATATAAAAAGTAATTTAATTCTATTAATTTAATAATACAAGATTTATTGAATAATTTTTTTAATAAATCCATAAAAAATAATGGAAACTAGTTTTAATTAGAAAAATACATTTTCAAATTTTAACTATATTTATTCTTATTTCAGATCATTTAATAACTAATTTTATGTTAACACATTGTTAATATTAATTATTATTTATCATTAATCAAGTTTTTCTTGAAATAGTAACGTCTTTCTTAGAAAATAATTTTTTTTAGAAAAATAATTTTCTAAAAAAATAATGACCTTATTAATTATTTTTGTTAAACTTACTAAATTGTATTTATGTTAAAAATATTATTTATTATATATATATATATCATAAAGAGGTTATCCCTATTAATTATAATTAATACAATTAATAGGTTTTAATGGTCATACATAAATATTTAAATTTTATCTGAATATATTGTTATTTTGTTTATGATTGGTGTTAAATGTGGAGAAGCCTGTATAACATAGTGAATTATTAGAAGGTGTTCATTTATTATGATATTTAGGTATTATATTCTCTACTTATAAAATAAATTGTACACTCTTAATTGTTATTTTTAGTTATTGAAGATGTTAGGTGTTTTTATTCTTAATATATTCTTCATTTAGGGTATAGCCACTATTATGACATCTACCATAGTGACATGTGGTATATAAAGTTACCTCTCCATCATTGAACAAAATTAATTATTCCTAAAATCATATATCAATGAATTTTATACCTTAATATTATATTATTCATAACAAACCATTCCCCAAACCATTTCAATATCCAAGTCAATAAACCATAGTGAAGTTAAATATTCATCCAAAAATTAACTCTATCTTTAACACTAAAATGAAATTAACCACAAGTTGATAAGGTCACACAACAGTTAATATATATCATAATCCCAAAAACAAGATGAACGTTTATAAAAATATCATAGATAAAATATTCATTAAATAAATAATAAAATCCATGTATATCAATATGATCTTACTGAATAAATCAAAATCAAACCACCCTTTATGATCTCAACATCAAGTGTATATTAATCATAAGATTTATCCACATCTCAATCATGTGCTCTCCAATAGTTTTCCACAAAATATAACATTGTCAAAAAATAAATTTTCATCATTTTTAATTCAAATTAATATATTATTTATACCTTTAAGGTAAAACTAATAAGGAAAAATAATTCTATGTAACAAATTACCCTCATAAATTTTTGACTATACAAGAATATAATCAATAAATATCACTCACAAATGAAAATATCAATGAATATCCTGACTATTAAAATAAAAATCTCAATAACTTAGGTAATAATAACAAACTCACCTTTTCAATCATAAAATTCATATACTAAAATTCTTATCCACTTAAATATTGTCCCTTATTGAGTTTCTATACATAGTGGTTTCTGAATACATAACTTTCTTATATTTATCTTTTTGATCCTACTTCATTCAAACACTATCCTTAAAATGGTTTTGAGAATATACAAAATATGTATATAAAAACATTAATCAAAATATTTATTACCTTATGAAAATATTATTTTATCATATGATAAATTTAGATAAACATATGACTCTTCTTTGTTCAATCCTGGGTTATCCACAATTATTTTTCTATAAGGTTCTCTAACCTAATTATTTGACATCATTATTATATACATTATAATGGTTTGAAAATATAATTTTATTAACCTAGTCATATCGCCCATGAGTGTCTTTCTTGGTGTGTTCGGATTTTTGAATTTGGCTCACAGATATTGAATCATGCTGGATGTTTTTTCTAATGTTTTTGGTACCACTCACCCTCAAAGCGGTCTTTTTGAAAATCAAAGAGAAATTTAGTAGGTATAGAGAAATGATTGAGTTAATGCACAATCAACCCATTTCAGGGTGATTACCTATAGGTGAATTTGTTCCATATCCACATCCATCTTCCAGCATCTAACTAAGGATTTATTTCCAAGAGAACTAAAAACTAAAGAATTTATAAATATTTATGGATTCCACTATATACATAGATTCATCTTTCTATTTTTAGTAAGGATATCTAGCCCTAATCCCCAAATAAAACGTTCCTTGTTACTTTATAATTAAATCATATAATATTTCAAGAGGTAATCTATTCCTTTTGAATTATGATTGACTTTAAAAAATTAATTTATAAATTATCATAAAAATAATAAGCTTGAATGTAATTTAAACCTTTCCTTTTATGCCACAAATTAGGCCTCAAGTTCATGCTCTTGAATCTAGTTCAATAAATACATACTTTACATAAATTCTTTCACATGAGCTATAAAATCCTAGATATAATCATCCATAATTAAAAAATAATTAATTATTATTTACACTCTTAAATTAGAAGTATATTTTAGGACTTAGAGATTTGGAGAATTAGGAAATAATATAAATTGATAAATCACATTATATTTATATCAAATATATAATTTTTTCACTATATAAGATGAAATTTAATCCATAATGAGTCTTCAATAACTCCCACTAAATCTTCTACACATGTTATCCTTACGAAAATTTATCATGTACTATTTTTCTTCATGACCTAGGTAAATAGAGATATAAGAAGGGGTGATATCAAATGATCGGTAAGGAAAACATAAAACTAATGAAATCCTTGCATAAATATGGAATAAATATTATTTATGGAATAATTAAACAACATAAACCAATTGTAAACTTTAAATTGAGTATGATATATCCCTGATAAGAAATGAAAACATGGACAACAATAATACTAACCTCATTTTGATGGAATTCATAATGTCAGAAATCAATATAATTCTTTCAAGACCTTATTATATAAAAATTACTTGTATTTGAGACCATAATTAATCCATCTTACTAAATTAGACCAACACACACCAAATACCCAAACATGTTTCATCTCTTGAGAACTATAGTTGCATCAGGGGGATATATAATTCTAGGTCTACCTGTCACCTTATTTTGTCTATATAATCAACTATAAGAGTCATCAATAAAATTCATACCTTTACCAAAGTAATATCATTCAAAATAAAACTTATATATACCAATAATGGGAAATACAAATATCAATACATAGTCAACATGTGTTTGTAGTCAACAATCATCAAGAATGCTAATACATTGCCAAATATTAATAAAAGGTATAGTATGATGATAACCAATCCTAAGAAAGAAGGAGGATGGTAAAAAAATACATAGTTAACATTCCAATAATCATCCATTTTGGAATAATAACAAATGGTACACTATTACAGCACCCCGTGCTAAAACAATATCATTCCTTTTAGGTGACCATCATGAAATTTTAATTATTTAATATGTGATGTCCACACTATATAAGAAAATGAATATATATGAGATAATTATTGAATAACATTATGCTAATCTATCCATATGAAAGAAATTCTATTTTCTGAAAAGAATATATCCACAATATTACAAAGAAAACATATAAAGTTGTTCACATAGATTAAAATCAACCTTGAAACGAAATTCTTGAATGATACTACCCAAAAGGGAATCATGAATTGGATTGTTTGGTATCACGAGTTAATTACCCAATATATATATATACATATATATATATATTATAAATATTATATTATAAACCCTATTAGGGTAAATCCTTTTTTAAATGAAAAGGGAAGTGGAAGAAAAAACATAGAATATCTTTTAGAAAAGTATTTTAACATTGGGGTAAAAGATATGTTAAAGGTCACATTCAAGAATATTTTTCCAAATTTTGAATTGAAATCTCATTGAATAGTTTTACTTTTTAATTAATTGATAATAATGGTGCTTTGAAAATGAAATATAGTTCATATAGTATATGTGGATTGAAAATAGCTTATGAAATGAACATTTTTAATACTTAAAATTACCTTTGATGAAAAATAATATTATAAAAAGAGTAATAAAACAATATTTTAATTAAAACATAACTTCCAAAATATTATTATTGAATACCATGTAATAAATTATTAGGTCTGTAGAACCCAAGTAATTAAGAATAATTTTCAAGATAAAACATTATAACTCAGAGAAGGACATTTGAGTTACTTATATCCCTTATTGGAAACATATCTCATGTAGTGAGAAATAATTTTAAAATTGTTTTTGTGGTAAGAATGTATATTGATATAAAAAATGGAATAATACCACATAATACAACAATTGTTAAAAAATTATCCAAATGTAAATGACTAATATAAGAATCATAACTCAAATAATGACAGTTAAGTTACCAAATATCTTGAATAATAAGGAAATAACTAAATCAATAGACCCTTGAATACGGAAATATGATATGGATAGAAAATAACATGAAAAACAAATATTATTATAAAAAATAAATTTATGGGTAGTAAATAAATGATACTAGGGAATCATGGTGCAAAAATGGTATTATGTATTGAAGAATTAGATTTTAGGACAATAAAAACTCTTCCATCTTGAGTAACACTTTAATAAAAATAGATTAAAATAGAGGGAATGAAATTGAAAATATAATACCATGACTAAAATATAATTCATGATATGATATCCCAAATAGGTATTAGATATACCACATAAATGAAATTGGGTTCATAATACCAAACATATCTCAAAGAGATGAATTTGAGATGAAAATCCTTACCTCTTGTCCCCGCCATTGGTAAATTTACATTAATATAATATATGAAATACATGAATATATTAATCACTTAATTAATAACCTTAATCATATCTATTTTTATTTTTACTATTCGTAATAAGACATTCTCTATATGAATTCGGTCTATTTGTCACATTCGGTGTTTATAGTTTTTATTGTTTTTACTAGTTTCATAATAGTTTTTCCGATGTTCAATCCTATCTAAAACATTATCTTTATAGTTAATATTTGGGATGATTTATATTTATTAATGCTGGTTAAGAATAATTTAATGTGTGTATTAGTCTTTATCATTGATGATTAAAAAGATTACCAGCACATTTTAGTGAATCTTGATGATCGAAGTGTGTTTTCTTAATTAATGAAATAAATATTAATAAAACATATCCAAAACTAAAATGATCCATTATGTAAACATATATACCATATTAAATCAGTAATTATTTTTCCACTTTAATTTATTATATAAATTCATAGTATTGTTCAACAAAGTTGCTAAACCGGCCCAAACAAGAGCATACCCTAATTTAATGAATGAGTATGAGGTGTTTTAGTTGTAATGTCATTATAAAAGAATCATAACAATATTTTTTCAGTGTGATATATTATATTTGTAAATAATTATAAAGAGAATATAATTTATATAAATTTTTTGATTAGATAGAAGAGATTATTTTCCTCTTAGTTCCCTCATTTTAAACAACTAAATTAACAATAATTGTTTATTGATCATATCATTAACATGATCTTAAATTTTATACAAAAGCCTTAATTATATTATGAGAATAATATTTATCCTTTCATTACATCCTTACAGTCATCCTTGTAAGACTGTGTAGGTGAACAAGACATGTTATATGGTGATGGTTAAAGTTCTCATAGTGCATGGACAATAATTTTGTTCTTATTAAAGGACGAGGTATATAAATAAAACATTATAATACCATTAATATAGTAACATTAATGTATATAAATGATACATATATCATTAAATTAGTGTTGCTATAATAAATTCAAAAGAAGTTAATTAGTGATAAAAGCTATGTAGTTGATAATATAGACATAAGGGAATTGAAAATTCATTGGAAGTCTATATGAATATTAAGGGGTTAAGTAAAGTATATGTGAACAGTTTATTAAGTTAATAGGGGAGAATTATAGGGAGAGTAAATAGAATTGTTTCAAGTATTAACTTAATGTTGAATTGTATCTTTTATGGGAGAATTCTGTATTCTATTATGAGTGAATGTAAGGGAAATTTTGGAAAGATCACTAAATTTTTCAATAATGTAATTTCATTTTTAAGGTCCCAAGAATTAAAACTGGGGAAATATTTACGTTAAAAACAACTTGTTTAATTAAAATCTCATCATTTCAATTCAAAGAATATTTTTTAAATGTCGTATGACTTTTAAACCAGGTTAATCTCAATTTACCTCTTTAATTTTACCATGATTATTAATTTTTTTCCATCGTAAATATTTTTAAACAAACAAATTATGATTTTACTTTTTTAGCTAATTTCATAATTACAATTTAAAATAATTTTATAAAATAAAATTTTAATGTATGTGATAATTTAATACAAAATAAATACACTTAGCCATATAAAAATAGTTTTTTGAGAAAAAAAATTTTGGAATCAAATATAAATATATGATAAAATTATCTAGGATAATAATTTTAGTTAAATTAATTGATTTATTATAAGTGGTGTGATAATTTCAACTGAAGAAAAAACCAAATATCTCTTGAAAATACGAGATTGAAAGAAAATAATGAAAAATATATTTTATTAATGTTACAATTTAATTGGTTCTAAAAACATTATATATAGGATATATAATCTCATAGAATATTTAAAATTTCTAATTCTATTATTTAGATTCATATTTAATCACATATTTTTTTTAATATTGTATATCATTCTTATATAGAAATAAATTCAACAAAATTAGAAGTATATGGAATATTTTAATTTTTTAAAACAATCAACCTTTTTAGAAAAAGATACAAAATCCATACTTAATTAATTTTATATGAGGATTTGAAAAATAAGTTTAATATGATTAATTTAATATTCCAAAATTAATAAATTCAAGTATTTAATAAACTCATAAAATTTGTTAAAAGAACATATTATTGGAAAATGAAATTGTCATATATTATTATTATTATTATTATTTCACATCATTTAATAACTAAATTAGTGTTAATTAATTTTTATTATCCAACATAATCTATAATTAATAATATGTTTTTTGAAATAGAAAATTTTTTAACATAAAAAGAATTTTTTAGAAAAATAATTTTTTAAATAATAAATGGTCTTATTATTCATTTTGTGTAAGATAATTTAATTTTTGTAATATATAATATAGAATTAATTTTTTTATTCATATATTTCGTAAAAAAATTTCACTTGTTAATTCCCACAAATTTATTAGATATATTTTAATGTTCATAATTAAATATTTATATTTTATCAAAATATATCTCAGTTTCTTTTAATATTGTTGTTTCATAAGGGGAAAACTATCAAAAACATTAAATTATTTAATTGAAGTTATATATTAAGATCTTGGTGTGTTTCATTTAACGTCATATAAACATGTATCACATAATATATAATCATAAACTATGAAAAAGTAAGATAAATAAAGTGACTTGAACATGAGCAATCTAATCGTTGATTTATCAAGTGGATGGTAAATAAACTAATGACCCTAGGGGAGAATTCATTGATCCATGTGTGGATTGAGTTTCAATATTCAACCATAAACCTTTGATTTTTCATTATTAGGTTTATCTCAGCTCGAGATTGGAACTGTGTCTTCTCCTTGTAGTTCCTCTTTTACATGTTTTACTCACATGTAGGTGTGGGGAACCAAAGATATGGTATGTATAAAATAATCCATGGTTACACAGTTCATAAAAAAATGGTGGGAAGAATTACTATTAGAGTCTTATTTAGCATGTATTTTTGGATATAAAACGCAATTTTTTTTCACTTTAAATGAATAACATTACCGGTATTTAAATATTTGTATGTTTTGTGGTAGGATATATAATTTGATGGAAAATGGACCAAAATAGATTAATATAGTGTTCCATAAATACTTCATGCCGCACTGAAAATCAGGTTGGTGTGACATCCATTTTTGGAAGGTAGATTGGTAATTCAACAATGTCAACAACAAGTGAATTACCAATTATGAAGCTCACAATTGAAGAAAAAAACTAAAATGGAGAAAACCCAACTGTAAAATAACATTAAATGATGTTTAAGTTAAATTAAATACGTGTAACATGAATGATGATAGGTAATGTAGAAATACATACAAGGTTCACAATCCCACACATTACACATTGTTTAAAAATTTTACATGCCTTGTAAATTCTGGTATAGGACAATAAATGGTTCAATCCGATGTAATTAATGTGGAAGACAAATTTTGTGACCCAAGACACACCATGATGACTTTTTTAACCCATTAATGATGTCATTTATGGAACTAAATGGGTACTTAAGTCTATAAATACATGCATAGGCCAGAGGTGAAAGGATCAGTTCCTGATGATTTGCCATTGCATTGCGCTGTAGGTGTGCTAATTTTTTAGGATTACATTCTTATCCTTTTATTTTTGTTTTATTTTCCCACACAAACCATTCACCTTTTAGTTCAAGTGTTTCCCTTTTCTATTCCATCTCCCTTTCTCTTTCAACCCTAATCTCATTCATTATCTCTTTTATATTTTCATTGTGATCTATTTTCACATTATAATGGAAAGTGACTAAACCAGGGATTGGCCCTAGGGGAGGTTTCATGGAATTATTTATTAATTATCTCCAATTAAACATGTTTTAATCTATTTGTGGTGGATGTGAGAGTATTTTATGGGTTTGGCAGTCTTCCACCAGGAAATTATTCCCAATTCTATTCATTTTCATTGATTCATTCTTTTTTCCTCACTTATTTCAGGAAACACCTTCATATGGTGGATTTGGGGTTACTTGATGAGATGATATGACATACAGTGGAAGAAAATCCTTTTAGGGATTGCATTCTTGGTTGAGTTATTTTAAAATTTGACAATTGTAAGATGTGGGGTTTTGTACACTGAAGGCATGCTAAAATTTCACCTTTAAAAATCATTGTAATGTAATTTATTAATGAGTTTTCATCAAATCTATTATCAAATTGAATTTAAATGAAAAATTACTATTTAATTAACCCTTGTTATCAAAACTTGGACCAAGTGCTTTCTTCTTTTGTCCTCATTCTATTTTTCATAATCAAGTTAGATATTTTAGTTTATTTATTGAATTTTAATTATTTTCAAAAACCCAAAACCATGGTTTTAAATAAATAATAAAAACAATAAAAATAATTAATTTAGGTGAATTATAAATTACTGAATTAACTAAATTTTGAGATCCTTAAGTGGGATGACCATGTTCAGCCTCCATGCTACATTATGAATATAAATTTTCTTTTTCCCATTCCCTATGACAAGCATATGTCAAAACTTATTTTAATATTTTATTCCATGTATACATTTTAGAGTGTTTAAATATATTGATTCTTGTATAAAATTTATTATTCTTTCCAAATGTTGGAAAATTTTATGTGTTTTTTAATTGTGCCAATAACAACATATTTTTGAAAAATGAGTGAAAAGAGAGGAATTTTAGAGCTTAAAGGTCACTCGCGGTGCGAAAAGGGATTTTTGAAGGTGGAGAAATATAGAAACCAAGAAAAATTCCATTTACACATTTTGTATCTCATTACATGATGTGTGTTCATCAAGAGAATTCACTACCACTGAATAAAAGATATGAAATTATTCATAATGTGAATTAGTTACATGTCGAGAACACAAATACATTTCATGAATGTTAGGGATAGAGAAATTCATGGAAAATTTACTATTAACGTGGATTACAAGTCATGTAACACTACCCATTTTGAAACTTTTAGATATATAAATATATATATATGTTAATTTTTGATAGGTTCAAATATGATGCTTATAAAATAATCCCCTCTTCCTCATAGTACGAGTAATCTTGAACCGGGGGGGGGGGTGTACGAATGCCTTTCAGAGAAATGCACGACCATGGAACCCTGATTTAACTCCATTCTCTAGGATTTTTTTTAATTTTTCTTCAACCTCTCATGGATATCATGAGGGGTGATCTATTTATTCCATGGAATGTGTGATTAATGGGGATTGATTTTATAAGGTATTTTATTTTTTATATAAATTTATGTGGGGGTTTCTTGTTTTATCTTCATTGAGATCTCTTTATTTATTCTTCACACATGAACATTGTGAGCAGGGTTAGGAATTAGGATTTAATTCTATCTTTCTATGAGCATGACTATTTCATGAATTTATTTAATACCTTTGTAATATGAGGTATAGGGTTTATACTTCCTTCATACCCTTTGGGATTTTCTCCGACTTATGTACAAATAAGGTTTCAGGATACCCATCATTTTTAATTCGAAGAACCTGACCTTGAGAAAAGGAGAATATATAATGGAGAGAGATTACCATATCAATTGGAGTCACTAGGACCTGATTCTAAAGATTTCATTATTATGAATTAATGTCATTAACCTTTACATATTATGAACGGAGATTCATTAATTCTCGTTACCCATTTTATATTTTCTTCTCCCAATTTCTACACCAATAAAAAATTCATTAGTTTAGATTTAATTTATTCTAATAAATATTATTTTAGGTATTTATTATTTAATTAATATTTTATACAACCTTGTCTCTATGGGTTTAAACTCAGACAATAAATTCCTATATTACACTACAGTTTAGTGGTTTCTCTTTTTCGTGTTTATAAATTTATAAATTTTGTAAACCTATGAGAATTAATGACACACACAGGGCTATGAATATGTTTTTTAGGATATTGGAAATGAAAATTTGTTTTCCAAATACATCATAGAGGATGGACATGGTTATCTCACTTGAGGAGCGTTGCTGTAAAAATCCATCCCTATCCCATTGGCTTGAGAGGGCGGGGGTATGCTACTTGTCCTTAAGAGACATTCATAAGGCGCCAAAGGCTAGAAATAAATTCTGAGGGCTTAGAGAAAAAATTGGGGAACAGTTTTCACTTATTAAGAAACCAACCAAACCATCCCCTAATAAAGACTATATAATTCATGTCAACAAAACATTATCACTTGTATTTCCAATAGACAAAAAAGTTGTTCTACAATACAACCCAAAACAAATAAAACCCAACACAATATCATAGTACTATGCAGAATACTAAACAAGAGTCCCAAAAACACATCAGGAAACACTCCATAGCTCCACACCAAGATCCATACTCCAGGCACCAACACATATCCCAAGCATCACCACAAGCCACTAGCAATGAGATTCTTCACCTTTACATGTGCCCTAGAATTCGAAATTTTTCATAGAACACAAGTTCCAATGTAGGGGTTGAGTACTAATACTCAGTTGGTTTGCCCTAAATGACTTCCCTACACACTCCACTATGAAAAATCCATTAGAAAATTTATATAAAGCAGTTTATAGAAAATAATCACAAGTGAAACCATTAACATAGTCTAAACACAACCTTACCAAGCCACCTCACCCAAACCCAGAAATCAAGGGAATTCCAAAAAAAATTCCCCAAGACGTTTTATCATTTACACATTTGCACAGAAATTTCCATATTTCAATGTAATGCAAAATAAGGAAACTAAAATGGTGGAGGTTCTATCCAACCCGTTCACCCATTCCTACCAGTGGTACTTCCCTCCCACTAATCCTTCTATGATGGCCCTTCCATCCCCTGACTATCCCCTTATTATAGTTGTACTTCCCTCCCACTTCTAAAAAACATTTAAAACAATCCATAACCATTCCTATGATCCACCAAGGCCACTACAATATGAAATTCACCATTTCCATTACATGAAAATCCACTTCAATAAATAAAAAATTTATTGAAAATAAAGTTTACCCATTTTACATGCCAATTCCCATTACAATAAAATAACCCTTTTTATTGAAATCCCATTTTCTCAAATCATCTTTATCAAACCAATAAAGCAACCCATTTTAAAATATGCATTTTAAAATCACAACAGGAGCATTTGACTACAAAACCTCTTTTCACAAAAATCCCCAAACCATCTCCAAAGGGATTTCCAACCAATTTTTCACATCATCAAAGAAATTAATTTTAAGAAACAAAATTTAATTTCAACTAATCATTAAGTTCTAACATAGTGTGCACAATACTATCTCAAGAGGAGTGGTCCACAGAGTTTCCTCACACGGTTTGGAAAACTGTGCATAGGAGGGGAAAATCCTATTGTCCCCCCTCCACGGTTTCCTAGAGAATTCACAAGGTTTCCACTAACTATGCTCAAACCGTGATCCCATGGAAAAGCCTCAAAACCTATTCAAAACCATTCCAAACACTCTCAAACTCTTCCTAACTAATCCCATGTACTTTAAACACATATAAAGGAATAAAATGACTACATAACTCAAACTAGGGGTGACACATTTTCATTTTCTTCAATCACTAATTTCTAATTAACCTTAAATAATTTTTTATTGTTTTAATTATTTTTTGAAAACAATTGTTTTTGGTTATTTAAAATAATTGAAATGAAATAAAGTAACTAAAATATATAACATGTTGATGAAACACATAACGAGGGTTAGAAAGAAAGTTCATGGTCTAGTGTTTGATAATAAGGCTCCAATCATTATTTATTTGTTATTTAAAATATATTAATAATTTATTTGGTGAAATATCTTTAATGAATTTATTTACTATGATTTATTAAGATTATGATTTTATCATTCCTTTACTTTCCAAGTCTCACCTCCCCTAATTTTCAAATAGGATAACACCTCAACTGATGATGAAATCCCAAAAATTCATGGATCCATTGCATTCCATTTCATCTCTTAAGGAAACCCCAACACCAATGTATGAAGGTTTTACATAAAATAAGGGAGGAAAAAAGAATTTAGCAATGAAAATGAATGTAATTGGAAGTAATGTTATTGTGGATGGAAACCACTCTCTGAAAATACTCTCACATCCCACAAAAATTGATGAGAATATTATTGAATTGAAGAAAAATTATAAAAAACACGATGAAACATCACTTCGGGCCAATCCTTAGGATTGTTACATTCCATTACAATGTTAAAAGTGATCATTATGAAATCATGGAAGAGAGACATAATGACATTGTAGATGGAAGAGGACGAGAGGTAGAAGATAAAAGGTAAACACTTTAATTAAAATATGAATGTGTTATGTGGGAAACAAAACAAATTGAAAGGAAAAAAGAATTAAATCATATAGTCTATATATCCCTATAGAAAACCACAGTTATAGATCATCAAGAACTAATCCTTTCTTATCTAGCCTAATCATGTATTTATAATCATTAATCCACCCTGGGTTTCATCAATAGCATCACAAGTGGGTCAAAAATTCATCTCAGTGGGTCCTGAGGTTAGAAAATTTATATTCCCAATTAATTATGTCAGATTGGACCATTTTTTGAGGTTTTACGAGAATTTACATGGTGTTTAATTTATATAAATAATTTTTAATCTGTGGGGTTGTGAACCTTTAATGGATTTCTTTATGTCCTATCTTCCATCATATACTAGCTCTTGAATGTCACTTACATGGTGTGTAATGTTGTTTTCCTATAGTTTTTTCTACATTTCAACATTTTTCTTCATTTGTAACATTCATAATTGGTTCTTTACTTGTACGTGACAATGAGGTAGTATCAATCGACCTTCTAAAAACTGGTGTCTCATTACGCCATTTTTTGAAAAACTGCGAAGTGTTTGTAGAACATTATATTCATCTATTTTTGTTCATTTTTCATGAAACAATGTACCCTTCCACTAAACATAAAAAAATTAAATACATGAAGGATGACTAATTTATGTTAAAAACATTGTGTTTTATATCCAAAATTACATGCAAAATCTGACTCTATTAATGAATCATATGCCATAATATTTAATTTAATTAAACATTATCACCTATAAAACACATGAAATAATATCAAATTTTATTATTAATAAATTGTTTGATCAAGAAAATGATTAGTCAAATACATGAAATTAAATCAGACTCATACATGATAATATAAATTTAAAATATCCCTTTTAATTAAGTTAAATTTTTAAATGAAAAAATAATTAATATTATTATTTATTTATTTATTTATTTATGTTTATTAATAATAAAAGTAGTCCTAATGATATATAATATTTACCTACTCTCTAAGTTTAAATAAATTATATAATTTAATTTAATTTAAAGTTAATTAAGTAAATAACATGTAATTGTATGCAAGATGACAAGTAACCATCCAAAATAAGTGAAGTCTTTTATAGTAATTATTCTGTATAATGTATTCACACGACATGTAGCATACACGGAATTTCATGTAGTTACATGAAATATTGTATTCCATGTCTATCTGAGTAGTTAGCTTAGCATGTTAGACACACACCATGAATTATTTATGTGATATATACATCTTTTAATGCATGTGTGACATACATGATGTGTAATATTACTTCACACGGCGTGTAGTTCCTAAAATTTCAATGAAATTAATTAGTTATTTAACATCCTATAAATCCTATCACACATTGTATACACCACTACATGTCATATTGTTTTGGTTTAATGCTATAATGAGTTTTCATTCAATGTAATTACTATTTTTGGTGTGCAAAATTGTTTGGAATATACTCTATGTGAATGTATTTGAATTATACAGTGTGTACACTGACCACACAAGGAGCAATTGTTTTTTGTACAACTAGTATTACATGCCTAGGGACTTGGTGTGTAATATATATAGGATAATACAACATTTTACACCAACTACTCTTCGTGAAAACATGTCTACACTATTTATCACATTTATAAGTCAACACATGATTTTTATGTTAATTACATAATTTTTTTATTAATTACACACCATTTATGTTGAACACATGACCACCACACCATGAGGGGTAGTAAGAAATGTAACCTAGCTAAACTCCATGTTACTTTGCAAACCACATGACACCCTAATAGCCAGTGTAATTACATGTTGTGTAATTCTCCAACAAATGAAATTATAAAGTTGGCACAACCAAATACATCTATAGTTGTTCGAGACTACACACTAGGTAATCTAGTCATGAAACAATAATATTTGGTACCTACATATGAAATATCTTTGAATTATTCACGTGTTCTAGGACCATTCATCATTATATAATAGTGAATGAAATTGTGACATCAAATTATTGGATTAATAAGGAATAAAAAATTGGAAAAATAGAAAAATAATCATGATAAGTATCAATAAAATTAAATAATTTTAAATTAAAATGTTGTTAATCTGATACCACTAGAATATTCCAGGTCCAATAGAAGCACTCGTCCAACTCTTGTACAAAATCTAGTTTTTGGAATCCAATTAATAATACAAAAAACCATGGCAAAAAATGATTCTATATAATGATCATTATCAAATAAACTAGATAATTAATCCCCAAACCAAGATGAGCCTATATTTCATGTAAAATTTACAAGTAATATAATAAAAATAATTTACAAAGTCATGGGATTATTTATTTAGAAAATATGTTGATCATTTAACCGTATTTTTCGATATTTACCATCATTGAAGTAAGAGTATCAAAAATAAAATTCCTCTTAACAATGACCGACACGTGCTCCACAGTCTCCACAATATTCCTATGTTTCTCATAATCTCCAACATCTAATTTAAATATAGTCAAATCACGTGAACCATGACACAGTAGTTTTATGGTTTCTTGATAGAACCCATTCATAAAGTATATCATGATGTTTTGATACAATCCTAACACAAAAATTTATCCATCAATTTAAAATAACATTGAGTTTGAGTTAATCAAACCAACACCTCATTTTAATCTCCCATAGATTTAGTTTAATAACCCATAGGGTGGAAAAAACTAGAAAGTAATTAAATGTGAGAACCACTTTATTCCCCTGAAATGATATATGTACTGACTGACTCTAATGCACCTAGTAGCATGGTTCTAGTTAATTTCATGCAAATATGGTTTTATTTTTACAGTGATTTTTAATGAAAGACCATAATTTACTTTAATCCTATCATGAAAATCCAAAACCCAAATTTTATCATTTGTATATAATACATCCTTATTCATTTCTCCTTATATCGACAATTTCATCCAAATTCATTCCTACATGAGAAGTTTCCCCTATGTTTCATGTTACTTAATATAAATTTCTATTTATTTAATCATATATAACATCATTTTCCCTTTCTTTTCATTTATATCTCTCTTAAAAATCACTATAATCCATAAAAATGGATCTCCTACCACAAATAAATAAAAAAACTGAATGTTAAATAAGAAATTATATTAAAACAAAAAATAATAATAATAAAAATTAATTAATTATATTTTGTTAAATGCTTTACTGTTGTGAATTTTTTTATAAAATATGTTGATGATGTACTAATTTTAATAAATTATGTCCTAACATTATATGATATAAATATTTTGTTAGTAAATACTTCTCGATGAAAGAAAAATTTGGACTAGTCTATATATTGGGCATAAATAACCCTAGAGATATATTAAAGAAATTTCTTAAACGTAGTCTGAACACATCTAATGGTAATATGATGACCATATTTTAGTGAGTTGAATAGTTCTATTTTGGTGTTTTGAGTTACATTACACAATGATTTATACTAATGATAGGGTGATACAGGTCATGAAAAAGATTAAATTCGTAACATGCCTATTTTGGTTTTTGAATTTTATACTGATAGGGTGTGATTAAGATTTTTTCTCCATGGTTTCTATCTAACTTGATAAAATTATTTCACCAAATATTAAATTTGTAATATACCCATTTTTTAGATGGGGTAAGGTTACATAAAATATTATTCAAAACCTCTCTTTTTATACCATCAAGGTGATATAGTGGGTAAGGACTAGTTTTTGAGTGTTTGGGGCTCGTTTGAATCATGGAGCTCTAGTCATTTGAAGGGTAGAATAAATAACAATGTTAATGGATAGTTAGTGATAACCGTGCAAATCAACCCTGTGGGTACAAAGTAAACTACATTGGGAACACAATTAGTTATAAATGAAAACCTTAGGAAACATGACTGTACAGGGTTCCCTAGTGGGAGGGAAGGGGATGCATAGTTTTTCAAAACCATAAACCAAGGTTTGCTTGCTGAGGGCCACTTAACCATTGGTTTTGAACTAATAGGTTCATATTTTTTGGAAAACCATATATCCAAACCATGTAACTCTTAAAAATGTATGAAATTTCTATTTTACCTTATACCCATTTAATTTCTAACGCATCCTTTTCCTCATCCTTCATGTGTAGCCTCTCCCCAACTGAATGCAGCTCTCCCTATTCCTCCAAACTAGTCTTTGAGCTAGGTTATTTATCTAGAATTTGATTCCTTTTTCATCGATTACTTTGGATATCCAATGGTAAGTGCCTCATTTTGATTCACTATTTCCTTTATTTGTCTCTCTATTAAGAGTGATATTTATAGGTGATCTATTATGACCTATCATCACTTTATTTGCCTATATTTTCAATTTCTCCTATTCTACATGGAACTTGAAGCAAATAATGGACAATGTCTCATATAAAAAACTAAGGTAGGTGGTATGGTTCCTTTTCCCTAAAGTATAAATGCTTTATGTGGTGTTTCATGGTATTGTGTCTCCTTCCCTTCTAGAAATACATCCACTAGTACAAAATAATAATTTAAGATTTCTTTTTTTTATCCGCATTAGAAAAAGCACTGATAAATGGAATATGTATCAATGCTAAAGAAAGTGATAATAAATTTACCCCTTTATTAGTGATTTTTTAGCGATGATAATGTGTTCCTTAATTAGTACTTAACTTTTCGCACTAATAAAGGGTACCCTTTTATCAATGCATTATTTTTAGTACTCATAAAGTGTACACTTTATCCATGCTATATTTTTAGTGATCATAAAAAATCCATTATCTGTGCTTTTTTAGCATTGATAAAGGTTCGAATAAATAAAATGCATTAGTTAAATAAAAAATTGATTTTATTAAAAGGAATGTTAATTTTTTTATTAATTAAATTTTTATTGATAAAAATGAAAGATTTTTACAGGATATATATAAATTATAAATACTAAGAAATAGTATGTATTAAATATATAGATATATGAAAAATGTAAATTAAACAAATTAATCATGTATGGCTAATCGTTTTCCTTTTCCATCTCATGGAAAACCCTTTTCTCTATTCTTAGCAGCCTTATCATCCACCTCTATGGGTATTTTAGTGATCTGTTCTATAGGAACTAGATGATCCTATTGGGTCAAATATCAAGCTACAAACTCCTATATTTCTTTTCTTATGGTATTTTTGAACAAGTTCCAGGAAAAAAAATGGTTTTCTTATGGATGAGAGTGATGACGATATAGAGAGTGATGGTGATATTGATTTTGAGATGGAGCTGGATCTGTTTACTATGATAAATGCGCTAACTATGGATTAAAATTTAAAATAAGTAAATAGAGAAAAATATTAGACATTTTATTAATTATATGATTATTTATACTGTTAACAAATTGTATATATTAAATATATAGATATATATTTACGTATATAAATATGATTTATATATTAAAAAATATTTATGCCCTTAACATTAAACAGTCATTTATTTAGTGAATAATGGCTTATAATTAATAAATAATATGAATTAAAAATACAAACTAATTGTATAGAGTAATTGACATATAATTGATTTTTTTTCATTTTAACATAGATAAAATGTATGTTATATTTATTTTACATATAAGTAATTAATAAAAATTTATATACAATGCACACATACAAAACTTATCCATATTTTCAATGTTGTTATAATGTACTTATTTTTAATGTATTCAATTTCACTTATTTTTAACATGCATGCACTTAAAATTAGATATTCATTAATAATGTTAAAAAAATATTTGTAAAAAATATTAAAAAACACTTGAAAAAAACATTTATAAATAAATATATATATAAACGTACATATAATATTTATAAAATTAGTTATTTATAATTATAAATAAATAATTTTTTTTAAAATTATTTATATAATTATAAATAAATAATTATATATATTTAAATAATTATTAATTTTTAATATATTTTTGTAAATAATGAATATATTTACTATTTTTATATTTATATATATTTATTATATATATATATATATATTCAATTATATAAATATATATAATGATATAAATCTAATTTTTTAAAAATATTTTTATAAATATAAATAAATAATTACAGATTTAACTAATTATTAAATTATAATAAATATATTTAAATAAGGGATATATTTACTATATTTTTATTTTTATATATTTATTATATATATATATATATTCAAATTTTATTTATTTATTATTATACTTATAAATATTTTATCAATGCTTACGTTATATGTGCTTATATACAAATTCTTTATTAGCACTTTTTAGCCCAGATAAAGATGTGGTTTTATCAGTGCTGAAAAAACCATAGATAAAGATGGATTTTATCAGTACTTTTTAATGGATGATAAAGACCTACCTTTATCAGCTATTTTCTGAAAGCGTTGTTGAAAGTTTCCTGGTCTATTTAAAAAAACCTAACCCATTGCGAACACATCATGATATCAGAAGCATTTCATGGAAGCCAACCATTATCGGTGCTCTTCCATAGTGAATTAAAGCTCAAATCACAAAAGATCACTCAAATCACACAAATCCACTGCCTCCAGTTGATCGAACATCATCCAACATCAAGTGTTTTCTGGTAGTTATATTTTCTAAAGAAAACATCGAGATCTAGATCTGGGGGTATCAAATTTTCTACAACCTAGCAAGGTAGGGCTATGTTTTGACTTTTATGTTCTGATTTTTTATATATTTTTCATTCTGTTTTTGATTTCTTCTTTGGTGAGGTCATCAATTCTTTATGTTGTGTTCTTTATTTATTGTTTTGTTTTTTTTATGATCTATTGTTTTCTTGACTACATATTTGGATATCCTGTTTTGGTCATTTTAAATTTTTGTTTGGAATCAATTTTAGTCATTCCCTACATTTATACCCTATATTGCTCTAGAAGCTTAATTTTGTCATCATTTTGAAATATTAAGGAATCACCTTTGGTCTGTAGGAAACCCAATTAAATAAATATTTATTCTGGTGTGTAAACATTTGAGGTTTTGGATATAGAAACCATAAACGAATGAAAAAATTTATTTGGTAAACCAATTCTTAGTCTGGTGATGGCGTGAAGTATCAAGATAAGCTGATTTTATGCAATTCATGTAAGGGAATTTATTTATTTAATTTTTTTTAAATATTTTTGTGTAAGGTTTTTTCCTTAAAAATTTATTTTATCAGAATAATGTTTTTTTTAAAGATAAATATTAGTAAGCGTTATACCATATTTTTTAATGGCTCTCTATATTCAAAATTAGTGTGGGGTTGTATTTATTTTTCTTTATTGTGATATTCTATTATAAGGGTTACATATATTTTTATCAATTTAGGATTATTTTATAAGTATGTAAACACACAAACACACACACCCAAATATATATATATATATATATGTATATATATATATATAACATTATTTCTATTTATATGAATTTTTAGAACTTATAATGTTATGGTGCTTTTACAATTATTTATTCACGAATTATGGTTTGGGATTTCCCAATTTGGAAGGGATTATATTTATTTTCATTTTAAATTATGACTAAATGTGCATTTGTATGGAATTTATGTGTATTATAAATTCTAGCTAATATATTTATATGTTAAAATCTTTATATTATAGACTGTTCAAGGGTTGGTGTGTTTTTCTACCTTGTTTGTGATATGTCTTGTTGACTTTATTTATTCTTTATCCCATCTTCTTTATGAACCTCCCTAGAATCTCAAGGATGGGTCAATTTCTATTACATGGCCTCCTTAGAAAGCTTCATATGGGTAGATCTAATGTGATGACCACCTTGGAACCCTTGGGATAGATCCGTGTGGTGATATGACATCCCAAGAGTCTTTATATGTTTTCAAATAGTTGATATTCCATTAATATTAAATTCAATCATTCCTTTGGATTCTACATAACTTGTTCCAAAAAAAATAGAAAGGATGTTATCAAATTTTATATATTATAAATTATTTTTTGGCATTTATAATTTTAGGTAAACATGTATTGGATCCACCAATAGGAATCTCTGATTACTATCCAAGTATATGAAATAACTCTTTATTTATTTTAATGTTCTATCAATACATTTGTATATCATCTAGTTGATTGAATGAGAGTTTATTATTCTAGTTTATCATTTTTTTCTTACCTATCTTTAATTTCATATATTATATTTTCCTTTGTTTTGGGGATTTTAGAAATAATTTATATGTGTCAATGAATAATTACTATTACCATTTTTTTCATGAGACTCATCCACCGTCTCTATTCGTGACAAATATAATCCTCATCAAATTCATATCCCAAATAGTCAATATTACAAGTTATTTATTAAGACTCATCCCCCATCTCATTTATGTGTTATGTACTACTCTAATCATTATTCATCACATGGATGACAGTTGATTAGTGGATTTCAAGCAACATAGGTGCATTTACACAAGATATGAAGGATATAACAAACAACAAAATGAAATGATAAATGTCTGGGAGATGAGATTATGAGGATGATTTGTCTATAACATTCACCTGTGATAATGAATATCTTATATGTATTTATTTTTATATTAAATAAATTAATATTTTGTGAATCTTATAGGATGTATATGAATCAGAATAGGAAGCACACTAATCAATGGACAAAAGAGTGAGAACATAGAGTTAAAGAGTTCCTTAAGTTTTCAAGAGAGTATTCATACAATCCTTCTCAAATCCTCTTTAAATGTTTACATTGTTTCTATTCAAGAAAATTTAGTCTAGAAGTCCTGTAAAAACAGCTGATTTGTCACGAAATCGATCAGAGATATAAATATTGGACTAAACATTGGTAAAACTGAATGTTGCAGCGATTGATATGATACTGTGGTTTATGGATAAAATGATATGAATACCAGTATAAATGATGATGGAGGTCACATGGAATATATGACCTTGCAAATTGGATATGAACTCTGTGATTTTCCAATGTTTTTTAGGAGTTAAATATCTATTCCAAGAAACCCTTGTATACTAGTTGTACTAAAAACACAAAATTCATAGAAGTATTGGCATTATAAAATTTGAAAGTTGGTAGTAGATGGAGTGACACCAGATTTACAAAACTAATTTTCCTCTTTAATGTTATGTTTCTGAAATAAAATGAACTACCATGTTGATCATATGATCCTAAATAGATTTTAGTTTCAATGGGAATGATCTCTAAGAAAAAATCATTCCTATAAAAAGGATTTCATATTGTTTATCTAGGACCATGAATCACTCATAAAATTCCCTAAGTGTGTCGTAGATTAAAACAAGAAAAATGAATCAAGTACTTCAAAATCTGTATGGTACATTACAATCGTCCAAAATTTAGAAGACAATATGGATGTTAAGAAACCATGAGACAATAGAAATGGAGTGTAAATACAATAATTTAATATGTGAACTTACATCATCCAATAGATCCTCCTTAGTGGAATAAAATTGATTACAAGTATCCTAAATTTGGAAATGACCCGAGAATCTTTTTTCTTAAATTATATACAAATTGAATAAATCCTTTTGGTGTACAGTGTAGTACTCATAGTACACATACCATAATTTTGTTAAATTATATCTTTCAAACATGGTTATGCATAAAGCACAAATTCATTATGTTGTCTCTGTTTATATTAGGTCAAAAGCATCCCAGTAATGATATTGATACCTATTTGGCTCCATTGATCAAAGATATGAATTTTATGAGTGATACATGTGTTACAATGAATGATTATCGTTTAATTGATGAATTGAAATTGAGGGTCATATTTTATGGAATGATAAATGAATTCCCTGCTTATGAAAATTTATGATGATATTGAATTAAAGGAATTTCTGGGTGTCCCATTTTTGAAAAACACAAAAACTTAGTTTAGTAGAAACATTCCTTGAAGACTACGATTTTAAGACATTAGAAATTTTTACCTCAACAGAATAAATATCAATCTTGGATGAAAATATTTGATGGGAATATCAAACAAGGTACAATACCATCTCCTCTATTTGTGAAAAAATTGTCCAACAATGTAATAGATATGGACACTATTTTTGGTAAACCATTTTCAAAAGACCTTACAAAATCCGATTGAAATAAGATATAAATTTTCATTTAATTACTACATTGGGATTTTTTATGTTAGACAGTTTATTGAGGTCATGCATGTAGAAAAAAAGTATTTGGTAGTGTTTCTAGATTGTTACTAAATGTTCCTTGAAAAAATGAAGATGACATCAAGGATAGGATAGACTTGATTAAAATGGGGATAAGTGTATATTTTGAATTAGTGAAGGGTAAACGACATATTTTTCTTCCTCTAGAAGCTTACACTCTATCTAGATAGAAAAATTGAAAATTTTCCTTTTCCTAAATAGTGTTAAAGTGGCATAGGGGTATTCATCAAATATAAATAATGTCCTTCAAATAAATAATTTGACGTTACAAGAACTAAAATCACACGACTATCATGTTTTGATGAAATATTTAATGCTTGTCGATTTCTGTTGCATTCATCCTCAAAATGTATGACATAAATTTACAAAACTCTAATTATTTCTCAAATCCATATGCATTAATGTTAAAGGCCCAGTGAAGTTTCCCATCATGAATAAGGATGTTGTAGTTATATGATGTTAATTAGATATGTTCTTCCCACCATCATTCATTGATATACTGGCCCGCCAGATGGTTCACTGGGTTAGAGTGGTTCAACTATATGATCTTGTACATTACAGATGGATGTACTCCAATGAATGATTTATGAATATTTTGAAAGGGTGTGTCAAGAATCAAAATCAAAGAGAAGGTTGTATTGATGAAAAATATATTTTTGAAAAAGTTGTTGAATTATGAACCAATTTCCTATCATATGTTGACAACATCAGTCTCCCAAAGTCTCCTGACATCAGACACCATATAGGTGAAGTGAATTTCTGAATAGATTTTGTTACAATTACCTTGATAGAGTAGGATCATGTAAACCTTTACATTTTACATAATAGTGAAGATGTTGATCCATATATTGAATCCCATAAATAAATTCTTAGTATTTGAATCCATCAAGGTATGAATGATGGATGTAAAATAAACATAATCAACAGTTTTTAGGATTTTTCAGATGTCTTATTTATAAGGAGTTATTTGAAAATCCGAATTCAATTACAGAATGAATCCAATGGATAGGCATATAGCCGAATGAAAATGTTATGTCTTATAATGGTTTTATAATTAATGATTATTCATTTTATACCAAAGAACATGATGACTGCAGTACAATGAAAAGTAGTGGTATTGCGCTTGTGGTTGAAGTGATGCAAATATCTCATACCTATGATAGAAATTCAATTTATACAAATATGTAATATTTAGGAATTATCAAATATATATATGATTTGGATTATAAAAAATTTCAAGTGTTGATTTTCTATTTCAAATTGGTTGACAATATCATTTCAGTTAAAGTTGATGAAATGGGATTCGTGAAGGTAAATTTCAACGTGGAAGGGGAAAAAGATGATCCATTCATAATGGCATCACCAGAAGTGAATGTATTTTATGTCTCTCATCCAACAAACAAGAATTGGTAAATTTTTCTACTGTTGACTAACTCAAATGTCGGGTCTGATGATAATTAAATTAAGAATAACCCTTTTATTGTGGTATCAAAATCACTTCATGATATTCCCAATGCAGAAAATTTATTTTATGTTAGAGGGGACCATAGAGGGGGATTTATATTCTTGATAGATGAACCAAATCCTTGAATCCTTCACAAAAATAAGTATAGTTAAATGAGAAGGTAATTTTTTGATATACTATGCTTTTTATCATAATATTATATGTTATGAACTGTGTTAACATAATCTAAATTAAATGTTTGACTACACATTCATATAATGTCTTCTTCAAATGCAGATGTTACCAATACTTATGAAGAACAAATTATAATGAAGAAAACCCTTTGAAAATATGTAAAGGTAATGTTATGATATTATTTTTATATTTTAACAATAAATCATATATTTAATCATTTATTTAATTTTCATTATTCCTTTTAGAGTTAGTTTATTATAGAATATTCATGTCCTTCTATCATGACATTGAAGGAAGAGAAAGGATGTTGTATTTACTCAATCACATAGTTAATCTTGATGTTTTCACTATAAAATCATTTTCCATAGAATTAATATATTGTTTCATATTTATGTTTAATTTATTTCTTTTTATTATTACTGATATAAGAATTATTTCTTATATAGGTGGATTTTTTTTGAGTTAGGGTGGTGTGTACATATTTTAGGCCTTTCCATTCTAAAATATCCACAAAAATATTCTCCCTCAAAACCTTTTCACCCCTATAGTGTTTCATTTATCACTATTCATCGTGTTCCCTCTACTACTATTACAAGAATTGAAACAACACTACCTCTTCTCAATAAAATTTTTAATCTTAATGCTTTCACAGTATAATCATTGACCATTTAATTAATGTATTCATATTTATGTATAATTTATTTACTTTTAGTATTACTCACATAATAATTGTTTTCTTATACAGTTGGATTATTTTTTCCATGTTATGGTGGTTTATCCATATTTCATTCCTTTCTACACAAAAAAATCCACATAATTCTTCTCCCTCAAAATGTTTTCTCCCCTTTAGTGTTGCATTTATCACATTACATCATGTTCTCTCTATTTCCTTTGAAGGAAGACCGAAGATGCTGCCTTTTCTCAATCATAGTGGAAATCATGGTTTTTTCACTGTAAAATCATTTTCAATAGAATTAATTTATTGTTTCATATTTATGTTTAATTTATTTTGTTTTTTTATTACTCATATAATAATTTTTTTCTTATATATGCGAATTCTTTTGTCGATCATGGGTGGTTTGTTCGGAGTTTCTCAAACATTGTTGATAGTTTGAAAAATAAATTCAATGCATGTCATGGTAACATTTATAGTTAGGATATTTTGATACTTTGGGATGTGTAGGAATCATCCTCACCTCAATTCGACACATGGTATGACTGGTATGACTCCAGGTACTTCTTTCTATTTAAAATTGACATCAATTTTAGAAAAATGGACAATTGAAATACTAAAAACTAAGAAAAAACATTTGAATTATTTTTGATACATTATTTAAAATATATATAAGTCATTAATGATGTGTATGAATTAGATTTACCTCAATATGATACGTGATGTTCCTGATGTGACTTAAAGTGTCTGTTGTTAGTTAAAAATTGATATTTTAGTTCAAAAATTATTCACTCAATGAAAAAAGATCAATCACACTCATATTTTCATGATAATTTAGGAAAAAATTAATAATCCATTTTTTACATGTAGTAATAAGTTTCACATTAGAAAAAATCATGATATTATCAGAATGATTCAAAAGTTCTTTTTTCTTGTTCAAAATGACATTTTAGTGAAAATGATGACTAAAGCACTCAAAAATGAGATAATTTATTGAAATTTGTTTTATACTTTTAGAAAATGATCCAAAAGTAATTTGAGATGTGTTGGAATTATTATAACCTCAATCCCATGAATGGTCTGACTAGTATGAATCCATGTGTGTCTTTTTATTTAAAATTGATATCAATTTTAGTAAAATAGATAATTGACCTACTAAAAACCGAGAAGACACATTCAAATTGTTTTTATACTTTACAGAAATGATCTATATGTCATTTTTGGTATGTAAAAATTATCTTAACCTCAATCTGTTACATGATCTTCCATGTATGACGTAAAGTGTCTGTTCATGTTTAAAATTGACATTTTATTACAAGAAGTGTCACTCACAGAAAAACAATCATACACGCTCATATTTTCTTCATAAATTAATATAATAACCAAAAGGTAATTTTTAATGTGTATAAGTTAGTTTCCTGAAAAACTGATAAACTATGTGATCAAAATGATTCAAAAGTGCTCATTTCCAAGTTAAAATGAAAGTTTAGTGAAAAATAAAACTAACGTACTCTTAACCAAGAAAACATATTCATATTTTTTTGGAACTTTAGGGGAAAATCCACAAGCCATTAGAGATGTGTTGGAACCATATGAACCTCAATCTTACCCATGGTGTGAATATTATGACTCAAAGTGTGTATCTTTATTTAAAATTGAGATAAATTTTTGTAAAATGGACAACTAACCTACTCAAAATTGAGGAAACACATTTAGATTGTTTTTATACTATAGAAAATGATCCCTAAGTCAATTTTGATTTATAGTAATTAGATGCAACTCAATCAGATAAGTGATGTTCCAGATATGATATAAAGTGTGTTATAAGTTAAAAATTGATATTTTAGTTTAAAAAGTTACACTCAATAAAAACTGATAAAACCTACTCATATTTTCGTGATAATTTAGGAAAATTATTCACAAGACATTCTTAATTTGTTGGAATTAGTTTCACATCAAACAGATACATTATGTGATTGTAATGAGTCAGAAGTGTGTGTCTATATTTTAAAATGATATTTTAGTATAAAAGACAACTAACATACTCAAAACAGAGAAATCACATTCATATTGTTTTGATGCTTGAGGATAATGATCCAAAATACATTTGAGACTTTTTAGAATCATCTACACCTCAATTCAATGCACGGTGCGGCTGGTATGACTCCATATGAATCTTTTTTTAAAAATTCACATCATTTTTTATAAGATGATCACTTTCTATTAATTTATTTCTTTATATTATTACTAACATAATAATTGTTTTATTATACAGGTGTGTCATTTTTCTCGCTCAGGGGTGGTTTGTTTGAAAATAACATGATTTAGGGTTATGATTAAAATAAAAAAGAAGATTATTGTTTTTGAATGTATTTGATAATTTTTATTTATGTAGTTGTATAAAGCAATATTTGAAATGTCTATAATATAATGTTTCTTTTGGTATTTCTATTGTAAATTTGATACCATTGAAATTTTTTATTGGGGCTTGTATTTTTTACATCCGGTGTGTTTTTGGTGTTATGGTGTAATTTTACAGCACAGTGCATTGGTCTTGCAGTGTGCTGTTGCAGCACACTACAGTATGTTCTCTTATCAGTACTTTTAAAAGAATTGATAAAGTACACCTTTATCAACACTATTAAAATTGATGATATATGACATATTTTTATCACTTTTAAAATCACTGATTAAAGATATATTTTTCAGTTCATTAAAATGATCATATAAAGGTACACATTATTAGAGATTGAATAAGTGATAGTAAAAGACAAGTGATTTAAATCTCACTCATGTAGTTAGTGTTTTTATAGTACTAATAAGGGATATTTCTAGCACTTTTAAAGGCCTATTTTGTTGTAGAACTCCTATATTTTTAATTAGTTAAATAAAATGATTTTCCATTATTATTTTATCTTCATAACCGCACTAATCAATATCATAGGATGCACACCTCGACGTGAACCACACTTAAGGGAGTTCATTCCTTAAAGACATAATACCCTCATGCCTTGTAATTAAATTGAACCCCCAATTTTATTGTATTTAATCACACCTTGTGAATGTTCCTTAATTTGAACATAAGAAAAAGAAAATATGGGTCCATGTGTATAGACCCTTTCTATTCTTATTGTAGATTTAATTAACTATATTAAAGGAATTGTCCAACATTACTGTAATATATTATTTTAATAGTGAGAGTATAATTCTAGGAATGATCAATTGTTTAATCCATGTTAATTATGATATAAGGGTGATGACTAAGTATGCCATGAAAATGGATTTTTGAGCTTAAATATTAGAAATTGTAATTTAATTTCAACACCTTGGGGTGATATATGGTTTTCTTGTATATATTAATATGGATATTATCCCTGGGAAATTATTTTACTTTACCCATTAGAGATACCTAGTTTTCTAGTGTATTACCTTGGATAGGATCAGTTTCTAATGTTATTATACCTTTCCACAAGTGATATATGGTCCCCTGTGTGTTATAACATGGACTTTCTTAGTGTGTTTACCAATATACTATGTCAAGAGGGATTCTTAATTTCCTTGTACTGAATTCATTGGATGAAATCCTATGGTGGTAAGTTTCATAGTGCAGCTAGTTTAAATCATGTGTTCCTTTTTACGGAATTCCTTGGATTGGCCCAAAATGATAATTAATTAAAACTAAGGGTGCATCTTCTAACCATTGGAACATGTATGGGTTTGGTCCAAGATGTATAGTTGAATTATTTTATGTCCTAGTTATATCTACATGCTCATATTCCAAGAGAGATATAAAACTAATTATAAGTATATATAGACACCTTGGGTATACACCTTGGGTATACACCTTGGGCCTTATTTGATATGTTGTATCTATATATATACCCATATATGTTATCACATAAATGATATATATATATATATATATATATATATTATACATATAGGGTGACAACTGTTCAGAGATAATTCAGCTTAGGTTGAAGTAGGTAGTGTCAGTTGGGTGTCCTATAAGGAATACGAACCGATGTGTTTTATTTTATTTACTATTATTCATTGATTACTAATATAATAATGATGATTTTATATGCATAGACTAGATAGTTCAAAACACCATTGGTGGGGGCCTACTATGTATATCTCACACTTTGTTCGGGCTGTTGATTGTTACCAGAATAGGCCTTATATATACAGGTGGGGTCAAAGGGAGGCATCCAACTTTTGATTTATGACTTACTATCGTCGTATGAATTAATGGAGAAATGGAATGTTCTTATGACCGTGATGTGATTAGAGATATATTCTTGTCTTTTTGTATTTTGTATAGAATGATGCATATCCATTTACCCTATATCCCATATACTTCCCCTTTATGTATAGCCTAATGATAATATTATCATTTTTGTTTATGATAATGATTCAGCTTATACTATTTAATATATTTTTATGGTTTATACTTCCCCATTTAATTTATTATGTTTTTTTAGATGCATACTATTACATTATATTATTGTGAAACACTCTGATCGCGAGGTTAATTTATCCCCACCATACCACCATAGTGCCCCACTTATAGTCGACACCCATTTGTATAAATGGATACATTCGTGAGGACTTGTGGCCAACCATGTTTAGTTACTTATAAGTGGTAAAGTTCCATAACTCTTTAAATTTGAATTAAAACTTCTTTTATCCTTTTGTATTACTTTGAGGGTATGAGATACAAGACTAGGAACATGCCAAAATTTGGTAATGAGCCTAAGTCTAGGTGTATCTAACCCACATATAGGATAAATCCTAATTACCTGGTTGGGATTTTTTGTTTTGTTTTGTTCCTATTACAATTGTATTTATTTCACTATTGGGTGACACGCATGAGTTGTGATGGTTTATATTACTGCAATATTACATTTACCTTGTTCTAATAAGTCAAGGAATTATCATCTCATGCCTCATTATAGAAACTAGATAATTTACTTGTCATGCATATTCCATCTTATATTTATATTACCCTGTTCATTTCATGGTGCATTTTCTTGGTTCAATGACTATTGTATTTAAAAATATGCAAATTTTTCTTACAATTACAAGATAATTGGATTAATTAAAGTGTTTTTATCAACCTCAACTATGTATTCCTGAATAGCCTTATGGTGGAACTTTAACTAACCAATTATTCCATGATTGATCCATAGACCACTGCTTCCATGAGACGAAAATTTATATGATATTGATTAAATGAATTCAAATTAGAATTTATGAAAGTATGTAGTTATATAAATTGATAACAATAATTCATTTAATTGATTCATTTTATATGACTTGTTACATACTGATACTGGAGGTAAGGGTTAGGTCGTAGTTACATGATGTGCCAACCATAACTTAAAAGATTATTCCTTATAAATTGGTAATGTTCACTCTTCCAAATGGACCATGATATTTATATACATCTAAATGAGTATGAACATATGAAAATTTTAATTTATAAATAAAAATTGTTTTCAGTAAATGGGAATGAAAATTAAAAACTAAATTGTGTTTTCCTCTATAAATTGCCATTTACACTAGATATGATGGGACATATACACTTTAATCTGAGACCTTGAACCTCACTCAACATTAGTAGTGGGTAGTAGTAATTGTCTCTTGTAACCTTTATGATCTTTCTAATCGCCTAGACCTAGATTTAGAAGAAGGACTAGGAGTGTGACTCTTATATAAGTTGGTGGGTACCTATATAAATATGATATCTATGATCCTAACCAAGTTAAATTATAATTGAGGAATGATTTGGAAATTTTATATCTATGCCACTATTAATTCCTTGAGACATATGCTAGTATGATGGACATGACAACTCTCTGGAGGTGGTGGGACTTGAGCCACATGTATTTCATCCAATGGTGCCACATGAGGCACCTCAGGTAATTCCTTGACTAGGAGATCATTATAAGTTCCAAGAGAGCCTCCTACACATCATGAAGTATTTATAGGGATATCTACAACATGACCCTACTATGGAAGAGCTGACATGAGAATCTCAGCAGTAATAACCACTCACTGTGTGAGGGGATGGTAGTCTTTAGGCTACGGATTCATGACTAGATGTCATGCTATCCATCTTCGACAATTTAGAGATTTCCCCTAAGTGGAGGTTCAATCCCAAAACCTATCTTATTCGTGATTCTTCTATGTGATGGTGGTACATTATCATCAAGCATGATCAACATCAAGGTGTAGTCCAAGTGGACCTCTAGATAGCCTTTAATGATTATTTATTCCCTAATATGCTAAGAGAAGATCATGCTAGCATATTTAGGAACCTATAGAATGGTTATTTGTCTATTATGGAGTATAATTCACATTTCCATGGACTTATTACATTTAATCTAACACTTGATAGTGATGAGTTGATGATAGCAATAAGGTTTTAGGATGAGATTACATACACCATATGATCGTAGGAAAATGTCTTTCAGTTGAACACCATTTTTGATATAGTGAAGCAGGACCTCATGATCGAGGAGAACCCAAGGGAGGATGGTGGTGTGGGATAGGTTGTTTTAGCATCATGGTAGGGAGTTAGTTGTTCTTGTGGTAGGAAACATCGCTTTTAACATCCACATTGTGACAATGCCTGTTAGGTGACGCACACTGATAGTTATAAGGTGTGTCACCACTGTGGTAGGGAAAGACATAAAAAGTCCTAGTGTAAGAGGAAACCAATTGAGTTTCATTATAATGGTAAGATAAGAAACCTTCATAATTTTTATTAAAGTTCCCTCTAGTGCCTTGTGAGAAAGGATTTTCATTGGCTCCTCATTTGGGTAAAGAATTAGTAGCTCCACATCTAGCAGGGTGCTAGATTACTACCATCCAATCGGGATGAGTAGAAGTGTAACAGCCCGAGATTTTATGAAAAATATTCTTTTTTATTTCACTAATGTCTTGTGTTGTATGCTACACCAAAAGGATCTTGCACAACACGCATCCTTGACTTTCCTTGCATTACACGCAATCGCGACCTTCCACGATAGCGTGTGTTGTACGCAACACCAAGTTTCGCTAAACAATGATATGCTATTAAAATATTATTAAAACTAGCCATTATGAATAGTAATAACCACTTTTTAAAATTTTAGAAATTTTAACTCTCAAAATGGACTTCATTTTTGGATTCAGAGTATCGAATTTAGTCTAAGGTGAAATTTTGGTACTTTTCGGATAACTTTCATATTCTGATGAATAGTGAAAATTACTAAATTATAATTAAAAACAACTTTTTTAATCGAAATAATTAATAGTGATAAATCATTAATTTGAGTGTTTTTAAAGTATATTTAGAATATATTTTTACAATTTAATACAATGTTGGACATTGGATGTAATTTCACATTTAAACCAGTTATAAATAAGTGTCAATCTTTTATCTCTTAAAAACACGCTATTTGTTGTGACAGCGGAAATTAATTATAAAATTAATTAATGCAACTTATATGTTGGGAATTTTGTAAAATAGAAATCATTTTTGAATTCGGAATATCAATTATAGCCTAGGGTGAAATTTTGGTACTTTTCTGAAAACTTTCAATTTTTGATGAATAGTGAAACCACTAAGTGGTAGGTTAAAAACTGAATTTTTCATAAAACTTAATTTTACCGCTTCTGTGAATGGAATTTCGAAAATCCGACAGACACGGTTAATATCAAGGACTAAAATGTGGTTCAATGAGATGAAAATAATTTTTGGTGAATAGTAACTTTTTACTTTTTTTTACCACGGTTAATAGTAAATAGGGTCACTAAGGGTAAATATGATATTACTATTACCCTAACACATGTCCTAATCCTATTGGACAAGTGTATTTCGACCAAAAACAAACTTAGGAATAAAATATGACCATTTAGGCCCACTTGGGTTAGATTAGGACATTTATTATTAATTTATTTAAAGAAGGGTTAAAAGAGTTAAAATCAAAGTTTATTTACTAAAACATTTTTAATATGAGGTTATACATAAGATAAATTCGATTGTAAATATTAATTAGAAAGATAAAAAGATTTAATACATGATGGTATTTTATTTGTAATTTTTAGACATCAAATAAATTAATTTATTTATGACACAAAGATGATGCAGTAATTATCTTGTTAATGAAATATTGACATAATTGATGTTATAAACACCAAAATAAATGTACTTTGAGACTTTTTATGAATTAAACTAATTTTCTAGGTCACTATGATATATTAGTGTTGATTTAATCAACTTTGTTCGAACATATAATTCTGTTATGACTTTCACAAAAATCATATATCAAATAGTGTCAAAATTGACACAAAATAGTTTTTAAATCAAATATTATATTATTAATTGTTATTTTATTCCTAAAAATCTAAGGTTCGGCCAAATGACTTAGATAAGGATATATATATTAATAATAAACAATTTGGGGTTCGTTTGGCATGTTATAGTAAGTGTATTAACCATATAGTGAAAGAAAACAAAAAGACACGGTAAAAGTTAAATTATTTGACTTAGAGTTAAATCTAATTGATAAGGTTAAAATAATACCCTAAATTTGTCTAAATACTATTGGTTGATAGGATTTCGACCCATACCCACATTATCTTCGAAATAAGACCCTTTGGAACCATTATAAACCGATTTTGACTTTAATATAAAATAATATTTTGAGATATTCCTAAGGTGCCCCTCTCCTCCCTTATAAAAGGACACCTCCTCCCCCTCCTCCTCACACCAATTTGAGCACTCAAGCTCGGCCAACCCCTGCCAAAATCTCTTCTCCACTTCCCTAGCAACATCCTAGAGGTTCCGGTCTTCCTCAAAGACCAATTTTAGTGCCCTAAGAGGAGGTCTCAAAGAGGCGCTTCAAAGAAGAGGTAATTACCGTTACCAATTCTTTCATCTTTATTTCTTCTTCCACTTCTTCTTCTTAGGTTGTTTCATTATGAAGTAATAACATCAGTATCACTCATATACTGATATGTTATTATAAGTATGAAACAACCCTATATCACCATCTATCCATCTTACGGAAAAAGAAATCACCGTGCGTGCGTACGTACGGAATACCGTCTCCACGCCGTGGTGTAATCTATTTTCCACCACCACCTTACATGGATGGGTATAATGGTGTAAAGAATAACTATAAATAGTTATTACAACATCATATTGATTCTGATATATTGTATAATCCACTCCAATTCAATTCAGTATTTATAGAAATGATATCATCGCTCGTGCGTACGTACGGACTACCGTCTCCACGACGCGATGAGATTCATTCTCCATGTTAACCATTTAAGAATGATTAAAAAGTATATATAAGAAATAATAATGAAATATATGACATTATAAAGCTACTGGATTTATGTATATATATATATATATACATATGTATGTCATCTACTTACTTCCATTTCAAGACAATAAGGAAAGGAAAACAGCGTTCATGCGTACGTACGGACTACCGTCTCCATGAACGGTGTTTTTCATTTTATTTATCTACCTATTATATATATATATATATACTGAATATATATGATATATAAATCATATTTTATATTTTGTAAGTGAGTAAATCATGATATAAGTAATAATGATGTCAAGAACAACAAGTCAAAACACCTACGATAAATAAAACGATTTTACCCAAAACGCTTCTTTAACATCGAATTTACAAAAGAACGGGTAATATAATGTCATAAGTAAACCATATATGATATCATAACAATTAATATGATTCTGTAATAAGTCAATAACATGATTTAAATCATTATACAGGAGGTTCGGACACTTACAAAGCAAGTCGGACCTAAGGTAAGGGAAATATCACAATCTCATTTTTATACGAGATTGTTTATACGTTGGTATTTACTGGGGTGTATTTTATCATCCACATCTATTTTTCCTCAATATGTAATGTTATTTCCATCCACCTACAATTGTTTAAATCCAATTTTACCCTTTGGTGAGTTTTTAGTAAAAGATATGAAAGGAATCTTTTGTCGTTTTTCGTACGAGGTACTTTTTGACTTTTTCGACAAAAGTACGAAGAATACTTTTTTAACTTATACGGCGTGAACGGATTTTTACGGTTTCATAACGCCTCATTTTCAAGAAGATTAATCTAAAAGATTTCATGATTATTTTCAACAAAAACCCTTATCTTTTAAAGTTTCATTGAATTTTTTGAAAAGAAAATGTTTAAAAAAAAAAGGATATTTTCCTCAAGAATTCATTTCAAGTGTTTTGTCAAAACTATTTTTCATCTAAGATGACATTATTTCATATGTGTATGTTTCAAGTAAAATACATCTATGATTTAAATGGTTTCAATTTTCTTATGATGAAATGATATCAATTGTTTATGGATTATGTTATGATGGCATGATGTTTAAGAATCTCATTTTATTTCTTGGGTTATGCTATGATGTATGGTTTATGATTTTGTGGCACACATAAGAATGGTATCATTATGAGATGGGTGGGACCTATATCTCCCTCCAATGCATTGGGTAATGATTTTATATCTCATGAGATAGACATGGCTGGAATGGTAGGTTATACCGGTTCAGTGAAACAGGACTGAAACGAGGGTTACTCGATTCAGAAAGGGACTTTGTCCACTAAGATAGTCTTGGCAATGAGTCTTGACTAACAAGAAATGATTCTCTATGATTATGTGTGAATGCCACAAAGTTTCATGTTTTATGTTATGATTATTGTGATTACATTTCACTGCCATGATTTATCCCAAGTTATGAAATTATGCTCTCTTTTGCAGGTTATGATTTCAAAAATGTTATGTTCTTTTGAATATGATGTGATTGATATTTCTGTTGTTTACCCTTACTGAGAATTTGAGCTCACCCTTTTATGTTTTCTTTTCCCCAGGATATAAAGAAAGGTTTTAGGTAAAAAAAAAGGAAGATCATTATGGGAGATGTTGAAGATCTTTCACCACGATTAGAAGATTAAGTTCCGAGTTTCCAAATACATTAAACTATTACGATCCTTGTGTGTGTGTGTTTTGTTATGTACCAAGTATTCCGCAAAAGTAATGTAATGTCCATGTACGTCAAGCTTTGGGTCTCTACAGTTGGTATCAGAGGAAAGGTTTAGTCAACCTTTGGAAACTAGGATGCGAAAACGTTAGAGAGATCCCTAGAGATATTTCTAAGGTATGTCTAGGGATGCCCCTAAGGATAAGTATACGTATAGGATATAGTCCTAGAACTATGGTAACGATATTAGATTAAACCAAAGATGATAGATATTTAAGTTACTCCCCCTTTATTATGATTTTTGCATCTAACACTATTCTGTTTGGGTTTTAGAAAATGGCTGGAAACAAGATGATTCACAATAATGGAGGATATGATGGACAATGGAATGATATTCTTCATGAGCAACCAAATGAAATGGGATTTGGATGTCCAAACATCATTATTATGACGAATCAGCAATCTCACAACATGATCAATAAAGTAAAATTTGGTAAGTTTCCTGACTCGACTAATAAGAGAAAGATGGAGTTCCATGATGATCATAGAGGAAAGAAAGTTCAATTTCCCCTATGTAAATCATGTGGGAAGAGGCATCAAGGAGAATGTTTCAAGGGAACTGGAAGATGCTTTGGGTGTGGAAAATAAGGACACAAATCAAGTAAGTGCAAAGGAAAAGGGTCGGTTAACACCATGGATGAGGATAATGGTATTGCTATGACATCAAAAATGGTTAAGTGTTTTAAATGTGGAATGTATGGGCATTATGCAAACAAATGACCTAAGGTAAAGACTCATGAAGAGAATCAGTATGGTCATATGGGTAGTATTTATGTGGATGATGATGAAGAGACTACAAATGATATGTGAGATGAAAGAATTTTTGAAGCTTGGTCAATGGTTTGAGAATGTAGTGGCATGATTACATGTTTATCATGTGTAATTTTGGAATAAAGAGACATCTATGGATTGTTACACTGTTGTCTTTCCTTGTGTTTTGAAAGTGTATGATTAATGTTACCAGTATCCCTGAAAGGTTATTCAGATATTTTTGGAATGTAGATGATATGCGCATAATGAAGGGATAAGGAGAAAATTAAATGTTTGATAGTATTCATGAGCTCATGATTGATATAAGGACTAAGTGATATCATGGTTTGAGTATATAGAATTTTGAGGATTTTGGTATATGGAAAGTATTAACTTTTAACTGCACTCATGTTTTCACTAAGGTATTCAATAGAATACACGATTAAGAACTTTGAATGTTTGGAATGTGACCAACAAGATATATCTTATGATATATGGGGATCAACGATGGTATTAAATCTCTGGTAATCGTTTTCACTATGTTATGAGAATGGACTGCAGTATTATGGATAAGCCTAAATATTGGAATGGATTATGTTGGACATAAGTTAGTACTATTTAAGGATAGAAGTTTTTTCGATATTATTGATGGGATGTTATAGTAATATAGTTTTATAAAAAGGACAACCTGCAGGACGGGCGACAGCCCATCGCTTCGGACAAGGCTGTGGGAATCGAACCCACAACCGAAGTGCGACTGGCCTTTATCGCCTACCACTGACCTACAGGAAGTCCCTGTTTAGTAGAAACTAGTTTTATTATGTTAAGCAGTATGATATATGAAGTATAAGTCCATTTTAGGAACCATATGTGATTAATCTCACTATAGAATGACTTATGTATATTTAATAACTTTTTCTAACCTTTTGTTTGAGACAGATGGAATGACCCATCATTCTATCACATAATCTGCTAACACTTCACAAATAACAAATTCAACTTCATTTATTTAAGAGATGAAGTAGAAATTGTTCAAGGCACGAACAAAAGTGAGATTGTACCAAAATAATGTAAGTATTTATTCTAAGCAAATTTTCAACTTTAGGGAAATGATCTTGAAAACCAAAAATGTTGTCCTAGTAATATTATACCTGATGAATCAGATGGTACCTTATATCATCACAAATCTATGGATTTGTGATTACTTGCTTTTCCATAGCCATGTTCTCTACCACTCTCCATCAGAACATGATGGTTAGATTTCTCTTCCATATCCATATTTTCACCTATGTGGAAACCCAGTGATTAGTTTATTTGGGTAATCGTTACATTTCATACTTTAGTTTTTAAAGCCAAGTTTTGGTATTCCCTTTTACGATGTGGGTTTCTATTAAAGAAACTTTCGAATAGTAAACCATTTATAACCCCGACGAATTTCGAGGGCAAAATTCATTTTAAGGGGGGTAGAATGTAACAGCCTGAGATTTTATGAAAAATATTCTTTTTTATTTCACTAATGTCTTGTGTTGTATGCTACACCAAAAGGAGCTTGCACAACACGCATCCTTGACTTGCCTTGCATTACACGCAATCGCGACCTTCCACGATAGCGTGTGTTGTACGCAACACCAAGTTTCGCTAAACAATGATATGCTATTAAAATATTATTAAAACTCGCCATTATGAATAGTAATAACCACTTTTTAAAATTTTAGAAATTTTAACTCTCAAAATGGACTTCATTTTTGGATTCGGAGTATCGAATTTAGCCTAAGGTGAAATTTTGGTACTTTTCGGATAACTTTCATATTCTGATGAATAGTGAAAATTACTAAATTATAATTAAAAACAAATTTTTTAATCGAAATAATTAATAGTGATAAATCATTAATTTGAGTGTTTTTAAAGTATATTTAGAATATATTTTTACAATTTAATACAATGTTGGACATTGGATGTAATTTCACATTTAAACCAGTTATAAACAAGTGTCAATCTTTTATCTCTTAAAAACACGCTATTTGTTGTGACATCGGAAATTAATTATAAAATTAATTAATGCAACTTATATGTTGGGAATTTTGTAAAATAGAAATCATTTTTGAATTCGGAATATCAATTATAGCCTAGGGTGAAATTTTGGTACTTTTCTGAAAACTTTCAATTTTTGATGAATAGTGAAACCACTAAGTGGTAGGTTAAAAACTGAATTTTTCATAAAACTTAATTTTACCGCTTCTGTGAATGGAATTTCGAAAATCCGACAGACACGGTTAATATCAAGGACTAAAATGTGGTTCAATGAGATGAAAATAATTTTTGATGAATAGTAACTTTTTACTTTTTTTTACCACGGTTAATAGTAAATAGGGTAACTAAGGGTAAATATGATATTACTATTACCCTAACACATGTCCTAATCCTATTGGACAAGTGTATTTCGACCAAAAACAAACTTAGGAATAAAATATGACCATTTAGGCCCACTTGGGTTAGATTAGGACATTTATTATTAATTTATTTAAAGAAGGGTTAAAAGAGTTAAAATCAAAGTTTATTTACTAAAACATTTTTAATATGGGGTTATACATAAGATAAATTCGATTGTAAATATTAATTAGAAAGATAAAAAGATTTAATACATGATGGTATTTTATTTGTAATTTTTATACATCAAATAAATTAATTTATTTATGACACAAAGATGATGCAGTAATTATCTTGTTAATGAAATATTGACATAATTGATGTTATAAACACGAAAATAAATGTAATTTGAGACTTTTTATTAATTAAAATAATTTTCTAGGTCACTATGATATATTAGTGTTGATT
This sequence comes from Viscum album, assembly GCA_963277665.1. Lineage (NCBI taxonomy): Eukaryota > Viridiplantae > Streptophyta > Magnoliopsida > Santalales > Viscaceae > Viscum > Viscum album. The sequence continues at coordinate 1,520,520,917 of OY728152.1, read as the reverse complement.
TAATCAACTTGGTTCGAACATATAATTCTGTTATGACTTTCACAAAAATCATATATCAAATAGTGTCAAAATTGACACAAAATAGGTTTTAAATCAAATATTATATTATTAATTGTTATTTTATTCCTAAAAATATAAGGTTCGGCCAAATGACTTAGATAAGGATATATATATTAATAATAAACAATTTGGGGTTCGTTTGGCATGTTATAGTAAGTGTATTAACCATATAGTGAAAGAAAACAAAAAGACACGGTAGAAGTTAAATTATTTAACTTAGAGTTAAATCTAATTGATAAGGTTAAAATAATACCCTAAACTTGTCTAAATCCTATTGGTTGATAGGATTTCGACCCATACCCACTTTATATTCGAAATAAGACCCTTTGGAACCATTATAAACCGATTTTGACTTTAATATAAAATAATATTTTGAGATATTCCTAAGGTGCCCCTCTCCTCCCTTATAAAAGGACACCTCCTCCCCCTCCTCCTCACACCAATTTGAGCACTCAAGCTCGGCCAACCCCTGCCAAAATCTCTTCTCCACTTCCCTAGCAACATCCTAGAGGTTCTGGTCTTCCTCAAAGACCAATTTTAGTGCCCGAAGAGGAGGTCTCAAAGAGGCGCTTCAAAGAAGAGGTAATTACCGTTACCAATTCTTTCATCTTTATTTCTTCTTCCACTTCTTCTTCTTAGGTTGTTTCATTATGAAGTAATAACATCAGTATCACTCATATACTGATATGTTATTATAAGTATGAAACAACCCTATATCACCATCTATCCATCTTACGGAAAAAGAAATCATCGCGCGTGCGTACGTACGGAATACCGTCTCCACGCCGTGGTGTAATCTATTTTCCACCACCACCTTACATGGATGGGTATAATGGTGTAAAGAATAACTATACATAGTTATTACAAAATCATATTGATTCTTATATATTGTATAATCCATTCCAATTCAATTCAATATTTATAGAAATGATATCATCGCTCGTGCGTACGTACGGACTACCATCTCCACGACGCGATGAGATTCATTCTCCATGTTAACCATTTAAGAATGATTAAAAAGTATATATAAGAAATAATAATGAAATATATGACATTATAAAGCTACTGGATTTATGTATATATATATATATACATATGTATGTCATCTACTTACTTCCATTTCAAGACAATAAGGAAAGGAAAACAGCGTTCATGCGTACGTACGGACTACCGTCTCCATGAACGGTGTTTTTCATTTTATTTATCTACCTATTATATATATATATATACTGAATATATATGATATATAAATCATATTTTATATTCTGTAAGTGAGTAAATCATGATATAAGTAATAATGATGTCAAGAACAACAAGTCAAAACACCTACGATAAATAAAACGATTTTACCCAAAACGCTTCTTTAACATGGAATTTACAAAAGAACGGGTAATATAATGTCATAAGTAAACCATATATGATATCATAACAATTAATATGATTCTGTAATAAGTCAATAACATGATTTAAATCATTATACAGGAGGTTCGGACACTTACAAAGCAAGTCGGACCTAAGGTAAGGGAAATATCACAATCTCATTTTTATCCGAGATTGTTTATACGTTGGTATTTACTGGGGTGTATTTTATCATCCACATCTATTTTTCCTCAATATGTAATGTTATTTCCATCCACCTAAAATTGTTTAAATCCAATTTTACCCTTTGGTGAGTTTTTATTAAAAGATATGAAAGGAATCTTTTGTCGTTTTTCGTACGAGGTACTTTTTGACTTTTTCGACAAAAGTACGAAGAATGTTTTTTTTAACTTATACGGCGTGAACGGATTTTTACGGTTTCATAACGCCTCATTTTCAAGAAGATTAATCTACAAGATTGCATGATTATTTTCAACAAAAACCCTTATCTTTTAAAGTTTCATTGAATTTTTTGAAAAGAAAATGTTTTAAAAAAAAAGAAAGGATATTTTCCTCAAGAATTCATTTCAAGTGTTTTGTCAAAACTATTTTTCATCTAAGATGACATTATTTCATATGTGTATGTTTCAAGTAAAATTCATCTATGATATAAATGGTTTCAATTTTCTTATGATGAAATGATATCAATTGTTTATGGATTATGTTATGATGGCATGATGTTTAAGAATCCCATTTTATTTCTTGGGTTATGCTATGATGTATGGTTTATGATTTTGTGGCACACATAAGAATGGTATCATTATGAGATGGGTGGGACCTATATCTCCCTCCAATGCATTGGGTAAAGATTTTATATCTCATGAGATAGACATGGCTGGAATGGTAGGTTATACCGGTTCAGTGAAACAGGACTGAAACGGGGGTTACTCGATTCAGAAAGGGACTTTGTCCACTAAGATAGTCTTGGAAATGAGTCTTGACTAACAAGAAATGATTCTCTATGATTATGTGTTAATTCCACAAAGTTTCATATTTTATGTTATGATTATTGTGATTACATTTCACTGCCATGATTTATCCCATGTTATGAAATTATGCTCTCTTTTGCAGGTTATGATTTCCAAAATGTTATGTTCTTTTGAATATGATGTGATTGATATTTCTGTTGTTTACCCTTACTGAGCATTTGAGCTCACCCTTTTATGTTTTCTTTTCCCCAGGATATAAAGAAAGGTTTTAGGTAAAAAAAGGAAGATCTTTATGGGAGATGTTGAAGATCTTTCACCACGATTAGAAGATTAAGTTCCGAGTTTCCAAAGACACTAAACTATTACGATCCTTGTGTGTGTGTTTTTTGTTATGTACCAAGTATTCCGCAAAAGTAATGTAATGTCCATGTACGTCAAGCTTTGGGTCTTTACAAGAAAGATGTTGTTGAGGTTTCCAGAAATCAAATATATAACACCAACAGAGCATACCTACGCTGGTTAGTCAAGTTTCATATCAGGTTGATAAATCATTCCATATCTATAATGTTCAACCAACCCCTAAGGAGTATTGTCCATGGATTATTATAGTTATTGGTTCTATTTTAGTATCCTCTAATTTTGTTTCTACCTTATTTAATAGAAGATCTTCACATTATATCATATTTGTGATAAATATTGAAATTATGGACATATAAATAGATTATTTTGGGTGTGTTATAACTCTATACACACCATTGGGAATCCAAATTGAGAGCATACATCGATGTAAGGGATGTCCCCTTGAGATAGGTGGTTATCTTTTTTGGATGGGATATCTTTTTCATCAATATAGTGATCATCAAAATCATACTCAAGATGGACTATTAGGTACCTTAATGTGATCAGGTTTACTTATATCATTATAGGGTTTCTTCCAAATCAATTAAGGGTAGTAGCTATGTTCATAAGTTTAAATGGGATGTCCAGGAAAGCTGATATTTTCCCAAGAATTATGGGATGGGAAAAGTGAAAAACCACATTTATAGTCTTCTTATAAGAGATCAGGGAACAAGACCTATATATTATCCTCTAGTAAAGGATAATGTCTAGGAAATATTCACTAATTAATTTTATAGGTTACATCATCTGAGAGAACTAGATTTCATTAATGAACTATTTTTAGGAGCGAAACATGTGTCCATTTGTCCTTAAAGGATGAAACCTACTATGATTTAGGAAGGTAAGAAGTGGATAGAGGATTTAGAACCTAAATTTTTCATATGAACTAGTAGTTTTCTATGGATGTCACATATTATATTCACTATAAAGACAGACAAGACCCTAATGATTTATGTGGATTATAGTCAGTTGAACTAGAATATGATTAAGAAATGATATCTCTTTCCTGGAATAGATGAACTTTTCAACCATCTAGGAGGAGTCATAATTTCCTACTATATTTTTTGAGGTTGGGATACAATCATGTGAATATTTGGTTGTTAAAAATTTTAGGATCAAAAGTCATAGGGAGATATAGATTATACAAGTATATAGTTATGGTGTTCAGTATTACAAATTCAAAAGAAGTTTTTGTGGCCCCTATGAATCAGCTTTTCCAACCGTATCTAGATTATATTGTTTTAGTCTTCATGGATGATATCTTGGTGTATTATCATACTCGTGATGAAGATTCCAAACATGTTTATATTAGGCCGAATACCCTAATTGATCATAATATGTAAGTGAATCTCATAAAATTAGGAGTATCTTAGACATAGAGAAGGTGAGATCTATGGTTTCATGGGTGTATCCCAAGAATATTTTTTATATATTATGTTTTTTCATACTGGTTGGATATTGCATGTGCATCTTTAGGTACATTTCTTACCTAGTAGTTCCTATCATGAGATTTATGAAAGTGTTTATTAATTTTTTATAGTTTGAAGAATGTGACAGAGATTTTAATGAGACTAATGTAAGGTTGACTTTAGTTTCAATCCTTGTTTGTTTAGAGATGAAAAAAAGTATTATAGTTAATTATGATGCATTAGGAATCTGGATATGATTTTTAAGGATGTTGGGAGATCAAGTTGTATCGTATGGGTCCTGCTAACTGAGACCCCACTAGAAGAATTAACCTATGAGTGACATTGAGATAGTAGTGGTGGTTCATGTCATATAATCGTCGAGGATTTATCTATTGGGTTCATTCCCCATTCCATTATATTAGTCCAGGTTCACTCCCAATATTATCATAGTGGACAAAGACCCTTACTGAACAATATTAACTCTCTATTCCAGTCATGATTTTCTCATGAGTTTCCATCTTTACCAAATTATCTAAGGGTATATATAATTCTGATCCCATTGTTCACATTATCATAATCTATTCATATATGTTCCAAAAGATCATAAATTAGTCATCATATCATAACCCATGAAAAAGAAAATAGTTTTTTTTAAAAATTCAACAATTCATCACATCATAACCTATGGAAAATAAATTGGGATCATAAACATCACATAATACTGATATAAAATCACCCAATAAAATAATAAGGGTGGTATAATCTGATTATATAACTATTAAAGCCTATGTAACATCAAAGGATGTCATCACAGATTAAAATTACTCTATAGGATCACTTTGAATATTTCAGAAGGAAAATACCCTTTCTAATTTGAAAAAAAAAATCATTAAAATATAAAATCTAAAATAATATAATAGAAAATGATTCCTTTTAAAATAACCATTTAAAAATGTCATGTGTTATTTAAAACACTGATTCTTCATGATTATGGAAAATTTATTTCATGATGTACAATTTAAAATAAATATTCTTTTCAGATTTTTAGTAAAAAGTCAAAAATTACCTCATTTCGAAAATTCAAAGATGATTCCTTTAAAATATTTTATAAAATGTCAAAAAATGGGTTGAAAAAAATTAAAAAATAATGGAAGAATATTAAAACATTCCAGAAAATTATTTTATAAAACAAGGACATGGAAGAAAAAGGGTTTTCAATTGAAGAGATAAATTTATTTGGATTTCTGTTAAAATAATATATTGGTTTCTTGAATACTTATAAAGTGGTACATCATAAATGAAATAATTTAATATATTTAAATAACATTTTGAGAAGAAAAATAATTATAATTATTGATATTTATATCATGATATTTCATCATTGGGAACATAGTCATAAATAGTCTAATTAAATAATGATATAATAAAAAAAACATCCTTGAGTTTGAATTTCTTTTAAATAATTTTAACCTCCTCTATATACTATTTACATTTATTTTATTTATATACTATTTTAATTTATACACTAATAATATCATAATTGATCCACTTATAACATTTAAAAATCCATTTATTGATAATTCAATATCAAAATCAACATTTCTGGGTGTTAACTATTTCATTTTTCAATAAATTGTTTTTGGTAGTTCCAACCCATATGATTTGAACATTTTTATATCATATACATAATTTTAATAACGATATAAATAGAATATATATTCATTATATATATATATATATAGATTCATTCATAGTGGACAGATATAGAAAAAAATTAATTACACCTTTCATGGAGTCGATATGTCGTATGTACTCATGGTTTCACGTTTCGATAGATGCACTGAAAGAATGGGGAAAATAATTCAAATTTATAGGACCATTTTTATTTCATTTATATCATATATATATTTATTAAATATATCCTTTTACCATTCATGTAAACAAAAACTGAGAAAAAATATATCATTTCTTCGGGGAAGTGGTAGTCCACACATACACATGAGCGACGCTATAATTTTCCAATGGATTGGAATAAAAATGATAATTATTTTAAATTAATAATAATAAAATATTATTGTATTTAATATATTGAATTCGTAATTTCTGAATAGAAACCATGGATTTAGAGTAAGTATAAAAAGAAATAAAATTGAAAATACTCAGTTAATTATTATACCTCTTTACTGATAACCTTCTTTCTGTTACACCTTAAGCCTCGAAATAATAATATTTTTGAAAAAAAATGATTTAATATGTGTTAAAGAATCATAATAAGTAACTATAGTATGTAATGGATTGTTGGAAAAGAAAAATGTGTCTGAATCTTTCCACGTATTTGATTATGTAATTACAGGAAGCCGCCTCTCGAATGGGTCGAAAATAACCTAAAAACCCTTTCAAAATGGCCCTACGTGAAGCACTCCAGGCGGCATACACATTTCTATGCGGATGCCTCCATGAGAGGCTCCACGGTGTCCTGACTTCATGGAAGACTAATGCCGACCGAGGACCCTATGTAGTGTCTTTCCCCCTCTACGACACCTTCTGTAGCAGTCACATCGATGAACCTCTATGCAGTGTCTCTCCCCACCGTGAGGCAAACGTGGGTTAACGGAATGACTCCTTTCTGCGGAATCTACCACCTCCATGGAGTGTTTCGTGCCCCTATTATCAGGGTTTCCTTTAAATAGAAGGTTCCCCCCTCATCCAAACCATTTTTACCTTGACCATTCAACTTCCCATCTCCTGTTTTCGTATAGACCTTCATGAAACCCTCAAATAGACTGTCAAACATAATTGCCCTTTGCATGCCATACCATGTCATGTACTTTCCAGCCTTCAACTATGGTGGAGATTCCCTTCACGAAGGCCTATTCCCTTCCCTGAGGAAGGGGTACCATTGGGGTCCTTGAGGGTTTTCAAATCATAGAGCCTTCATGGAATACTCTCGAGGTTTCGTGAAGCACAGATCCTTCGAAAAATGATCTCAAATCAAAGAGGTATTCACTATGATGAAGCCTTTCTCCCTTAAGTCCAGATCTTTGCAAAGCCTTGGCCTTTCGCAAAGACCCCCCTCTAGGCGAGGCTCCATGCCTCCACGAATCCATTCATCTCACGGTAGTCTTTTCCCTTTGCAAGGGCCATCCTCTTCATGAAGCACATCCTCTTTGTGAGGGCCATCCTCTATGTGAATACCATCCTCTTTGCGAATCCAGTCCTCTTCGTGAATAAAATTTTCATCAAAAAGAGGCTCTTTCTAAGATTGAATGCTTTGCACACACCTTTCATGTATGGCCCCCCATGTTTGTACGAAGTGATTTCATGGTCCCTTGGGTTGTGCTTCACGTTGCATTGCTTAGCCTCATGCTTCTTCTCATAGGCATGCTAATGGCTATTGCTTTTTCGCATAGCCATGCTAACATGGTCCCTTCAGTGGATCAATCCACAACACCCCCCTCACTACGACATTCTCGATGCATTACCTTAACCAATGGTTAAAGCGTGCCAGTTATGTGAGTCCTAGGGGTGTGGAGTGAACCCACCTCTTCCGAGCTGGAGGACGTTAAACTGCCAAGACCCATATTCCCTAGCTCATGATGATTAATTTTTGTATCTCCCCATGAAATATAAATGGGGTGACTCATCTTGGACATTCTCTATTCCATCTCTTCTCCATGGGAGTGTGATCTTCCTCACATGGAATGAGATTCTCATTGTTGGAGCGGCGTATATCTACAGTGAAGGGAACCCATCGTTGTGTGATCTCCTATCCTTCCTTGTAAAAGTTAGCTCCCCTTCTCCTCCTCTCTTCTGCGGTTCCAAAGACCAAAGAAGATATGGGCATGGGGACCATCGTTATCCCATCCCTCTCCCTATAGGAGTATTATCCATCAGGCCTCCATCCTATTGTAAGTCCCATTATCCATCTCCCTAGGATTCTAGCCACATGTAATCCCCTATTTCCTCTTGGGGATTCTAACCAAACATAAGCCCATGTTTCCTATTTGGGCTGCTAACAACATGTAAGCCCCATTCCACTTACCGAGGATGAACCTTTCATGACGTGATCGTCATGTCTTTGTTGCCTCTTGTTTCTCACACTGAACATGACTCACATGGGATTAGAGTAATCATCGACCATGGCGTCCTCTCTGGTCCACCTTAGAATTTAATCCCCAAGTACCATCATGAACTACATGGACTTTAGTCTTTTTTTTTCTAGGAAGAGTACATAAGAAACCACCCTGAGGTTCATGACCAACACCTACTTGTCTAGACCCTTTCACATCAATTCACCTTTTTCTACCAAATGATGTTAAATTGAATCTACCATCCTAAACTACGTTGAATTTGATCTTTTCCTCCTAGGTAGGGTACGTAGGAAGCCTCCCTGAGGTTCAATCCTAATGCACATTGGTCCCGACCACTTCACATAGGTTCACCCTTGTCTGACATGATGTTAAACTATATGTCGCTTTTGTTCTACAAGACCTTAAATTTTACCCATTAGAACTATGTGGGATTTCATCCATAACACTGAGGTAGGGTACATAGGAAGCCTCCATAAGATCCAACCCCAATCGACAGTAAGTGGTTGTGTTCCCCAATAGACAGTAAGTTGTGTGTTCCCCAATCTACGGTAATCCATTGTTTTTCCCAATCGATGGGAAGGCATTGTGTTCCCCAATCGATGGTAAGACATTTTGTTCCACAATCGACAATATGCCATTGTGAACCCCAACCCCTGGTAATCCTTTGTCAACCCCAACCAGCAGTAATCCATTGTATCCCCATCAAGTGGTAATCTTTTGTAGTCTTTAATTGATGGTAAGCTATTATAGTCCCCTTTACGGGGACCCATGTCTCTGGTCCACCCCCTAGGAATTTGACCAACCTGGGCTACTAACCATGTGTAATCCCTAGTATATTGTTGGTTCGTTCCCCCGTATGTACACCCTAATTCTATACCCCCATCCTGAACTATGGGAACTATTATTCCCTCCCACTGGGATACGTAAGAAGCCTCTCTAAGGTTCAAGCCCATCACCTATGTCTCATCCTGGTCTATCCCTTGAGCCTATGTATTTCGATAAGGTCATGCCCCAACCTAGAGGTTCTAATTCCTACCGATCACATCTATACATCCATTTCCACAGGTCACCTCCTCTGGTTCCCCATCGCCCCACCGAACTACATGGACTTTGAATTCCTACCACGGGTATACGAAGGATGTCTCTTTGAGGTTCAATACCAACATCACCATCACCCTAGCGTCGAATCCATATCACTCTCCATCTATTCTCAAAAATCCATATCTATCATGATTTTTACCTAGGCTTACACATCATAGTGAGATCATATCACCCACTTCCTCACTACTCTTAGTAGTGATCAGGTAACTAACAACATATTATCCCCAGCATCAATGTTCCCCCCTGGTGTTTGTAAACCCCATGAAATGTGTTCCATTCCCTTTTCCTTAGAGTGAAGATATGATTCTCACATAAAAAACAAATTTCAAGTTTGAGTAAATATGTTTTCAACGTGAAGAAATAAGATGCAGGCTGGATTTATATGTTCCAAAATATTACTCCATACCGATGTATAACTAGAATGATTCCCCCATCCAGGAGTAGGAAGTGGATTTCCATGATCGATTATGAAAATGTGTTAAAACATTAAATTCAATTTTCAAGTTTCTTCCGAGAAGGAATGGTATGTTTACCATATAAATATTTATAGATCTCTTCAAGACCTTCGATTTGACTGGTCGTAGATCCAACACACTCTTAAGGATCAAAAGTTATGGCACTTGGAAGATTGATAAATTTCAAAAAGGGTCCTAGGTGGAGGACCTACACGGAGGACCTATATGGAGGACATATGTGACAATATAATCTCTACACTCCTATGTGGAATACCTATGTGGAGGACCTATGTAGAAAACTTCACTTCGACCGGGTCATCTCCATACCTATAAATTGGACCCGTGGGATCCCCATTTCAATGATTAAAAAACTTGAAAGACTCCCTAAATCTCCCATTGCATTGCTATTTCGCCAAGATCCCTCGATGTGTCTTAGGTAGCTCTCTAAAACGAGAGATAATAGATAATTAATTTTGATAAGAATGTTTTGAATTCCTTTCACAATTTTTACATAGGTTTGGTTCCCCTATATAAAATATATTCTTCAGTCATCATACAAACTGATGCAGTACACCTATGTGGTACACCTGCGCAACACACATGCGTTGTATACCTACACGGTACGACTTCATGGTGCAACAAGGGGGGGGGGGGGTTCCTACACGGCACACTTGTGCTCCGTACCTACATGAAAGAGATTCGTATACATCCTACATAAAAACTTAAGTACCATCATTAAATCCATTCATGGTAGGGTATCTCCATCCTTGGTTCCCTTACCTAAAAGGGGATAAGTTGAATCCTCCACCCAAACCTACTAACTTATCAAACCCTTGGTAAAGGAACACTAGTGTGTTACCTATTGGGGTGTGTATTTCCATAGTTAGAGGTTTCCCACATTTACTTCACGATGGGGTTAGGATTCATGGAGTGTATATGGGTTTCAATATCCGCAATCACATAGACCTTTCTCCCAGGAATAGTGCTGGGAAGTTCCTAGTTCTGAGAATAAGGGTTTGGGTCCTGACCACTCCCATCTCAATGATACGGAACCTCAAATTTCTAGTAGGTAATTTAAGGTTCATAGTAATCCCCTAACCTTAACCCCTTGTTTCTTTCATTGGACCCTTGTCTAATGTGAAGAGAATAGAGGGAGGGATAGTTTCCTCACCCTCTACCTGGGCCACCTTGGACTTGTTCACCCTGGCCACCATATGTGTGCCCTATTCCACCAACAGAGGAGGAAAAGTGTGTTTAATGGTTGAATATTTCACATCCTCTTTTTTCTCACACTGAGCATGAATCACATAGGCTTAGATATTTGTGATGATTATAACATTTGAACAAACACCCCCAGTGAATGAACTACAATAACAATGATTCCCACCATAATTGGGATACGTAGGAAGATTTCTCGGGGCACGAGCTCACTGGATATCCTCCTCAAGAATCCAACCTTAATTCCTATAATCTGGGAATCATCCTTAGGAATAAGACCCAAATTAAACCCCTAAAATCTTCATGGAATCCTTTTTAGGAAGTAAGCACAAACTCATTTCTATTAAAGGATTATAATCTCCTATGAGATTCATCGAACTACATGGGCTATGATTCCCATCCAAATGGGACACGTAGGAAGCCTCCTTGAGGTTCAAACCCAACACTTCAAATCAACCCTATTATCCTTAGGCCATATTCCCAATAGGGTATAATATTACATGGAAACCCATATTCATTCCATGTTATTTGGGATTCTTAGGTAGAAGTCCCACACCAAACATTGAATTAGAACCTTTCAGTTATATTTCCTCACTACATGACATTAAACTATATGGTTATGTCCTTATCACATTACCTTAAAAGATATGATGTGTCCCATTAAGTGGCACTGAACTATAAGGGTTCTGATTCCATTCAAAAGGATATGTAGGTAACCCATTTTATGGCTACGATCCCAATATCAAAACAAACATTTGTCTCCCAGGATGAAAGTAAATTCTATAGTGCCCTGCTGAGTGGCTTAAAAACCAATATAATCATAACGATAATTAAAAGAATCATGAAATAGTAAATGAGAGGATACCATTGATGGAGAACCTCGAATACATACGGATATATCTATTAATGAAGAACCTAAAATACATATGGATGATTCTATTTTTTACACATGTTCATAAGTGATTAAAAATTCCAAGGGAAACATATGTAATATTTGGTTAATTAATAAGGATTCATGATGTTATTTTAAATTTATTAAGAGGGTCCCAGAGTAGACAATAATTCCCCCCACAAGGGTGTGGTGAGTCCAACCTCCCATCCTCTCGAACAATGCATGTTTGTAAGTATCCTAAGGTTCAAACATAATGAATGTATACTTTGGAAAGTAGGTCCCCTTTGGATAAAGAACTATTTGATGTTTTTGGTTCCATATATAAATCTGATGGAAACTTCCTGGAAGTAGTGATTCTTAAAACTAGAACACACATTTCAAGGAACTAGGAAACAAAAATGGTGAACCCAATGGTAATCCTTAACCAAGATAATAATGTTAACTACCTGTTTAGCCCCAATAAATTGATAATGGAAGTCCAGACAAAGGAATGAATCACGCATGTATCCATCTAAACTGAATTCACCTAAAAATGGAGTTTATTTTTTTTGTTTTCCAATTTTTTCCCAGAACTCCATTATTTCCAAATTGCCTTTCTTAAGGTTGACATCTATGAACTTCCCAACTATTTATCAAGTTGAATCATAATTCATGGGAAGGATGTTATCACCCACCCATCATCTTCAATGATGGGTCTCCAATGTGATAGTAAAGGAGTACTATAATCCTGGTACAATACCAACTTTGGAGGCTAGCAGACAGGCCCTCTAGGTCAATAACAATCATCGATCATCTAGCCAATGATGACCAATGATCAATAAGTAGACAGTTCAAACCACCATTTTCATCTGCTTCAGGTCCTTATCCCTGGAACACAACAACCGGTCCCTACAATAATACATGTAGGTGGATAAAGAGGTCTCTCATGGATTCAATTCAAAGATGCACAGATTCTTCTGTAGGATTCCCACCAACAATCTCTTCCAGTAGAATTGCACACTAGTGAACCCCCAACATGATGGCCGTGTTGCCTCTGGAAATTCAGTCTAGGTCTCTCAGACCTGGGAACACATGAAGAATCGTCAGGGACAACGTCCGGTCAATATGAAGAAGGTTATTACCTCTTCCCCCTACAGAGAATTACATAAACCTAATTTGATGGGGAACAACGAGCGGGCACATAAAACCATATGTCCTAATTTACTTTCCAATATATTTTTGTTGTAGCAACCCACCAATCCCACTAGATAAATCTGGTGGAGTTCTGTGAATAGGAACATACACCTACTTACAAGTTATCATCCAGTCAGCAGGCTCGTTTGACTACATTTTATGGAGCCCACTAATCTAATGTGGTGGAAACTGGTAAATAGGAACATACATATGCTTACAATCCCAAATTTTATCAGCAGTATCATCTGCTATTATTAAATAAATTATATCAACCATACCTGATGGGAAACTACCAGGAATAATATACACCTATCAGTGTTCATCAAGCCTTCAAACAATCTCATTTGGAAACATCCATATAAGTCAGTCTAAAAGCGCCTATAAAAATCTGGGGCAGACCCAACTCTCTTCACATATACATGAGTACTATCAATACACATTGACAGGAAAAGGAGGATAGGATTAGGGACATACATCTACTCCAGATATGGAATGGATGTATGTTCTCATTCTGGCTACTGAAGTCACCAAACATATCTTATCAATGGTGAAAGGGAAGACACTAATTCCTGCCCTTATTCTGGAATCATGTCCTGATGTTATAATAACTACTTCATCCATACCATAGGAACATACACATAAATCTATCCCCACATATGAGATGACACATCGGCAAGCCATCCCAGAGCATATATGCACCTCAATTCCAGTCCAGGAGGGTCATGGGGCATACTGCTCTATATCATACGAACAATGAGATTGGGAACATACACCCTTTCTAATTGGAGGTATTCGGTCTGTTCTGATAACCAATCCAAGGTAGGCACATACACTTTCCCATGATAACCACTTCTCCTAGAATGTGGCCCCAACTAAGTATAAGAGAACATCCTAGAATATGTTTCATAAACAATGGATGTAAAATCAAGAGTCAAGATGAAATTTGGCTCCTCTTAATGTTGTAGTTGAGTAATCCCTCATACATTTATCTCTTGTATCTCAAGATCCTACCCTCCCATTACCAAATTATGGGAGTAGTAGCAGTAATTCTGAAGTTCATCATCAGACACTTCAACATGAAGGCTTGATTTATGAAAATTCAGTCAATATGAAGAGCCTATCTCTGGATTAGAGCCACGAAAACCCTCTGTGTGGCCATAAGACCAAGGAGAAAGAGGATTTGTCTCTTGATATAATCCACCATGGTTTTCCTCCCTTTGATGGAAATCATTGGGAAAGTCATCTCAATAGTAGTATTTCTCATTATCATGATAATTAAATAATTGATAATTTAGAGATGATAAATCCCTACTATCTCAAGGCACTTGAAAACAAAAGGATATTCATGTCTGCTGCCATTTTATTGACAGGTGAAACAGTTTCTAAACTACAAGACATCTTAGGGAAACGTTCATTCTCTAAACCTCATGTGGGTCATTTTTCTTCTAATACAGTGCATCCACTTTTTTCAGACCATGTGGAGGAACCTATAGTGAAAGACAATGAAGATATAATAATCATGAGAAAACAATTGGCTAAAGGAGAAGTACCAGTCTTGTTCTGGCTGTTGAAAAATTATCAATATAACATTCTAGAATGGATAATAGAAGATTGCATTCAGGATATCTGCCTCAACTTATGGAAGACTCATTGTCATTTTAAAACTAAAGTATTACTGTATAATGAATATCAAAATCATGTAAAGGTAATATAGGGGTTTCAACACCAAATTGACTTGGCATCTCTCTCTATTTTCCACTATCCAATGGTTTAGAAGCAATAGAGAACCCTTCAGCATGAATTCCCCAATGTTCTAAATAGGATACACTAATTAATTTTTGATTTCCCATCTGATGTTCATATCATTGGATGGGTTGCACATGGGGAATTACATTTCACTGAACTCCATAATCAGTAAAGTCCACTGAAAGTAGTCTCATGTAATGTTATTTCCCACGGCCAGCTACAATCAACAAATTTTGTATGTAATAAAATATACTCTCAAGATCATGTCTCAAATAGATCTCATTATATTCAGTCCTAAAGAAAACAAGTTGTTGAGTTACTTTTACAAAAATCATCTAAGAATCATGAGCAGTCCCCCCTCTTAGAGGATTTTATCCATCAGATAACACAAATTTCGGAAATAGAACAATGATCTTTTAAAATAGGTGATTTGAGTGGTTGTCTGATAATGCATTCAGTTAATGTCGAAATCAAAATTCACAAAATCCAAAGAGCATCTGCACGAATCTCAGCCATAGTATTTCAAGAATCACACCATCTTTCAAGGCTAGGGGATCATTTAATTAATCCTTCAAATTCATTAAACGAAGTTCAAAGGTATAAAGAAGAAGAAAATGAACAACCCCAGCCTACTGGGCTGGGGGATATTTCACATATATAACCCCCTCCTCAAGGAAAGTCAATTTTCTCCTGATTAGGGAAGAATCCACAAGGAGAGTGAAAAACTGAACTATCCAAGGATTCCCTTCCGGTTATAGTCCATCAAAAAGCTCCAAATAATCTATCATATATGAGAGAAGAGTCTCATAGAAGATATAGAGGGAGATGAGATTACAAAGATACCGATAGAATGTAATCAATGCATTATGTGTCATTAAATGTAATTAATATCATTACAGAAGATCCTATAGAAAATGCGTCTAGTTCAGGGGACTAATAAGATGATGTTCCTATCCATAATACGGTACACACTGAAGCAAATGAAGAAGGTGTACATACCCTAAATCCTAGGATTACCCAGAATCAAGGCATGCCTTCAAATAACCAACTCCCACCCCTGCAAAAGGTATCTAACAAGGGTAAAGGTAAAAGTTAGATTTCATATCACTTTTTACCTAGAGAATTTCAGTCTCTTTCAATTGAAGATAGATTTGAACAGCAAGAATAGGAGATGAAAGAGTTGAAAAGACTCAATAGAGAGTTATTTCGAAGTAGCATTTCTGCTAGACATATTCCCCAAGCAGATCCTCAACATTAACATCCTGTATGAACTCCTTAGCCAAGAGGATTTGCGGTAACTACAAATGTAGATAATGAATTCCCTCCATTGGTTACACAACCAATGCTAGATCAAAACACATCTTGATAAGCCTATTCTTCTGGGTTATCCAAGGCAAATACTATCACCATCAGCATTGGTTTTTCCGGTCGTTGCACCAGATCAAGCTCTAGTTGTTGTACATGTACAGGTTTCGGCTCATCCGGATATTCTCCAAATTCTTATGAACCCAATTGAGGCATTAACGACTCAATTTGAAGCTATATAAGAATGACATGCACTAGTTTTTCTGGAAAAAAATCTTACATAGAATGTGTGGACCTGATTTTTCCCCCACAAAATTCTGTGAATACCACGTTTCCAATCACTAGTGGTTCAAAAGATCCAGAACAATGCTTAATGAATTTCATTCTCATTGTGATCCTATGATGGGAACTCCTCAACCATAATAATCATTAAAGATTTGGTGTTTTGTGTAGTCATTATAAGGACCAACTTTTCTATGGTATACAAGTTTGTAATATTGATCAATTACTGGATGGGAAGATCTCTATCAGAAATTCATTCTTCAATTCAGCTCAACATTACCGAAGACAATAGTTTTTTACCTTACAAATTGAAAACAAATGGAGAATGAAAGAGTTTTAGTTGTCATTTCTCAATGGAAATGATTAATCTAAACCTTAAATCTAGTTGTCCCTCAATGAGAGTTGCTACCAATTTGTGTGGAAAACATGCGTGATGAGTTATGCACACCACTGATCCCTTTTAAATACATGTGAGGGTTACGAGACCGTACATCAATATATCAATAAATAAGAGATTATATTATACTAAGGCTAATACTCATGTAATTCCATCAGCTCTGGAAAAAAGAATAGGGAAAGCAAAGGCCGCTACTGTTACTCTCAAGTAAGCACCTATACCTGCTTCCACATCAAAAACATCATCGTATCGAAGGGATATACCTCTATAACATCAGTAGTAATGACCGCCTCATCAATATGATCATAGAGATCAAAGGTGGAAACATTTTGAGGAAATAATGAGAAATGTTTATTCCTTACAGAATGAACAAGTTCCCGGTTACTTCATCTCATCTCTAGAGAACAATTTGGTTCAGTTTCCAAGGCCAATGAATCCAAGAAAACAAGGGGATGGAGATATTTCGAATTATTTTCCCTTTCACTAGATTTTGGGGCATCCCATTCAATAGTTTTTTGTTTTCAAGTACCTCCTGAATAAAATGGTAGACTTGGGATAAGTGAAACTGAAAATTTTTATCATCTCTAGTAGAATGTGTTACTACTACATATCCTATGGAAAAAGGTGAATGGATGAAATCCAAAAGTAAAAATGTATATAAATATGATGATTGGATGATCAGGAAAATAGTCAACTGAACTCATGACATTATACGAACATAGTTGAAATAACCGGTTGTGTCTTCCACCACTTCTACCACAACAAAACCATCTTTATCAAAAGTTCAATCCTCAAAGAAGCAATGTGATCAGAAAGATAAAGAGAATTCAGAAGAAGACTAGCTCATATTGAGGCAAAATTTATCCGGGACCCTTGAAGATTTCACGCTATTGACTTCAAAATCATGGGCACCACCCCTCCAAATAGAACAACTAGAACTGAATTTTCAAGAAGAATCTTCATCATATGAAGAATTTATCTTTGGTTCTGTCCACATTATCCACTTAAGGTATCCTTACGCCAATGGTGATTCTGATTATAATGTGCCAGAGTTCCTATTACCTAATTGGTGAACTAAAGTAAGAGGCCAAGTTCAAGGATATAGATAAAGACATATGAATTCTAGAAGACACTATTTTAACTCAACCCGTACTCGAACCGTTTATGCAACAGAAACTTGTGGAAGAGCCCTTCAACAGGCTCAAAAAGAACAAGTAAATCCTTCTATGCAAGATAGGTTTGGTCCTGACATGAATATTTTGTAGGACCGATTAGAAGTCACATTATCTTCTTCTCAGTAATTAAATAGGACTATTCAGTCTAATCTACCAAATCCTGGAGTATTTCCAGAATCTACTCTTATAGAGGGTACATTTACTTCAGAAGCATCAACTTCTAAGTCACCTACAAAACCGCATCTCTATACTGGGAAATACAGACCATTGGACCAAATGTATGATGTCTTGAAAAAATTGTCCCAAGTACTGGTCAAGTTGTCAATTTTGGATGCCTTTAGTCAATCAAAAGATCCTTGGGAAGCACTCATTGAGGTTTTATTATGTCCTCAAGAGTTTGAAACTGATGTTGTTGCTACTAAATTTTACCATATAGAGAATGACCCTACAATATGTCATGAATTTGTATCTTTTGTGGATAAAGATGAAGATGATGTTGTATATGGACATATTAGACCCTTGTATCTATCAGGAAATGTCAATGACAAAGACATTCGATGAGACTTCATTGATAATGGCTCCAAAGTAAACCTCATAAACATTCGTACACTTCATAGATTACACCTTACTGAATATGACTTATCTCTTTCTACCTTTATGTTTCAAGGATACGATAAGAATGAGAAAGAACCTATGGGTGAAATTACACTCAAAACTCAGTTTGGAGATCTTGTGTCTAATTCAAATTTCATGCTTGTTCGTCAGGACACAGCCTTCAACATTATCCTTAGTGGGCCTTGTCTTCATCAATATGTGACCATACCCTGTCATACCACAAATATATTAATTAATGTTTCAATTGTCTAATATAGACATTGTATGGTGACAAGGCTCCATTTAAAACGTGTGAATATCAATACATTGAGGCATATTTTTATCACACAAAGGGAATTAGGTCCATAAAAAACGAGATAACTAGATTTAATACTCTAAATGGACTGGACAAGATACCATCAAATCCTTTCATACATTTGAGATTGTATTATGTGTTACCTATTAACCTAATTGAAAAGGTTAACCCAAATCCAAGCATTTATCCAGTAAAGTCCAAACTATCAATTGCGGCAATCAAGCCTGATAGAATGGGAGAAATTGTTGATTTACCAAGAAGTAATGAAATATTAAATAGAGATGTATTCATTTCATCCACTAAGCTAAAAAAAGTCTTTACTTTTTCAATCAGAATAGAAAAAGATGTAGCAATGTTATAAAAAGTCAAATATGTCGATTCCCAATCCATCATCTCCTCTTTATTACTACAGAAAGACCCTTTATCATCAGTAGGGTCCAAAGAGGTGGCCTCTTCTTTAGGATGTTCAAATACTAACTCCTCCCCTAACAATGGAAGTTTTATTTATTTACCTACTATGAAACTAGAAATACAATAAGTAATACATAGTGATGAAGAAGACGAATATCTTAGGGATGCTCCTCCAGAATTTGACGAAGGTGTCTCTACCACTATGGATGAGCTCAGAGAAATAAATCTGGGTAAAAAAGAAGATCCACTCTCCACTCTAATTAGTGCTTCCATGAAATCTGAAGATCAAATGGTGTATACTTCATTTTTAATGAAAAGTTGGCATTGAATTCAATGATCTTAACCAGAATTCCCCGAAATATGATCTTCCAGTTCTAATCACATAGATTTTAATTGATGAAACAGTTGGATATGAAGCTCTATCCTTCATGGATAGATACTCTGGGTATAATCAAATCTACATGGCCCTAGACAATTAATAATCTATAGCCTTCATGGCCCCTCATGGTGTGTTTTTCAATTGGGTAATTTCATTTGGCTTAAAGAATGCAGGGGTAATGTATCAATGTGCCATGCACCATATCTTCAAACCCTTTTTAGGGAAAATTGTTTAATGTTATGTGGATAATTTGGTGGTCAATTCAAGACAATGTTACAATAACTTGGCTGATCTGGAGACCACATTCAATAAACTTTAGAAACACAATTTGAAGATGAACCCCTTGAAATTTACTTTTGAGGTAACCTCATGAAAGTTACTTGGCTTTGTTATACACATCATGGTATTGAAGTTGATCATGAGAAAAAAAATAAAACATTGGCATGTCACCTCCTCGAAATTTTAATGAATTAAGAGTATTCTAAGGATAGTTGTCCTATATTCAGTGCTTTATAGAAAATTTGGCGGGAAAGTGCCTGCCCTTCACCAGATTAATAAAGAAGGGAGTCACCTATCAATGGAATGAATACTGCCAAGAAGCATTTGATACCCTCAAGAAATTTTTCATGTGTCCACTAGTATTAATTCCACCCATTGAAGGAAGACCACTTATTCTCTATGTGACAGCTTTAGAGTAATCACTCGGTTCCTTACTTACACAAAAAAATGATGATGAGAATTAGAACAACCTTTACTATCTTAGTCGAACTATGCGTGATGGGAAAACTCAATATTAAATTATTGAAAAATGCTACCTGGAATTAATATTTTTTATTCTGAAATTGAGGCAATACATGAAACATCGTGAGGTCCAATTAGTATCTCACAATAACCCACTCAAATTTATCCTCAGTCGTCATATTCTTACAGTATGTCTGGCACAGTGGGATGTTATTTTGAAACAGTTTGATATTAATTTTGTGCTTTAGAAGGAAATAAAAGGTCAATATATGGCTGACTTCCTTGCTGAACATCCATATACAGAAGATATATCATTGAATTTTGAACTTCCATAGAAGAGGTCTTCTCCATTCCAAATAATCCCCAAACAAGGGACATGTACATTGATGGTGCCTCCAGAATTCCAACAAAAAATAGAATGGAAACCCCAAAACTCAACAAAGTGGTGTTAGGAATTGTCCTTATTTCCCTAGAAAGGGACATGTTTCCTTAATACATCCTGTTATCAAAAGTCGGTACCAATAATGAAGCATAATATCAAGATCTCATTGTAGGCATGTAATTTTCACTTCAGGTTCAAGTGAATCACATGAAGGTGAAAGGTGATTCTGAATTGGTAATCAAATAGTTAATGGTAAACATTATTTAATAAAAGAATAGTTAATCCCTTTGTGTGATTACATCAGAGGGTTAATGGCTTAATTTCCCTTAGAGATGACATTGTCCTATTTCACATGATCACAAAACTCCCAAGCCGATGCATGGGCTAATGCTGCTACAGCCTTGGAAGATCCAAATCTGGAAGAGACAATAATCAGCATAGCTCAACTTTGTAAGTTCTCGCCTTTTTTTCAAACCAGAATGAAGGAAATTAATGAAATTAGCCCTATTTATGACCCTTATGGCCATACCATAGGATGGAGAACACCCATCATGGAATAACTTCAAAATTGAGTACTTCCACAAGATAGGGTTGAAAAGGAACATATCTGATGATGAGTGGCCAATTTTATTCTTTATTAAAGTCCAAATCACCAGAAGATCCTCCAAAAACAATGCATTGTTGGAATACTCTTCAAATATATTGATAGAGAATAAACTGCACCTGTCAGGAATGAAGTACATTCAGAAGCTTGTGGTACTCACCATTTTAGGCATAGTCTTTCTGATCAATTATGAAGGCTTGAATACTTTTGGACATTAATGACGTAGGATTTCATAGATTTCACTAGGAAATTTCATACCTTTCAAATTCATTCCAACTTTATTCATAAACCCATAGAGTTGCTACATATTTCTAAATACTCTTATCCATTTACCACATGAGAATGGATGTAGTAGGTCCTTATCCTCTAGCTATAGCTAAGAATTTTTAGTATATTTTTACTACTACTTATTTCTTCTCTAAATGGGTTGAGGAAATTCCTCTCAATGAAGTCAGAGCCAAAAGCATCATTAGTTTTTTTTAAAATAACATCATCATGAGACTTGGTGTCCCTCGTACTATATTAATAGACAATGGCATAATATCTCTTATGTTGAGTTATATAAGTTATATCAGGATCACAATATTGAGTCCAACCATTAATCTCTCTATCATGCAGTGGCTAAGGGACATATAAAGGCTTTCAACAAGACCTTATCAAATATACTCCAGAAGATGGTGGATTAAGATAAGAAATCTGGGTCTGATAAACTTTTTCATGCTTAATGGGATTATCGGACTGCTACCCATACTATAACCCATGAAATTCCTTATTCCTTGGTATATGGAACAGAAGCAGTTTTTCCAATTTAAATGCAATTTCCTTCACACAGAGTTTCAATCTGTGATCAATTTTTTACAGATGATAGGTCTCAGAAATAGTGTAATGAGATGGAATGATTAGAGGAAAAAATATTTCATACTTTTCATCATTTAAAAGTCTATCAAAATATAATTGAACATGTTTTTTACAAGAATGTTTACCTCCATTAATTTCTCCAAGTAGAATGGGTATTGGTCCTCAGGACTCCAATGATACCAAGAAAAAAACATCCAATGATTGAGCCAAAATGGGAAGGAACTTATTCCATACATATGGTCTACTAAAATGAATCTTATTCCTTAATCTCAATTGATGGAGAGCTTATTAAAACTCAAAGCAATGTGAGATTCTTGAAGAAATAAATTGTGTACCTGCAAAATCATCCTCACTACAAGACTAAAAACTGCACAGCCCCCAAAGTCCTTACTACAAGACATAAATATACATTGTACAAAGTCCTAGTTGCAAGACAATAATCTACATAACAACCATTTTTCCTCATTACATGACATTAAACTGTACAATTTACAACTTCTCTATTTGATGTTAGGAGCTTCTATAAGCAAGCATCATTGATATCATTGCTACTCCTTTGTAGAACATGAGTCATTTTCTTCCCTATGTTTAAAGCAGATCTGTATAGCGGTATTATTTCATGAACTACATATGTCTTGATTCTTAAATATTTGAGATACATAGAGACGCCTAGATCTCCAATCTTGGGCCCAGTTACAACCAAAAAAAATTTATTTCCCTTTTTATTTTCCTTTATATGAACTAGATCTATACTAAGTGATATTTTAAGATACATGATTTGATTTTCATTCGATATTGTGTCTTAAATTTAATCATTCTAATAAAATGTGTTAAAGCCCCCTGTAGCACATTTCAATATTGATTGATGTGGGAAATGAATGTTTAAAGAACTATGTGTGGCTTGATTCTATCCCTCAGTAAGACACAAAGTAAAACATGGGTTTTATCCCTTAGTCCAGTTATTGTATGTCTTTATTTTCACATAGTTTCATCTTCATCTTTATTACATGAAATTATGCTTCATGGAAATATAACTCCCTTATTCTTAACTTGTGTCACCTTTGTGTTATCGAAGAGACCCTTACAACTCCTTGTTTATCACACCGAGCATAGCTCGCGTGGGATTCAGAATTAGGTTAAATGATTTTTTATATAAATAAGGTGTCTCAATTTCTTATGGGCTATCAGTGTCCCCTTGATGACTTAAAACTGCACAATATAATGTTCTCACTACATGTCTTTAAAATGCACATCACAATATTAATTCAAAGGGAAAAAAGAATATCTCTATTTTACATATGATTTAGATCTATGTAAAGGAATTCAAGCTCATGGAAAATATTGACTCAAATATTTCTTATGTGTATTTAGTATAACCCCCATCTATATTTCACACTCTTAATCATGAATATTTTCCAGATCTTCATAATCTTTCTTATGGTTTCTCATGACATAGTTTCTAATACCATAGAACTTTTTTCCCTGACTGTGCAGCATGTGCCCTTAGGTGGCCTTGCATAAGTTTCCTACATAATGGGCCTGGCAGTTAAAAGATGCAAATATTTGTCTGTGCAGAATATTCCCTAGTTGGCCATGCCCAATACAACCCCCATAATAGTTTTTTCAAAAGATGGTAATTTCATTCTAGGTTATAGTGTCTTTGTCCCCTTCAAACTTTGATGAAAATATAAAATAATTTGTATTTTAAAAAATGTCATTCAGGTATATTTGTCCCATTATCTTTCTCTCAATTGGAAACTCTTCAAGTCCATTGTTTACACATTTCCCTCTCCATGTGTTCAAAGAAATATGAAATAACCTTGGAATCACATGGACACATATCATATACTATTTCTATTTCTGGTCCTAGTTGTATGACCTTAAACTATAGACACCATACCTCCTACATTTGGGCCAGACATTTGTAAAAGTCAAATTCCTCCGATTCATTGGAAATATTGGTTGTAAATACCCTCTCCATATACAGGTACCTATTTCTATAAATCAAGCTATATTCTTTGGAAAGTATGAATCTCCATAAAATTTCATTGGCTTTTAGAAATAGAATATTAAATTCTTAGGAGCTCTTTTTCTTGCCAAGTAGTATGTTCCCCAAGGTGGCCCTACATAAACTTTTCCTATATAACGGCCCTATCAGTCAAAAGATCCCACTATTTGGCTATGTAGAATATTACCTAGTTGGACCTAAATGACAAAACCCCCCCATAATGGGTTTGTCAAATAATGTTAACTTCATTATTGGAAAATACTACATATAATGTTTTTAGCCATTTTCCTATATCATTATTTATATCCAGAAATTCCCAAATTGTAGTTTATAATTTTCCATTCCATACATGAATATTGTAGTACATTTCCAAAAAATATTATCAAGAAATTGGGAGATTCTCATACCATTGGTCATACATAAAGACCTTAAATTAAAGCTACATAATGTCCCCACTACATGACTTAAAACATCATCGTACAATGTCCTCACTGCATGACTTAAAATTGTAGAGTACAATGTCTTCACTAAATGACTTAAAATTTCAGAGTACTATGTCCTCAATGTAAGAATTAAAAATGCACAGTATAATGTCCTCACTTCCTGACTTAAAACTGAACTATTCTATATTAGAAATTCCCCTTTTTGATAAATTTTCATCATTCCTCATACACCAAATTTTAATGGAAATGGTTTACTTATTCATGATATATGTTTCCATAAAATAACACATTAATTATTAAAATTCATTTCCATAGAAAAAACCACCCACTATGGTCAGAGTCACCCAAATCTTATTTTCCCTTGTCTATGAATAGTAAAATGTTAAATTCTTAAGAGCTATTTTTCTTGACTATGCAGCACATTCCCTTATCTGGACTTGTATAAGTTTCCAACATAACAGGCCTGTCAGTAAAAATATTCCACTATTTTCCTTTGCAGCATATGCCCCAGTTGGCTCTGGATAACAGAACTCCCATAACGGGTTTCTCCCATAATGGTAAATTCATTCTTGGAAGAGACTCCCCTTATGTTGATATAAGATTTATATTTGGTGACCATAAAAATCCTGGATCAAGATTCCCCTTGGAAATATCTAAAGAATATTAAATCAATTCTTATCCATTGAGTCTTTTTTGTGATCTAATATCAAAATTTATGGTCAAAGCTATTCAACATTAAATACTAGCCCTTTATAGTCCTACATACATGACTCTAAACTACCAACAACCTGAGACGTGGTAGTCACCAGATTGAGAACCCACAAAGGGACCCTTGAAAAAAGGCAAGTCCCAGCTCACTAAATGTACATTTTGTATGATTTAGGAAATATTTAGTAATAAAAAGTTAAAAGATATAATGTATTTAGGGTTTTCCATATGAACCTAGAAACAGTGAAACTATGCTCACTAAGACCAATGTATTAGGAAAAAATTTGAGCATCCATCCAAACGTGACGTAGCTCCAGATATAAACAAATGAAATTGGAATGCATTAAGGATCCCTACTTTTACTTTAGAACACAATTATTTTAGTTATGAAAGAATCAAATTCTAAGGTATTTGACTATGCCTATTCCCCAAAATACCATTAGGTTGTTTTTCTGTGTGCACACCCTGATTCTATACACCCATCCTACACTATTTGAACTTTGATTCCCTACCACAGGAATACGCAAGGAGCCTCTATAAGGCTCAATCCCATTTCCCATGTCTGATACTGGTCTCTCCTTTGAGACTGTGTTTCGGTAAGGTCAGGCCTTTACCTAGAGGTTCTAATCCCTACCGATCACATCCATAC
The DNA here is from genome assembly GCA_963277665.1 of Viscum album. Lineage (NCBI taxonomy): Eukaryota > Viridiplantae > Streptophyta > Magnoliopsida > Santalales > Viscaceae > Viscum > Viscum album. The sequence goes on along the minus strand of OY728152.1, from coordinate 1,520,494,773 downwards.
GTCCATTTCCACATGCTGCCTCCTCAGGTTCCCCAGTGCCCCACCGAACTATGTGCACTTTCATTCCCTACCACGGGGATACAAAGGATGTATCTTCGAGGCTCAAACCGAACACCATCATCGCCCTTGCGTCGGCACTATCTCACACTCCATTCATTCTCAAAAATCCATATCCATCATGATTCTTACCTAGGCTACCACATACGGGTGAGCTCATGTCACCAACTTCCTCACTGCTCCTAGCGGCAATCAGGTAAGTTACCACGCATTATCCCCAGCATCAATGTTCCCTCATGGGGTTTTTAAACACTATGAAATGTGTTCCATGCACTTTTTGATAGAGTGAGGATATGATTCTCACATAGACAAAAAATGTCAAGTATGAGTAAATATGTTTTCACTATGAAGAAAGAAGATGCAGGATGGTTTTTTATGTTTCAAAATACCACTCCATACCAATGGATATGTGGAGTTATTCCACAATCCTAGAGTAGGCAATGGATTTCCAAAAATTATGATGAAAAGGTTTCAACACATTAAATACAATTTTTGAGTTTCATCCGCGAAGACATGGTGTATTTACCTTCTCAGCATGTGTAGATCTCTTCATGAACATCTATTTGACTTGTCACAAAGCCCAATAAAACGTACAGGTCAAAGGTTATGTCACTTGGAAGGCAGAAAAATTTCACAAAGGGTTCTACACGGAGGACCTACGCAACAATATAATATCTACACCTCTTTTCGGAAGACCTACGCGGAGGACCTACACATAAAACTTATTTTTGACCAGGTCCCCTCCATGCCTATAAATAGGACCATTGGGCTCCCAATTTCAAAGACTGAAAAAGTGGAAGGACTCCATGAAGCTCCCATTGCATTGCCCTTTCTACCAGATCCCACGAATTATCTCAGATAGCTCTCTAAAATGTGAGAGAAGTGATACTTAAATGGGAAAAGATATTTTGAAAGTATTTCACAAATTTTACACTGGTTTGGTTCCCGTATGTGACATATATTCTTCATTCATAATCTAAACCTACGCAGTACACCTTCACAATACACATGCATGGCACACCTATGTGGTACAACTGTGTGGCTCCGCAACATGGGATGCCAACGCCGAACACTTTCACGCAATAGCTACATAGAAGAGCATGATATACATCATATATAACAACTTAAGTAACCTCTTTAAATCCATTCATGGCAGCTTATCTCCTTCTTTGGTTCCCTTATCTGAAAGGGACTTAGTTGAAGCCTCCACCAAAATATCTTGACCTATCAAACCCATGGGAAAGGCACATCAGTGTGTCTTCTATTTGGGATTGTATTTTTAAAGTAAGAGGTTTCTCACATTTATTTCATTATGGGTTTATTATTCATGGAGTGTTTTTGGGTTTGTATATCTGTAGTCAGATGGACTTTTCTCCCATGAACAGTGCTGGGAAGTTCCCAGTTCTGAGAATAAGGGTATGGGTCCTGAACTCTCCCTTCTCAAAGATCCAAAACCTCAAATTTCGGGTAAGGAAGGCAAGGCTCACACTTCTTTTCCATTCAAGAAAATGAAAAGTATCACTCCCCTACTAGGATCAAATTTAGGTAAGCCATCATGGTGTAAACTCCTAACCTTCATCCCTTTATCCTTTCATTATACCCTTGTCCAATGTGAAGAGAATATAGGGAGGGATCGTATCCCCACCCTCTTCCTGGGTCACCTCCACCTCGTCCACCCTGGCCACTATAGGTGAACCCTCTTCCAACAATATAAGAGTAAATGTGTGTGTAATTGTTAAATATTTCACATCCTCTTATTTCTCATACCAAGCATGACCCACGTGGTCTTAGAGATTCGTGATGATTACATCATTTTCACAAAAACCCACAGTGAATAAACTATGATAACTCTCATTCCCACCATAATTGGGATAAGTAGGAATCCCTCCAAGGCCCCGAGCTCCCTCTATATCCTCCTCAAGAATCCAACCCTAATTCACTTAATCTGGGCATCCTACTTATAAATAATCCCCAAATTAAACCTCTAAAATCGTCAAGGAATCCTTTTCAAAAAGTAATCCCAAACTCATTTCTCTCAAAGGACTATACTCTCCAATGAGATTCATTGAAATATGTGGGATTGGATTCCCATCCAAATGGGATACGTATGAGGCCTCCTTGAGGTTCAAACCCAACACTTCAAATCAAACCTATTCTCCATAGGCCATATTCCCAATAGGGTTTAATCATAAATTTAAACCCATAATATTTCTAAGTTCCATGGGTTTCTAGGTAGAAGTCCAACACCCAACTATGACTACGCACCTTTTTGTAGATTTCCATACTAAATGACATTAAACTATATGATTAGGTCCTTATCACATGACCTTAAAATTTATGATGTGTCCCATTAAGTGGCACCAAACTCTGAGGGTTTGGATTCCTTTTGTAAGGATACATAGGTAAACCATTTGATGGGTACATTCCCAATATCAAAACAAAAATTAGTATCCCTAGATGACAGTAATTTCTAGAGTTCCCCACTGAGTGGATTAAAAACCAATATCATCATAGAGATGATTAAAAGAATCTTGAAATAGTATATGTGAGGATACCATTGATGGAGAACCTATAATACATACGGATATCTCTATTAATGAAGATCCTCGAATACATACAGATGATTCTAATTTTTACACATGTTAATAAGTGATTACAAATTCCAAGGGAAAATTATTTTATACTTGGTGAATTAAGAAGGAACTGTGAAAATATCTAAATTTATAAAGATTTTGCCAAAGTAGACCATAATTCCCTTCAGAAGGGTGTGGTGAGTCCAACCTCCCATCCTCTCGAACAATACATGTTTCTAAGTATTGAAAAGTTCAAACATAACAAACACCTGACTTTGGAAATATCATCCCCTTTGGATAAAGAACTAATAAAAGTTATTAGTTCCATGAATAATTCCAATGGAAACTACATGAAAGCATTGATTCTTAAAACTGGAACACACATTTCAAGGAACTATGAAACAGGTTTCCATCCATCTGATCCACTCTCATCAGTGTTGTGATCGATCTAATCTATCTCTTCTAGACGTTAAACTCACAACATACCCTATGATAAACATGGTAATCTGAGGAAAACCTCAGAGACATGCCTATGGAATAAAATTCCCCACATTAGACATGCGATGCCTTGGGCTTCCGTGCCCTCGAGAAGCTCAATGATAAAGGGAAGATACACTGAAACACCAGTGTTTCAATGTCTAGACACGCCAGTGATGTCCAACGTTACTAATCTTCCGACCAAAGGATATTTCCCTAACTATACCCCTTGGAATGTCCTGAAAGTAGAAGTGTAATTAACCGGCATCCATGAATACATGACACTAGGAAGAGTTTCACGAAATACATCTTAAGTCAATGAGGGAGACCCGGACTAGGTAACAAGCTCTGAGGAGGAATTCATAAGAGGAGGAAATGACATCCCATCATCCCATTTTCATCAAGGAGAAAATGTCCCTGAAAAATCCAAATATGCTGCCAGCCTTTGGAAAGCTGGAATGCGGAGAAACGATTGTTTTCCCTCGATAGATGGATTCCTGACTCTACAAAAGAATCAGAAACTGAAATGGTGAACCTGGAATGAATTTATTCTCCTCAATATGAAGATTATAGGAGTTCGGGACATTATTAAATTAGCATGTCACCATATCCATGTATCTGGTTCCAGGTCCCACTTAGAAAATAGTGGGTCTAGTGTGGAACTCGCTAGAAATTGGGACAGTTGAACGTTATACATCCAGATCTGTGATGTTGTTGGTGTGGATCCCTTTTACCAACCATGGAAGAAATAATGGAATTAGGATATTGGAAGTCTCTTTCCTTATTTCAGCACTAATGGTTAAATCTACCCACTTTTCAGGACCCAAGCTGTCATGATAGGAAACCAATCACAACCCACCCACTGATGTAGGGGTTGGGGCTGTCAATGCCGAAATCCCGTGTGGGCCCGTCCCCCCCATGGCATCCTCTAAATCCATGGTCGTTGGGTGAACACACTCTAACTCCCCATCTGAAATCATTCAAATAAGGGTGATTAATGACCTCTTTTGACGGTATGAGGAGGAGGGGATTATCCCAACTCCGGATATGGACCAACAAGACGTAGAGGATTCTACACATCATTGCCACTGTCACCCCAAGGGACGCACATGGAGCCACTTCTCCCCACTCTGACATATAATCATTTCAAGAGCCTCTCCCCATAATTCTTTGACGATTCCCATCCCTATTCTAATGAGGTGAGGGATGTTTGGGCTAGGCCCATCAGAATCCCCCTTTAGGGGCTCCCAAAGAGGGATTCCACAAGACCTCGTTAGTGCCACCACCTGACCCCAATGGCTGAGGAGCAGGTGATCTATGTGCCTGCACCACCATCCCCAGTCTAGTTAACTTGACGCCAGCGTCGGGTGCAGGCTGAGGAGGACCCCCTCCGAGAGGTGTCAGCATCAACGACAACTATGTCCTGTGCCACCGCTAACTCATACCATCATTACCATGTTTATGAAGGGAAGTTAAAATCATACGCACAGCCCGGATAGTGGCCCCAACCACCCAACATGTAGGCTGGTTCAACTCTACTTGTCGCTAACACGGGTGGCGCCCACCGTGGGTCGACCCACAATAATGACACCTAGTAGGAAGATCCTCCTCATACTATCACCAATGAGAGTGTAGGTCCGTCCCACTCCAATTCTCGGCATAGAGGTACTCCCCATGCCACCATCAATCCAAATGAAGGTCCTCTATGCTGCATTGACACTATGTATAGAAGCCTCTTCTGCACCCATGACCTCAAGTATGGAGTTGTTCCTCCTATCACATGACTTCAAAGTGACAATTCTACCCATCCAGTCAACCGTCAGTGTGGGGTTCTTCCCATGTCTTTACAGCAACTGATGAAGGTCCTCTTCATCATAGATATAAGAGAAGTAGAGGTCTGCCTCACTTCATGGGCACCCAATACGGAGGTCTTATCCATGTTCAGCTCGACCATTAAGAGGAACCTCCTCGCACCAATGCTGTCGAAGGAAATAAGCATGGAGGCCCTGCCCATGCTCCCACATGCTTTAGTGGAGGTCCTACCTGCTCCATCAAATCCCGAGAAGATCCCATCAGTGTGTCAGTTAGTGGACATGGAGGTCCTACCTATGTTTCCTTTGACATATGTCCTAATTCTCCTCACACCCCAAGTCAACCAAGTGAAATTCATCTCTTCCCCAGCATTAATTTTTTTGATGTTCCACCTCGAGCCAAAAATATACCCTATCCCGAAGAGCCACCCCGGCGTAGGAGGGCGGGTCGTTGATGCTGTAAAAAGAGAACTGAGAAAATTCTGACCATAATTAATACTGTCTGCTTCTCATATTCTGAGGTGGAATGTGATTCATAAATGGAACCCTCACCTAGATCCTCTATGTCAAGCACCAGGGTAGGAACGAGACACATTATCCTCATCCTTCTAAAAACAAGGCCCATAATATTCTTACCTCCTTCCATAGATACATCCAGGAGGAGGAAGATTTGGCCCCTTCCAAGGGCTTAGCCATACAATCCCCCCTATCATCAACTGGGTCATTCATGACCTCAACCAGAGATCATGGAGAGTAATTATGGGAATTGTTAATGGATGAAAAAGATCATGGACCACCATCAGTGACCACAACCCATACACCAGAAGCCCTGGTCACCAGCCCATCTTATCGAGATGCAGTGTCTTAGTCATCACATTTGTCGTAGGACAACTCGAGATGCGGTGGATTGTCATCCCCTTCTCTGTATTCTCCACTGGCTAGTCTACCGTCTCATAAGTCTGCCTCAATGCTTCTACAGATCTCGTAGCCACCCGCAGTTGATGAGTGGGGAAACCAAGGGATATATTCTAAGTCTGAGACCAGGTGATTTTTGGACATTCTCACATCAGATCATTTCCTAGAGATGTTCTGGAAAATTGCAACTGAAAAAAATCAGTTTTCTATAATCTCTTACTAAGGAGGAAGTCATGTTCTTTATCTAGAGCCTCTGGGTGACATACTTCCTTCTCCATTAGCAGCAAGTGGATTATCCCAAGAGTCGGGAACACTTTGAAGATATTCACCAACAATGTTGTATGGTCGACTTGGATACACTCCCTAAGGCACAGTACCTTGAGTCACCCAGTCACCACTAGACCCTCTAGCAATGATGTGTTCAGATCTTTAAGGTGATCCACCAAATTATGAAGGAGGATTCCCCCCATGTTCAATTCTGTGGCTGGGGGATTTATGCTTCCCTCCATTTTAGTTATATCTAGCGCAAACCTGTTTTTTCAGACGATATTGAGAATATGCCTCCAGGTAGAGATACAGTTAACATGGACAATCTATCGGAGGGGGATAACGAGCTAGAGCTCATTGAAGAGAACTTACCTCCTAGGGGAGTGCCGCACCTGTTGGATCCACTAGGAAGGGTTACTCACTAGAAGAGGAATATTTTGGGTCTTCCCATGACCACTGAGGCATTAGTCCTTAGCCAGAATCCCAAAAAGAGAAAAGAGAACCTTGGAATTGTCAAACCCTCTGACATTTATGGCTCAGTGCAGATGACAGAGGATAATCTTGAAAAAACAGTGTGGTATCAACAACTTGCGGAGCACAAGAAGATGGTCAATGAACTCCTTGCTGAATGTGTTGCAGAAAAATGGAAATACAATGATGATCCTCAATTAGGGATGTAGGGGAACATACCAAATTCCCTTGGTGATTTTCTCCCAGGTGTCCCTAACCATTCTTCCCACATAGACAAGATATAGGTAAGAACTTATGGAAATTGCATGTGGTATGTGTCACAAAATCCACTTGAGTGGTGTGATAATCCCCAAGTCCTAGCTCATGTTCCCCCTGCCACTCCGCAGGACATCCCTCCATCTGAACCATGAGCCCTTGGTCCTTCTTATCATGTTGAAGGACCTGCCAATGCATTGTTGGTTAGGGATACTTGTCAATTCAAAAATCCGGGTACATATGATCTGATGGTGATTCTCATTGCTCGCCAAAAGGTGTTGGAAACATGATAGGTCGTAATCCCACCCATTAGAAATCCATGTACGACATGTGTGGATTATATGCTATGACCCCATGAGTTTCAAAAATCCCACCTTCTCCCCCTTTAATGGGACAGGTGACCCACTATAGTATCTGGACCACTTCATCTCAAGGTGTGGACCCATGCTGAAAACTTCGGCGCAACAAGAGGCTTCCAAACTCTGGTGTTTTGTAAAGACATTGGAAGGGCCTAAGTTTTTCTCCTATAACCAGCTTCCCATCGAGTCAGTTGTGAGTTGGGAAGAACTTTGTAGGTAGTTTCTTTACCAGTTCAGCTCTACCACCCAGAAGATGAGTATTCTAGACATATTTAAGTGCAATAAGAGGCCCGATGAGCGTGTCATGGACATTTACACCTAGTGGAAAGGACACAACTACTCCTTGGATATGTCACTGAATAAAGATAAGATGCCGACAATGTGTGAGGGGAATGTTAAAACCAAACTAGTCCCCTTATCTCATTACTCAACATTACCCTGGGGGATTCTGAGACTTCACTGATAAGGACCAGCGTATACAGGAATCCTTTCAGAAGGCCAAGAAGGCATGTCTATTGCCTCATGAAATTCCCGCGAGAAGAGACACTAAGGCTGAAACTACTGCGGTGGTCCAAATAAAGGCCTTAGGCAACTAGTGTTATTACCAGAGGATCTACCTCCACATTCTCATAGGGTTCCACCATCTCAGGCGTATCCTCTAGCCCAGCAACGTCTGCCTCAGAATTGATAGACCCCCCCTCTTAATGAGATACCACCACCTAAGTGAGATAACTAGGTTCCACCTCCTTGATAAGCTCCTCCAACCTATCATTAGGGCCAGGATCCTAGAACCCCCTTCCTGGATAAGAGGAACCATAACTACTCATTCAATGAGGCTCAGGTCCCGAGTTATTTTGGAAGTGCCTTGGAATAGGGAATTATATGTTTTCTGGAATGTGGGAGGACTGAAGAGGCGGATTTCATTGATAATCCCAACTGCTTCACCTATCACCAGATCCTAAGGCACCCCCTCAAAAAGTTATATGTGTTTATATACTAGCTTCAACTACAAGTTCATAACAACATAGTTAGTTTGGGTACAACACCGACACAAGTTTCTTGTGTATTGTGAATCCATACATTGGCAGTGATAGTGAAGGTGTGTGGCATTAGGTTCCTAACCCCGGGTCCCATAAGTATAAAGAATCGATGGATTTTAAGACGTTCTATCATTCCCATGGTATTATCCATGAATTTATGAATCGAACCGAGCCTTCAAGAGATGTTGCCTCACTAGCAGAAAATAATTATTCATTAACGGATCAGCCTCTCTCTTCATTGGAGAGCAAGAATCAGCAACACAAGGGATAACAAAGTCCCCCACTGATGTCATCATCATTTCGTACTCTCAGCAAATTCATGCCCCAAAGATAGAAATTTTCCCCAGAATCTGTCCAGTGGAGGGGTATTATTCGAGTAATGATCAAGGGTACACTTTGGTTAACACCATGGAGCTGGTAATCCCTTACATGATTTCTAACAATGAAGAGTGACAGACGGATCCTCCCAATATTCCCAGCCATCACTAGTGTCGACAGTGTCTTGGCTATATGGGTCATTTTGGTTCCTTGGTCAGTACATCCAATCGGGATTTTCATGACACTGAAACAACACAGCAGGCCCAGCGCATATCTCTACACATGCATCCTTCTCATCTGGTGTCATATGGTCCGTCTTCGTCGCCATTCGTGTTACTTGATCAGGAAGAGCCTCCTCGACTACGCCATGATCATCCATGCTCTGTTTTGGACCAGACTCGGTCATCATACCCACATCTGGTAGTCACTCCATGAGCTTCATCTAGCATGAAGTAAGACATCCCCTATACTAGCCATCCACTGGTTCAGCCGGATGGGACCGTCATGCCTCCGGTCACAGAACAATATCTTATAAACAGAATTTCATGATTGGCACAGAAGTATGATATCATAAATATCTCTCCAACATTTCTATTAGGCTAACTATCCTTGAGGCACTTCACGAATCAGTGGATATGCATGAATCCCTCACCGAAGCTTTAAGAATCCCCCTTCAGTTTGAGACAGAGGTAGTAGATATAGAAGCCTTCCATGTTGAGGTAGTTGAGAAAGATGAATGCCAGGACATTATATCTTTCTCTAGAGAATATGGAATCTCTTCCATACAAGGGAACATTTGACCAATTTATATCACTGTCCACTTCAATGGCATGAATTTTTGTCATTGTCTTATTGATAAAGGATCAAGGATCAACCTAATCCCAACCTGGATACTCCGAATAATGGGGATATCAGAGGGTGATCGGAGTATCTCTCACTTGATAATCCAAGGCTATGACCGGACGAAACATATGCTGATCAGAAACATCTTCCTAAAGACTCAATTCGGTGGCATGGTATCCCACAACGAGTTCATGGTTGTCTCACAGGAAACTACTTACAACTCGTTGATGGGTAGTCTATGGCTTCACCTGCAGGTGGTAGTTCCTTCATTATATCACAAGTTCCTTAAGTACTCCCATAATGGTTGATCGGGCGTACTCCAAGGTGACATGTCTCTCTTTTCATCTTGTGAAGACTGCTACATGGATTCCATTATTACAAGAGAAATGATAATCAGATTTAGTCTAATGAGTTTGAACATTCTACGGCTATGACTGACCAATGGACAGACATGGTGATGCCAAAATTTTTCTGGTTCATCGTTTGGAGTCTATGACCTCAGAAATGGGGAAATGCTTCATTGTTTCAGGAACAATTTGGATGCACATTCCCAAGTCTATGTGATTTCAAAAAATCACATCATATTTCTACATGAATCTGGATATGGTGATCCCAGAGCCCCCTACTCCCATAAGTTATCAGGATGTCTGCCCCATGGCTACAACAATTCGTCATACTTGATTATTTCATCGGGCTGGGATATATAGGCTCAATAAAACACATCACTATTGCTTTGATATCATCTAGAGTGTCCCCTTAGGTCAAATACCAAATGGGATTGGTTCAACAGGCTTCATCACTATGGTTTTGACAGCACAAGAGTCCCCTGATACAGTGTCCACCGCTGCTTAGGCTGGCACCAGCTTCCCATTGAGATCTATTAACTTATAGTAATATCGTCCCACAAAGGATCTTTCCTCCATATGTGAATAATAATATCTAGAAAATGATCCTTCTGCATTTGAAGAGGGTGTCTCCACCACGGCCGATGAATAGGTATAGGTAAATATTGGTAGCAAGATGGATCTGAAACCCACAATGATTAGTGCTGATATGCCTATCGAAGAGAAACAACAGTATGTGGACTTCCTGAAACTGCATCGTGATGTGTTTTCTTGGAGTTATGATGAAATTCAAGGACTAGATCCTTAAGTCGTTTTACACTACCTCATCCTTCTAGCAAATCATTGTGGGTTCAAACAGCCTCCCATGAAGATGCACCCTTCTCACGATGCCATTGTCGAGGCCGAGGTTGATAAGCTCATGAGATCCAATTTCTTCAAGGAGGTCCAACACCACAGATGGTTAGCCAACATTGTGACCATCAGGAAGAAGAATGGACATATTATTTCATGAATTGACTTTTGGGATCTCAACAATCATTTTCTAAAGAATTATTTTCCCCTTCTCGTGATAGGTTTGTTGATTGATTCCACCACTGGGTTCCACACTATCTCATTCATGGATGGGTATTTTGGGTATAACCAAATATTAATGGCCCCATAGTATGAAGATTCTAAAGCCTTCATGGAACCACAAGGTACTTTTTGTTACCAAGAAATTCCCTTCAGTCTAAATAATGAAGTCGCCACCTATCAGTGTTCCATGCACCACATATTTAAGCCGATTCTTAAGACATTGGTTGAATACTACGTGGGAGATATGGTGGCCAAGTCCTTCCACTGTCAGGACCATCTGAAAGACCTTGAGAATGTGTTTTTCTTCATTTATTCCCGTCATCTGAAGTTGAACCCATTGAAGTGTGAATTCCAGGTCACATCAGGAATGTTTCTTAGCATCATTGTCAGGTATAGAGGCATCGAGATTGGTCCAGAGAAGATTAAGTCCATTAGTCAAATGTCTCATCGAAGAAATATTTAGGATCTGTGAGGATTTCAAGGACACTTGGCCTACATACACTAATTCATCACGAATCTGGCTGACAAGTGTAAGCTTTTTTCTGGGATCATGAAGAAAGTCATTTTATATCAGTGAGATGAGGAATTACATACTTATTTTGAGGAAATAAAGTAGTACCTACTCCAGCCTCCGTTCTTGATGCCACCCATTTCTAGAAAGCCAATGGTCCTTTATGTGTCCACCCTTAAACAATATCTCAATAGCTTTTTAGCCCATAAGAACCAAAAGGTAATGAAGAACGGTATTTAATACTTTATCTGCAAGGTCCACGATACAGAGAATAGATAATACTCCATCAAGAAGAGATTCTTTGTGGTGGTATTCATAGTACACTAATTGAGACATTACTTGCAGCAACGTGAGGTACAACTAGTGTCCCGAGTGGATCCACTGAATTACATCCTGAACCTCCCAATTTTTACAATCCATCTAGCTTAGTGTGAAGTAATCCTCTAGTACCTCGACATCAGGTTTGTCCTTAAAAGTCTATTATGGGTAAAGCATTGGCAGACATCCTCACCACCCATCCAGCTCCCATAGACCAGTCTCTAGATCTTGATTTTCCTAGTGATGCAATCCTATTGGTAGACCAAGATATTCCATGTTGGAAAATGATCTTTAATGGTGCTTCCCAAATCCCTACCGTTCGAAGAATCAATGATCCCAAACTCAATAGGGTGGGTTTGGGTATCATCTTCATCACACCAGCCTAAGATATTCTTCCATATTCATTCATGTTGTTAGAAGGTGGTACCAACAACGAGGCGAAGTACCATGCTCTCATCACTAGACTCGATTTCGCCCTTGAGAATGATTTTCACACTTAAATGTGAAAGGGTACTCTGAACTAGTCATCAAATAGATCAACAGTGACTATTTTGTTAGACACACAAAGCTCGTACCACTGTTGGAACATACCCTCCAGCTGATGTACCAGTTCTAGTCTCAACAAGTGGTTACCCTTGTCCTTCGATCCCAGAATGGTAGAGACGACGCCTTGGCCAGCCTAGCTGCATCAGTTGCAGAGCCGGATCATGATGATTTGATTACCCTTGGGGCACATCATAGAATCACATACCCCATCACTCTGGATGACAATGATAGACTGTAGGTAATCCACTTTACCACTAGTGCCTCCACGTCAGGACTATCAGGTACCCCTAACACAGTGTTGGAAGTGACTCCCGATTGGAGGACCCCCTTTATCAAGTATCTCCAGCATGACAATCTCCAAATAGATTGAGCCGAGAATGAGTGAATTAGGTGTTGCACATTCCAGTTTACCCTCTAGAGTAGTCTCAGTCTTTAGATGGTCCTCTACAAGCGCAAGTTTTTTGGGTTTCTCCTCCGTTACATTCAATGAGTTTAGATTTCTCAAGTCGTGAAGGAGGTTCATGCTGGTTCCTATGGGGCTCATTAGAACTAGCTGAAACTCTCTCTCTATATCAGTAGAATAGGGTATTTTTGTCCCTCTATGATCTGTGATTGAATCATGTTTTCAAAGAAGTTCCATACATGCCAAATCCATGCTAATTTTGTGCATCATCCACCATAGCCTCTCCAAACTACTAAGTACTCTAGGCCCTTTGCGGTCTGGGGACTCGATGTCGTGGGACCATATCCACCAGGGATAGCTCGCCAATACATGTTCATTCTAACCACTATAGATTTATTTTCTAAGTGGGAAGAGGCAATTCCACTCAAGGAGGTCAAGGCCCATTCTATCGTTGAATTTGTGAGCTTCAACATCGTCTACCTATTTGGAGTCCCTCATTCCATCCTCATAAATAACGACACCCAATTCTGAGCAGTCGAGTTGAAGAAATTTTACAAAATTAAAACATCCATTCTAACCATACCACCTGCTATCACGCATAGTCAAATGGGTAGATTGAGGCATTCAACAAAACTCTCTCTAACATCCTACGGAAAATGGTTGGTTAGAACAAGAGGCATTCTCCAGAAAAACATCCCAATGACCTTTGGGAATATCAGACAACATCTCTCAATTCCACATAGGTGACCCCATATTCCCTGTTGTATGGAACGGAGGCCATCCTGCCCATCGAGATTCAACTTCCTTCATTACGCACAGCGTTCTATGATCAGTAAGCCCCCGAAAATGTAACTGAAATCCATCTGGATGAATTGGAAGCACTCGATGAGAATAGGCTTCATGCCCTGCACAATCTGGAAAGGTAGTAGAACAAGATAGCCAGATATTTCAAAAATAAAGTTCACCACCGCTATTTCTTGTGAGGTGAGCTAATATTGGAACTAAGAACACTAATGATACCCAGTAGGAAACTAGCCATGTTGGAGCCAAAATGGGAAGAAATATACATCATCCACAGGTTTTAACACAATGGTGCGTACTCCCTAGTAACCATGGATGGAGAGTATATAATTCCTCCCACAAATGCCAATTTTCTAATGAAATACTTTTTCTGAGTAAATATGGTCATACTTGACCTTCAAATGTTACATCATGCCCGATGTTAAACTAATTTGTTGTCCCGTATGATAATAAACTGCAAGATGGTCTGAGCTCTATGACCATAAACTAAGATCTACCCAATTCCATTGTCCCACAAGACATTAAACTGCACCTTCAAGAACTATATATGGCTTGATTCCCATCTTTATGGGATATGTAGAAATGCTCAGATGCGGCGTCTTAGAGTCTAGCACCAAAATCTTTTCTTTTACTATCCCCCCTATCTGTAGTTCTCTTGGAGAATCCTGCATGGTGTAGTATAGGATTCTTTGGCCTCTACTCATGTTGGGATTACGATGATTGCACCATGTTCCCCTCCTCGTTCTTCTATATTCCCACACCCTCACCGAATTATGTTAAAAAGCACGGCCCTTTTAGAACTACATATGGATTGATTTCCATCCACATGGGATATGTAGGAACGCCATGATATTTAATCCATATGCCTAACCCCAAACTCCAGGATCTCCCATTGGTTCGAAACACATGGTGTAGTGCAGGATTTATCCCTCACACACATTGAGTTCATCATGATCACTCCATGTATCCCTCCCCTTGGGGATCTCCACCACTTTCCTCATACCTCAATTTCATAGGCACATTCATGCTTCACACACTCCCATTATTTGGGCCTTCATCATCTTTCACATCCAAAAGGACCCTCGAAAAGTATGGATGCTAGGATCTTGTGATATCCTACCATTTAGGGCCAACTTCATTGAGGATCTCAAATGAAAAATTGATAAATGTATCATGTTTCTAATATGGTCAACGGTCGACAGTCATTTGTTTCTCCCTTTAAATATCACATGACGTGGATTCTGTGTTTTGAATGCGTTCAACAGCTATCTTTCATCATTTTCTCTATCCCCATATGTCCCAAATATTTGGTGCAATGATTCATTTTTTCTTTCTATCTATTCAAACATCATTCTTCCTTGGGAATTAGTGCTAGCCTGGTTGTCGTATCCTTATATGTAAGGGAGAGCTAGATCCCATTCCTTGTTTCCCACACTGAGCATTACTCACGTGGGCTTAGGAGCTTTTGTGAGGAAACACCTGCATAAAGGGTCGTGTATCTATGTTCTGAGCATTATGACTTTAAACTAAGATCATCTTCATCCTCACCGCAAGATGTTAAACTACAAACTGGCTATGACTTTCCGTCCATGGCCCTGCCCGATATCCCTTGGACTTTTTAGGACCCTGGCCCAAGTTCTCAGTTAGGATTTTGCGGTGTGGTTTAGACTTCATGTCATTGTTGAGGTCGGGATATTTCTACCATGCTGCATGAATCCTCTCGAGATACTCCCCTATCATCATCCTTGTCATAAGACGTTAAACTACCCCGACCCTATTACGCTTTCTCTATCCCATCATTTGGGATTTTACTGTCTCATACATCAAAAGGGACCCCTGAATGACATGTATGCTATGACCTATGGATATCCTATCATTTTGGGCCAATTCCCCTGAGGATTCTGGATGACAATTTGATACATGTACCACGTTGTGAGTATGGTCAGCATTTGACGGTCATTATCTATCCCAATTCCATGAAATGTTATAGATACTATGTTACGAATACGATCAGAAGATATCCTCAATCATTGTTGTAGTTCTATGGTCTCCCATATAATAGGAATAGTGACTCATCCTTTTTACCCATTTTTCCCACGCTCATGCCATTAAACTGGGCATCTAAGGTCCAAGTTCCACAACCTTAAAACAAGATCACCATCATCCTCACCGCAGGATGTTAAACTGCAAACTGGCTGGTACCTTCCTTCGCAGATACCCTAATCATTTTGTACCCCTGGACCAAGTTATTATTTTGGACTATACAATGTGGCATGGGATTATGTCCTTATTCACATCAGGTCACTCGTTGTGTCGTACACATCCCTTGTTGAGATACATTTCCCCTATCTGCATCTTTCATCATGAAGTAAAACTACACATCATCCTCCATAACTATGTGTGGCTTGATTCTGGTCTTTATGGGATATGTAAGACCGCCTGAACATTTATCCTTCTGGTCCAGCCCCATTTATTAGGAACCATGTTACCTTCCTGGACCCCTGTTCTGAGTTCTTCTAGGAGAGGGGCATGTCGTGTTGTATGGCCTTATGTCCTCATTCACGTCGGGGTTGTAACAACCACTCCACATATTTCATTCTCTTAAGGGATCTTCCTCCCCCTATTCTATACTCATCCTTTAGAGTTGGCTTCTCTTGAGATTTGGTCCTTCTACCCTCTTTGGCAGTTCACAAATGTTCCCAGGACCACTCTGGTTTAGGACCTATAGTGTTGGATTCTACAGACATTTTATCAACCATTTTCATGCTTCATGTTCATCTTCATTTAGGACTTCATCATCTTTGACTTTAAAAAATACCCCCCGAATGGCATGGATGCTAAGCCTCAGCACACTCCTACCATCTTGGGCTAACATCATCGAGAATTTTGAATGAATAGTTGATACAAGTCCCGCATTGCAAATATGGTCAGGAGTTAACGCTCATATGTTGTTCCTATTTTAGGTCACACGATATGGATAATATGATTCAGTTATGGTCAAAAATTGTCCTCCATCATCATGCCAACCCCTTGAAGCCCTAAATTGTGGTTGTGCGATTCCCATACTTTTCCTCTTCATCATGTCCAAGTGGAATTATATTTTCTTGGTACTATCCCTCAGTGTGCATTTTCCCGGTAGGATGAAAAATCCTCAATGATGCATCATTCTGGGATCCGTACCAATTTCCCCTTTTGCGTGTATTCCATGTCTTGTAAAGACCTTATCCTACCTTTATTCCCACATCGAGCATGGATCACGTGGGCTTAGTGATTCCGTCACTGTTTACAACCATTTGGAAGAGTATCGCTCCTCTATGATCTGAGCCCTAAGACCTTAAACTATGATTTTTCTATATCTTTTCCAAATTTAGTAAGAACTGTATATCCTTAGAACTATGTATAACATGATTCCCATCATCATGGGATATATAAGAACACCTAGACATTTCATCATTAGGTCCAGCTCAGGTTCCCCCTAATTACCTCTTCCTTTAGGCATTTTGGCACTGACTTTCATTGGATTGTGTGGTGTGGTGTGGGATCATGTCCTCATTTACCTCGGGTTTGAAATAGTTATACCATGTCCTCCATTTATAGGATATATTCTTTCCATCCTCTCATCCTGTATGACATTAAACTTTACTCTTAGAACTATGTATGGCTTGATTCCCATCCTAATGGGATATGTAAGAACACCTAGAAATTTCATATTTGGGTCTAGCCCCATATTCTATGACCTTTTATAGCCCCTCGTCCCAAGGTTTCTTCCCTAAAATTTCTTGTAGTGTTGTATGGGCTTATGTCCCCATTCACGTCAGGTATGATTTATCACGCCATGTGCATTCCCTTCAAGACCACATTTCTTCTATCTGAGTCCAATCTATATGACCTTGAACTGTGCTGTCACGTCCCACATGAATTTAAACTATTGCATCTTTATTTCATTATGTTAAAATGCATGCGTTGGTCTTATCATAAAACCCTAAACTGTGACATTATCATCCTGGTTGCATGATGAAAAACAGAAATACATTGTGATGTCCTCACTCGAGGGGAAATCTTGTTTGGTAGTGGTTATCCATCATACCATTTTTCAATGCCTACATATGGCTTGATTCTTATAGTGATGCTTGGATTTTCCATCCTAGGTTTATCACTTCACTAAAAAAATATACACATCCATCCTAGATAACCAACAAGATCTATTGAATACTGCTTCTTTTGGTGTGTGGGGCAGACCCACCAAACAGTGTTGTCCCTATCATTAGTACCCTACCATGCCACATCTAGAACTACATGTGGCTTGATTCCCATCTTCATGGGATACGTAAGAATTCCCATACATTCTATCTGCAGGTCCAACCCTAATATTTTTAAATCCTTCCATCTTTTTCGGCCCCTTGTCCTGAACTCCTTTAGAAGAATGTGGTGTGGTGAGCACTTCATGGGTTCACATTCACGTTAGTTTTCGGAAAAACCAAACCATGTTTCTTCCTAGTATCTTCCCTCCTTGGTCTGAGTTATATGACCCTAAACCAAAATCTCCCTATGGGAACTATGCATTGGGCATGGTTGCATCACCACCATACGCACATTTTGTTAGACGAGGCCACCACTTAATGTTCCAATATACGATCTTAAGATAAGAGTGTGATACACTAGGACCCTTCTCCTTGGAAGGGGATTCTACTTCACCTATCTGATACGTCTCATTTTCATACTCAAATGCATCGTGGCAAGGATCCCAAAGTTTAGAATTTTCACAAGAACATTCTCTTATTTCAAGTCCAGTCTTTATGAACTATTTATTTAGATCACCATTATCATTCATGACTGAAGGGCCCCCCCTCTATAGTCTGGTCTCATTCCACATTGCATCATATATCATCTTGGTCTAATTCCCCTAAAGACCTCCAACAACATTTTAAATAGGTATCATGTTTCGAACATGGTGAGCATTCAAAACTCATTTTACATTCCCCAATCCAGGATAATGCAAAATGAATACCGTGTTTCAAACATCGTTAGCAGTTATCCTTTATCATAATTCCACTATCATTGTGATCTAGATCTCGGGCATCATGATTCTTGTCTTTCCACTCCCATGTGTTTATGTGGAATTAAAACACACTCAATTCTGTCCTGCCCCCACCCCCCGCACATGTATGTGTGTTAAAAAGGAGTATCAGTAATAATGGAACGCCACTCACCTCGTTTTCCGTCACTCTAAATGTATTCTTCCTAGCACCACAGAAATCGCATCACTACTCCTTGTTTCTCACATCGAGCACGACTCATGTGTTCTTATTAGTTTTGATGGGGCGTGTACTGGTGACGCTTTTCCACAAAGGTTTTGCATCCCACATGATGTTAATATGTAATCTTATAGCTACATTAAGATTGATTCTCATCCGCATGGGATATATAGGGACATCCGAGCCTTTTTCCTCACTCTCAGCCCCAAGGTCATTAACCCTTCTGGCCCCTCAGCCTCAATCTTGGTCCAGGCAGTATGAACTTAAAACTATGTGCACCATCCTCACCAAACGATGTTTAAACTACACATTTATCATCCTTTTTGGTGTTACATAATACTATATAGAATTCGGGGTCCATACCAGAGAGGTCATGTTCAGAAGTAAGTTTGATCTCCGATCAGACCCATGTGTCCACCTAATGTGTTTTCACTACGGTGGTGAAATTTCAAGAGTGTTGGACTCCAATTAAACAACCCATCACTCCACCCTCCATGATTTTTGTGTCCTCTATTAGAACCCTCATCCTATTTCATGTTTAAGGGAACCCCCCTAACAGTGCGTATGATCATCCTATGGCCCGCCTACAATTACGGGTCAACATTCCGGAAGACTAATGGATAGCATTTTGAGTCAGGCCCCATGTTTCAAACATGGTCACCAGTCAGCCCTCATTTTTCATCCCCATTCCATGCTAATGCAATAGATATATTGTGTTTCCGAAATGGAAAAAAGTTATCCTCCATTTTAATGCCACCCCCACAGTGTCCCAAATATTTGGTATTGTTATTTACACATTCCACTTCCCTATGTTTAGACTGATTTTAATGCCCCTAGTGTTACCCCACTTGTGCACTAGAGAACATTGGGAAGATGGAAATTCGACTGTTATGAGAACTTTACACTCTAGTCAGGACTCCTCTTTTTTTCTTGAAGCCCAGATTTGTCATTTATATCCTGTATATCCATAGACTGGTTGGCACTCCCACATTCAAACAAAGTAACGATATGACTATCCATTGTTTCACACATCAGGAACGACCCACACAAGCTTAGGGGTCAATCATTGGATGATTAATGGATGTGATAGAGATGAATAAATCAAAATGGAAAATTTAATTCATGCATACATCCATAATTAGTAAGAAAATTATAAAAAATCATTTATAAGTGCACACCAATCACATCACCCAAGGGTATGTCCCACCCATAGATGGGTTGACCTCTTGAACATCGCGTTTCAGCACCTCCACCTACTGAATCGTGGAATCCAGAGCCTATTGTCGCCTTTAGAGATCCTGCTCTTCCATGATAGAAATGGGAAATAGTTTTCCAGCCTCGATTTGAGCCATATCCTTGTCAGCTCAGATAAAGACCATCTATTTAGAGGCTCTCCTCATATGTTCTTTGACCTCATCTAGCTCGGCCATCAAGAAGGATATGAGCTCTGATTGCACTACGAGTAAAGCATAATTTTAATTCACCAAGACCCTCAAATGATGGATCTCATGATCAGCCTCCCGTTGCCTTTGAATATTTAAGTCCCTTCTCCACTGCTAGCCAAAACTGAGACTGTGCGATTCTTCCCATACCGTCTCGGCTTGGTAGTCCCAAATAATTGCATGTGGGTGTTGGGAATTTACTCTGATAGCACATAGTTTATGCAACTAGGTATGAAGCCTCCCCATCTGATCTATCCATTTTTCTTTTGGGGTCTCTGTGATAAACCACTTGATCAGCTTCCATGATCGTCGATGAACATACTTTTTTTCCTCTTCGTCGGAAGTAGTTTCGTCTCGATCCCATGGGTCGGTAGGTTCATATACGTGAAACACCTCCCAGAGATCATTATTAGGATCTTCCATGGGTTGGTCTTCATCACATGATTCCCCTTCGATGACATCTGACCGGTTAATGTTAAACTCTATCCCAATGGCCATATTTCCTGCCGGCATCATTCATTCAGAGGGAACTACGGTCTAGTCAACTAGGGAGATCAATGAGATAGGGATCGGTACCTCAATTCAGATTAGATCCCCTGGTATCCTAACCATTTTCATTATTAACATACTCACCATCCTGGAAATTGTATAAGAAAAGGTTGTTTTAGCCAGCTTGACTGACCGGGTAATGGGTACAACTATGGAGTATGAGACTTACCCTATTCTTCCTCTTAGTTTCAACATGGGTCAAACATCACTGGGAGGCCAGGACATGGCCTCCATAAACAATTGTGGGCTCTGAGGATTCTAAGAAGGCTACCCCTACTCCTCCAGTATCACGGGACTCTACCACCATCATCTCCTCTGTCACGTGTGCCGGTGTTGGGTCCTCTACGACTGCCACACTTTCATCCTCATCAGCGAGAGTGTCTGAATGAAGGTTCTCCTCTATAGGTATGTGTTAATAGAGAATGTAGGAAAATTTAGGAATGGAATTATTGCACTGAAAGGGAGTGGAAACTTACTTTTATGGTTGCGGAAAATTCTCCAAAGAAAATTCATCTCGAGGCTGGTATCTCTCCTTCTTCCAGGGAGGAATCCCTAGAGGTCCCCTATATTTCTCGATGGAAGTCTCCCACATTAAATTCTTCTCACCACAATTTGTCTACATGGAGGGCAAGGGGAAATGCTCTTCCAATTGAGCTTTCGTCAGTTCTGTAAGAGTAGTCATATTCAGCAGCACCCTTTCCTGGTGGGACATCGGTCGCATGTCATCATGGGAATGTATTACCTCATATAGATCTATTAAAAATTTTCTTCCCTCAGTAAGGGTAGCATTAAAACCTTCTTTTACAAGGCCGAGCTCAACTAGAAATATCCCATGCATGTTCAGGTTCATCCATAAACAATTAATGTCAAGGTATTGTTTGCTCTTTTCCCAGTCTTCTCAGGCATTTGAGAAGATGACAACATAGGTGATTAATACCGGACACAACTAGTTCTCGAGAGTTGAGTGGAAATCCTACGAAAGCCCTGATATGATTCATAACCCTCCTAGGACCTCTTATATGGAGCCACTAGGCATAGTAATACCCATTCAATCTCTTCATTCCTGGTTACCATTGGCCTAGGATTTGTTGGTTCATGCCCTACCTCCCCTATTGTTGTAACTTCGCCGCCCTGGAGAATTTCCGCAATACCTTCTTGATGCACCCCATCGCCACTATCCAGTGTTGAGGTGTTGAAACCACCTTACTGGCCTGGATGGTCACTTGCTTCGGTATTTCACCAGGGTAGGCAGCCTCCCAACTATGTGCCTACTCGTGGACCAGTCCGAATATAGCATCAGGTGGGGGAATATTGTTCAGCCGCTTCCCATCCTCCCTTGTAAACACCATCCATAGATGTCACATCGCACATGGGTGATTCATGTGGATAATGTTTATGTAAACCTAGGGAGTATGCCTCCACAGACAACGTAATTTTCTGTTGAATCAATTCGGATTATATGTCTCACGTATGTGTTCGCAATCTACATGTGCCACTAGTACACCACTGCGAAAATACAAACGATATGACCATTTCCCGATCGTATTTGTGTCATCATCAGAATAGGCCCTAGTTAGAAAGGGGAATGGATGATAGATGAACTACTATGCCACCCCATCTTACCCAACATAGTCATAACATCCTCCTTCAACGGGGACCTCCCCACAATGTTCAAAATGGTTGGGTGAGAATGTATCCCTGTAGGAGAAATGGGGTTAATGTATTCCTAACCCCCCATGTGTGCTGCAATCCAGCTGTATAGAAAGTGGAACAACCCGCACAGTCACATCGTCCTCTACCCATCACTAATCTTCCATAGTAGATGGTACAACATTTCCTGAACTAGTATGCCTAGAATTATGTAATCCCCACCAGCCAATTGGGCTTCCATGATAAATGTTCATGGTCGCACTCCCATGTGTTCATCTATTTCTAGTAATACCCATCCACATATTAGTACTGATAGAAAACTAGCAATCCAAACTATCGATCATTGCTCAGTCATGATATTATATCCCCAAATCATCCACTGGATATCTTCTAGGATCCTCTAGTACAAACCCACTTTACCCCATTGAGATCCTCGCAGAAAAATAAAGGGACTCAGTGGTAGTGTTCCCTCTTCCGAGGGGAAACTCTTGAAATAACCAAACCACTTCTTGAAGTGGATGTCTTGGGTGTTCTATTTGTCCTTGTTCGTGCCTGACACAAGCCTCAACAAGTACATCAACAAAGGCCTCATTTTCTTCTGGTGTCCCCAAGAATTTTTGGTAGGGAGGAACTCATCATGAATCCCCCCTAGGATTGGGATTCCATAAAAATGATGGAGGTCCCAGAGGCTAATGAAAACCTCCCCATGATGTAGCTGGAAAGTGTTGGTATCTGGCGACCACCGTCTCAAATGCTCTGGTATAAATTCTTTTGGTTGGGAGATGCAAAATTTGGAGGCCTATGCTGCTTCATATCGGCCAACCCACCTCAAGACATTCTCAAACTATTCATATGATGTGCATTCCCAATAAGCCCAAGCCCACTCATCTGTGAAGTTGCTACCCTAGTGCAAGTCCCAATATGTGATCCACCCAATTTCTAGATTTCTAAGCTCAACCTAGATTATCATCTTATATAGCGGTGGATATTCTTCCTGCACTAATTCCTTTCCATCAATGTTCTTGACATGATTATACAAACAATGTTCTATGACCGGGGTATGGTCTTTATTGATGCACCCATCCGTAGTCCTATTCCACTGATATTTCATGGAGGTACACCTAAACCAGTAGGATATATCATCTATGATGGTGTTGGGAATGAATAATTCATCTCGTAAGCTGAAACCATACATTGGAAAGTGCTTTCACAGCAGATATTCCCTCTTTACCTCTGTCAGCTTCTTAGTCAATGATTTTTTATTAGAAGTGATTTGAATGTACATTCCATTTTAGGTTCTTGGCCATGGTCTCCATTTGAGCAGAATTGGAACAAACCTTTTGTACAACCTCTCGAGTAGCCATTAAATCCAAGGAGTTTGAAAAAATTATGACTGAGGAACGAGAGTTGAGAAAATCCACTTCGTAATGTTGTTTCATAAAGACACTTCTCAAAGTCGCTTTGCGAAGAGTCTTTAGGGAAATAATCACACGTCCCCTTTGCGCCGCAAAGAACAATGGGCTTCGGCCTGCTTCACAAAGAATGTAGTGAATCGCGATGATCTGGTTTGCTAAAAAGAGTTTACAAAGCACCAGAAAAAAGTCTCCGGTTCTCTACAGTGTTCATGGAGAGGAGTATTCGCGAAGAACCAAACTAAATTCTCCTATTTCCTAAGGCATTCGTGGGGAGGATCATTCAATAAGAGAGTGTGAGAAATGTTGTTTTCAATGATCCAGGTGTATAAAAAACACTTATGAGCCCCTATATATAGGATTCATATGTGTCAGCTTCATGGTGAGCCCCACATTCTTCGTAGTTCCCCCAGGCTTTGCGGCACAGTGTCCCTAGGTGCTTTGCAACGCCCTTCACCATACGGACCATGCCCACCTCGCAAAGAACCATTCAAAAAAAGGTTTTTGCATCTCGCTTAGCAAACCACCTTCACCCCGACCTTCTCATTCTATCGTGAGTTCAATCATCCATGTTTCTTCGGTGTCTTTCCCTCATAATTTGACCCTCTCCTTCTGTTGACTACAATTCTGAGGGGGGGTATTTTTTGGTGCCGAAAAAAGGGTCTGAATCATTCCATAGATTCGATGATACAATCGGAGGAAGCCTCCTCATTAATGGGTCGAAAAGAACCTCCAATATCTCTCCAAATGTCCATGTACAAATCACTCTGCACAGTGGGAGCATTTCCACGTGGATGCCTCCGCAAGAGGATCGGTGGCGTCTTGGCTTCGTGGGAGTCTGATGCCGACTGAGACCCCTCTGCGGAAGCCGCATCGATGAACCTCGGTGCGGCGTCATGCCCCTCTACAAGGCCAATGTGGGATGACGGAACAACACCTTTCCATAGAGTCACCCACCTTTTTGGTGAGTTCTATGCCCCTCTGAATGAGGTTTCTTATAAATTGAAGGTCCCCCCCTCTTCCAAATAGTTGTTACTCTGACCTTTCAACTTCCCATCTCCCGTTTCACTTAGACCTTCACAAAAACCCTCTAATGGATTGTCAAAGGTAACCGAACATTGTAATACATATCCCATCGTGGTATTTCCATCCTCCAACTATGCTGTAGATTATCCTTGCGAAGGAATATTCCCTTCGTAGATGAAGGGGCCCCTTCAGGGTCCTCGTGGTTTCTCAAATCATAGAGCCTTCGCAAAATTCTCTCAAGGTTTCTCGAAGTGTAGAGAATTTTATTAATGCTCTGAAAACAAATAGTAATTCACTAAGTAGAATCCTTGCTCCCTTAAAGGCAGTGATTCGTGAAGCCTTGGCCATTTTGGAAGACCCCCCTCTACATGAAGTTCATTTCTGTCATGAATCCCATCCTCTATGGGTAGTATTTTCCCCTCACGGGGGCCATCCTTTTCATGAAGCTCATACTCTTCATGTGGACCGTCCTCTTCGTGAAGCCGATATTCTTCACGAAGCCTTTCATATTCTTGAATCCCATCATATTCATGATATGTCTCATTATAAGACGGAATGTTTTTCACACCCCTTCTAGTACGGACCTCCAGGTTTGTACGAAGTGATTTCATGATCACTTGAGTGGTGTTTCACATTGCATTTCTTATCCTCATGCTTCTTCGCATAGGCATGCTAATGGAGATTTCTTCTTCTCATAGTCTCAATAATGTGGGATCCTCATTGGATCCTTCCACAACACCCCCTCACTACGGCATTATCGGTGCCTTCCCTTCACCAAGGGTTAATGAATGCCAGTTATGTATTTCCTAGGGGGTGCAGAGTGAGCCTGCCTCATCTGAGATATTGGATGTTAAAATACCAAGAACCTTCGTCCCTAGAACATTATGTTAAACTATTGCCTCACCCCATTCAATACACATGGGTCTCCCCGTCTCAGACATTCTCTACACCTCTCATCTCCACAGGTGTGAGATCTTCCTCACATTGAATGAGATCCTCTTTGCTGGAGCGGTGTCTGTCTACACGGAAGGGAAACTATCTTGGTGTGCTCCCCTAGCCTATCTTATGTGAGGTATCACCCCTTATCCTTCACTATTCTTTGGTGCTAAATACCATAGGAGATATGGGAATAAGGACAATCGTTATCTCATCCCTCTCCCTCTGGTCATTGTTGCTATCAGGCCTCCATCCTTGTGTATGTCCCAATATCACACTCTCAGGGCCTCTAGCTACATGTAAGTACCTATTTCCTCTTTGGTATACTAACCATGCAGAAGACCTTGTTTCCTGTTTGGGGTTCTAACAATGTGTAGGCCCCATTCCACTTCCCGTAGACACACCATTCACAACATGATCATCAGGTCTTTGATGCCTCTTGTTTCTCACACCGAGCATATCTCACGTGGGCTTAGAGTAAGCATCGACCATAGAATCCTCTTTGATATTCCTTATAATGTATGCACCAAGTACGATACCTAACTACGTGGAATTGGATCCTTGTAACCTAGGAAAGTTACGTAGGAAGCCTCCGTGAGGGTCAAGCCCAACACCTATTCATCCCGACCGGTTCACATCGGTTCACATTTTCATCCTGCAAGATGTTGAATTATTTCTACAATACCATATTATGTGGAATTTTATCCTTTCCTTCTAGGTAGGGTACGTAGGAAGCCTCCCTGATGTTTAAGGACAATGCCCATCGGTCCTGAGCTCTTCACATTGGTTTACCCTCATCCCGCATGACGCCAAACTATATGTTCCTTTTTTTCCTACAAGACGTTAAACTATACCCATTTGAACTATGTGGTCTTTGATCCTTTCCTCCGAGGCAGGGTATGTAGGAAGACTCCCTGAGGTCCATAATCAATCGATGGTAAACTCTTTTGTTCAACAATCTATGTTAAGTTGGTGTGTTCCCCAATCGATGGGAAGCTGTTGTAAACCCCAACCAGCAGTAAGCTGTTGTCAACCCTGATTAGGGTAATCTATTGTATCCCCATCAAATGGTAATCCATTGTAGTATATAATCAACTTTAATTCATTGTATTCCCCTTTTCAGGGAATAACCTCTTGGGATCACCCCATGGGCATCAAACCAACCTGGTCTTCTAACCACGTGTAAGCCCCATTATTCATTTGGTCATTTTCTTATGTGTACACCTTGATTCTATACCCCCATCCTGAACTACGTGAACTTTGATTCTCTGCCACGTGGATACGTAGTTATACTTCATGAGGCTTAATCCCATCAAACATATCTTATCCAAGTCTCTCCCTCGATCCTATGAGTTTCAGTAAGGTCATGCCCCAATATGGTGGTTCTAATTCTTCTGGATCCCATATAGACGTCCATTTCCATGGGTCACCTCCTCAGGTGCCTCATCGCCCCCACCAAACTATGTGGAAATTGATTCCCTACAACAGGGATATGTAGGAAGTCTCTTAGAGGCTCGAGCCCAACATCACTCCCACCCTCGCTTCAGCTCCATCTCACTCTCCATCTAGTCTGAACAATCTCTATCCATCTAGATTCTTACCCGGGGCACCACGTTCCGGTGAGATAATGTCACCATCTTCCTCACTAATTCCAGTGCCAATCAGGTAACTAACCATGCATTTTCCCAAGCATTAGTGTTCCCTATAAGGGTTTCACCCATCTTATCAACTCTCATTAGTGTTCCGATCAGTCTGATCTATCTCTTCAAGTCATTAAACATGCGTCACATCCTATATTAAACATGGGAAGCTAAGGAAAACCAAAGAGACAAGCCTATGTCATAAAATTCCCTACATTTGACATGGGATGCCTCGAGCTTCTGTACCCTTGATTATCCCTATCACAAGGGGAAGAAACCCAGACGCACTAGTGTTCCAGTATCCTAACACACCAACAAAGTACAATGTGACTACTCCTCTAACTAAATGTTGCTTCCCTGACTGGACCCCATGGAATTTCCTAACAGAAGAAGCGTAATTAACTAGTGTCCATAAAGACATGAAACATAGTAGAGTTTCAAGAACAACGTCTTAAGTATACGAGGGAGACCAATACTAGGTAACAAGCTCCGAGGATGAATCCACGGAAGGAGGAACCTGCATCCCAACATCCCATTCCAATCAAGAAGAAAATGTCCCTAAAAAAGTGACAGATGTCACCCGCCTTTGGTAAGCAGGAATGCAGGGAAACTGTTGTGCGTCTTTAACAAACGAATACATTCCCCAGCGAAAGAGTCGGACACATGGATGAAATATTAGTCTTAATCATTATGAATAACGAAGGAGATGAGGTTTCTTTTATAAGTGAGGGGAGGGGATCTATTTTAATTTTTTGATGTATTTAATTGATAATAATTTATTTATAGAAAACTAAATCCAAATATATATAATTAGAAAATAAGATGAGGTTTATTTGAAATACTCCCACAAAATAGAATTTTAATAGGTTTTAATTATTTTATCATTATCTCCTTGATTTAACCCCTTATTAACACTTTTGACAATTACCACAAAATCAACATTTATTACTATTTAAGGATCATGAATATTAAAATATCATACATTTCCATGATTGATATGTTAAACCATGCCATATTAACTTTTCTAAGTATGAAATTTTTATTGAATTGTAAGTTATATAACAATATATTATTTTTTCTATAAAATATCATTAATGACATTTTGGGAAAAATGAATTTAATTAAACATAGTAATAATATTGAAAGTAAAGGAAATTCTATATAAAGCATTAAAAATTTCCTAATATGTTATATTAATTTAATAAATTTTTGGACACAATAAATCATCAAAATTGTATTACTTTTAATATTTTTGAAATCATTTTTTTTAGTTTTCTATAAATTGAATTAATATTTTCCGACATCATGTATGAATTTAGTGTAATTATTATATCTATAAAAATTAAAAATAAATTCACATGTAAAAATTTAAAAAATATTTCAAATAAATATTTAGAACAATTTTTTTCCACTTTTTATCATTTTTTTAAAAATTTGAGTTATTAAATTCAAGAGAGTGAAATTTTGTATTTATAATTTTCTTAAATTAATATAATGGTATTAATTAAAGAAATATTAAAACAAAGTCGCCATATATTCATTAAATGGATAGAAATTGACAAACTACACACATATAGTAGGATAAAGGAATGTTTTATTGATAATTTAATGACTTATCCTAATTTTTTAAACCTATTTTACCCGTTTTACCTTATCAAGGTGACATAAAATTTCCAAATTTATTATTCAAATTGAAGAAAATAAAAGAGGCATACTTACCAAAATTGAGTTTATTTATTAAAAATATGAGATCCATGTTTCATGATTCATTTTCAATAAGTTATGGAAGATCCTTTTAAAATATGTGAGAAAAACATGACAAAAACAGTTTTTCAGGAAAATATATATTTTAAGAATACAAATTGATTTATTATTATCCAACGTATAGAATAAATGTTAGATGAAAGTTTTAAAATATAATGAATATAATATATATATATATATCATAAAAATAAATTTCCAATTTTTTTAAAAAAAATTTCAAAGATAAAAAAAAGTTACAGGCATAAAACCGTTTTTTAGAAAAAGATCTATATTACTTTAAAATAATTTTAATTTTAATTTATAATAAATTGATAAATAATTTTTTATTTTCATAAATGTATTATCCTGAAATTTTTCATAACTTAGTTAATATTATTCATTACTACCAATACAAAAGCTATAAGGTATCTTCCACATTAAATAATAATATTTCAATGGTATATTATTTGTTCATTTAATCAAGATGATGCATGTATCACATGTTTTTGAAGTAATTAAATTTATTTGAATAGAGATATATAATAAAAACTTAAGTTGAAACATGTTAGACATATTAAAATTTATTTCACCAATGCAATTAAACTACTATGATAAAATAAAATGAGGGCATCTCGGTTTTATCACACTCTTAGGTTCTTGAGTAGCTTCTTAGAACCATAGATCCTTAACGAGAACAATTGCATTGTTTCATAGAAAATTATCTCTATGATCCAATATTTCTACTATTTTTATTTGTAGGAAATATTATACTCTAGCAGTATGACCTCTGAGTTTGGTACATATGATCGATACGATATTTAATTTCTCAGGACAGATATATGGAACACATCATTAACATGATAAGGTTTAATAAACGTGACAAGTGATAAGCTAAAACCCCTCCTCATTCAAGAATATTAAAATGGATAATATACCTAGGGATTATTTTTTTTTTATTTACAAATCTCATAAATTTCTTCCACAAAATAATTTAGAGGAATACATTCTCACCAATATCAAATTCCATATTTCACCGATGATTGTCAGCATAACATTTCAATTGACTTTGAGCTACCTCAATGTGTTGCTAAATGGATTTTAATTTCTCTTCAATTTACTCAGCTAGAAAATTTCCCAATATCATTATTTATTTCACATCATCATAGAACAATATAGTTTTAAACATTATTCCATAAATGGATTCCTAAGGATCAATCGGAATGCTCGAGTGAAATCTATTATGGTATGAAAACATGACTAGAGTAATTTGTTTACCCCAAACACATTTTAAATACTTAGAAAATGATTTAAATATATCCTATAGAATTTGAATGGTTCTATTTGATAGAAAATCTATATAATGATGATAATTGATAATTAAAATCAACTCGGTATCTAAATCCAACTGAAAAATTTCTCTTAACTTTAAGGTAATCACAGATCCTGATCAGATACAATCGAATGTAGAACTCCATGAAATATTACCAATTATTTTATTTTTATTCCTGAATGATAATCAATAGATAAATCTTTTTTGATAACAATAATGGGTGATAACATTGTAATGAGATCAACCAAAACTCAAATATCATTATATTCATTAGAAAATTTTGGGAGTCCAGTGAAAAATTCCTTGGTGATGTTTTAATATTTACATTATTTTATGGGTAATGGTTGTAACATCACATTAAAATTCCATCTCTTTAAATTATTTTTTAGAAATACCAAGCACAAATATATTTATTCTACAAACATATCTCTTTGTTTTTCTCCCATAAGAAATACTATTTCAGATCTATATACATCTTCATAGTTTCAAGATGAATAGAGAATGATGAGTTATGAGCCTCATAAAACATATCTTTCTTAGAATACATATAGATTTAACACATACATTGTTCCTAAATATTATCCATCCTTCATAATAAATGTTGAACTCATTAACATTTCTAACCTTCTTTTCCTATTCTACTACTTCCTTCTATAGCTCTTTAATCCTTATATGGATAGATAGTTGAACACCTAATTGATAAAGATAAGATTTCTCCCATTAATTCAAGCTTCCTAAATATATCCTTCAAAAATCTAGAAATGTTGGTTCTTTTTTATCCTCATTATAGATAAACTAGCTTGATCTTTTAGACTCAAAGCATCACTTTCCTTGTTTTCTTTCCCAAATGTTTTAATTTATTGAGTTTTGATAATCATCAATCAACTCCAACCATCATATTTGGCACATATTCAGAACTTTTTGAGTGATGATATACATAAAATTTTTATTATTATTATATATATCATATCTTTCTCAATAAAGATAACACCTCTATATCTTTAATAAAACAATAACCATGGATAACTACCAAATCACGTTTTGGGTAAATTTTCTGATGAACTATCAATTGGTGTGAGGCATAAGCTATCACCATATCATTCTTCATAAGTACACACAACATTACCTTAATTTATTAAACACTATAATCCAAAATCATTCTTTACTATATGGTAATGTATTTACAAGTGAATTGAATAAGATTCCCTTTAGTTTGGTTAAATATTATTCATATTCATCTATCTAATGTAACTAGAACCCCTTCCAAGTTTACATGTTTATTTCATTAGATAACTACCAGAAATGTTCCACAAACATCAATTTCATCCATCCAAAACAAGAAAATTTTGGATCTTATTCATAGTGGTTGATTAGGGCCAATGTTTAATAACATATTTACCTTATAGATCATATTGTATTCCCTATATTGGGATTATATAACAAAAGAATGAAACTTTTCATATCCAAAATTTAGACATCGTAAATTTTCTAAACTATTTATCCTTCATTAGGGTCCTCCATATAATCCTTCAGTGATCCTCATGATATTCCAATATCTTTGAATATATAATAATATCATATATAAAGACAACAAAAAACTAGTCACGATGACCACTAAAGGATTTATTCACTAAATTTATGAATATGGCTGGGGAATTATTAAGACCAAACGTCATCACTATAAATTCATAGTGTCTATACCATATACATAATGCGGCATTAGGTATATATCCCTTATTAACCCACACCTAATGATATCCAAAATGATGTAAAATATAGGAAGATAATTGGTCCTTATGTAGTAGTTTAAACAAGACATTAATATTTGGTAAAAGATACTTGTTCATGATAGTGATCCTATTATGTTCTCGGTAATCAATGAATGGTCACATTAATCCTTTTTTATTATAAAAAATGCAGAGGTTCACCCCAAGGTGAAAAGCCTGGATGAATGAATCCTATTTCATGAATATCATGATGTTTCTTCTTAAATTCCTAATGCTCAATCAGGTCTAATCTATATGGAGTCATTAAAATGGGTGTAGAAAAATGTATGGGTGATACTAAAAACTCAACTTCATGATTCAATGGAAGACTAGGAAACTCTTCCAGAAATACATCAAAAATCTCATGCATATGATGAATATCTTTAATGTCGATTTTTTATCCATCCATCTAAGATAAACAACCCATTTAAATAATAATAATGACCCATATAATGGATTTAATTTCCATCATAAGTTCATATTTATCATCTCACTAATATACGATAATATATTGGTTTATAATATCAAACGTTACATCCATTCCTTGATAATTAATATGAGATTTTGGGAAATATATCTAATACATGCCTAGTATAATATAAAATTCAAATATAGGTAGAATAAAATTATTTATAGAAAGTATATTCCCACAACCTCTAATTGAAGAATAATTATAAACATGAGATTTAGGAATCATACCATTAAGGTTTTTCTCTTCTAATTAAACATCAAATAATTGAGCCTATATTGTGATAACCTTACAAAATTCTTCTGATATAAAAGAGTGGCTAGATATAGAACCAAATAAGACATTAAACTTTCTAGAGTAGATGGAAAGTATACCTTTCACCAAATCAATTTCATACCACTGTTCCGTAGTGATCATATGATATTTTCCATTTCTGTGGGATAAAGAGGTTTCTAGTGTCAATTATTATCATTAATCTTCAGGTTTTGGCCTTTGTTATCATAATGAACATAGTCCTTGCACGTGAAACACTGTAGTATGGGTGGTGTATTTTATGTGGCCATTATTCCATCATTGGAAAACTTCTTATTCTCATCACTTTGACATTCAATTTCTAAATAAAATTACTTTTCACACTTAAAACATTTACCTTTCCCCTTAAAAGTAATTTCCAATATGTTTCTTCCTACACTTCAATCATAAAGTAAAACTTATCTTCTTCTCTCCATGGGTTTTATAATTTATTTTTCAAATCAATATTTATTTTATTATCAAAACCATGAGATTTATGGGTATCTTCAATATCCATTTCAATATTAGTTGCACATGAATTGATTTATTCTTAAATAATAAAGTCCCTTATGGATAAATCTCTTCATATACATTGTTTTAAGACAATAAAGAATAAATCAGTCATAATTTTAGTTCATTGATAATACCAGAAGAATACCTTGAATGTATTGTAAAATGTTCTTCATGGGTATAAAAAGATTCATCATTCTTTTTCATTATCTCATGGAACATCATCTCATAATTTAATATGAATAATATATGAAAATTAATTATTGTAAAATATCCTTGTAAACTCATCCTATTAAATGGATTTAATTTCTTCATATTTCCTCATTTTCTTAAATAGAGTCCATCATTGATCTAATTCACCTTCAAAATGATAGATGAAAAAATTAAAAATTTCATGCTCTAAACATTAGATAATGAAAAATCTATTTTTAATTGAACTGATCCATTTTTTACTAACTAATAGATTAGAAGATACAATAAAATAATGTATATGTTTCCTCATGTTGGACTCAACAAAAACATTCCCCCACCTTTTCTTATTTTGAAGATCAATATGATTCATGTATAAATAAATTTATTTAAGAATTGAAATGATATTTTTTTATTCCAGACCGCAGAAAATTTGGGTTCTCAGTAGGAAAACCATTTCATTTTCCATCACATTTGGAATTAATATAGTTACTTTAAGATAAATTAAATAAATAAAATAAAACATCATAGTGTTCTAAACAATAATCATATTAGAAAACAACATAATCATGAAAAATAATTTAGAGAATTTCCAAATCATGGAAAATTAATTTAAATATATGAAACATTATTTTTAACACAGGTTATTCATAGTTATCATCTATTCAATTAATTTATAATGGTTTATATAGAAAATGTGAAGTAACCCAAGCATATACCCTAGTAGTGTCTAAATAAGTCTAAAATAAGTTAATATTTACTGCGCACCACAATAAGGTTTGAGATATATTCAACCAACTCATTTATGGGATATTACCCCTAGATACATCTATTCCAAAACTAATTCAACTTGTATTATCTTGAAATGGATGTTTTTCTAGAAAAACAATACTCTTTCATCTTCGATAACATTATAAATTATCATATATATTGGATTATCCAAAGGCTTCCCACTAATGTGTTCATATATTATTTTCCAAAGGAAACAAAACCTTTCTATGATACCGACTATAAAAACCCATAATTTTCATACATAAATGTTTCATCATATTAGATAAATATAAATTACATAACATTATGATCCATACTCGAATCGTATTGGTCTAGTGCCTTTGGAAACATGGATACATACATACATACATACATATATATATATATAATTTATACATCATCTTCCACTCAATTATTCACAACTTGATCCCTTATTATACTTATCATATATAAAATTTTTCTTTATATCCTGGGGAAGGGAAACATAATGAAGGTTTATCCTAGATTTTTAGTAATTCTAATCAAGGGAGATATCAATGAAAACTTAAGTATAAAATGATCATAAGCGTATGTGAACATGATCTTAACAATTTAATACCATACCCAGCATGTCATAGATGATTATTTTGATACATGGGTTGAATATTTTCAATTCATAAGATATTAATCATAATAGAATCAAAGAACAAGATCCATGAGGGTAAAATATTATTTTAAAACATATGTTTATGGAATACAAAAAAGCAATGAAACTCATTTCCTTAGTAGACAAGGCTCACTATTAATAAA
The DNA here is from genome assembly GCA_963277665.1 of Viscum album. Lineage (NCBI taxonomy): Eukaryota > Viridiplantae > Streptophyta > Magnoliopsida > Santalales > Viscaceae > Viscum > Viscum album. The sequence continues at coordinate 1,520,459,622 of OY728152.1, read as the reverse complement.
ATCATAGTGGATTCAGTTTACTCACCATTATATACTATTCTTCAAGGTTCACTCATAATACTATCATAGTGGACTGAGTCCCTTACTAAATTAGGTTCATACCCCATTCCAATCCTGATTATCTCATGAGATATCAAGATTTACCCAATACATTATAGGGATTTATAATTTTGGAACCATAAAATACAAAATCATATTATATTTATACGTGTACTACAAGATCATAAAACATTAATCATATCAATAATGGGAAAATAAAACATGTTTCATAAACATTTTCACAATTCAAAATAGAATATAATATATAAAACAAATTGGTTTCATACAAATCTAATCATTAAAATTTTAATTCATCCAAATAAAGAATAAAGATCATATCATAAAATCTTATTCTCATTAATGGATAAGAAATATCATAGGATGTCATATTACATTAAAATTACATTAGAATATCAGAAGGAATATTTCCTGAGGAAAATATCAATTTTATTTTGAAATCACTTCATTTAAATATAACAATTTCAAAAATATAATGGGAAATAATTACATTAAAAATAATCATAGAAACTTATAAAGTATTATTAAAAACATTGATTTTTCGTGGAAGTGTAAAATTATATTATAATAATATATAGTAAAATTATTATTTTTTTAATTTTTTTGTAAAAAGTGAAAAGTGTCTCCTTCAGAAATTATCATGAATTTTCCTTTTAATAATTTTTATAAAAATTCTAAGAGGGATTAAAATTTATTTAAAAAATCATTATATAATAGTAGAAAAACTATTGAAAACTTTTTTAAAAAACATGGACATAGAAGAAAAATGTTTCTCTACCGAAGGGATAAATAATGTCTTATTTCCTTTAATATATTATTTCAGTTTCGTGACTAAATAAAAAAGAGAAAAATGAAATAAAACCATTTAATCTCTATAAATAACTCAAGTATAAGATAATTCATTAGAATCCTTGAGAGGTAGATCCTAAAATTTCATTATCCAAAACATAATAACATAAAATCCTTGTAAATAATGATATTTTTATATAAAACTCATACCTCCATTTGGGATTGCTTAAAAATCTATTTAACCAATTTTATAATGAATTTAAAATTATTGTAATCATATAAAATGGTTATTTACATACTTAAATTATCATATATCTTCAAATTATATCATGTTTCCCCAATTAATTAATAACTATTAATTAAAATCACTATTTTAAGGTGTACGTGCATAGTTTTTTCGGACAATTGTGGTTTAGAATTTTTGGTCCTTGTAATTTGATCATGATTATAAAATCTCTAGAATTTTAATCATTATATAAAAACATATATATTAAAAATATATTTATATATTTAGACTCATCTATAAAGTTGATATATTGAAAATAAACATGAACTATTTATGGAGACGGTATGTCATATATAAACATGAATGTTTTTTTAATTATCAATGGATTGAAAAAATATAGGTAAATAATAATTCCAATTTCAATTATAGTTTTTATGTCATATATATCTTATCTAATAATTAAATTTATCCTTATTAATATCCATATAAATCCATAATGAAAAATGGATCACATCATTTTGTGGGTATTGTAGTCCATACGTATTCATGAGTGACATTATCATTTCCCTATGGATGGGAATAAGATGGATAATTGTTGTTACATAAAAATTGTAATAATTTATTATTATGAATTTATAAAATTCCTTATTTTATAATTTATAAATTCTAATTATAAAGGGTAGGATAAAAAATAAAATTGAAAAATCTCATTTAAGAGTTAGGCATATTCATTCAGAAACATTCTTTGGATTACACCATAATCCTTGGAAAGATGGTATTTTTGTAATACCTAAAGTTATTGGAAATGTTCACATAATAAAGGAAGGTATAATTATAGGTAATTTCTAAGCTATATGGAAGAACCATTTTGAATAATGAAGAATATCATATGTCATTTTATAAGTGATGGGAAGGGAACTCTTAGAATTACTTAAATTATTAAATCCATATAAATTACTTTTTTCAAGAAAATGGATCATGATTATTATAATTTGAATCTAGGATATTTATTATTATAAATATTCTCACCCAAAATAACATGGATATGTTTAGGTTATTTTTCACCATATTCTCCTTGATTTAACCCCTATTAACTATTTTTATAATTTCCACAAAATCATTTTTTGTATATAATCCCCAAGAATGTTACCATAAAATGAATAGTGATCCATAAAAGGTAAATGGATGATATTTTAGACAATATAAAATTCACATGCATCAATAGAATAATATTCATGGATCTTAAATCATTTAATAAAATATTATTTATTATAAAATATCAATAATGCCATTTTTGGAACTATTCAGTTTCTTTAACTAAGAAATCAACATGAACATAAATTAATTTTCATATAAACCATTTACTCTTCCATAATTTGTTATATTTATCTAAATTATTAATGGTATACAATAATTCCCTCCATATTCATTTATTTTAATATATTTTAAAATCATTTATTTTGTGTTTCAATTAATTGAATAAATATAGTGTTGACATTACATAAAAATTTAAGGTAATTATTCAATAACTAAAAATTTATAATAATTAACATGAAAAAATTAATATTAAATCTTTAAAATGAGCATTTATAACTGAAATTGTCCTTGTTTTATCCTTATATTAAAATATTGGAGATATTAAAGTTAAAAGAGTGACATTTTGTATTGATTCTTTTGATAAATTAATATATATAATCAAAAAAATAAACAAAGTGGCCATATATTCATGTATTGGATATAAATGAGTGAAATGAACTCATAAAATTGGTTAATTTCATATGCTATAGATATTTACAATCCTTATCTAAATGTTTTATCTCCGTTTTACTTATTTTATCCTTACTGATGGGAAAAATATTTTCAAGGTTAATATTCATAATAACCGAAAATTAATATACATATTTACCAAATTTGAATATCCTGATTCCAAATATTAGAAAAAAATCATGAATTATTATCTATAATTGGTATAAATTAATTTTGAAATAAGAGTGAAAAACATGACAAAACCCGTTATTTTATAGAAATAATTTTTAACCATAAAACTGTATTTCTTCTTATCTTATACCTATAAAAAACATTTGATGAATGTTAAAAATTTTCATTAAATATTTATTATAGGAATTAAATTAAAACAATTCACCAATAATTATTAATTTAATTTATTAAGACAAAAACATATTGAGTGCATTTATTTTTTTTCTGGAAATCATCTATTTTACTTTAAAATGACTTTTATTGTCATTTATATTCAACTTATAACCAATGAAGTAATTTTATACTTTGGGAAACCATAATTTTTTCATAATTTATTTAGTCATATTCATACTCTCTAATCCAATGGTTAGGTGGTAACTGTCTCATTATATAATAATATTTCAGTAGTATATCATGGTTCATTTAAACTCGGCATTGCTTATATTAAAAGATATCAAAGAAATTATATTTATTTGAAAACAATATATAATAAAATCTCAATGTTGTAAAAAGTTGTTAGTGAATCCTGAATAGGGTGTGAGTACGACTTATTAGGTCACCACCAATGGTGTCCCTAACACAAGTACTCTATATTGTTCTTGTATGATGTAATATGATCTAAATAAATAAATGATCATTGTAAAGATAATAAAAATTATGGACAAAAGTATTTTCTAGTACACTTGGGAGTGACCATACCTACTTTCTCCATTATTATATGTATCTAAACAAGCCACATATTATTACTATGGTTCAGTGTAGTACTAAAAAATATTGAAAAATAATGCCATCAATGCTATGGGTTGGAGTTGAACACTCACCTAATGTAATCTCATCTCACTATATTTCTATGTGGATAAGATTAGAACCCACCCCAGATTCCATCACATATTTTCAATACCATTGTAAGTAATATTACCCACCTTGTAAATTTTCCCCACTCATCAATACAACTAATACTACGAGACATAATGGAACCATACCTTAGTTTATTCATACACTATTTGCACATATGATCAAAATGGTTCCAACTTCTATTTCAAACACATAACATCAGTAAATAGGGTTGAAATGGCCCCAACACCTGGTTACTTTACATAATTTCAATAACAATGATCTGAAATGGCTCATGCCCTTTGTTTTATCATGTTACAACAATATCCCTGGTTCGAATCTCACATGAACATGATTTCATCTCATATAATCACATTGTAACATGTCTTAATAACGCCCACTAATGATACCCATCCACTTATGATAGTTTTAGTGGAACCCAAATCATCTCGTTATCACATCCATCACATAATCACACATAGGTCATAATAGAGTGGATCCCAACCCCTAAAACAAACCCATTATAGTTATAATGAAACCCAAACCATTACACATATCCATCACATCACAACTTAAGAATATGTGGGTGGAATGACAACCAACTAAAAAATAGATCAAATGCATTTAAAAGATAATAATAATCATTTATAACCTATGATTAAACTTATATTCAAAGATAAATAACTAATCATACCCTTATAACAAACAAACACAGAGGGTTATAAAGGAATGATAACTAACCTAACTTATATTTACACATTATTCATTAGTTAGTTCCTTACACACAAAACCCAAATCTCATTTCTCATTAATCAGTAATATCACTATAATATCTTTAAATTATTAATAACTAAATTATTAGAATGGTTATAGGTCACTTAAAATGGTTCAGTAGGTTGAAACACAACCCAAGACACGCCTCATGGGTTCCTTAAGTCGACATTTATCATTGAGGTCAAGGATAATTTTATAAAGGCATAGTTTCCCTTAGGTATAACCATACTAACAATTATATCATCCTAGGTTAGGAATAAAATTTAACACATACTCAAGTATTATAATGATCAGCCCACCCATACCCAACCTATATTCATATTCATCATTAAGTTACTCTCTTCTAATTACAAATTATAATGGTAGAGTAACACTCTCCCTACATCTTGGTTCCCAAGCTAAGGGTTATACAGTAGCACACAATATCTCTACATAAGGAACACTTAATCCAATCTTCTATACTCACTACACCCCTACCTAGAAGATACCAATAATCATAATCTATGTTAAACTATGTTTCATAAAATGAATTCATGCCTCTCTATGTTATACACATCACATAACACATATTTATGGCCAATATAAAGGCCCTTGGTGACTAAGTAATCATTCTTAGTGTTTGAGTGTCCTTTATAGAATTCCTATCAAACTATGTTCAATATATGAAATAACATATATTTATGGTCGATCACAAGGACCTAGATTATTAAGGCATCAAGATTTGTGTTCAATGGTAATCCATGTACCAAGAATATTATATTTGGATCATAGGGATTAAGGGATAAGATATCATTTTTAAATCAAGTTCAATTACCCAAAAATGGTGAGACTGTCTATCACATATTACATAATGAGTTTCATAAACCATATGTAAATTTTTAGGGACCACCCAAATCTACCAAATATATCCCTTTTCATTACTATTTCTATTCTAACCCAATCATTATACATCAATTCATGGAACCAAATCTTTCAATAACCACTTAATTGAATATCAAAATAATAACAATAAATTAACACATTTAATCTATAATTAATTGATTTTGAATAATTTAATAATAACTCACTGGGTGATCTCTTAAAAACTAAATCTTGATCAATGGGTTTTTCACCACCCAAAATATCCACTAGGATCTCTATTGTAAAAAATCACTTGAATATCTTCTCAAATAATCTATCAATTTCATCCAAATATGTGTAAATCTATAAAATATTTAAAGTATCAGCATAGTTTAAGGAAACAATACAAAACCTATCAATTTTATCCATTCGAGTCCTGCTTTATAAAAGAAAATTAGATGTCCTAACATTCAGGATGACTCCACCATTCAATGGTGGGATAATTTCTGAAACCATAGCTCAAGGGTATTTCAAATTAGAGGCCAATAGGAAATATGGAGGATAAATGAAGAAGGGAAAAGTTTTATCTACAATCACGATGGAACTACTACAAAATACACCACCCTTCCAAGGGAATAAATAGAGGAAGAAGAAAGAGACGATCCAGTTGAACGAACCTCCTTGAACCCCCTTCCCTTTTAAAATACAAGAGGGGCCAACATGGAAAATATAGATATACCCCTATTTTTAAAAACATGAAAAATACATATTTTATCATAAATTAGGGGGTCACCTCAAAACTCCACTCATATTAGGTTTGATTATGGTTTAACCCATCTTTTTTCTACACAATTCCTTCCAAATATATCCATTATGGCATAACACTTTGATAAATAACATGAATAACCATCTAGAGATACCTGATATTATTGCCTCCTTAGTAACCACCATATATAATCTCACCCATTGTTGTATACCGATCAACAAAGTAAAATATTTAATCTCAAATAACTCAAAGGTAACTCTTATATATCCTTCATTATATAGTAAAGTATTACTCTACGACATGGTTCTCTAAAGTCTCTAGAAATTTAATATTACACAGTTGATTTTTTGTGTGATCTGTATCCATTATTTTGAATAATAATCCCATCCATTAAAATTAAATCTATAGAAAAACATTCCACACCACAAAACCCCTATTTGTGGTACATTCTATAACCTAAAATATAATATGAAGCAAGTACACACCAAACATACTCCAAAAATCACTCGACCACCCGAGACACATTGCAAGCCATTAAACATTTCTAAAACACCTATTAGAGATGTCCTAGATCCTGAAATTCGGATAAAAAATCAATCATCAAAATTTCCCCAACTCTAGAAATAAAAATTCAAATTTCCCTTGATTTATACAACCTGTAACAACTTGACATATCATAATGTTTAAACTCAAAACTATGTTATAATTTCACCCACATGTGTCATGTCTTATATATGTAATTAATAGTTTAATGGGGAATTTTTTCACATATTGTTGGATGAGTGGGATCTTAGTGGTTCTAAGAGGTGATAGTAGTGGACATATTTTATGCTAGATTCTAATTATTTGTATAGGTCCTTCCAACATAGTATCTTTTAGTTTGATTTAACCCAATTTATTGGGAATTTATTTTTCCATTTTTACTTTAGGGATTATTCACTTTTTCTTCTATATGGATCTAGTTTTTTTCAAAGGAATTTTATACTATATTTAGTTTTATTATCTAACATGTATTGTTTTATCATATATAGAGTTGTGATTTTGTGTGTATTTACATTAGGATAAGGCCTCCCATCATCTTTTTTATGAATAATATTTGATATTCTCCAGCCTCTAGCTTATTATTAAAAATATTGGGAGGGTTTTACATATATTTGGGGAATTGGGAGTCACGGTGGGTTGAATCGTATCTGGTAATGTGATATAGATGTTTATCATGGAGACCTCTAATAATGGTTATTTTCCAGTGTTTTATGGGATAAGTCTTAAGTAGATTCAAGATCCATATAATGATTTTGAAAGGATGTATTATATTCCACATGCTTCTTCTGTATGATCTATCATGTATATCATGTTTTTAAATCAACCCAATTTTCTTATTCAGTAATCATAATAAGTAGATACCAATCCTATCTTGGTGAAATTCACTAGATTTCTATCAATAATATCCTTATGTACATTAGAATTTTAGAAATGTTATTGGATTTTGGAGGTGAGGATAATACCATTGTAATGTTTTACATTGATTCTAATTTATAATCCTACAAATATGATATGGTATCTAAATATGGTTTCATGTTTTGCCTAAATTATGGAGTTTTCAGTCGAAATAATTACCAAAAATACATTGTATTAGACTTGTAAATAGAGGCAGAGTACATCATTGCATCAAATGTTGTGAAAGATTCTTCTTGGATAAAGATGTTATTTACTTATTTCTGGGTGGTTATTATCATTGAGAGAGAAGTTTATATTTAGAGTTAAAATAATGGATCCATTTCACAGACTAGGGAACCCTCAGCTCCACAACAGAACTAACATATCTTTCAAAAATACTATATTATTTGGAAGATCATTATGAGGGGTGATGTAATGATTCATTGGTTTATTATAGAGGAGAATGTAATAGATTCATTGAAACATATATTCAGGAAAAAACATGAGGTTCATGTAAAGTCCTTTCATATTAGATTGTTCAGAGTTATGACATAATTATTATTATCAATAGAGCCATACCATAGTTTTATAACAAATAAAACCTATTTAATAATTTATTCTTGTGTGATACATATATTACCTGAACAACAAAATAATAAAATCCTCTTAAATTATTAAATTGGGATATCTTTAATCAATGATCATCAATGGGTATTATTGATTGTGATGATATGTTAATATTAGTATGATTTAAATATTGTATGTGGTATTATGCATAGAATCATGAGATAGTAAGAAATGACTTATTATTTGGAATGAACCGTGAAATTATATCACATGGAATGACACATATCCTTTGATATACTTAGGGGTGTATGCTTATTATGAATCCTAATTATCTGTGGTTATAAAGATTCTTAGCATGCAAACCTTTGATATGTGAAACCTTTTTTGGGTGTATGTTTATTATTAATCCCCATTACCTGAGGTGGTAAAGATAATTATGAACCATTGTAATTTTATTTTATTCTATCACAATCCTTGAGGCTAAGATAATTTTGGGGTGGTCGGTTATGTTTTTTATCACGGTGTCAGTTTAGTTCAATCAAGATGGTATTGTTCTACTTAAATAATAGTAAATGTATTGTAGGACTTTGATTGAGCGGTTAATGAAATTTTTTGTCATTATTACATATGTTACACGTGAAGTGTTTATCTACTAGAATGATTAAATTATGAATTAATCATTATATATGATTAATATACTTTGAGATTCTGAAAATTACATATTTCTCTTTACTAGATTGAAATTTTCTATATCTAGTGGCCACTTGATGGAATAGAAAATTGGTTTATATAAGAATACATATAGTGTATATTATATATCTTATGAGAGACATATTTATATGGAGATATCAGTATGTTTGTTTGAGATTAAAGTAGTCCCCTTTGTATCTTGTTTATCCCTAACACATTTCTGGAGGATTCTCTATTCATACATTTATGAATTAATGAATTTATATTTATTTACAATTTTATAAAAGTCCATAGGGTCATATAGTTAGTTAAAGATTGAAATTTTTCATGAAGTGATTTCTCCACAATGAAGACCATTTGAAAAACCTAATACAATTTATTTTTGTTGGATTCACATTGGGTTGTGATGTTTTACATAAAGTCCTTATATGATTTTAGTGAAATTTGTGAGATTGATGGATATGTATAAAATTGGAATTCTATTGTATGATTAATCTATATCATAATACATGTAATTAATTGGTTAATATCATAGAATATAATATATTGATACTGATAAAGGATTATAATGCATGTATTATATAGTATAATTCAAATAGAGATATCTAATATCGGGTTCATGGTTACTACTATGTGTTTTAGAAAATCATTAATCAGTTATATATCAAAGATTTCATTCATTTATGGAATGAAAAATTTAACATTTACATTGATATTTACAATAGTTATAATACTCAAATGAGATCACGTTATGGTAATATATGCAAGATCACAAACATTAATGAATAATTTACCCCTTCATTCAATTAAGAGAGTCCATATAAAGGGTTAGATCCTCCAATTGGTTTGGCATGGTGATTCTATCATGGAGAAGTTAAAGATCTATATTCTACCATTTTTTATATATATATTTAAGGAGAATGTTCTTGAAAACATTTGGATATTTGAGATATCCTCTCCAAGAGTTTGAGGATTATAGTTGCTGGAATACTACCTATGGATGTGAGGGTCTTCAGTATGTCTCTATGTGATCTACATCAAAATGACTCCATTGAGATGGATCACAAAAAAATAAGGCATGGCTATTTATTTTATATTCTCAATTTTCATGTTGATTCCATGATTATAGATGATTCATTTTTAGGTGTCTTTAATAGTTATGATCACGAGATTCTCTTACCTGACCCATCAAAATTGAGGTAATTCTTGAGTAATCTTAAATAAAGATAATGTTTTCCTAGTATGGAAGCTTCTAGAGGGAGATGAATTGATGTTTTAATAGACATGTCTGGTTTTTATATTTTTAGCAATTTAATGTTTAGAATATAACTCATTATAAAATAATTTATGTAATGAAATATAAATTGAAGTGTAAATAAATATTTTTTAAGATACATACTATCCGAATTAATCAAAATATGCAAAACAAGTAAAATATAATGAACCAAAATTAATTAATGGTACTGAAATGGAGTTTTAGAAAACAATATATCAACACCTAAAACATGTATTATTGAAGTAAATAAATATATTTTCTTATCCCAAGAACATATTCACTATTAATAAAAAGTGGATGAAAGATCTATCCTTGTTTTGTAAGAACCCCATGGTTTAGTATCGAACCTCTTTGATTTTAAATAATTGAATTAGTAAGCCTTTCCATCAACTTCATTGATCAGATATAAGATGAAAAATTCCTATCCCTAGAGCTTCTTTGCTCATCAAGATCGGCTATAGTAAGTCCTTATCCCTAGGATGACTTTGATCACAGATTATTGAAATCAAAACAATTAAAAAAGTAACCATTTAATTTTAAAATAAATCCACAAAAATAGAATCAATTAGATCACACTAAAAAATAGAAGCTATATATCATAAATTTCATGATCATATCATGAATGTTAGAACATTATTATTTTAGTATTTCAATATTTGTCTCATAAACACATAGTATACTAGTTATGTGATATAGTTATAAGAAACTCTTAAAAATTTATATGATCATCAGGAAACAATGGTAACCCAAGTAGCTTTAAACTCACCACATCATATTATTCCATTTGAAAAAAATAGGTAAATATTCAATAAATAATGGAATAAGAAAATTTTAGAAGATAGTAATTCAAAATAAAAAAATCTATAAAATTGAATTAAACAAACATTCCATAAACCTCACTAAAATATATTATATTGTGATTTCTCAAAAGATGGGTTATTTTTTGTGATCGAATCATATTTTAAGTCTTATAAGGTTATATTTGGTAAAACTGATGCCACCATGCACCTAAAAGGACCATTCTAGGATTGATAAGGTTGGTACACATAAGTTTCGGTGCATGCACATGAGACACAATTTTCACGCCAAAGCCATGCATACTAAATACAATGATATTTCACGTCCTATCCATAAAGGACACCAGGATATTAAATAAAATAATTTGAAAGGTAAAATCATTGCGAGTAAGAGGTCATTCAACAAGAAAATATCTTATGTGATAAATATGACATCTAATTGCCATTTTTCATGGTAGGAATCCCACAAAAACACCATGAAACACATAAAAACACTATTCCACATGTAGAATCTAGTGCACCCACCACCGAAGATTTCGACCATAAATGCAATCTCACCCCCATTAATTGGGGTAACTCCAAAAGATGAAGCATTGTTCTACTACTCATAAAACTAATCTTCCACAACATCATGATATATAGAACACCCAAGGTAGTGAATCTTTCCCAATAGGTTCCTTGTGGGTACAAGATTGACTGGTCCCGCAGTTGAGTAATCCTCATCTAGCCTCTTACAATACAAGTTAGGTGTGAGCAAAGGCACTGCTTGAGTGCAATAATGAACATGAGAACAACCCCAAAATTATGCACATGTAACACCCCGAGATTTTATGAAAAATATTATTTTAATTTCATTAATGTCTTGTGTTGTACGCTAAACCAAGATTACCTTGCGCTATACGCAACACTGTATTAGCTTGTAGTATACACAACACTATTCTTGAATCATGTTACAGACAATTTTGATAATAGTTATTCTACGCAACATTGAGAATATATATATATATATATTCAATGTATAAATTAAATATGGTTGGATTCTGTTATACGAAACAACGAAGGATTCTTGTAAAACATGCAACCCTGACTTGGATTTCATTACACGCAATCACGACCTTCGTCGATAGCGTGTGTTGTACGCAATACCGGGTTTTAATAAAAAACGATATATTATTATAATATTATTATGAACTAGCCATTATGAATATTATTAACTAAAATTTGAATTTTATAACATTTTTATTCATCTTACACATTATCTAGAACATGGTATAAGAACAAAATAAATTTTTCGGGTAAAATAAGTATTTTTAAAAAAAAAGTAGTTTTGCCGCCTTTTGATGGTGCACCCACTTTAAATCTAGTTTTTGAAATGTTTATAAGTTAAATTTGAAAAAATAAAATTCTTATTTGGAATCAAGAAATAAAAATTTACTTTGGATAAATTTTTCATATTATTCTGGTAACGTTCATATTTTGATGAATAGAAAAAACATGCTATCTTTTAATTAAAAACAACTTTTTTCATCACAATAATTTATATGGTAAAATTATAATATTGAATGGTATTAAAGTATAAATAGAATATATTTTTACCATTTAATATAATGTATGTCATTATCATTGATTCTACCTTGGATTCATAGGATAAATCAATTCAATCTTTTGCAATGTTTTAAACAAAAAGCCGTTTTCTTTTGACAACGGGATTAATTTTAATTTAATTTCCGAAACTTTCGTGTATTGAATTAGAAAAAATGGATTCCATATTTGGAATCAGTGGGTCCAAATTATGTTAATTATCTACTTTTTATTTTTTTGGCATTATGAATAGTAACTATGGTAAATTTTATTTACCATAGTTAAAGGTAAATCGAGTAATTAAGGGTAAATATAAGATTATAAAATTAACCTAACACCTTCCAAAATCCTATTGGATGACTAAAAGTCGACCCATATCACCTAAGGGTCATATTAGATTCATTTAATGGACTTTTTTCCATGAAAACAATTTAATTATTATTAAAACCAAAGAATGTGACAACATGTCACTTTCTTAAGACTTATAAGTACAATAATTTTAATTTAGTGATAAACATCATGAAACTTCGATAATTAATAGTCTCCAGAAATATAATACAATTATATACATCATAGAAATTTATTTAGAAATTTTAGGGATTAAATAATTATCATTTATTATGACACAAAGATGATGCAGTAATTATCTTATTAATGAAATATTGACATAATTAATGTTATAAATACCCAAATAAATGTAATTTAAGACTTTTTATGAATTCAACGAATTTTATATGTTAATATGACATGTTATTATTGATTTAATTAACTTTTTTCGAACTAATAATTCTGTTATGATTTTGACAAAAAATCAATTACTAAATAGTGTCAAAATTGACATAAAATAGTTTTTAAAACAAATATTATATTATTAATTGTTATTTTATTCCTAAAAATATAAGGTTCGGCCAAATGACATAGATAAGGTCATATATATTAATAATAAACAACTTGGGGTTCGTTTGTCTTCTTATAGTATGTTTATTAACCTTATAGTGTAAGAAAACAAGAAGACACTGTAAAAGTAAAATTATCTAACTTAAAGTTAAATATAAATGATAAGGTTAAAATAGGAAACTAAACTTGTCTAAATTATATTGGATGAAAGGATTTTGACCCATCCCCACCTTAGCTTCGAAATAAATCAATTTGGAGCTATTTAAAACCGAATTTGGCTTTATAACAAAATAATATTTTTAGTTATTCCAAAGGTGCCCCTCTCCTCCCTTATAAAAGGGCACCCCCTCCCTCTCTTCCTCACACCACTTTGAGCCTTCAAGATCGGCCAAACCCTGCCTAATTATCTTCTAAACTTCCCTAGAAACATCCTAGAGGTTCTTTTCTTCCTCAAAGACCAATTTTAGTTCCCTAAAAGGAGATCTCAAAGAGGCTCTTCAAAGAAGAGGTAATGTCTGTTACCGATTCTTTCAACTTTATTTCGTCTTCCACTTCTTCTTCTTAGGTTGTTTCATTATGAAGTAATAACATAAGTATCACTCATATACTGATATGTTATTATAATTATGAAACAACCCTATTTCACCATCTATCCATCCTACGGAAAATGAAATCAACGCACGTGCGTACGTACGGAATACCGTCTCCACGCCGTGGTGAAATCTATTTTCCACCACCACCTTACTTGGATGGGTATAATGGTGTAAATAATAACTATATATGATTATTTTAAAGTGATATTGATTCTAGAATAGTATACATACACTCCAATACAGTCCCACAATTATGATAACGATATCATCGCTCGTGCGTACGTACGGACTACCGTCTCCACGACGCGATGAGATTCATTCTCCACTTTAACCATTCATGAATGATTATAAAGTATATATAATAAGTAATCATGAAATATATGACATAATAATGATACTGTATTTATGTTTATATATATGTATGTCATCTACTTAATTCCATTCAACTCAATAAGGAAACGAAAACAGCGTTCATGCGTACGTACGACCTACCGTCTCCATGAACGTTGTATTTCTTTCCATTTACTGATTTATTATATATATGTATATTATGAATATATATTATATATAAATCATGTTTTATATTCTGGAATTAAGTAATCATGATCTAAGTAATCATATGAATAATTACAAGTCAAAACACGGACGGCAAATGAAACAATTTTACCCAAAACGCTCTTTAACATGGAATTTACAAAAGAATGGGTAATATAAAGTCATAAGTGAACCATATATGATATCATAAAAATGAGTATGATTCTGTAATAATTCAATGACATTATTTAAATCATTATATAGGAGGTTCGGACACTTACGAAGCAAATCAGACCTAAGGTAAGGGAAATATCACAATCTCATTTTTATCCGAGATTGTTTATACTTTGGAATTTACTGGGGTGTATTTTATCATCCACATCCATGTTTCCTCAATATGTAATATTTACATCAATCTACAATATTTTATATCCAATTTTACCCTTCTGTGAGTTTTTAGTAAAAGATATTAAAGGAATCTTTTGTCGTTTTTCGTACGAGGTACTTTTTGACTTTTCTGAAAAAAGTACAAGAAGAATGTTTTTTTTCACTTATACGACATGAATGGATTTTTAAAACATTATTTCCAAGAAGATTCCTTTAAAAGTTTTCAAGATTATTTTTAATCAACTTCTTTTAGTTTAAAATTGTATGAGATGTTAAGAAATGAAAATTTTTTTTAAGTAGAAAGGATATTTTCCTCAAGAATGGAGTTCAAGTGTTTTATCAAAATTATTTTACATCTAAGATAATATAGGGTTCTGTTTCCATCCCTATTATTACATTGATTTGATTATGTTTTGATGGAATTATTTTATGAATCCCTTTATCTTATATGAATTGTTTTATGATGTCATCTTGTTTAAGAATCCCATTTTTATTACATGGGTTATGCAATGATGTATGATTTATGATTTTGTAGAACACATAAGAATGGTATCATTATGAGATGGGTGGGACCTATATCTCCCTCCAATGAATTGGGTAAATATTTTATATCTCATGAGATAGACATGGCTGGAACGGTAGGTTAAACCGATTCAGTAAAATAGGACTGAAACGAGGAGTGAACTCAGTTCAGAAATGGACTTTGTCCACTAAGATAGTCTTGGCAATGAGTCTTGACTAATAAGAAATTATTCTCTATGATTATGTGTGTATGCCACAAAGTTTCATGTTTTATTTTTTGATTATTGTGATTACATTTCACTACTATGATTTATCCCATGTTATGATATTATGATCTCTTTTGCAGGTTAAGATTTCCAAAATGTTATGTTCTTATGAATATGATGTGAATGATTTTTTTCTTTTTTTTACCCTTACTGAGCATTTGAGCTCACCCTTTTTATGTTTTATTTTCCCCAGGATATAAAGAAAGGTTTTAGGTAAGAAAAAAAGGGAAGATCTTTATGGGAGATGTTGAAGATCTTTCACCACGATTAGAAGATTTTATTCCGAGTTTCCAAAGACACTAAACTATTACGGTCCTTGTGTGTCTGTTTTTCTTATGTATTAAGTATTCCTCAAAAGTAATGTAATGTCCATGTACTTCAAGCTTCGGGTCTCTACAAGACACATCTCTATTTGAGACTCCATGTCCTACCATTGTGTTAAATTTCCATGTTTGAGTACCAATTTCAAACAAATCCCAAACCTTGTTTTGACATTTTATGTAAAACTCACCAAGATTTTGTGAAATAATGTCATGGTCCCTCATGTGATATCCCATATTCTTCTAGTGCACACGTTTCTATACCTCTTACTTCTCATCATTGGTACCTCAATCCATATGAATTCTCTGCATATGGACCAGAAAATGGACCTCTTTAATGACCAATCCATTTTCCATTGTACCCTATAAGTTCCAAATCCATTCCCCTCCCAAAATTGCATGAGCATTGGTCACGTAAGCATAGGTGGTGTGTTGTGAGCCCCCTTATGTCCTATCTCCATGATGAAAAATTTATAGTTCCACATCCTAGTTGTATGATGCTAAAATTCATGACAACATATTGAAAACATAGTGTAAAACTATATTCTGAGACTATACAACAAACATAGGATTCCCCATGTACGGTCATCATGGGATGTCATCACCACCCACCAAAGAGTACAAGACACCCCTGGAGGTAAGACTTGGCATAACACCACTTACCCTTTGGGATAAGAAAATGATGCTCTATGTATGACTCACATGGAATGAGATCCTCCTCAGGCATCTTCTATGCAAAATCCCCACCCACATCAATGTTTCTCCTAGAAGCACCCCAACATCCTTCCACCAAGAGAAAAACTAGATCACATGATTTTTAGATGTACCACTTCCACTTGTTTCTCACATTGATCATGACTCACATTATTTTAGTGGTTAGTGTTGATCATGACTTCTCACAATCCAAAAACTTCAATTATGCCTCATATCCAATATAATCCCCATCCTCATCCTAAAATGGGCCTCATATCTGGTATAATCCCAAAACTCAACCTCAAATCGGACTCTTATTAAGTATAAGCCCCAAATTCCACCTCCAATGGGCCTCCTCCATAGTTATAAGCCCCAACCATGTTCAAAAGGGCCTCTAATTCGTTATAAGCCCCAAACATAACCTCAAATGGGCCTCCTATTTGTTATAAGACACAAACTCCACCGAAAATGGACCCTCTATCCAGTATAATCCCGAAAATCCACCTCCAATGGGACTCTTCTATAGGTATAATTTCCAATCTTATTAAAATTGGCCTCTAATTCGGTGTAATCCCCAACCCATTCTGAACTACATGGGATTTGATTTTCTGCTAACAGATATATGTAAGAAGCCTCCCTGAGGTCCAAACGAAACATCCACATCTACCCTAATGTTCTCTCGGACACATCCCAGGTAAGATCATTCCCCTTTCCTAGGAGACCAAATCTCCTCTAGGTCCCTTATGAAGCTCAATGCATAAGCCCCCAACCAGCCTCATCCAAGAGTAATCATTTTGTAAATGGAGTCTTTCATCCCTAATACCCACAATATCCCTCATTGTTGATCCTTTCGTGAAATGAGCATCCTTACTACATCATGTTAAACTAGATGGACTGGTTTAGTCATTTGACCTTAAATTTCATCATCAAACTATGTGGGTTTTGATCTCTTTCCTCTAAATAGGGTACATATGATGCCTCCTTGATGTTCAATTATAACCAATGATAAAATTATGTGCTCCATCCTAGGGAAATACCATTCTAGTAATGCCTCCATATGTTGTTAGATCTAACCATCTTAATTTGTCTCTCTCAGGAGTTAGATCCATCCATAATGGTTCCTCCTCTATGGGAATTAGATCCAACCATCCCGTTCCATCTCTATGGGGTGTTAGATCCAACCATCTTGATCTGCCTCCATGGGGTTCTCGATCCAACCATCCTGATCTTCCTCCATGGGGAGTTATATCCAACCATACCGATCTGAATCCATGGGGTATTAGATCTATCCATCTTGGTTCTGAATCCCTAGGGTGTTAGATCCAACCATCTAGATCCGCCTCCAGGGGGTATTAGATCCATCCATCCTTATTATACATCTATGTGGTGTTAGATCAAAACATAGAATATTTTCCACCATAGGGAGTTTCCATCCTTTAGTAAACCTTTTTGTTGTGACATATTCATTCATAGTGAAACACATATTTGATCTGCCTCTATGGGGAATCTTGATCAACCACTTCCATCTCTAAAAGATGATGAACAGTTTCCCAAATTCATCTCAACCAGATGTTATCACCTATATATATAGGACATAAACTATTAAATAACCCCAAATACATACTCCATTCTAAATATGGAATACCTAAGGATAAATCCTTGGAAGATATGAGCCCATAACATCAGCTACCTCATTTAAAACATGGGATTCTTGAGGTTAAATACTTGGTGGATTTAATCCCTTGGATTCATTACCTCTTAACTGGTACTGGATTCCTTGGGTTCAGATCCAAGGATTCCTCACATGAGATTCACTCCTAAGAGGAAGAATATAGGTGACTAATGTCCCCAGCATCCTGTCATGCTAGTGATGCCCATCATTACTACTCTTATGAATGAAGGTTTATTATTTTCCAGAAAGAATCTGAATGTCCAGAAAAAATTAGCATAATTAAGCAACTCCCATATGGATATGTATTTGAGAATAATTTCAATGAACATGAATTAAAAATATAATGGAGAACCATACTATGCAATGATTTTCAAGGAGAATCCATAGAAGGAGGAATCAAAATTCCATCTTCCCATTACGATCAAGTATCAAAAATAATCATTGAATGTGATGAAATCCTCCTGCCTTTGGAATTTTGGAATGTAGGGGAAAAAGCATATAGTGTTTTCATACCAATGTGAAAACGTGTGAGCACACCTCATCAAAATCATCAGAAACAGATATGGTGAACCTGATGTAAAACTCTTCTCCACAACATGGGAAATATTATCATTTGAAACATCAACAATTTATCATGTCACTAGATTTAGATATCTGACACCAGTACCCACCATGAGAATGGTGGGCCCAATATGGAACTCACAAGAAATTTGGGTTGTAAACGTTGGGAAGTATCGGTCTGTGACATTTTTAGTGCATATATCTCTCTATATTCCTAAGATTAGTCAATATTAGGTAATTATATATTGATTTCCTTGTAAATGTACTGAAAACAAAATACACCTTCTTTGTAGGATCCAAGATATAGAAAATGATCCACCGAACGCCCATAGGCACAAGGGAATAAGTAATGTTAACACTAAAACCCAACATGACACCACCTCAGCCAAAAATTCTACCATGAACTCAACTACAAGGCACCAATTCCCTATATCACGCTTAGAAATAATTTATAGGATGGTTATGAAAATACTTAAACATTGGTGTGAATAGGTGTGGTCATTCCCACAAGATAAATGGCCCTCCAGAACCTGGAGTCCTTGGTGCCTCATAGACACTACCACTCCTAAGGGACACATAGGGAGAAATAACTCAACATTCCAATATAAAATCACTTTGGTTGACTCTCCCATGAGAAATACTATAACTTTTTCTCCAATACTATGAGGTGGGGGATTCTTGAGTCCCCCTATCTATGACTATTGCACGGGATCCACCAAGGTGGTCTCCCACCAGGTCTTGTTTTCACCCACAATGGATGGTTCATTATGCAAAAGAATGATTATATTCTAGCCCTGATTTGTTGAACCTGTTTTAAACCAACCAACACCAATGTTAGGGGAATGCCTAGGAGAATTCCCAATAATGGGAATCGTCTTCCATGGCTTTTATGGCCTTTCGATATCCACTGCATTTCGGCAGATCCCTATGATAGATGAAAAGGGGTCCATATTCTTCTAGTTGGTAACAACACCTCATCTTCCTCACTAGAATGATGGGTTGAATCTGTCAATTTCTGGCACCACCGACGACCATTATATGCCAACATGTGATTATGAGTTTCTTACAGAGGTCCTCCCCTCACAATCACCATACTAAGTGGAGGTCTTCCCCAGTCTCACAATCATCACCAAGGTCCTCCTCATGCCAACACCAACCCATGTCGAGCTCTTATCCATTATCACAATTTGCATGAAGGTCCTCCATATCATGACTCCAGTCCAATTGGAGGACTTACTCACTCTCACAATCAAAAGAAGGTCCTCCTCATGCAATTAATTTCTCATGAAAAGGTCCTCCCCACACCAGCATAGAACAAAGTGAAAGTCGTACCCACTAAATTGAAAACTACCATGGAGGTAGGCCCCATTATCTCATTACTAGCCAACATGGAGGTCCTCCCTACGTCACAAAAAATCAAAGTATAGGTCATCCCCACTCTTTTGAAAATTAATATATAGGTCCTCACTATGTTTCCACAAATCAAAGATGAGATCCTCCCCACACCTTTAGAAATTATTATGGAGGACTTCTCTATATTAATGTTACTCAACATGAAGGTACTACCCATGTACATTTGGACTATCATGATGGTCATCTTCAAGATCTAACCAAATAGTACAGAGGTCCTCCCCATGATTCTACCACCACTTAATATAGAGGTCCTCCTCATGTCATTGAAAATAAACGCATTGGTCCTCCATACTTCAATAATAAACAATGAAGAGGTCCTCCTTATGCCAAATACATACCATTACCTGATGAAAAACTCCATAGAATAAGGGTGAACAGGCAGTATCAAAGGAGAAATCAATGGAAAATCCAGTTCATCTTCATCCTCCTTGACCTTTCAGATTTTGAGGATATGGAAGAATCAATTAGGGAATACCTAGAACCCCCACCCCAACTTACAGTGTTTAGGGAAGAAACATGATAGGTGATACTCACTATCCTAGAAGCTAAAGTCCATAGGATCCCCAGATCCCTCTATAGGTACATTCAAGTGGAAGAAGTTCTGTCTCCCTTCTATGTGCTCATAGTACATCCATCTTGATTATTTCTAGATTACCTCTATAACACTACCCAAAATAATGGATATTTTTTATTATCTATGATGAATCCTTTGGATAATGATATACCTAAATAACCACCTATAATTGTTACCTCCCTTTCCCATGAGGTAGTGGGGAACACCCTATACTATAAGGACGTGATGATGCGATTGAAACCGACCCCAAGAGATGACCCAACATGCCGAGAATAGGTATCTCATGTAGTGGATCCTCTTCCATCCAATGAGTCACCACACAAATCCAAACCAGTGCATCAACCGATCTTTTGGATAGCTCGGCTCAATTCTTTGTTCAACCAAGAGAAGGACCCCACCTCCATGAAATAAAGCCTATGGTAACCTCTGGCTTCTAACCAGTTATCAGTGGTATTTTGTAAAAATAAAACTTCAAACATAGACATCTCAGAATCCCTCACCATGGGACAGGTTGAGTGTTTCTTCCATACCATCAAGGTGATGCTTCACCACCTATGTGATATCCATTAGGCTTACACATGTAGCCATGATCACCTCAAAGACATTGGTCAATAATGTCAAATGGTTGATTTGGTCAACCTCCCAAGGGTTCAGCACCCTAGGACTCCCAGATATCACTAGACCCTCCAATAAATATGCATTAAGAGACTCACAATGATCTAAAAACCCATTTAATAGTGTCTCCGCATGTGTAGATCAAGGGTTGGGGACAATATGATTCTCTCTACTTTATCCCTTTCTTGTGATATCCCGACGTACCAGTTGATATTAAGGATTTAACTCATGTTATAGTTATGGTGACCATGGTTGTTCTAGAGTTGTATAAGGATAGAGGAACTAATGTAGGATTTGATAAGGAAAACCTTCCCCTAGTGGAAGTACAATACATGATATACCCTCATACAGGTGTCACCACCCGCTGGAAAAGAAAAACACTTGGCCATGAGGATCCCTAAGAGACATTTCCTTCTCATCAAAACATTTAAAAGTGTTATAATTATTTCAAACCCTATAATATGTATGAGATTGAACCAAAGGAAGAGTCCAATACCACAATAGTCTCTTTGCTCTACTAGGTCACAAAGAAGTAGAGGACCATCGATAAGCTAAGTGTTGATTGATACCAGGATTACGATGCTACCCAACAAGATCCCATTTTCCCTCTACTAAGCAATCATCAATTTCCCCTTGTCAAGTTGTCCCTAGTTGATCTCTATAATCCCTCATATTCGGAAAGATTGTATGTAGGTTTTTATGGAATGTGACCAAGATATACATCCCCAAACCCTCTAAAGAAACAAGATAATCATTCTCTAATCCTAGATTGAGACACTAAGCCATTTTACTGAGTCTATGGGCCTATAATCTCATTGGTATTAAATAATCCTCACCATTATAGGGACCCTAACCATGATGAATTGATAGATTCTCTCACTACTTTCTTTGAAGCACTATAAATGTGGTATGTGGTGATCCTACCTAACATAAAGCTATACCTGGCATGGGTGGAAGACATATAGGAACCCCCAGATTCTGGGAACCCTAGATTTTCCCCATTCAATAGAATTGGTGACTTACTATAGCATTTTTCCCACTTCATCTCAAAGAGTGGGCCTGAGTTTGGAACCCAAAGCTATAGGAGGCCTACAAGATTTTATGTTTCATCCTGAAATTAGAACAACATATGTTTTTCTGGTGCAGTTAATTACCCCTTGGGCCTATATCTAGTTGGGAAGATCTTCTTAGGTAGTTCCTCTACAAATTCATTTTCACCATGCAGAAGTAACGAATTTTAGACCTCTTTATGTGAAAGGAACTACATTATTATTACATCGTAGATTTTTCCACAAATGAAAATGCCTCACATACTCTCTCGACATGCCACTAAATCACGATATGCTACTAATGATGTGCATTAGGAATATTATAACTAAGTGATTTCCTGCCCTTATCACTCAGAACATCATAGGTGGGTTTTGATAATTTTCTAACAAGGACCTATGTTTGGAGGAAGCCTTAGAGTAGGCTAAGTAATAATGTTTATTGCCTCCTCCATCTCCCGTGATAAAATATTACAATAAAGAGAATGACATCATAGTATCGATAGAGTCCCTAGAGACCTTAGAGTTCTTGGATCCTTTGAAAGAAAAGCCTCTTCTAGTGCATCATACTCATCAAGATTGGACACTCCCATTGAATAATTAATAGACACCACCTCACCAAGAATAATAGCCTAGACGAGAGAATGTGGCTATGACCCCCCGTCAGGATCTAGACCCTCATTAGGGTAAGGATCCCAGAGCACACTTCCTAGAAAAAAATGAAATATACCCATTATATCAATGATTCATAAGTTCCAAGATATTTACGTAGTTGCCCAGTGTAGGAAACTATGAAGCTTCTAGAGTGAAACAGACCCTATCAAGCCAAACATATTGATTCCCTAATCACTACTCTTACCATAGGATCCATGGACATACCATGAAGGACTTTTATGTGTTCAAGGATTGGCTCCAACACCATGTGGATAATGGTATGTTCAAGTCTAGAAATGTCACAGCGCATGTGTCGCATACCTCATCTGATCTAGGAATAAACTGTGAGGGTTTAGGTAAATAGAAGCATGATTCTAACCACAATACATATATGTATGATGTCTGGTTAGATCCTAGATCAGTTGCTCCCAACCATGGTGTCTTGCATTCCCTCTTAGGCTGACACAAAACTTCTAAAGTCATTTTTCATTCCACAGTTTATTCTTCTACTTATACATCTCAACCCTACAAATCTCATAAGAGTTGGACCTAAAGATATAAATCAAAAAAAGATTCCATCACCAATGAAGAATAGATACCGCACTCTTAGTGATTTCATTCCTCTAGAGATTGGAATCACGCCCAATATTTTCTCAATACTATATTAACCCTATGATTATGAGAAAGTGTATGCCTCTATAAATGTTGTTGAGTTTTTAGATCACTTCACACTACATGATGATGAGGAGAATCAGGAAATCTCATTGAGTGCCTCAATTTAGTGTTGTTGAAGTCGGGGGATAGGACATGTAATCTTCCAAGATAATCTGTCTAACACCTCTAACTAAGCTATGAATTCTATTAAGACACGGTGGTAGGTTTTATATAGAGTTTAGTAGGAACAATCCACTTATCCTGATCCATTAGACACGCTAACACAACATACTGTGTTAACTGACAAGGAAGATCGGCCATGAATGCAATTTGATTTCCCACATCTAGATAAATAATTGCCTCATATAGCATACAGTCCCCCAATAGTGGTTTTGGGTTAGTTAGCTAATGAGAAGTCATATATTTTTAACTACATCTAGAACCCAATAGTACATATGAAAATACCCATTATTACCCAATCCAAAGAGTGACCCTATGTGATAAAAATGTGTTTATCATGGATGTATAATGTGTTGAATCTCATTTCCCATATACTAGAGTTTCCTTCAATCTTTGAGTCCCTCTGACTAACAAAATATACGTTCTAGGCTCTCATAGAGGCCTTGAAGAGCCCCTATAGTTGTATGAAGATGTAGTTGTTGTAGAGAAATTCTACCTAGAATATTTTGAGATAGAGAAATTACATGATATTATCTCATTCTTGAAATAATAATAAGTCTCCCTCGTGAAGGGGAACATTATCCCACTATACATCACAGGACGGTTCAATAGCATGGAAGTCTGCCATTTTCTAGTACAATCATGTTTCAAGATCAATCTCATCCTTCCCTAGATTCTCTATAAGCTGGGACAGAAAAAATAAGATTTGGGTCCCTCTGACATGAAGATTCAGGGTTTTGATAGGACTAAACAGAAACATTGGGGATGGATTCGGAAAAATCTCTATTATGAGGATTGATATAAAGTGTTGAATTCATGTTTTCCTAATAGGACACCAACTTTAGTGAATTGATGATTAGTCCCTATATTCATCATCAGGTAACAGTTTCCGACTCGTAGAACCAATTCCTTAGGTACTCCCTCAACAGTCGAGTAGGCATGCTTAAAGGTGATGAATCCCATTTTAACTCACGTGAATCCCACTATTTGGACACTGACTATTATATGAAGGAGAGGAATCAAGTTTAGAACAATGAGGTTGAGTGCACAACCATTACAGCCATCCCATGGGAAGACATAGATGATGGTTTCATCCACCTAATTCATTGGTTGGAGGAAAATATGATAGACATGGTAAGTTTCTTTTTCATTTATGAGTTAAAGGGGTGAAATTTGCCTAAATACAATGATCATCCAAATATTGCATCGTACTGCTACACAAGACAGGACCGAGTGATACGAGAAGCCTCCATCCATGTGACGTACCGAGAGGTACACTATATGGAAACCATTCCAAGGAATTCCCCCATGTTCCATAGAGTTAGGATGAATCACTAGAAGCTGACTCACCACCATTTATTAGACATCATGCATGTACACTATGGTCAAAATATTGTTGGAATTATCATGAAAAAATATATTGGCATGGTTTCAATAGAGTAAGAACCCCTATGTCGATATTCTGTATCTGCCCAAGAAGACATCAATGATCTCCTAGAACCATTTAGCAAGGATAAACCTCCTCCAATTTATTCGCCTACCCCAGATGGTGATGATGAATTTGAGGACTCTCCTCCCACATTCTAAGAGGGAATATCCACCACCATTAATGAGTAGATTTAGGTAAATGTCGTTATTAAATTGGATCTAAGGCCAATATTGATTAGTGTATCCATTTCTCCATTAGACAAGCACTAGTATGCAAATTTCTTAAATAAACATCATGATTTTTTTGGTGTTACGGTGAGATTCACGGGCTAGACCCTCAGGTAGTCATCCATTATCCAGATCTCCCAGTAAGTCATCATGGGCTCGAGTATCCTCATTGAAAAATGCACCCTTCTCTTGGGGATATGGTTATTAATATGATGGAAAATTTATCAAAGAAAACTTTTTCAAGAAATCACACTACCCAAATTTACTTTTCAAAATCATCCCAACCAAGAAGTAGAACTAATTGATCAGAGTCTGTATCGAATTCCTAGACCTCAATCGTCATTGTCCAAAGGATGATTGTTTATGACCCATAATTAAATCAAGTAAATTTCCATTCTATTAACTATTTGTTATGGTGTAAATCACATAAAATCAATTATATAACACAATAAAAAATTTAAAAATGAAGAATTGAGGAAATAAAAGGTATTTATAAAAATTCGGTAACCTAAACCAATGGAATAGAAACTTGTCCATTATGAATAGTAATCTTACTTATACAATAGTAACATCACCTATGAATATGTAAATAAAATTTGGGTACCTTATAATTGAAAATATGCTATAATTATAGTATAAGTATGTTAATAATTTGAAAATGATAAATTATGTGTTGGTATTTTTGTAAACCAAAAAATTTTATTTACAATTTTATAATTAATATAATTAATTAAAAAAATAAAATTCAAAAAATAGATTCATAAATTAATATATTTTTTCTTATGATTATAATATTATTTTATGAGACTTTAATTATTTTTTCATTGTTTCATAAAATTAGTTATAATTTTAAAATTAGTATTTTTCGAATAAATGTTGATTTCAATTGAATATTAAATTTATCATATTTAAAAAATTATTTTCACAAAATGGATTCTATTTTTTAAATCTACACATCTAGAAATGGTTAGGTTGACTTTTTGTGATTTTTTTAAAATATTTTAATTTTTGTTGAATAGTGAAGTACAGTAATTTACTTTATAAGCTAAATATATAAATTATTGAGTCATCGTTTATGTATGGAAAATTTAAGCACCATTGGTAAAAACACACATGAACTATTTACTATAATTATTCCCAATAATCCAAACTATTTATAGTCTTAATCCAAAATATTAAACAACTGAATAAAAAAATCAAAAAACACCCCTCTCCTCCCTTATAAACAACACCACTCACCACCTCTTCTCCTCACACCAAAAAAGCCGTGAAGCTTATAAATTTTTTTCCCAATACTATTTCCATGTATCTCTCTCTAATTCATTATCCTTTTTTCTCAATAAAAGGCCAAACTCTAGTGCCTCAAGGAGGTTCTTAAGGAGAATAATTCAAGACGTAAAAGCCTCTTTCTTTTTCATCAATTTTTTTTCAATTCCTTTTATTTTATTTTTTTCTATACATATCCCATTACCAATGTGACATGATAACTCCAATATCATTTATATAATTTTTTTTGTTTTTTTAATGGAACAACCCATCATTATTTCTTTTCTCCTCCCCTTTTGTTCTAAAAATGAAAACATTGTCCGTGATGGTTTAATTTATTGTATTCAAGGACGATGAGTTTTTAATTTACACAACCACCTTAAAAGATGATCATAAAACAATTTTTATGTTAAAAAATTTATATTATATATATTACAGCTTATTTAATATTTTGGAACAAGTATATATTCATAATATTAATTAATAAAACAAAACTAGTTTGTAATGATCGAAACAATGCAAAAATAATCTAAATGTTTATCATTAACATTTTATCTAATTAAACATCCCAACATATTAAAAAAAAGAAATATAATACCATTTAATAGTTTTTATGTTCATGTATAAAATATAATTTTAATTTCATACAACTATTTTCATTTTACAAGATCCTCCAAACGCATATACAAGTGAACCGATTATGAAAACAAAGGAAATGAACACTCCAAAATGAAGAAATTGTATCTTATAACTCATAAAAATGACATTAATGAACTTAATAAAACTATAATAAATAAAATAAATGTATAAAAGGTTTTTAATTAATTAATTTTATTATCCATGAAATTCAGATCAGCTGAAGAACAATTTCATACATAAGGTTAGGGATTCTTTCTGAATCTCCATTTTTCTTTGGGTAATGATTTCTATATATTTACCTGAATGTAATTATTATTTATTTTTTTTAAAATTATTAAAAAATATGTGTATTTTTTCCAAAATAATTCATCCAGATCATTTCATCCTTCTCTGATGGGGAAATACATGTTTTAAATGCCCCCCCCCCCTCTCAAATCATCCCAACAAGCAAGCCTAGTTAAAGGGAACATCCCAATTTCTCACCTATTTTCATGTTCAATCCATAAAATGTTTTAATCAACAATTATTTTTCTAAAATCAATCATTTTATCATGAAAAATATATATTAGTTCATTTCTAGTTTTGAGAAAATAGATATCCACATTTCCGCTTTAAATTCTATTTTATATTTTCCTTAAAATACACAAAAATGTTTCATTTATAATGTTTATTAAGCATTGTTTTTTCAGGTTTCCACTTAAATTAGACATTATTTATCATCATATACGCCTATGTTACCTAATTAATGTACATGTATGATATAAATCCATTCATTAATGTACACTTTTATGATTCACCTATTTGTTATGCTCCATGACATGATTACGATACCCATTTCTTTCCATGGGTAACCCATATGTTTATGTTTGATTCTTCATGTGGTACACAAATTAAAGAACATGTTATTATGGGGGATCCTAGATTGTACTCCAAATAATTGGGTAATGTTTAGTATCATGAGATGTTATGTTCAATGATCTGGGTGGTTGTCCTTGAATCATGGTCCTTCATGTGTAATGGTCTCAGTGGTTAGCCTTGAATCATGCTCCTCTATGTGAAATAGTCTTACCTGTTAGCCTAGAATCATTATCCTCCTGGTAAAATGGTCTTGGTGGTTAGTCTTGAATCTTGATCCTCCATGTGTAATAGTACTGTTTACTTTCCTTTATTCATCCTTATGTCGTGTTGTATGTTGTTTCCATATTTATATGATTCAATGATTAATTTATCCCATGTTCTATATGTTATTATTTTATATGTTTATTTATGTTCCATTTCTTTTTATTCCATCATGTTATGTCGTATAACCCATTTTCTTTGATTTATTCATATTCTAATTCCATTGTTGGAATTTTTAGGTCATCCCTTTGTTCATGTATTACCTAGTCTATCCGATGAAGATGTAAGGGCTCAAAGGAAGTTAAAATTTGATTATGAAGATTAAATAAACGTTATTTTTTTGGTTTCATATTTTCAGTTTTATGTACCTAATATTCCAAAGAAACTAGTCTTTATGATTCTTAGCTAACGATATTTTTATTTTTAGAGATTTGGACTAGAGCACTTCAGTAAGAACCCTAGGGATATTTCTATAAATATGGATAAAAATTCCCCACATCATTTCTCATGATGGCACAATTGTATGGTTTTACAAATACCTCTTGTTTCTCACACCGAGCATGACTGACAAGATCTTAGAGTATAAAAGTAATTATGACATCATTCTTTGAGTCATAAATCATACATAAACATCATACTCCCTTACTCGAACTACGTGGGTTCTGATTCCTTTTCCAAAACAAAGGATACGTAGGTAGCCCATCCAAAGGTACGATACGAACTCTGAAATAATCCATGTCATTCTGAATGACAATAAACTTCAAGTGCCCCACTGAGTGGATTTAAAACCAGTTTGGTCATCATAATGACCAAGATAATTTTATATATTGAAGGATACCATTGACTAAGAATATCTATCAAATATAGATGATTCTCTATCAATGAAGAACCTAGAATACATAAAACAATATTTTCTAAATGTCCTACATATCAATCATTGATTTTCAGATCTAAAGGAAAGCTCATTTTATACTTGGTAATATAATAAGGATTCATGAACATAACTTAAATATATAAAGAGGGTCTCAGAGTAGACAATAATTCCCTTCAAAAAGGTGTGATGAGTCCAAACTCCCATCCTCTCGACCAATGAAAATTTTTAAGCCTCATCAGTCCACAACTAATGAGCACCTACCTTTGGAAAGTTGGTCCAAATGGATATGGAATCATTGGATGCTTCCTGTTCTATGAAAAAATCCGTTAGAAACCGATTGCAATGTTTGATCCTTTAATCAATGAGGTCATCCCCTATTCCAGAGGAAACAAAAATGTGTTTCCTCTATAATTGGGGATCACCTCATTGATTAAAGGTTCAAACATTCGAATCTGTTTCTAATGGGTTTGTTTGTAGAAACTAAAACATCCAATGATTCCATATCCATTTGGACCGACTTTCCAAAGGTAGGTGCTCATTAGTTGTGGACTAATGAGGCTTAGGAATTTGCATTGGTCGAGAGGATGGGAGGTCGGACTCATCAAAACTTTTTAAGGGGAATTATTGTCTACTCCGGGACTGTCTTTATAGATTTAAATTATGTTCGTGAATAATTATTACATTACCAAGTATAAAATGATCTTTCCTTTAGATCTGACAATCATTTATTGATATGTAGGAGATTTAGAGAATCTTTTATATGTATTCGAGGTTCTTCATTGATAGATAATCATCTGTATTTGTTAGATATTCTTAGTTAATTGTATCCTTTAATACATAACAGTCTCTTGGTCATTATGATGACCATACTAGTGTTAAAGACACTCAGTGGGGCACTTGAATTTTATTGTCATTTAGAAGGACATGGATTATTTCAGAGTTGGGATCATACCCACAGATGGGATACCTACGTATCCTTTGTTTTGGAAAAGGAATCATAACCCACATAGTTCGATTAAGGGAGTATGATGTTTATGTAAGATTTATGGCTCAAAGAAAGATGTCATAATTACTTTTACACTCTAATCTCATGTGAGTCATGCTTGGTTTGAGAAAAAAGAGGTATTGGTAAAACCAAACAATTGTGCCATCATGAAAAATGATGTGGGGCTTATGTATGTATGACTGCCCAAAATAGATGAAGATAGGGATTTACTTTAGGGAAGAAACCATGGAGAAAGGTCCATAAAGGTATATGTACTTAATGGATATTTGGATACTCTAACCTGGGTCTTACTCCTGAGGAAGAAGCCCAAATTAAGAGGGGAATTATGATTGGTTTTTACTCATGAGAAGGAAGCCCAACTCAAAATTAAATTAAGATTGGTTAAGAGAAATTAAAACAGGGGATTTCTCATGAGAAGGAGGCCCAAGTGAAAGGGATTTGAAAAATTAAGGGACTTGGGGCTTACTCATAAAGAGGATGCCCATATTTTAGACTTTGAGACTGTGGTTTACTCCTAAAGAGGATTCCCATATTTGGAAATTATGACTCGGGCTTACTCCTAAGTAGGATTCCTAGGTTAGGAAATTATGATTGGGGCTTACTCCAAAAAAGGATGCCCAAATTAAGAGAACATGGACTGGGTCTTACTCCTGAAAAGGGGGCCCAGGTTAAGGATTCACATCGTAAAGGATAAGGTTGAATGAATTAAATCTCTAACCTTACTGACACGAAGATATGTAAATCACAAGGTTTTAAGAGATGTTCCACATAATTCATTTCAGATAAGGAATCCAACCATGAAATCATGTCATGAATTACTTTTGAGAGGGTTTTGAAGGCTTAATCTTGAAGAGGATGAGTGGATAGGCATAAGAGTGTTGAAATAGGCAGGAGGGGCACCCAAAAAGAAGGTGGAACGCAAGTCCTGCGTGGTAGGAAAAGTCTTGGCCGCGCAAGTATACTTGCGCGTCACAGGGGTACTTGTGCGATAATCAACCCTTAGGGTAATACTTGGGTGAGACTTGGCTCAAGCCCTTGGTACTATCTCTAGAGGCTTCCAGAAGAGGGGAGCACAAGTTCTATTGGAGGGATAAGGCGGCGCTTAAGTTTGGTCATTTCCCATATGGTCTGGCCACTTAGGCGTGGAAGTGTTGATGAGTTTCAACACTTAAGCATTACTCCCCCTCTTTAGATCTTATATTATAGGTAAGAAATTACCTTAAAAGTGTTCTGAATCTTTGAGAAGAAACTAGGGCGTCAGGAGCTCAAATCTGAGATTTTAGAATTTTTTCGTCTCCAAATGGGGAGGCCCACAGGGGGAATTTATAGGCTGAAGAAGACCCTGAGCGGAAATCAAATAGGGCACGTAGGTCACCTGCG
This sequence comes from Viscum album, assembly GCA_963277665.1. Taxonomy (NCBI): domain Eukaryota; kingdom Viridiplantae; phylum Streptophyta; class Magnoliopsida; order Santalales; family Viscaceae; genus Viscum; species Viscum album. The sequence goes on along the minus strand of OY728152.1, from coordinate 1,520,427,490 downwards.
CGCCCAAAATATGGCACGCATGTATACTTGCGCGACTTTGAGGAAACTCACGCGACCCAAGGGGGAAGGAATCCTTCCTCATGCCTTTGTCAATTTTTTGATGTTTCTTCAAAGGCTGAATCACTTTGGATTAAGGTATTTCTGGTTTTCAGTGGTTATACTCTATGATGAAAAGGAGCGTCAACAAAAGTACCCCCTCAGAGTTGGATCTGGAGTGAAAATAAGATTTGACTCTACGAAAAAAAGAGAAACCAGGGGTATTTGTGGTTATTGGCAGTTTAAAGTCATGCATGTCAGACATAAAAGGCTAATGTTTAAGGTCAAAATAGATTTGACCGAATGAATTAAAATTGACTCAATTCCTTGACAATTTATTTGAAAACATATTACCACACTCATGTATGAGGGGAAAAAATGTAAACCATGACTTAATAAATTTTGAATCTGAGGACTGATAAGAAAAAGGGATAAAAATGAATTAGAAGAAGTAGTTTCCAATAATGAAGTTACCATTATTTAACAAACCTGTTAGGGGGTTGAATTATGCAGGGACACCTAAGGGCATTGGCTGCATAGTCAAATAATAGTATCTTTTGGCTGACAGGTCTATTATCTAGACTGTTTATGCAAGGCCGCCTAAGGGAACGTGCTACATATTCAGGCAAAAGAACTCTCAGAAATTTACTTTTCTACTGATAAAAAGCCAGTGAAAGTTTATGGGGATTCAAATTTTCCAAATCATGGAGTTTGTTGTATGAAGAGAGGTACTTGAATATGGAAAAGGTATTTCCAAACAAGATTGTCTAAGAACTAGATGAATGTCACTCCTACGAAAGTCTAACCCAAACGTAGGGATGAGAAATATAAACCATAGACTTGAATACTTTCAGATCATGAAAAAGAACATGTGGAAAATATGTTAAGGATGGCTATTTTTTCGAATCCTTTACGTATTGTTAATAAGACCAATAAGGAAAAAATAGGTTTTTTCCCAAGAATGAAGTTACAATTATTTAACAAACCCATTAGAGGGTTGAATTACGCAGGTCCACCTAAGGGAATTGGTTGCATAGTCAAATAGTAGTATCTTTTGGCTGACAGGTCTGTTATGTAAACTGTTTATGCAAGGCCACCTAAGGGCACGTGCTGCATAGTCAATAAAAATAACTCTCATAAATTGTACATTTTGTGACCAAAAGTCAAGAAAAAGGGTATGGAGATATGAAAATATTTAATATTTGGATTATAACACATAAAAATGGGTATTGTCCACTGTATATAGAGATATAAAGATAAATTCTATCCATAATCATGTTGTGGCTGGGTCCTGAATTGAAATATCAGACTTCACTACGTATCCCATAAGGATGGGAATCAAGCAATATATAGTTCTTAAAATATAGTTTAACGTCATGTGGGATGAAAGTGTAATAGATCTTAGTTTAGGGTCATAGAACTCAGACCATTATAAGAAATACACAGTGTGTGTTTTCACAGGGACTCTTTAGGTCGGGGAATGAAAGTAGAATTTTGGGTTTAGGCCCAAAAGTCTTGGGGATGGATTCGAGGGACACTCGAACGTTCCTACATATCCCATAAGGATGGGAATCAAGCCCACATAGTTCTAGAAATACCATTTTTACAGATTTAGTTTGTAAAAGTGATGGGTGAAAGGGGACTTTAGTGCAATGATGGTTTGACCCATGATAAAAAGATCATGTATTTCCACGTATGCACATAGTCTTTGGAATGTAACATGATTAGAAATCAATAATAATAATGATTCCCTCTTAGGTGATGTTATCAAATAATGTCTTAATCTATTCTCGTACATGATAAAAGTGTGGTACAGTTTATCATCGTATAGCAAGGACGAAGGTGAACCAATGTAATGATATTGATTCCGGGGGCGGTTTCACGAATCAACATCATATGAGATCGAGGTGAAATGATGTGAAGAGACTGGTTTTGGGATTGAACCTCAGGCGGTTGCCTACATACCTAGCATAGAAGGCAAGTATAAAAGTCCGCGTAGTTCAATTAAAGAATGAATTAGTGATCAAGTTGTTCTTGGGGACAACGAACTAAAAAATGGTGTTGGGACTTATGCGTGGATAGAGGCCCAGAGAGGTTGTTATGGTTGAAGTTTTCTCTAAGATCACGTGAGTCATACTCAGTGTGAGAAACAAGAGGTAGCAAAAACCTTAATGATGCACAGTTTAATGTCATGTAGGACATATGAAGGGTCTATGTCGTTTAATGTCTTGCAGTTAGGGCTATTGGTGTTACACAGTTTTAGTGTCATGTAGTAGGGACAAAATAAAGTTTAAAGTCATGTAGGACGTATATAGGGGAACATTTTAACATCATGTTGGACGTGAACATAGTTTTACACCATGTTGAACAATAAGGGTGTTGTACAGTTTAGCTTCTTGTAGCTAAGACGATGGGGACAATACAGTTTAAAGTCATGTTGGATGAAAAAGGGGGACTATGCAGTTTAACATCATGCAGTATAGATAAAAAGACATAGTTTAATGTCATGTTGGATGTATTAGGGACTTTTTCACAGTTTAACGTCATGTTGGACTAAAAGAGAAAAAAGGGGCGATACAGTTTAGCGTCATGTTGGACGAAGGTGCGAATAGTTTAAGGTTGTATGCATTGACCATTGCTGTATAGTTTAACATCATATAGGATTATGAAAGGGACACATTTTAATGTCATGTTGGACGAAAGTACAAATAGTTTAAGGTCATATTCATGGACCATAGATGATTATGTAGTTTAACGTTATCCTGGAAGAGAGAAATGCCAATAGTTTAAGGTCGTATGCATGGACTGTTGGTTATGCAGTTTAACGTCTTGCTGGACGTAAGGGACTTTGTTACATTTTAGCATCATGTAGTTAGGATGTCAAAGTTTAACGTCATGTTAGACGTAAGTGAGAATAGTTTAAATTCATGTTCATTGACCCTAGATGGTTCAGTTCAAACATGGCAAATGTAATTTGATGGTGCTTCCAGAAGTCCAATAGGGAGGGAAATGGAAGATCCTAAGTTCAAAAAATTTGGGTTAGGAGTTGTACTCATTTCCCTGGAAAAGGAATTGCAACTTTATTCCTTATTCATTATTGGGAGGTGGTACAAATAATGAAGCGGAATACCAAGATCTTATTGCAGGATTGGAGTTGGCGCTTCAAGCACAAGTGAATCTCTTAAAGGTGAAAGTTGATTCAGTCCTGGTAATCAAAAGAATCAATGTAGAATATGTAATCATAAAAGAAGAACTAATCCCTTTGTATGATTACATCAGAGAATTAATGGTGGAGTTTCCTTCCGAACCAACATTTTCTTATATCCCAAGATCAAAAATTTCCTAAGCTAATGCACTAGCTAATGTAGCCACAGCTCTGGTAGATCCAAATCTGGATGGGACATCCATCATTATTGCCTTCCGTCGTACAATTTCACCTTATGTTCAAATCAGAACAGAGGAAATCAATTAAATTAGTCCCATCTCTGAACCATATGGTCATACTACATGATGGATGACACCTATCATAGAATACCTTCAAAATGGAACACTAATGCCTGATAGAGCTGGGAAAGAACAAGTCTATAGACATGTGGTCAATTTCACTCTTTTTGATAGCCCAGATCACTTAGAGAAAATTCTCTACAAGCGTGGTTTTGATGGAGTTCTCTTCAGATGTATTGATGGTGAAGAGACAAGGGTTGTAATAAAAGAAGTTCATGCAGGAGTCTGTGGTTCCCATCAGTCTAGACATAGAATATCTGATCAAATTCGAAGGCGTGGATATTTTTGGATGAAGGTGATAATAGTTTAAGGTCATATGCATGGACCATTTCTATATATTTTAATGTCGTATAGGACGATGAAATGGACACAGTTTAACATCATGTTGGACGAAAGTACGAATAGTTTAAGGTCATATGCATGGACCATAGATGATGATGTAGTTTAACATCTTGTTGGAAGAGAGAAATGTCAATAGTTTAAGGTCGTATTCATGGACCATTGGTTATGCAGTTTAACATCTTGCTGGACGTAAGGGACTTCTGTACAGTTTAGCATCATGTAGTTAGGACGTCACAGTTTAACATCATGTTGGACGTAAGTGCCAATAGTTTAATGTCGTATGCATGGACCCTAGATGGTGCAGTTTAACATCTTGTGGGATGAGAGAAATGCCAATAGTTTAATGTCGTATGTATGGAACATTGGTTATGTAGTTTAACGTCTTGCTAGACATAAGGTACTTCAGTACAGTTTAGCGTCTTGTAGTTAGGACGTCACAGTTTAACATCAAGTTGGATGTAAGTGCCAATATTTTAAAGTCGTATGCATGGACCCTTGGTGTATTCTGTGTTTATAAAAAATATTTCTTCAGAAATTTGGAATTGGTTGGAGTAGTGATGAGTTCTCATTCCATTGAGATTAAAGAATAAGCTCCATTGGAATAGACCTTATGTGTTGAGTAAGGCCTTTCCCATTTTGGTTAAATCTTGGGAGGTTTCTTTCCTATTATCATTGGAGTTATGAGAACTAATACCAATTCTCCCTGGACGAATGAACGAAGATGAACTTTTTTGTTGAAAGCTCGTGATATTCGATTCTGATAGACTTCCAAGTGGTGAAGGGTGCATAATATTTTCTCATCTAACCGTTCCAATTCATCCAATAGTTTTTGAGATTGTTCATCTGTAGATAACTGATCAAAAATGGCTACTCTGAGCGAAGGTAACTGAACCTCAATTGGAAAGACATCTTCCATTCCATATACCAATGAATATGGAGTGGACCACGTTACAGTGCCGGTGGTGGTCTGATAAGCCCATAAAGCATGGAAGAGTTTTTCAGGACATGACTTCTTATATTTATCCACCATATTTTGTATTATATTTGATAGAGTCTGGTTGAAATCTTCTATCTTTCCATTGGCCATTGCATGATACAGAGATGAATGATTGGATTTGATGTTGTATTCTTGATACAAGTTCCTCACCTCATATGAACAAAAGTTGGTGCCATTGTCCTTCAATAAGGTATGAGGGACACCAAATCTGGTAATGGTGTTAGACTTGATGAAGCTAACAATGCATTTAGAACTGAATTATTTGAGGGGTATTTCCTCTCCCCATTTGGAAAAGAATTCAGTAGCAGTAAGAATGTACTTAAACTACTTGGATGTTGCCGAAGGATAAGGTCCCACTACATCCATTCCCCATGTGGAAAATGGCCATGAATATTTATTTGTATGAAGCAACTCTGGGGGTTGATGAATGAAGTTTCCATGTACTTGGAAAGAATGACACTTGTTTTTGAAATCATCACAATCTAGTATCATTTAAGGCCAAAAATATCCAAGCCTTCAAATTTGATCAGATAGTCTATGTCCAGACTGATGGGCACCACAGACTCTTGCATGCACTTCTTTTATGACAACCATTGTCTCTTCACCATCACTACATCTGAAGAAAACTCCCTCAAAACCACGCTTGATCTGGGATATCAAAAATAGTGAAATTGACCACACATCTCCGGACTTGTTCTTTCCTGGCTCTATCAGGTGGAAGTGTTCCATTTTGAAGGTATTCCCTAATAGGTGTCAACCATCCTATAGTATGACCATATGGTTCAGATATGGGACTAATTTCATTGATTTCATCTATTCTGATTTGAACATAAGGTGAAATTTTACGACGGTGGGAAATAATGATGGTTGTCTCATCCCGATTTGGATCTTCCAGAGTTGTGGCTATATTAGCCAGTGCATCAGCTTGGTCATTTTGTGATCTTGGGACATAAGAAAATGTCAGTTCTGAAGGAAACTCCACCATTAACTCTCTGACATAATCATACAAAGTGATTAGTTCTTATTTTCTGATTACGTAATCCCCATTGACATGTTTGATTACCAGGTCTTAATCACCTTTCACCTTTAAGTGATTCACTTTTGCTTGAAGCGCCAACTCTAATCCCATAATAAGAGCTTGGTATTCCGCTTCATTATTTGTACCGCCTCCCAATAATGAGAAGGAATAAGGTAGCAATGCCTTTTCTAGGAAAATGAGTACAAATCCTAAACCAACTTTGTTGAACTTAGGATCTTCCATTTTCATCCCTGTTGGACTTATGGAAGCACCATCAAAGTACATTTCCCATGATTGAAGACTTTCTTGAATAGAGAAGGCTTCCTCATTAGGGAGTTCAATATCTAAAGACATATCTTCTACTGAAGGATGTTTAGCAAGGAAATCAGCCAGAGCTTGGCACTTTATTGCCTTATGAGACACATATTGAATATCAAATTACTGCAAAATAACTACCCACCTTTCCATACGTCCTGTAAGCATTGGATGACTAAGGATGAATTTGAGCAGGTTATTGTGAGATACCAATTGGACCTTGTGATGTTGCAGGTAGTGTCTCAACATCTGAACTTCAAAGATTAATGCAAGGCAGTACTTCTCAATATTTGAATATCGGGTTTCTGCTTCAAGCATAGTCCAACTGAGATAGTAGAGGCTATTTTCATTCCCAACATCATTCTTCTAGGCAAGAAAGGCACCCAATGATCACTCTAAATCTTTCACATAGAGGATAAGTGGTCTTCCTTCAATAGGTGGCATTAACACCGGTGGAATCGTGATATACTTCTTGAGAATATCGAATGCTTCTGGACATTATTCACTCCACTGGTAATTGACTCCATTCTTCATCAATTTGGTAAAGGGTAAACTTTTTCCTGCCAAATTGGAGATGAAACACTGAATATAGGCCAAGTTTCCTTGAAGTCCTCTCAATTATTTTAAATTTTGAGTAGGTGACATACCAAGTATTGAATTTTTCTTCTCAGGATCGACTTCGATACCACGATGGCGTACAACAAAGCCGAGAAGTTTTCCTAAGGTTACCCAAAAATCAGATTTTATGGGGTTCATCTTCAAATTATGTTTCCAAAGTTTGTGGAATATGATTTCCAAATCATCCAAGTTATTAGAACATTTCCTGGATTTGACCACCAAATTTTCCACGTAACATTCAATGAACTTCCCTAAAAAGGGTTTGAAGATACGTTGCATGGCACGCTGATATATTGTTCCTGCATTCTTCAGGCCAAATGGAATTACCCGATAGCAAAACACACCCTGAGGGGACCTGATGGCTGTAGATTATTCATCTTCTAGAGCCATTAGGAATTGATTATATCTAGAATATCCATCCATGAAGGAAATTTCTTCATAGCTAGTTGTTGCATCAATTAAGAGTTCTGTAATCGGTACTGAAAAATAATATTTAGGACAATGCTGATTAAGATCTCTGAAATCAATGCAAACTCCAATTTTCCCATTCTTATTTTTCACTAGGATAATATTAGCCAACCACTTGGGATATTGATCTTCTCTGAAAAAGTTATCTTTGATGAGCTTATCCACTTCAGCTTCAATTTTGGAAGCATTGGTTGTCTGTGTTCTTCTTGCGGCTTGTTTGAATACTTGATGTTCTTCTGGAAAACTCAAACGATGAGTGGAAACATCAGGATCAAACCCTGGAATCTCTGTATAGTTCCAAACAAATATATCTCGATTTTTCTTTAAGAAGGAAATATACATCTCTTTCTCTTCAACATTCATGGCAGCACTAATTAAAGTGGGGTGTGGATCTTCTTTTGTACCCAGATTTATTTCTCTGAGTTCATCCACGATGGTAGAGATACCCACTTCAAATGCTGGAGGAGCATCCCTGATATCTTCCTCTTCTTCTTCAACATGTGTTATTTATTATGTTTCCACTTTCATAGTATATGATGAAGTATAATTTCCATGATCAGTAGAGATTTTTAAATTTTAACATCCTGAAGAAGAAGCTTTCATTTCTGACCATATTGATGATGAAGGGTCTTCCTTAGGAAATAAAGAGGAGATGATGGATTGAGAATCGACATCATCATTTAATTCTAACATTGCTATAACTTATTCTGGCCTAGTTAGCAAAGTATAGACTTGTTGGATTTCAGTAGATTAAATGAAGACATCTCCATTTGAGCTTTCATTATTTCTTGGTGAATCACCAATTTCTCCCTTGTTGTCTGGCTCGATTGCTGTAATTGACATTATGGAAGTTTCCATAAGAGTATTTTGATTTGGTTCTATCCTGTCAATTGGAATGATAGGCAACACATAATCTGTACTCAAATGTGTAAATTGGTTTACTTGAATCTTTTCAAACCATATGGAGCATTAACTTTGGTAATCTCCCTTTTTGTGGATTTCTCATTTCCCTTCATGTGATAAAATTACGCCTGAATGTATTGAGATTAACATGTCTTGATCAGGGATTTATCACCATACAATGTCCCAACTTCACAATCGAAACAATATTTGAGACATTGATGGTATGATGAAGGGATAGCCGCAAGTTGATGTAGCCAGGGTCTTCCAAGCAAGATGTTGAAGGCTGAGTCTTGATCAACAACCATGAAATTTGAATTGGATACAAGATCTCCAAACTAATTTCTGAGTGTAATCTTGCCTAGTGGTTCTTGTTAATTTTTATCATATCCTTGTAACATCAAAGTATAAGGAGATAAATAAGATTCTGTGAGGCCTAATCGATGAAGTGTACAAATGGGAATGAGGTTGACTCCTGAACCATTATCAATGAAATCTCTTCAGATTTCTATACCATTGACCTTGATAGATAAATACAAATTTCTAATATGTCAATGTACGACATAATCTACATCTTCATCTATGAAAGATATCATTACATGGCATTCTGTAAGATTATTTTCTATATGGTAGGATTTAGCTGCAGAAATTTTAGTTTCAAACACTTGAGGACTTGAAAAAGCCTCAATGAGTGCCTCCTGAAGATCCATTGATAAATTCAAGCCATCCAGAATTAATAACTTGGCTGGTACTTGGGCCAGGTGTTTCAATACATCATACTTTTGATCCAATGGTCTACGTCTCCCAATAGGAACATGTGGTTTAGTAGGTGCCTTGGAAGGTGATTCTTTGGAAGTTGATGCATCTTGTACCGGGATAAGAGTTGGAAATACTTTTGGATTTGGAATATTAGACCGATTAGGTCTATTTACTTGCTGAGAAGAAGAAGATGGAACATCCAACCGATCTTCTAGAATAATTGTGCCAGGAATGAATCTACATTGTGTAGAAGAAATTGCTTGTTCTTGTTGAGCTCTTTGAAGGGCTCTACCATGAGTTTCTTCCAAATACACAGTTCTAGCAGGGGTAGAATTGGAATAGTGGCCTCTAAAAGATCCAAGTATTCCCTTGTATCCTGAGCCTCTGGAACTTCCTCTAATTCCTCTATTTACTACAGGGAAATCGGGCTTATCAAAATCAAAACTGTGACTGGCATATGGATCTGTTAATTGAATCATATTAACAGAACCAAATATTGACTCTTCATTCGATGAAGACTCTGCCTGATTATCCAATTTAGGCGGTTCCGTTTGATGGGGCGGTGCCTGTGGATTCGAATTAGATGGCATAAAATCTTCCATAGTCAAAGACAACTTGGGCTTTGACACATACTCATATTCTTCTCATTCTTCTTCTTTCTTTTAATTATGCCATTTCTTTGAGGATTTTCCCTCTGATGAAGAGGGTTTTGCTGCGGCATTCATGGAAGAAGACAAAATTGGTTTTTTCGGTTGTGTTCACAAAATAGCATGAGTTCGTTTGATCATTTTTCTGACCATCAAATCATCATATTTTTGTGCATTTTTGTTCTTGAATTCATTCCACTCGCCTTTCTCCTATGGATATGTAGCAGTAACAAATGCTACCTGAGCGGAAGAACCTTTCAGTTTCACTTGTCCCAAATCGACCATTTTTTGCTGGAGGTCCTTGAAAACAAAACACTCTTGAATGGGATGCCCCAAAATTTGATAAAATGGGAAATAGTTGGGACAGTCTTCATCTCCTTCCTTGTTTGGCCTCTTGGGCCTTGTAAATTGAACTAAATTATTTTCCCGAGCCAAAATGAAAAAAATAGGAACTTGTTCATTTCGAAAAGAGTAAACTTTGCTCTTTCGATCCTCAAATTGTTTCAATATTTGATCTGTTTGATCATCTTGATGAAATGGCCTCTGTTGTTGGCACTCAGGAGGTGGAGTCCTTCGAAAAGATGATGATTTTGAAGTAGAAGTAGGTACAGGTGCTTGTTTAAGCATACCTGTAGTAGTCTCTGCTTTACACATTCTTCTTCCCAAAGCTGATGGAATTACACAAGCTTTATCCTTAGTATTTATAAGAGAATATTCAATATGTTGAGTGATTTAAGTAAGGTATCCAAACCCTCCTTTGTATTTCACAAGGATCAGCGGTGTGTGCAACTCATCACGTAAATTCGCCACATAGATTGGCAACAATTCCTCTTGAGGGGGTGCTAAGCTTATGGAATATGTTAATCTCATCCAGTGAGCAAGGAAATATGAGACCCTTTCATTCTCCCTTTGCTTACAGTTTTTAAGATAATTTTTTTTGTATTTGGCAATGTTGAGCTGAACTGAAGAAGGAATTTTTGGCGAAGATCCTCCCATACAGTAATTGACCGGGATTTCATGCTTTTGTACCAGACAGTAGCAGGTCCTTGTAATGTCTGTACAAAACACCTGAGCTTAACTGCTTCTTGTTGCTGGAGGGTTCCCATTATAGGATCACAAGGAGAAACAAAATGTTTTAAGTGTTGCTCTGGGTCTCCCGAACCATTAAAGATTGGGAATGTGGTACTTACAAAATTTGATGGGGGAGGAATTGCATCAACACATTCAGGGTAAGCTCTCTTTTCTGGTTGAATTTGAACTTGTTTTCCCTACATAGCCTCCAATCGAGTTTGTTAATGACTCAATAGTATTTATTAAATTTTGAGAAACATTTGGTTGAGCCTGGACCTGAATAGGTGCAATGACTGGATCTTGGATAGATGTGGCAGCTGGTACTACAACCGATGGCAGCACTGCCAATTGTTATTGCACTTGAACCGTAGGATTAGACCTGTGAGGGTGTACTGATAAAAGAGGATATTCTTGATCCATCTCAGCAGACACAAAAAATTCCTTTGGCTAACTGACTCCAACACACTTAGGAGGAAGAATACCCTGATGTAGTTCTGCATTCATCCTCCTCAATTCCTTCATTTCTTCCTCTTTTTGTGAAAATCTTTGCTCTAGTGAGATTGATTGGCCTTATCCAGAGGAAGGTTTTGTAAACTGATTCTTTCCCTTTCCCTTTTTGGATCCCTTTCAGAGAGGGGGAAGAGGGTTACATGAAGGATTACCTAGGTTCTGAGTAATCATTTGATTCTGTGTACGCACACCTACTTCATTTGTGTCTGTGCTTACAACTTCTTGAGCAGCAACCTCTTCATCTGATCCCTCTGAGTGAGCCTCATCTGTTGGATCAAAAACTATGGCATTGATGACATTGATTTATTCAAAACACATTTCATCCCTTCTATCGGCATTTCTGTGATATTGTCTTCTTCCATGTCCTTGATGAGATATTGTCTTTTGTTGATTCGATCCCCTAGGAACTTCTTGACGAACCGTAATTTGGAGGGAATGTCCTGATAATTTGGCTCTTAGTTCCTCTTGAGGCTTCTTCTCTAATAGAGAGAAGACTGAATTTCTCTTAAGTAGAGATTTGTGATTTGAAAAAGTTCCCAGTTTGGTGGACTGGGGTTGTTCCTGCTCAACTCCTCGAATCCTATTTGTTGATTCTGAGGGTTGGGTTAAAAGAGTCCCTAGTCTGGAAAGCTGGGGTGGTTCTTGACATGCTATATCTGAGACTTTCTTGAAATCTCTCCTGATCTTGTGGACTTTTGTCTAGAAATTCGCTGGATGCATTAACCTGTATCCACTTTTATCACCCAGCTCACAAGACTGTTAGATGATTTCTGACACTTCTGTCACTTGGTGATGTGCTTGCTCCAAAAGAGAGGCTTCTTCAATATTCTCATTTTCTTGATGCATGAGTAATTCAACAACCTTTTCTCTGTAAGCTTGATTTTGAGAGGAACTAGTTGAAGCCTGTTCTTGGGAAAGCTTTTGATTATAAACAAAACCCATTGATTGTGGCCGGCCATGGGCAATAACATTACATGAGACCATTTTCAGCGGGATTTGCTGACTGGAGAGCACAGTGAAATGTAGTGCTCCATGAACACCCCATCCCCGGATATGAATACCAGATAGGGAATTTTCAATTAACTGGTGCAATATTCATAGTGCGCCAAGTCATGAACGCTGAAGGGCTCTCTGCTGCTTTTCAGCCTTCAGATATCGAGAAACTGAGAGAGATTACAAGTCAATTTGGCCTTGTAACCCTTCAATTATCTTGATATGATTTTCATATTCATCACAAGATAATATTTTCTTTTTCAAATGATAAAGAGTTTTCAATATGTTGAGACGAATATCATGAATTCCATCTTCCGTCAACATCTCTGGAATATCATACTGAGAGTTGGCCAAAGGCCAAAACATGACTGGCACATCACCATTTTCAAGTTGTTTTCTCATATTCAGTACTTCCTCTTTATCATTAAATGATGATTATTCTACCTGATTAGACTAGAGCTGGTGCTTCTTTGCTGCTTCATCAGATTTAACAAGATTGGTAGAGAATTCACTGATTAAACTAGAAGATTAACGACCTAGGGATGGTTTGGAGAATGACCCACACCCTAGGCTATCTTAGGATTGAGAAAGTGTTTCACCTGATAGTGGTAAAGCATCAGACATGATTGGATTCACATTTTCAAGTGCCTCAAGATAAGAGGGATTTCTCGTTACTACATTGTCTGTTGGAGAATTTTCCAATAAATGTGCATTATTAGTGCGGAGAGGACTTTCGCAGCAAAATTCATCATCATGGGGAGGACCATCATGGTGGGTTACAACAAAAGATGAAACATTTTTCACCTTGGTCTTCTGACCACATAGAGGGTTCCTGTGGCTCTCATTTGAAGATGAAACTCCGAGATCGACTGCATTGTCATGAAGCAAGACTTCTTGAAGAAGTGTCTTATGCAGACCTTCAGAATTTATGTTCCCACTATTGGGAACTAGGAGAGTAGAATCTTGAGTTGCAACAAATAATTGTCTGAGTGCATCAAGAACTGCAGCCTCTAGTAAGGTCTTATTACAGATTGGCCCTTGATTTCTTGACTATGTTGGGTGGGTATCTTCTTCTTATACGCCTTCTTACTCAATTTGGGAACCACATGTTGACGAAAGTGGTCATTATGGGAAGGTGTATGTGCCTGCTCAAGAGAAATGATCAGGTTAGGCTGATTATATCCACTCAAATCAGGTGTATGTTCCTAACTTGGTTGTCCGTATGATATGGGGGAGTACGCCCCACAACCCTCTGGGACTGGAACAGATGTGTGTGTTTTTTCTGCAGTGAACCGTTTATGTGTCACTCCACTGAAAGGGATAGATTTACATGTCTTTACCTGAGATGCTACTGAAGCTGTTATAATATCCTGGCAGGCATCCAGAATATGAGCAGGGATTTGATTTTTCTCTTTCACCATTGACAGAATGTGCTTAGTGACTTCAATGGCTGGAACGGGGATATATGTCCAATCTGTTCTTGGAGTAGGTGTATGTCCCTGCTCCTGTCCTCTTTTTCCTATCAATGAATTCTGACAGTACTCATGTGTGGGGGCCGAGAGTGGAGTCTGCCTCCTGTTTGTCGCAGGAGCTTTCCGACTGACTTTTTCGAATGCTACCAAATGAGACTATTGGTAGGCTTGATCAATACTAGAAGGTTTATGTGCCTGATGATTTCAATCCACCAAACATGGTTGATGAACTTCCTTCAATACTGACAGATGAGGCTCCTGGCAGGTTTGATGAGTGTAAGCAGGTGTATGTGCACATTTACTAGTTGTCAACACATCGGGTTGGCGGGCTCCATCGCATGTAGCCAGAAAACCCTACTGACTAGCTGATTATTTATAAACTGGTGTATGTTCCTATCTATATTACTCCACCGGAATTTCCTGGCGGGATTGGTGTGTTTCTGCCAGATGAGTCTGCTAAACATCAGAATTAAAACAGACGATTGTGTCTGCCCGCTCCATGCTTTCCACCAAGTTAGGTAGGTTTATTTCATCAGAGAAGAAATAGATGAGAACCTTCTCACTGTTGACCGGATTTTTCCTTTGGCGGTTCATCTTTCCTGCTCGGATTTGAGGAACCTGAGTCGAACGCCTGCAGTCGATACCCTCATCATGTCAAGGGCTCACATCCGCACAAGTCTGGTGGTTATTGTTGATGGGAGACCTCGGGAAGGACTCATTTCTCCTTGAATTATGGTCCTGAGGGACTTGCTCATTCACCACCCCAGAATATGGGAGTGAATGGTGATTGTGTTCCAGGGATAATGACCCGAAACAGTTGGAGATGGTGGTTATGACCACCTGCTTCATGATCACTGGTTGCCGCTGTCTAGACGAACTCGGTGAATTGTTAACATGGAGGGTTTTTCGAGTAGCCTCCAGAGTTGGAATGGTACCATGTTGACGACACTCTGTAACCAGCACATTTGATAACCAGCATTGAAGACGCTGAGTAGGTGATGTCACCCTCAGAGAGGACGATGATCTAGCAGGAGTAGCAGCAGATGCCTTCACAGTAGAGGCATTCACAACAGAGGTATTCATAGGTGTTAATTTAAGAGAATCAATTCTCATAATGCAGAAGATCTTGGAAAATAGTGCATGTTTGACATAACAGTCGTAATGAAGATAAGTCTGGCCACTACATCTTTTGGATAAGCACATATGTTATTGATTGTTTTGTTTTCCCTCTCATTGAATTTAAATAGGGGCCTAACAAATAAGTAAAACATCATTTTATCATGGTTAATAATTCACGTCGGGTTCACCATTTTTGTTTCCTCTGGAATTGGGGATGACCTCGTTGATTAAAGGTTCAAACATTCCAATCAGTTTCTAACGGGTTTGTTCGTAGAACCAGAAACATCCAATGATTCCATATCCACTTTGACCGACTTTCTAAAGGTACGCTCTCATTAGTTGTGGACTGATAAGGATTAGTAATTTGCATTGGTCTAGAGGATGGGAGGTCAGACTCATCACACCTTTTTGAGGGGAATTATTGTCTACTCCGAGACACTCTTTATAGATTTAAGTTATGTTCATGAAACCTTATTACATTACTAAGTATAAAATGAGCTTTCCTTTAGATCTGACAATCATTGATTGATATGTAGAAGATTTAGAGAATATTTTATATGTATTCAAAGTTCTTCATTGAAATAGAATCATCTGTATTTGTTAGAGATTCTTAGTCAATGGTATCCTTCAATACAAAAAAGTATCTTGGTCATTATGATGACCATACTGGTTTTAAAGACAATCAGTGGGGAACTTGAATTTTATTTTCATTCAGAAGGACATGGATTATTTTAGAGTTGGGATCATACCTGCAGATTGGATACCTACGTATCTTTGGTTTGGAAAAGGAATCAAAACCCACATAGTTCGAGTAAGGGAGTATGATGTTTATGTAGGATTTATGGATCAAAGAAAGATGTCATAATTACTTTTACACTCTAAGCTCACGTGAGTCATGCTCGATTTGAGCAACAAGAGGTATTGGTAAAACCAAAAAATTATGCCATCATGAGAAATGATGTAGGGCTTATTTTGTATGACTGCCCAAAATAGAGGAATATTAGGATTTACATCAGGGAAGAAACCTGGGAACAAGGCCCATAAAGGTATATGTACTTCATGGAGATTTGGATACTCTAACTTGGGGCTTACTCCTAAGGAAGATTCCCAAATTAATAGGGGACTTATGATTGGGTTTTACTCCTAAGAAGGAAGCCCGTATCAAAAGTAAATTATGACTGGTTAAGAAAAATTAAGACTGGGGCTTACTCCTGAGAAGGAGGCCCAGGTGAAAGGGATTTGAAAAATTAAGGGACTTGGGGATTACTCCTAAGGAGGATGCCCATATTTGAGACTTTGAGACTGGGGAATACTCTTAAGAAGGATGCCCATATTTGGAAATTATGACTGGGGATTACTCCTAAGGAGGATGCCCAGGTTAGGAAATTATGATTGAGGCTTACTCCTAAAGAGGATTCCCACATTAAGAGAACTTGGACCGGGGCTTACTCCTAAAAAGGGGACCCATGTTAAGGATTCTCATCTTAACGGATGAGGTTTAATGAATAAAATATCTGACCTTAATGACATGAAGATATGTAAATCACTAGGTTTTAAGAGATATTCCACTGAATTCCTTTAAGATAAGGAAGCCCACAAGGAAATCATGTCATGAATGACATTAGAGAGAGTTCTGAAGGCTTAATCTTGAAGAGGATGAGTGGATAGGCATAAGAGAGGAGAAATAGGAAGGCAGGGCACCCAAAAAGAAGGTGGCGTGCAAGTACTGCGTGGGCGCACATGTCTTGGTCGCACAAGTATAATTGCACGACACAGGGGTACTTGCGCGATAGTCAACACTTAGGGTAATACTTGGGCGAGACTTGGCTCAAGCCCTTGTTACTATCTCTATAGGCTTCCAGAAGAGGGTTGCACAAGTTCTATTGGATGGATAAGGTGGCATGCAAGGGTGTCCATTTCCCTTAAGGGCTGGCCACTTAGGCGCGCAAGTGTTGATGATTTTCACCACATAGGCCTTACTCCCCCTCTTTAGATCTTCCGTTCTAGGTAAGAAATTACCTTAGAAGTGTTCAGAAGCTTTGAGAAGAGGCTCGGGCACCAGGAGCTCAAATATGAGCTTCTGGAATTTTTTCATCTCCAAATGGGGGGCCCACAGGGGGTATTTATAGGCTAAAGAAGACCCTGAGCGGAAATCAAATAGGGCACGCATGTCACATGTGCACCCAAAATGTGGCGCGCAAGTATACTTGCGCGACATTGAGGAAACTTACGTGACCCAAGTGGGAAGGAATCCTTCCTCATGCCTTTGTCAATTTTTTGATGTTTCATCAAAGGATGAATCACTTTGGATTACGGTATTTCTCTTTTTTCGTGGTTAGACTCTATGACGAAAAGGAGCATCAACAAATATGTTCGTATTTGTAAGGAGGTAATTACAATTATTCATCATGTCTAGGGGATATGGACCAATGAAATCAATTCCACATAGAGAAAATGACCAATAATATTTAGTTGTACGAATCAATTCTTGGGTTGATGGATGAAGTTTCCATGAATCTATAATTCATGAAATTTCATGGGTAATTCTACACAGTCACGTGTCATTATTTTCCAACAGAAACCAATCCTCTCGATTTAATGGAAGATATTGTTCCTAGATGGATGACCACTAAAGAAGCCTACATGGACATATTCCAATATGATATAAATATATATTTCTTATATAAATATGATGAGTATATCTTCAATGCATCATTTTGAGAGTGTGGTTTTCTCATTTTTCTCATCCTAAAGGATACAGTTTGATTCCCAGTGATGAGTAGATTACCTTCTATCTCATTTTTTCAGGGGAGTTCCATTTTGGATATAATCAATTATGGGATCCATCCATCTAGGAATTAATATCACTTATTCATATTATATGACGTGTTGACCTGGTTGATTTCCCCCATGTCACAGATGATTACGTATGAGACTATCCTTCAATACGTAAGGAAGAAATTCACATCATCCTAATTAGGGTCAACTAGAATTTTTGATACATTAGACAATGTGATGGTGTGAGCATTCTATGATCATGGGATATGATAAAACGTTTGTTCAAAAGGGAACTCTACCATAATTCTTCTTACATAGATGATGAGAGTGGAAATTATTATTAATTTATGGAATATACATCATTGTTATTCTTTATTTTTAGCTCAAAATCCCCTTTTGATGTTCAGTTGGGAAATATTCTACCATATGAATATTTCCAAGCTAGTAATGAGGTAATAATACTCAGAATCATTTTTACGACATCCTTTAGAAAGTGAAAATTAGTCAAGAACAACATATTTTTCTATAGAAACAAACACAATCCCTAGACCAACCCAATTGAACTTTGGGTTTCTGATCCTTTTTCCAACAAAACACCCAGAGGAACCATCAAAATAAATCCCTCATGTATGGTAAGTGTCACCTAAACTGAAAATTTATTCATATAGATGTTAGGACATTGTAGATAATCTGGGGATGTTACCATTATTGTCAAGGGGAAAGAGTCCCTAGGAAGAAAAATTGCCATCCAAAAAACACTAGAGTCATTACATAGAGATTTTGGAGTTGATTATTTTATTTTAAATTGTCTATGGGGTAGAAGGATCCTAGATATCTGGTACTAAGTCTATTTACTCAATCATGATTATGGGTGGCCCAAAATCACTATTGTGCATTCTCATCAGATTCATGGGGGTGGTCCCCAAGAAATTGGGTCTCCAATCATCATATCATCATCCACCCGTGGTTATTTTATCTCTCTATTTTAGAACTATCCTTAAGATATATGTCTTCACCAGAATTTATGGGATCATTATCACCATGTATTATTCTAAATTTCTCATCGATTGGGTATTTCAAACAATGATGAAATTTTAACGGTATCATCACATTGTTGTGAATCCAAGGCCTTCAAAGTAATACATTATGTGTCCTATCATATAACCATGAAATCAAAATTATATGTGAGATCCCTGAACTGATCTTTGAGCCCGATCTTATGAAGAGGTCTTTTCTCAATCTTATAATACCATTGAAAGGTCAGCTTTATGGGAGATAAATCCCCCTCCATATATCCCAAAAGTAGAATGGTATGAATTGGAATGAGGTTCATCCCAAAATAATTTTAAATTGGAACCATTAAAAAAGTGAAAATTTGATTTTTCCTAAAACATATAGAGGTCTAATATGTCATTAGATGGCCTCTTTCTAGTCCCACTTTGTGAATGAGATGGCGACATTGGATTCTGATGACATAGTCTCTACTTGATAAACCTAATCTATAATGATATTTGTCTTTAATTATTTTGGTCTCTAAAAGGATTAAATTAGTGCATCCCTTAGTTCATTTAAATGATGGAGTGTATCAATAATAGATATTTTGGCTGGGAAACCCACTAACTATTTTATAATTTCATACTTTTGTGCCAATAGTCATCACTTCCCAAGGTATATCTGCACCTTATTATATGGTTCATGTGCTGTGATATTTGAGGTATATGGGCCTAGTGATTGTATAGAGGTCAGGGGAGCATCTGCCACTATTTTCATAGGTTTTGAGGACCTTCCCCTTTGTCTGAGGTGATCAGATAATCACACCCATGCCAGAAGGTCCGGTAAGATGACTGAGACTTGGATGATTTGTGGAGGGATCTAGGACACCTCTAGGTTTCCTTTGGGTTTTCTATTGTTCTTTACCATGTGTCTTAGCTGCATATATTTCCACTTCTTGGATGTGACTGAGATATTGGGTTCGACCATGCCCATTTTATCCCCTGTATCCTATGCTCCTACTCCTTCAGCCTCCAACACCCTAGTTAGGTATAGGTAACTTGGGCATGTAGGCATATTCTTCATCATAGAAGGGGGCTTCTAAATGTATTACATTAATATAATCAAAGAGGATCTCATCATTTGATGACGATCTCATTTGGTGGCGTGCTTCTAGTGCTTATGATGTTGTAGGAAAGAAGTTTGTAGGAGTCATAACTTACGTAGGAGCTGAATATGAATCTTATTCTTGAATCTCTTCATGTGCATGATATTTAATTCAAACTATGAGAGGAATGTTTTATGTTACATCCCTTGGGGAAGGGACCAATATGGGTTTATGAAGTTGTTCCCTTAGTGATTCATGAGCCTAATCGACTGTCTTTCTATTCATCAAGTTTTCAAACATAAACCCATGTCTATATGGAACTTCGTGTTAGACACACTCTTCTTGTGTTTGTGAGATGGGCACACTAGTCACTTATGTTGAGGAATTTTATTTCATAACTTTTCCACAATCACACATGATTTATAGGATGTCTTTGAAGATGAATAAATCCTAAATGGTGTGACATATCCTATTACAGAATGGGTACTAGTCAAAGAAATTAGTGAGGTTGAACTCATTAGGTTTCAGGGCGTATAGTAACTTGAGTAGGTTATTTTCAATGAATGAAAGTAAATAACATGGGACCTTCTCATTTTGGAAGGATTGTGATTTTATATCTTGTCCACAAATTATGAGGGACCCTAATCTCCTTTAGCATCTAGTGAAGGGTGATTTTGTAATTTCAACCGCTCACAAGTTAGCATCGGATGATTTAGGGAATGATATAGTGATTAAATGGGCACTGCTATTGTTTTGAGATAAGAAATGATAGTTTGAATTTTTTCTAATATTTCCCCCCTATGGTGAGGGTAGGGGATTAGATTTATCTTAGGTCCAAGGAATGGAATATTCTAGGTGTTATGACATTTTTTTTCAGACTCTCAGAATCCTCATATATACCTCATTATGATTTTAGGTGTCTATAGCTCATCGATAAAATTTTCAACATAGAGTTACATCAGTTTCTCCTATAAGAGGGGGATGCTAAGAGAATAGGTTAAACCTTTCTTTCTGGAAATAAATTCATAAACTTCACATTTTCTCCTTGCTTACTATTTTTGATGCTGAAAATTATGATTTTCTTTAGTGTTTAGCTAAACTGATAAAGTAATTTATGATGAAGGTCTTCCCATCCGACAATGGATCCTAATAGAAGGATAATATATGGAAAAGTGGATGGATGTATAGGAGTATGTACAAATAATCTCTGCTTAGTCAAGTCATACTAAACTCTAGTGCCCATAATCGGACCACACCAGGACACAAAGTGCGTGAGATTTTATTCTAGATCTACCATGATGTCAAACATTGAGAATTATTGATTTCAAAAATTTAGTGGGGAAAATGTGTCGTCCAGCCATTCGGGGTATATATTCTTCTTAGGCTACATGGGTGCACGCCTCTTATCCATGGCTACCATTCAAGCAGCCACAGAGTCGAGGGAATTATATAGTTATGGATGTACCACTATCTAGGATGCCTCCCATTTATATGAAGCTAGAATGGATTGATGAGGTGGCCAGATTTTCATCTCCCACCGGTTATAGATCTGTGATAAGACTAAATGATCAACCTCGAAAAGGAGGGAATCTCATTGTAATGGAAGTAAGTCGCGATCATTTTCAACCTATTCATTTATTTAGACTAGATTTCTAGATCTAGATCCATCCCGATGATTAGATACACATCTTGTAGGTAGATCAAATATTTCCTAATGTGTGGGGGGAGGGATATTCATCTTTGTCTAAATGTGATACCTAGTGGGAATGTTTCCCCAGAGTTGCTCCTTGTTGATTTGTTAGAGATTTTGTTTCCCATTATCATATTCTACCAACCTTTCCTCCTTGAAAGTAATTTTAGTGCTTCTAGGTGGTGATTGGGATATAGCCACACTATTCCATTTATCCTTAGCTATATTCCACCATAGATGAGGTATATCATTATTTATAGGTGGCATGTTTTTTATTCTCTCCTTGTTCTGCATACATGTAGCCTCAGTTGGTGCATCTCGGCACCTTGATCTCAATGTATTTTTTCCATATTATACCACTCTACATCCATTTCATGATCCACATAATCTATTCTGTTGATGGAGACAACATTCTATAAGGTTTATTGGGAATTTTTTTATTCTACTACTCTAAACATATTAGGGTGATTCTGTTCTATTTGAGTTAGGTTTTTCTAACCCAAGTTTATATTTGAGCTTTTTAGCTAACAACCCCTAAAAGGATTGATTAACTTTTCTATATGTTCTTCCCATCATGGTATGGGACTATGGGCCTTATGGTGTTTTTGGTCATGTTTTCTAAATGGGCCTCGAATATTAGTTGTTTTTATTACAGTGGGAGAAAAAAAGGATGAAGACTATTGATTTGTACCTAAAAACCAAAATAAGGATAATTAATTTTGGGATGTTGATAATGATGAAAATACCCCAAGACCTATGTATTGGGAATTATTAGGGTCTACTATTGACATTTCTAGATCTATTTGAGGATTTTAGGAATTTGATCAAGTATTTTATGACTCAAGGGATGGGAATTGAGATATAAGTTCCCCCATACCTATAGTATGGGGTTGATCTAGAATTGATTTTTATTTATCCAGGACTATATTGGGGTGTGGTGAAACTCATGGTGGATATTGAGATAAGAATTACTCAATCCCTATGGGATGGGGTTAGCTTTCATCTGACACTATTTTTTCCTAAATCCTTTTATGGATTCATGATCTGAGTAATGGGTGTGGTTTTAAATGTCCCCCCAGACTCGGGTTCTAGGTTCTCTCTTGGAATACTTCTTTGGAATCTATTACTAAGACCCATTATATTTTTAATAATTGTTCTCATGTATGAGTTGGGTGCAATGACAACCCATGATGGGAGTTGTTTCCTATGGGAAGTTGCCTGGAAGGCCGTAACTTCTACTTCCATTCATAAAATGAATTCTAGTTATTTAGAGGAGTCGTACTAAAGAATTTGTAGGCAGTCCTCCCCCGCTATTCATGATGTATTTACATCTCTAAAGTGGGGGTATTTCATTTAATTTACCAACTGGAAGATTCATTACCAGGTCTCCAGATTTCACCCGAGGATTATTTTTATTATAGGGCTCATTATATAGGGATTTATGTCATTTATTGGTGTGGCGAATTAAAAATATCCATAATTTCTCTATCCTTGGATACAGATACCCGACATGGCTTCAATGATCAGTTGTTGATTAATTGTATTTAAATGTTGGAAAGTGTGTTGTATATTTACAATTTTGTGTCCATGTTTTAGGACCATAGACAAGGGGATATCATATAGTTATAGTTGAAAATAAATTATGTTTATGGTCTGAATGTGACCCTCATATCCAGGATAAGGGAGGTGTATATCCTTTAACTGTTGATGATTTTACCAAAAATGTTGGTATAAGTAAGACATGAACTCCTTATCAAGTTTATTTAGGATCTCATTGACAGAAGTGGTTAGGGGAAAACATAGGATGTGAAGGTTGTTTCAAGATAACTCTTTCAATACATCCATGTTATCCTCCTCTTCATCAAACTTATATGCCAGCATTAGGTAAGACCATAGAGGTTTCTTCACTAGGTCACCTACTAACTATGGTGAAGAGTTTTTGGTAGTTTATGGGGAACTATAAATGGTTGAACCCATTAATTTAAACACCTATATATATGATGGTAAAATATTGTTTAGAAATTATCTATAATGTGGTCTCTAGGAAAGGGGATTATTTACTTTTCTAAAGGAGATATCACTATGGGGAGGCAGACCACAATAGATGGCAGAAGTAGAGTCCATATGATCCATCTCCACACAATATTAGGAAGAATATCATGGTAATTATCACCTTATTATTTATTTGAATAGTTTAAATACCCATTAGGTGTTATGAATATGCATTGAACATGTAACACACCAAGGATATAAAAATAATTTGAAATGCATGAAACATTTTTTCAAGTAGATATTTATAACTATCCTTTAAAAATAATTTTTCCACTTCTATGTTTCAAATTTAGAAAAATGGTCATCTACCATTGTCTTCAGTATGTTATTTGGAGTGAAATGGAACCAACGTGTTTTTTTGGTGAATAGTAACATACCTTATGAATAGTAATATGACCTAATGAATAGTAAATTGAATTATTATTTTAGTTTATTAAGGATTTAAGATAATGACATCTTGAATAATTTTTCAATGTGATATAAAAGCAGTTATAATTTTTTAACTATTAATATTTGAATTAAGTATGATTTTATTTAAAAATTCAATTAATAATAATTAGAAAATTATTTTCAAAAAATGGAGTTTAATTTTGGATTCTACACATAGAAAAATGGGAAGGGTACATTTTTGGTATTTTTCTACAATTGTTGAATTTTTTATGAATAGTAAAATACGGTAAAATGCAGTAGATTGAAATTATCATTAAAATACAAAATTTATGACATCATAAAAGATATAAGGCCACATGGTTGAAAATAACATTCCATTATTACTATTTGGGGTCACATGAATTAATAATATTCGATTTTTTGCGCAAAAATATTATAACAATGATAAAATAATGTTAAATACCTCCTCTCCTCTACTATAAGTAGCACCCTCATTAGCCTCTTCCTCCCACACCTCTCAACCTTTATCCTTATCTATGTCATGTCCAACACTCCTCCCCAAGATCTTCCCCATGTTCTAGAGCTATTGGTCTCACAAAAAGGCCAAAACCAAATGTTGGAAGAAGGATCTCAAAGAGAAGAGATCAAGAGGTAAACATCCGCTTTTATTTTCTTTCTTTTCTTTAATTTAAGTTATTCCTTTTCATTACCTTTGAAATATGTTGGGATATTTAATTCCATATCACCCTTAATTCCCATATTATGTAATAATAATGAGATACCCCTTTTTCTCATCAAAATTTTTTTATGAAATTTTAAGTGAAACCGTTAGGCTGCCGAATTTTCGTAAGGGATTTCTCAAATTTTCTTTTATTTTGAGTTCCTTTATTTTCATCGTCTTTCTTCACATCCTCTTATACATGAGTAATGAAAGAACCAAAATATTTTATATTATAGATTTTTCATGTCCATGTAATATTCTTCTTCAATATTGTTCTCCTCCCCCACATATTCAATGAATTAAAAACATTGTCTGTGATGTGTCGAATTACCGACATCCTAGATGATGTGATTTCAATCTGCTTTAATTCTTCCAAGGCTGGTCATGAAACCATTTTTATGGTTGAAACAAGTTATAATATATGTATTATGTCTCATCCATGGTTCTATAATTATTTTTTACTCATGGTTTTAATTTATAAAACAAAATGAGGTTGTTATTATCAAAGAACCACTGAAATGATCTAAATGAACACCATTAATTTTTTCACTTATGAATCATCCTCATGTATGATCTTAAAATGATAAATGGTATAATTTATGGTTATGAAAATATGAAAATACTACTCCATTCTAATTCTGTAGTTTCACTTCCAATCGACAATAACAATCCATCATGAACCGATCATTCAAATCATGTAAAGAACTCACCCAAAACAGTGAAAGGAACAAAATACTAACAATTAATTGATGAAATGATGTAATTAAATGATAATATAAGTTATTATAAATATGGATATGTATCTTTATTATATTAATAACACTCTATTAACCATTATTAGTGAGGTTTAAATGAGTTGTAATAAAGAAAATCATGAGGTAAGGGAATTCTTAAACCAATTACCATTCTTTGGGTTAACCTTCTACTTCATTATTTATGTGTTATTAAAATTATTTGTGTGATGAAAATTGTTTATATTATTGTTATTTATGTTTATTTATAGTTTATATACATATTAAATCAACTCAATTCATTTTCACTTGAATTATATGATATTTATAAGGGTCTTTTCTTTTAAAATCCTCTTTTAAAATTGATTTTTAGAAAATTCAAAAGCAATATTTTTATGAAATTATTCATGTTGTTGATTATGTTATGGTTTTTAGTCATTTTTTATGATGAATTGTGGATCCTCTATTTTCCTAAAATTCATTGGGTATGTGTAAGATGGAGGGAATCCGTATAGTTACTCCAAGTGTAACTATGATGGTTACTAAAATTATAAGGTAGCCGCGAGGGTTACAAATTATTAGGTAGATGAGAGGCTTACAATATTATGTATGTAATTCCCCCAGATACCATTATTATTATATTTATGTTCTCATGTTTTTTATGGATCTTGTGTAAATATAATGTTTCACAAAGTAAGTATATATGGGTGACAAGCTTGTCTTTTGAAAATGATTTCATATGTTACAAGTGTTCATGGACTAATGTATTATTTCCTTCTTTTTATATCCGTTATTAAGATTTTTGTGCTCATACCATGTTTTTAAATGATTTTAACAGGTTATTAGGATGTGTAGGGCAATTAAGGAAGCAATGTTAAATTTTTAAAGAATTTTCAAAGAAATCATTTTTATTGGAAAAGATTTTATTTTGGAATAATTGACTAATGTTTTTATAGTATCCACTCTATAATAATGTGTGATTTTATGAATTTTTATGTCCTAATTCTCTAAAGCTCTAAAATTGAAAAGATCCTCAATGTTAAAAGAAGTGAATTCCGTACTAAATTCTAGATTTTGTAATGTAATAAGGCCAGATCCTTATAGTTGGTATCAGAGGATGGTTTAGATAACATTAGGGGTTAGGATGATGTTAAAATAATACCATAAATGATTTTCACTATATGTTTAATTTGAAATGTTATAGAATTTAAAGATTACCATGTTGAATTATATAAGATATTTTTGTTCAAAATGGTTTTCCATAGATGGAACAAGGATGATGAAGAGGAGAGGCACTGATAGAATGAAATCCTTCTAAATATGCAGTCTGAAATGGTAGGGATTGGAACTGAGAAATTTGTGATAGAAATGGCTCAGCTAACACAAGAAATAAATGGTGGTGGCATCCATTCAAGAGAATAACCATAGTTAACACAAAATAACATGACGATATTGAAAAATTTTATGAGACACCACCCTCCTACTTTCAAGGGGTCTTCTGACCCAGTAGTAGCTAAAGGATGGATTAAATCCCTTGAAAATATTTTTAATGTGATGGGATGTTCAGATAATCAAAAGGTAAGTCTTGTCATTTATTGTTTTGAAGGTGGAGCTGATTAGTGGTGGTCAGTGGTTAGGAATATCAGGTATAGAGAGGATTTTGATGCCTTAGAGTAGGATGAATTTAAAAGTATTTTCCTTGAAAAATATTTTCCTAAGGTGGTATGACTTAAGATGAAAAATCAATTCCATGAATTGAAGAAAAAAGAGGAAGATTCAATGGCTGTTAATGAAGCAAACTTCACCTGACTGGCAAGGTATGCTCCAAATCTTATTCTAGATCTTGATAGAAAAATAAATTTCTTTTACTCAAGACTAAATCCATGGTATCGAAGGGAATTGGCCTCTCATGAATTCAAAAGATATGAGAAACTTGTCTGAAATGATGAAAGGGTAGAGATAGAGTTTGTTGATGATCTCGTGAATTTTTGAATCAAGGGGAAGAAGAGGTCGAGATGGAAAACAATGTGTAAGAATCAAAAAAATAAATCTGATCATAAGAAAATCTGGTTTCCAGTTTGTTAAATGTGTAGTAAGAAGTACCTTGGGGAATGTTTTAGAAAAACTGGGAAGTGTTTTAAATGTGTCAAGTTTGGACATATGGCCTAAGATTTTAATGAAAATGATTCTAATACTAATCTGGATAAGAAAATTATTAAGTGTTTTAAATGTGGTGAGATGGGTCATTATGAAAATGTTTTCCCAAAGAGAGATCCAAATGATGAAAAAATGCTAGACTATAAGCAGAATGGTGTAGTGAGATCCTTTGAGCCAACGTCAGCATATTTCGGTCCATCCAACGAAGTCGTATCAGGTACTCTATTCATTTACTCATATTTTTCTAAAGTTTTGTGTGATACAGAGTCTATATATTCCTTCATTTCTGGGAACATTTATAGTTAATTAGAAATATAACCTCAAAAAATGAGACCAGAACTTTTTGTTAAACCATCAGGGAGAAATATTAAATAAAAAAGTAATTAAGAGAATCATTTTATTGTGTTCTGTGAAAAGACTATACCTGAAAACCTTGTTATTTAACCTTTAGTCAAGTTTGATGTTATTTTGGGAATGGATTGGATTTCTGTTAATCATGCTAAGATTGATTGTAGTGATAAATAAGTTGTTTTTTAGAATGTTTTTCATTTTCCATACAAGAATGAACCCATACAATTGATAGCATTTCAAGAAGCTGAAAAACTGTTGAAAGATAGAAATGAAGGTTTTCTTGTGCATATTTTTGAAAAAAGGGAACTGTTCAGATTGATGAAGTACCTATGGTAAATTAGTACATTGATGTTTTTCATGATGAGTTACTTGGTGTCATACCTGACTGAGAAGTCAAATTCACAATTGACTTATATCCTGATGCTAAGCCAATTTCAAAACCTCCATATCGTATAGCTCAAGTAGATGTTATTGAATTGAAAAATCAGTTGCAAGATTTTCTTATTAAAGGCTTCATTCTTCGTAGAACATTTCCATGGGGAGATCCTATTTTGTTCTTTATAAAAAAAGATGGTTACAAGAGACTTTTCATTGATTATAGAACTTTTAATAACATCACCATTAAAAATAGGTATCCTTTTCTTCATATAGACGACTTGTTTGATCATCTCCAGTGATCTCAGTACTTCCTCAAGATTTACGTGAGATCCGGATACCATTAGCTATAGGTGAAGGAGGATGACATCCCAAAAATAGCCTTTGGTACTAGTTATGGGCATTATGAATTTTTTGTTATGTCATTTGGGTTAACAAATGCACCTGTTGTCTTCATGAATCTTATGAATAAAATATTTCATGAGTTACTGGATAAGTTTTCGGTTGTTTTTGTTAATGAAATTCTAATATTTTCTAAAAATAAAGAGGAGTGTGAAAAATATCTAACATTTTTTTTTCAAACCTTAAAAGAAAAGAAATTGTATGGAAAATTCAGCAAGTGTGATTTTTCATTGCAATAGATTTCTTTTCCAGGGAATATTGTAAATAAGGATGGAATAATAGTTGATCCTGCCAAAACTAAAGTGGTTGATGAATGACCAAGACCTACAAATTTTATAGAGATTCGTAGTTTTATTGGATTAGAAGGTTATTACCGACAATCTGTTAAGAAATTAGCACAGTTATCTTTCTAGATAACTAAGTTAACCCAAAAGGGGTTAAATTTATTTAGACAGAATAATGTGACATTTGTTTTCACTACTTGGTGAAAAGATTGGTGAATACGCCAGTTTTGGACTTGGCTTCTTGAAATGGTGATTTTTTCACCTACAGTGATGCTTCTTTGAAGGTATATGGTTGTGTTTTGATACGGAATGATTAGGAAATTGATTATTCTTCTAGAAAACTAAAACCTCACAAGTTAAATTATCCACACATGATTTGGAATTGGTAGCTGTGGTTTTTGCTTTGAATATTTGGAGGCATCATTTATACGGAGCTGAATTTCAAATATATACTGACAATAAAAGTATAAGGAATATATTCACTCAGATGGATTTTAAGTTGAGGAAGAGAATATGGATTGAACTCATAATATATTATTATTGCACGATCAATTACCATACTGAAAAATAAAAAAAAGTACAGGATGCCTTGAGTCAAAAACATCATGAATCATTAACAATGTCACTTTTGGAAAATAAACCCTTGATTAATGATTTGATGAATTTTGGCTTAGAAGTTGTTGGAGAAGGAAATATCTCTATTTTGTCTCAAGATTTAGTGCATTCATCGTTATCATATGGAATTATGAAAGCACAGAAGGAAGACCATTAGCTATAGAAAAAGGTTGAATTGGTTAAAATGGGTATGTTTCAAGAATTTAACCATGATAAAGATTTCATTTTAAGATTCGGAAAAAGTTTGTGTGTGTCTTGTGATTATTAGTTGAAGAATGATTTGTTGTGTGAAGCTCATAGTTCTCTTTTATTAGTTCATGCTGGCAGTACTAAGATGTATAGAGACATTCAGGTGTATTTTTGGTGGGATGCAATGAAAATAGATATTGTTAATTTTACTGTGAAATGCTTGACATGTCAACAGGTTAAAGCAGAGAGGAAGTTACCAAAGGGGATGCTTCATCCTTTTCCAGTGCCAGCGTTGAAATGGGAGAATGTATCCATGGAATTTGTGGTTGGACAACCAAAGACTTCTCAAGGTAACAATGTGATTTGTGTTATTGTTGATCGACTGAAAATACAACACATTTTATTTCTATTCGAGATAAAATGTCTTTGGATTATCATTATTGATTGTACCTCAAAGATATTGTCAGCTATATGAAGTTACTCTTTCTATTGTATCTGATCAGGATCCCGTGTCCACTTCTATCTTTTAGAGGGGAATTCAGAAGTCATTGGCCACATAATTAAATTTTAGTAAAACATTTCATCCTCAATCAAATAGCCAGTCAGAATGAATGATTTAGAAATTGGAGGATATGATTAGAGATTATTCAATGGACTACCAAGGAAGTTGGGATCAACATCATTTTTAGTTGAGTTTTCATATAATAACAGTTTTCATTCCAGTATACATATGGCACCATTTGAGGTTTTGTATGGGAAGCAGTGTCAGACTCTATCATTTTTGGATGAAGTCAGTGAAAGAAAGTAGTTGAGGCCTGAATTAGTAGAAGAAGTGGCTGAGAAAGTGAAGATGGTCCAACACAACATGAGGAGAACTCAGTGTAGGCAGAAAAGTTATACAGATAATAGAAGAAAAGACTTCCCTTTTGAGGTAGGTGACCATGTTTTTCGTAAAATCTCTCATTGGAAAAGTGTGATATGTTTCAGTAAGAAAGGGAAGCGAAGTCCTTGGTTCATCGGTCCTTTTGAAATAATGGATAATGTTAAACTAGTTTCATACTGAGTAGCTTTGCCTCCATGTTTATCTAAGGTACATAATGTTTTTCATGTTTCTATGTTGACGAAGTATGTGCCAGATTCATCACATGTCTTTAGCCCAGAAGCAGTTCAACTAGAAGAAAACCTTTCTTGTGAAGAGAAACCAGTTCAAATTCTTGATCGAAGGGAAAAAGTATTGAAGAATAAGGTTTTGTGGTGAAACCACATGGTAGAAGAAGTAATATGGGAATCTAAAAATGCTATGAGGGAAAAAACCCTCAGTTGTTTAATAAGTAAATTAAATTGCGAGGACACAATTTCTAGAATGTGGGGATAATGTAACACCTCAAAGTATTAAAAATAATTTAAAATAAATGAAACATTGTTTTAAGTAGATATTTATAACTAGATATTAAAAATAATTTTCCAACTTCTATGTTTTTGATTTCAAAAAATGTTCATCTAAAATTGTGTTTGGTATGTTATTTGTTGTCTAATAGAACAAAAATGATTTTTTGGAGAATAGTAACATACCCTTATGAATATTTTTATGAATAGTAATGTGAACCTAATGAATATTAAATTGTATTATTATTTTATTTTCTTCTGGATTTATGATAATTACATCTTGAAGAATTTTTCAATGAGATATAAAAGCAGTTATTGTTTTTAAATTATTAATTTTTGAATTATGTATGATTTTATTTAAAAATTAAATTAATAATATATAGAAAATTATTTTTGAAAAATGGTGTTCATTTTTGGAAACTACACATTGAGAAATGGTAATGGTAAATTTTTGGGATTTTTCTGAAATTCATGAATTTTTTATGAATAGTGAAAAATGGTAAAATACCTTATATTCAAATTATCTATAAAATAAACTATTTATGACATAATATGTTATTTTATTCGACTTTGTTCGAACTAACATGCCATTATTACTATTTGGGGTCACATGAATCAAGACTATTCATAGTCTTGAGCTAAAATATTCTAATAATGACTAAAAAAATGTTAAATACCTCCTCTCCTCCATGAAAAATATCACCCTCATTACCCTATTCCTCCCACACCTATCAAGCCTTGATAATTATCTAAATGCTTCCCAACACTACTCCCAAGGCTCTTTCCCACGTCCTAGAGCTTTGGACTCACCAAAAGGACAAAACCAAGGGCTTTAAGAAGGATCTCAAGGAGAAGAGATCAGGATGTAAACATCCTCTTATATTTTCATTCTTTTCTTTCATTTTATGTTATTATTTTTCATTAACATTGGATTATGTTGATATAATTAATTATATATCTCCATTAATTCCCATATTATGTAATAATTATGAGATACCCATATTCTCTCATCAAATTATTTTATGAAATTTTATGCGACTTCATTTGGCTGCCGAATTTTCATAAGGAATTTATCAAATTTTATGTTATTTTGTCTTCCTTTATTTTTTTATTATTTCCCCACCTAATCTTGTACAAGAGTAATTAAAGATATCAAATATTAAATATTCTTTATGTTCTCATGTTCATGGAAGATTCCTCATCAATCTTCTTCTCCTCCCCCACTTATTCAAGGAATTAAAAAACATTGTCTGTGATGTGTTGAATTACCGACATCGTGGATGATGTGATTTCAATCTGCATTAATTACTTCAAGGCTGGTCATGAAACCATTTTTATGGTTTAACAAGGTTATAATATAATTATTATGTATCATCCATGGTTATGGAATTCTTTTGTACACATTATTTTAATTTATAAAACAGAATGATGACGTTATTATCGAAGAACCAATAAATTGATCTAAATGAAGGTCATTAATTTTTTAACTTATGAATCAACCTCATGTAAGAATTAAAAATAATAAATTTTATAATTTATGTTTCTGGAAATATTTGAAAACAAATTCATTCTAATTATAGAGTTTCACTTCTAATTAACTAGAAAAATCCATCATGAACCAATCATGAAAATCATGTAAAGAACTCACACAAAACAGTGCAAGGAACAAAATACTAACAATTAAAGGATAAAATGATGTAATGAAATGATCATATAAGATATTATAAATATGTATATGTTTCTGTAATATATTAATAAGAATATTTTAACCATTATAGAGGATTTTTAAATGAGTTGGAAGTATGACAAACCCAAGGTAAGAGAATTCTTAACCCGATTTCCATTCAATAGGATAACCTTCTACATCATTATTTATGGGGTGTTAAAATTGTTTGTGTGATGAAAATTGTTTCTATTATGATTATTTATGTGTATATACAATTTATATACATACTCCATCCACTCAATTCATTCTTATTTGAATTATATGATATTTAAAATGGACTTTTCTTTTAAAAACCATTTTTAAAATTATATTTAAAAAAAATTAAAAAACAATGTTTTTATGCAATTATTCATGTTTTATAATTATGTCCTGGTTTTTGGGCGTTGTTTATGATGATTGGTGGGACCTATATATCCCTCCAATTTATTGGGTATGTGTAAGTTATAGGTCAGGTGTATGGTTACTCCAAGTGTAACTGCGATGGTTACACAAATTGTAAGGTAGTCGTGAGGGTTAATAATTATAAGGTAGCCGAGAGGGTTACAACATTATGTAAGTAATTCCCCAAGATACCTTTATGATTATATTTATGTTCTCATGTTTTTTTGATCTTCTGTAAATCTCATATTTCACAAAGTATCTATATATGGGTGATAAGAATGTCTTTTGAAAAAGATTTCATATTCTATAAGTGTTCACGGACTAATGTATTCTTTCATTGTATTTATATCCCTTACAAAGAATTTCTGTGCTCATAACAAATTTTTAAATGATTTTCATAGGTTATTAGGGTGTGTAGGAAAATTAAGGAAGCCTTGTTAAATGTTTTAATAATTTTAAAATAAAACATTTTTTATTGGAAATTTTTTTATTTTGGAAGAATTTAGTAATGTATTTAAGGTATACACTCTGTAATAATGTGAAATTATACGAATGTGTTGTGTCCCAATTCTATAAATCTCTATACATGAAAAGATCCTCAATGTGAAAGGAAGTGAATTCATGACTAAATTCATGATTATGTAATGTAATAAGGTCGGGTCCTTATAGAACATCCTCAAGGATGCTGGAATTGAGAAGAATAGGGATATGAGACTCATTTTACATCATGGCCAGAATATGTCATCCTGGAATTTGGTGTTGTGTAGGTGTATGAGGAATCTATTTGATGACTACCAGAATATAATTATTTTTGTATGGTTCTATGGGAATATGAACCCACTACTGATAATCTATTGGGGTATGTCGGTGGGATTCTGTTTTGTCAGAAGGAATATGAATCTTTTTGTGGGTGGTTGTTGGAATATGATGGCCAAATCTAGTTGAAGCAGGGTTATGAGCCCAGTTCAAATAAGAATTCTCCATCAAAAATTATTGACAGACCTTTGTAATGGTATAAGGGATATTATTATCCTACTTTATAGCCTCTATGGTATGTCGGTGCAAACAGTCATTAACATAAATTAGGATATAAGCAATGTTTCTATAAGTTATATGAATATTCCATATAGCTTCAATGGAAGGAATGAGCTTGTCCTGAAGAATTTTCCACTCTCACATGGATATCCCCAGTTATAATGGGAATGTGATTCCAAAATTATTCATTTGGAGTATTTTATCAGTCATTTTTTATAGTAATATGATCCTTTCATGAGGCATGTTCCACTCTCACATGGCGATCCCCAGTTGGAATAAGGATTTGAGCCTAGTTTGGTATATTTTTCATATATCTTTGGTTTTTTATATAGAAATCATAGCATGTTTTCATGAAATTTTCACTTTCACTTGGTGATACCCAAGTGGAATTGGGATATTAGCCCCGTCCAATGCCTCTTCCTTTATCAGAATATGCCGAAAATATTCTTGGATGGGAGAAATAATGTGAACCTTCTCTTTAGTAGGAACATTTTCATAGGGATCCTTTTAATGTTATTATCTTATTTTTAGGAAAATATTATGTGTTTTCCCTATATTTTATTCTAGTTTTGAAATATTCCCGAAGAGTTACACAGATCTTTCTAGAATATAGTTCCAAATTATAAAAGTGTGATCAATAATGTAGACCTACACATTTCCTTATTCAACATGTACTGGAAGATATTTTTGATTTAGGAAGGGATATAAGAAAACTATTTTACTCCTTATGACAGTGGAATATGGTAAAGGATTTCATTCATGGGGGCATGACTATGTGCCTCCTCCATGCTTTCTATAAGAATACACATGCAGACTCTACCCAAGGGGGAAGTGATATGAGCCTTCCCATTAGATACCACTAGAATGCATCAATGGGATTCATAAGTGGAGGTGGGGATATGATCCCACTCTAGGTTATACATATCTTACTATTCCATACATGACATCCTTGGTACCCATGCATGAGTTTACAGGGTGGAAATGTGTTAGTTGGTGCTATCATCAAGTGACTGAGGAGCACTAGTGGGATGCCACTGGTGATGATGGTTCATAGGATTCCTCCTCATTGGATCATAAAATTCAATGGTTCAATAGTAGACTACATGAACCACTATCCTCAAATATATAATGTGATGATTGCTATGCTCTAAGTATAATCTTCCAAAACCATTTTTGGTGGAAACAAGCTACACTAGTTTCACTATAGCTTTCATTAGATGATAAAAACTCCTCAGTTTTGGTATCTAGAGATCCTTACATGTTTCCTCAAAGGTCAGGATCATACCATGTCGATGGTATTCTTGAACCATTGTGCTGGACACATGAAGCTGATGATTTTTTGTGGGTGATTTCACTCTGCAACCTGTAGGGGTTGTAACCCCAGCTAATGTTCCAAAACGATCGATAGATGATGACATGATCTTGGGATTGAGTGTTTTTTCGAGTAGTATCTACAATCATGATAAAAATAAATAAAAATTTCACCTATCACTGAATTATGATTGGCATGATACGTTCTCAATCAGATATGTGTAGGTAATAAAATTGTCCTATCTTATTCTCATTTCATCCATTTTTTCATGAAGAGTTTTCTTACAAATAATGGACTTATCTCAGTGGAAACCTAATTAAATTGGATTTTATGTCCGGTTTAAAACTTTTTTTGCATAGGATGTGAAAAAAACAATGTATCCAAGCATTATATACTGATTTTTTTTATTATTTTAGAGTTTCACATAATATTTTCCATTTTTTCACGCTGATAATGTGTGGTGTCTTGGATTTAAGAGAAAATGTGATTGATTTATATAATGATTATGTTATTATGTTATTACATTCCATAAAACTGGGTTTACCATATTCTTTTCCTTTTTGAGGGCTGATTATGGGGGTTCATGTATGGTTTAAGAATAATTCTCTTCCAGTTCGCCACTTTAATTTCATAAAAATTGAAAATGACTCCCATATTCATAACTAGGTTTGAACCTTCATTCTAAATGAATGTGATAAACTGAGGTTTCAGACCCAACGGCACTTAAGAACTCATATTGTTTAAGATGATGAGAGTTTGGGATCATCACACCCTTTTCGGGGAGTTAATGCCTACTCAAGGACTCTTTTATATATTTAAGATATGTTCAAGAATCTCTCATAAATCCCGATATAATAATGGTTACCCTAAAAAATGATCAAACAATAAACCCTTCCATGTGTAATGGGGGTTCTATTAATGAGACCATCTATATGTATCCATGGTTCATCATCCATTTCCCATCATTTCATGAAAATGGTTATATTTTTATATTTTGAATCTATATAATCGGGATACCTAGAATTTACTTCCATCCAGAGTGACAATTCATATCATGTGTACGGGATTGATCCTTTATGGTGGTCCATATGTATCCTTTTTATAGTAGAAAAAAACCCACATAGTTTGTTTTAGCCATGAAATTCTACATCATGAAGAAATGACATATATGAGGGAACATAGGCACAAGGTTTAGAGATTGGGCCTTTGGAAGGAATCCTACATATCCAATTTATAGTAGAATATAGTGTTATCATATTTCAATCAATCTGTCTAGAATTACCCCACAATGGATTCCCATATGTGGGGGAAGTCATATCATGACACTGATTGGGTCTTACACACAGATATTTCCTTGGATGGGGAAGATTTATAATGTGAATGATATAGTCATTTGAAATTCCTAATCTCATGTGATCCATACTCTGTGTGAGAAATAAGGGATATTTGGTGATCCAACTCTTTGCATATGAATTTGAGGTATATGGACTAGGTAAAACCTAATGGGGTGTTTTCTATGGAGCTCAGGCCTTAGGAAGCAATCCTATATTTCCTATTTATTGTATGAATTTTAGTTCCTTTAGTTCTATCATCTTCTCAATTTGTTGATAGATGATTCAAGAATATGAACCCATATGAGATTTTGTGTCCCAAGGGTTTGAGTCTCCCATACATAGAGGGATATACACTGAATTGGATTCCCATTAGAGATCATTTATTAAGAATTTGTCCTACATATCCTATATGGATATGAATCAATGTTATCATAGTATAGTTGGTGTATACCCGAATTCAACCACTAGACAAGGTTATCATATCTAGATAAGTATTCTTTAAATGTCCTGATTGTCTTCCTGAAATTTATGGGGTATCTATAAGTCATGTTTGAGGATGTCTGGACAAGTCTTGGTTTCCTATCAGACATGTCCAATGAAAATCAAATAATCTGGTTGAATTTTCTGGAGGACATTGTATGACCAATGTGGTGTGTCTAGAGGACACCTTATGACCTAGATGGATTGTCTAGAGAATTATTTATGACCTAGAAAACATGCCTCAATGACATCACATGAAATGGATGGAATGTTTTTATGTTGTCCCAAGACTTCATAAGACTTAGGTGAAATGAAAAAAGGA
Source organism: Viscum album (assembly GCA_963277665.1). Lineage (NCBI taxonomy): Eukaryota > Viridiplantae > Streptophyta > Magnoliopsida > Santalales > Viscaceae > Viscum > Viscum album. Next base: position 1,520,389,912 of record OY728152.1, on the reverse strand, counting down.
CTCCTCAAGACTTTGGTGATATTCCCTAATGTTGTTTCATGACTTGGGTGACATGTCTCGAGGAATTCTCATGACATGGTTAAAATTTTTGGGGGACTCTGCAAAATTTGTTTAACATATCCAAAGGATATCATATGATCTAGACAGAATCTATAGAGTGTGTCACATGGATTGGGAGACATGTTTGGTTCTTTCTCATGGTTTGGGTAGGTCATGTGAAGCGTATGAAGATTTTCTTATCTATATTTTCATAAGTCTTCCATATTTTTTGGTCTTATTTAGTCTTTATTATATATTTTTGTCATGTTTTGTCTAGAAATAGCTTATGTAGGTTTCGTGTGACCTAGTGGAAAAACATAAATTATTTCCCTTTGTAACATCTCAGATCCGGATTCCACTCAATTGGTGCCTCGTACCCTGTTATCCACATGGCATCAAACACATTTCCCCAAGTTTCTAAGGCTTTTGACTATGAGTGAGAGCCTAGGGTGTGATAGTGGGGAAACCATGCCCTCATTCTCAGTGTTTTACATTGAGGGATCAATAATAATATAATAGTAGAAATAGAAAACAAAATACAACTAAAATTGTGGAAGAATCATAAGAAACCAAACATCAATCCATACAAAATATAATTCATTATGTTATGTTCTATGAAAATAGGAAAAATAGGTACACTATAGAAATCCACAATATATGTTCCCAAAGCACAAAAGAATAATCGAATATAAGAATCATCGAAAGCCTCAGCATGGTCCCATGCTCTCCAACCCCTAAATAGAAAATCAAGTATTTGTAGAAGGTCTCTTTCCCTGATCAACACCTATAATCATATAATCTATTTGGGCACAAAAGCATTACCCAAACAGGGTGTGAGACTAAATCCCAGTAGGCAACCACAAAAATTCTATGATGATATATCATTGAATGTATATATATATAATAGGAATTGTACAATAGTGAATGTAGTAAATAGTAGGTACTCAAAATTAATCACAACAGATGTCTCAGAAGACAATGCAATCATGTATGGGTGAAGCCTGAATCAATGCTTGTGCTTTGGCTTGGAAGATGTGTCATTATTTATTTCATTATTCAATTTATAATTGAGTCTAGTTGTGACATCCTAAAGTTGAATTAAAGTATCACCCTTGGCGGGTTTAACCCAAACCATATAACCATGGTATAACATAACACCAAACTGGATCAAAATCATCTATATAAGTATTTCAGCAGTCAATCTGGGTGGAAACCCAGTATATAATCATTTCACAATGTGATAGTGTCTATATCTAGAATATAATCATTTCATCATGTATTAGGGCCAAGCATGGTGTCTAAAAATTTCATCATGAAAACAACACATGTAACATACACTATTACATGGTAAACAACATAAAAACTCACATTGGTAAAACATATAACAAGACTAACATGTGAATTAAACTATCATAAGTAATAACCATTTATTATATCACATGGTAAAACCATTCAGCATACCAATTCCATTTTACGGAACCCATAAAAGGGAATCAAAGGCCATTACATAAGCATTCTAGTCCAAAATCCCAAATGTTGGTCATCCAAGGGAATATTCACCCATGGGGTGGCCCTCAATCTAGAATAAAAATCTCAAACATGATTTATAATCATTTAATCAATTACCTAATCAACATTAGGTAACAAAATGGGTACATATTCAATTTTAGAGACATCAAAAAATGGGTGTGCGGTGATCTGACACATATAATCAACTTGATAATTAGAAAATGACACGAGACCACCAAACTCATACTTGTACAAATTTCCTCATCCAGCATCAGGATTTGATTCGACCTAGAATTGAGTAGATCTACCAAATGATTAAAACACTCAAACTTTGATAAATCAATTGGGAGAAAAAATTGGGAAGAAATTCACAAAAGGAATTGAGCACTCACCCAAGGGATTTAAACATATCTAACGGTTCTAAAATTAGGCATCATATGAAGAAATAAGAGGTGAATTCCCATGCGGGTTTCTTGGGTGCACTACTCGTCAGAGGGGCGGTTCATTTCTATCCGTCTAAAAAATGACTCTACTTCCCAAATTAATAAAAAAAAGTACATATTGTGTACTTGAGACTACACTCCATGTCCTTATAATTCCTGACTAGACCAATACCCGATTGAGTACTGGGATTACATGGTATATAGCCCTCCATACATGGCGTGTACATAAAAGTACATGACATTTAGTCCCTTTTCACGTTGTGTTACATGCCTACAAGCATAAATTAAACTATTTCCCCCAATTTTCTTAAGTATAAAATGAAAAGTAAATGTCCTTACCTCAAAGGAAGAATTGGGTTCTTACAAATGTCCCCCTTATATCAATTCTTCCCCGAATTTACCTTTCAAGGGTGATGAAGAAATATCTGAGAACAACTATAGCCACTATGATCGTACGTTGGCCTACCTCTCCCATGTCTTTTCCTACATGCGTCCTTGTCGTCATAGAACCCATGCCATTGGAACAGACCCATCCACAAAGAACCTTCATGATATGAACCATAATACAAATGGGATACCCCCAAAAGGACACGTCTTCCTGCAAGTCCATTTCTTTAGGCTGAAAGGTGTGAGATGAATTTGAAAAGTAACATATCAACTAAGAAATTTGGAAGACATTTTGGGAACCAATTTGTTTATAAGGTTGTATTTGTTATCAATAATTGTCAATGAAGATCAAAATGAAGGAGATCAAGAAGTACTCCGATGAAGTGGAGGAATGATAATTCAGACGATTTTTGTACTGATCATAAGTTCAAAGAACATGTGTCAAAGGTGATACATTGTTTACAATAATGAAAAATGTGAGGTGTAATCCATCTGATAAGGTTATATTTGTTGTCAATAATTGTCAATGAAGATCAAAATGAAGGAGATCAAGAAGTACTCTGATGAAGTGGAGGAATGATAATTCATACGATTGTTGTATTGATCATAAGTTCAAAGAACATGTGTCAAAGGTGATACATTATTTACAACAATGAAGAATGTGAGGTGTAATCCATCTGATAAGGTTGTATTTGTTGTCAATAATTGTCAATGAATGTCAAAATGAAGGAGATCGAGAAGTACTCCGATGAAGTGGAGGAATGATAATTCAGACGATTGTTGTACTAATAATAATTTCAAAGAACATGTGTAAAAGGTGATACATTGTTTACAAAAATGAAGAATGTGAGGTGTAATCCATCTGAGGATGATTAACGAAGAATGGGGTTTTTGGATGAAGACCATGCAATTCCTTCTTATTTCATGAGAACCATGGGTTTTGATGAAGACCATACAATTCCTCATTATTGCATGAGACCCATGGGGTTTTGATAAAGACCATGCAATTACTCATGATTTCATGAGAACCATGAAAGAGGCTTCTTGAAGAATTCACTCATATGATTTGCATGAAGTAGATAATGACGGCTGAAGAAGAAGACAATGTGCAAGGGATTGGACTTCTGAGATGGCCATGTGGAGATTGGAATTCTGAGATAGCCATGCACATCACATTGTCATAGATGATGATGATGCCAAATCTATTCCTTAAAATAATACATATCACAATAGTGGAGTTTGTGATAAAAGAAGAAGAGTTTCTGAAGGATACAGATCACCAAGAAGAAGTGATGTTGAGGTGATCGTGCTTGTTGGAAAAGCAAACAAACGACATAAAAATTTGTGGACAAAAGGAGATTCCATGGTGGCATGTCGAGTTCAAGAGTTGTGGTCAACGATCTATGTTTGATTCAAGAACATCGACAGAGGAATGGGTGATCTGGAGGCTGTACAAAAAGAGCAGATACAAGGTGGTGCCGTTTCCCAGTGTTTGCCAAATTTTAGGGCCTGAAAATCAACAAATGGAGAAAAGTGTTTTTGACAAATGGACTTGCGCGCCTTGTACTTGAAGGCTTGGAAACTTGTTCGCCATATGTTTTTGAGGATCAGAACATCAAAATATGACAAAGGGATAAGGGTCGCGCAAGTTTTGGTGAGGTCGCGCATGTGACTTGTGCGCCATGAAAGAGACTTGCGTGCCAATGCCTTGTAAGCTTGAGAACATGCGCGCCTATGGTTTTTCAATATTAGAAGATCAAAATTTGGCAAAGGAAAGAGGTTCACGCAAGTTTGGAAGTCGGTCACGCAAGTGACTAATAGGGGAAGAGACTTGCGCGCCGTCGCGCAGGGTGGTCAAATTGCCTATAAATACTGGACCACCCCTCTTTATTTCCAATGGAGTTCAACACTTAGAAAAATCAGAGCTCCCATCGCGCAGGTGGACTTGGGCGCCATTATCTGAAGTTGTGCGCCGGTTGTTGGCTACGCGCCCAAGGCAGTTCGGGAGAGAAAGAAAGTAATTCGCGTGGGTTAGAAGTTGAGGAAGGTAGTGTCGCACATGTGGTTTGGTGATACTAGCGCGCCAGTTTGGACTTGCGCGCCGGAGACTTGCGCGCCGTAGTGAGACTTGTGCGCCATAGTGGGACATGCGCGCCAGGATTGGAGAAGAGCGCCAGGTGTTGTTGGAGATTTACCTTCTTCATGGAGCTGCACAAAAGCTATGAGATTGCATGATACCTTCAGTGCAAAAAATGATGTATTCATTTTCAAAGACAGAAGAACAATATAAAATCTGGTTTTATGAATAGAAGTGGTACCACACACACATGACTGGTGTTTAACATCCTCATTTTTCTTTGCGAAGAGAAGAATAACGGTTCGTGCAACTAAACTCAGATCTTCACAGAAAGAGGGGAATATATCAACACAACCAGGTGTTAGTATTGAGAATCAAAGGAAGAGAAGAAGAAGATACAATGCATTTAGTTAATGAACTAATGTAGAAGGTTGAATACAAAAGAGAATCAACTTAGGACTCAGATTCAAGAAAAGTCCCATGCTGAACAGGAGACAAAGACTTCAATGAAAATCTATTGAAGATACCTTCACGTCTATAAACTGAGCGGGACTTCACCAACGACAGTGAGATAGGGGGAGTCAACGGGAGTGACCCGAGGGACGCAGTGAGCTATCCCTGAACCTTTTGTAAAGGCAGTGAGCCTGGGACAGAGTGACTGTTCCCGAACCATTGTAATCCACAACTAGTGAAGATTAGTGGAATTTGGTATGACCGGAAACTTGTCGGCGTATGCTCCTTCGATGTAGCCATTAGTGGTGAACCAAGTAAAATTGTTGTGTTATCTCTTTGCATGTGAATGTTTCATTGCTGATCGTATCCATCATACAGGTTTATGTAGTTCCTGCCAACATGGGAACAAGATCCACAACTTTAAGAAGAAAAAGTTGACACCCTGATTTACCCATCCCCTATTAGGGTGTCCCGGGGTCCTACAAGTGGTATCCGAGCCAAAGGTTGATGTGTGTTGGATATTCCCCAGTAATTCTATTCAAAAGAGGATTTGAGTTTATTTCCTAATGTCAACAATGAAGAGCAGTCTTGATGAAGATTCAGTCATTTTTGGGCAGAAGTCTACATCTAGCAATACCATGACAAACAAGAAAAATAAAGAGAAGAAGCAGATAAAGAAGTCCCTCATGACCAAAGAAGATACTGTGTCTTGTTATCTATGCCATTCCAATAATGAAGAAACATCAGGCTTGGAATGTATCAAGCAGGTGGCTCAGGATTCTTCCAGAAGAAAGGATGAAACCCTTAATTCAAGCTTTCAGGAAAAACTCAAAACATATCTTCATGATATTCCTGAAGAAAGGGTTTCTATTATTTGTAGCCTATTCCAATCTATGCAGGTTGAGATCACTCGATTAGAAAGGGAAGCTGGAAATATGGAAAAGGGGTTGGAAAGAAAATTTATGGAAAGTATGAAGCTCACCAAACAGGTGAGAGTCGTTGATGAAAAGGAGAAAGTCAATAAGACTCTAAAAGAAAAGATCCATGCACTTGAAGCTGAGCTGAAGAAGAGCAATGAAGTCAAGAGTTTTTGTTTGGACAAAACTACCATGAAATTCAGGGAACTCTACTCTTTGTTACAAAACAAAGTTAATATGCATGAAGGTGAGGTTGAAAGATTGAAGAAGACTTGTGAAGAGAATATGATCATGATGGAAGATCAGGAGATCATCCTCAATATTGAGGGTAAAAAATTGGAAGCCCAGTTGACCAAGATTGAGAATGCACATATTGAGACTTCAAAAAAGTATGAAATGAGTGATTCTTGTACTCAATGTTCGTTGTAGGAATCTAAAGATGAAATACCTCTAACATATGACAAGAAGATTATGAAAATTCTTGATTATACACATCAAGAATTAGTTACTGCTCGTACTCAATGTTCACTGGAGGATTATATTGTCGAAAGACCTCCAAAATGTGATATGAAGATCATGACCTCACTCATTGATCTATCACAAGTAACATAGAAAGTAAAGGTACCATGCAAACCATCTTGTACTCATATTTCTAGATACATTCCCACAATCAATGCATGTTGGATGAAAAATTATAAACAAGTATGGATGAGGAAAGGTGAGGAGATGAAAACTACCACCATGGATAGGGTGGATGGGAAGAAAAACGAGGAAGTTGGTTCCTCAAATAGAGGAAAAAAATTAAGAAGAAGGCCCAACAACATCATACAGAAGATACAAAGAAGAAGATATTTGTGGGTCAATGTTGGTGCTGCAACAGATTTGGGAATTGTGCGCTGGATTTTTGGTACAATACCTTTAATGGAAAAGCAAAAAGAAAGCCTATGTCAAAAGGAAGAAATCCAGAGAAGAAGAAGCAACATCTGTAGGTCCAGAAGCATTTGTTTACAGCAAATAGATTTGGAATGCCTGATAACATCTGTGATGTATGCCACGGTAGTGGTCACAAGAATGGTGCATGCCTATGTCAACAGATATCCAGAGCTGATAGGAATAGAAGACCACACAAGATAGCTAAGAAGAAAGAATATTCCTTGTGAATAAATCAGAAGAATAGTTCGAAAACACATTTCCCCAAGAAGATCTTAAGTAGGGATGTTGAGAAGACCCAGGATTTTAGATCCATGAAATTGAAGGGTCATTCATCCAAAAGAGACACTAAGTGGGATGAAACTCAGATGAACCCATATGGAAGACCCAATCCAGCTGCAACAGTTCCAAATGACATATTGGTCATCTGGCCCGAATATTTGAAAAGAATGAGGAAACATGAAGATGAAAAGGCCAAGGCTGGTGACAAAGGGAAATAAAAACATTCACATGATGAAGACACAGTGCATGAGAGATTTCAAACCAAGAGAAACACACGCGTCAAAGAAGTTCTGTGTGAGAGAGGCAAGAAATCTGGTCACATTTCCAAAGGTTGCCTAACCTTAATACCAGAGCAAGAAGCAGTCCTTAGGAAGAGTAAGAATGTATCATTCATGATGGCTGTTAAGTAGAACAATTCCTCACACAAAGTAGAAGAGAATGTGAAGAAATCCATGCCACATCAACATATGTCAGAACATATGTTCAAATGTGCAGGGATGAAGACTGGAGTGAATAGAGGAACTTGGTTGAGAAAAGAACCTCAACCATACAAAACATGTTGATTAAGCAAGGAGGAACCACCTTATTCCCTTATTCATTTGTGTATTGTATTTGTGCTAATAATGCAGGGAATTGAAGGTGAATCATACTCTCAGGGAGAGAACCTGAGAAGTAGTGAATGTTGTCAACTCTTGATATCGAATCTAAAGAAGTTTCCATACTTAGTAAATTCTTCAATTGATATTCAATGATTAAGATGATGGATGATAACTCTTAATGAAGATGATGAAAAGTGTTTCCCTTTAGGTGGAGAAAAATGAAGAAGCTTCCAAAATCACTGTTTCAATCAATATCAACTCCAGCCGGTATCAAATGCAGTTAATTTGAAAATTTATTGAAGAACATGTCATTAGGGAAGGTATGTCATTTCTCAATCTCTCAACCTTGGTTGCTCAGATCATTCTACAAAGGGGGAGTAACTGAATTGATCAGTGACATAAAAATAATGGAAGTGCCCCAAGGCCACTTATCCTACCAATTGCACTTGAATGTTTTTTATCTGTTTGCGGATGTGAGTGCGGGAGTTTCAGGTTGATTATTCCCTATCGCATTTGATTTTCTTCTACCTGAAATTAATATGGTAAGCCCTTAAAGACAAAAATATATGAGTTCTCATCTCATGTTGGTATCATGATCTATGAATAATGGACAGCCTTGTTGACTTAATCAAATCCTCTTGTTTTCTACATCGGGCATTTCTCAAGTAGACTTAGATTGAAATTATTAATGAAACATTGCTTAATGTTGGATTGATACCCTCCCTACCATGCGCTTTGTATTTCTTGTCAATAAGGGGGAGATAAAGTGAAATGAACGTTTGAAGAGAAAAGTTGATTGAAGAGAAGATTCTCATTTTGACAATTGAAGAATTCATTTCAGAAAATGTATAAGGTATTGATAAAAAAATACAAAGGGGTAGATTGTTGGAACCACTTTGTGTATAAGGTAGTATTTTTTGTCAATAATTGTCAATGAATATCAAAATGAAGGAGATCAAGAAGTACTCCGATGAAGTGGAGGAATGATAATTCAGATGATTGTTGTACTGATCATAAGTTCAAATAACATGTGTCAAAGGTGATACATTGTTTACAATAATGAAGAATGTGAGGTGTAATCCATCTTATAAGGTTGTATTTCTTTTCAATAATTGTCAATGAAGATCAAATTGAAGGAGATCAAGAAGTACTCCGATGAAGTGGAGGAATGATAATTCAGACGATTGTTGTACTGATCATAAGTTCAAAGAACATGTGTCAATGGCGATACATTGTTTAAAACAATAAAGAATGTGAGGTGTTATCCATCTGAGGATGATTAATGAAGAATGGGGTTTTTGGATGAAGACCATGGAATTCCTCCTTATTGCATGAGAACCATGGGTTTTGATGAAGACCATGTAATTCTTCATTATTGCATGATACCCATGAATTTTTTATGAAGGCCATGAAATTACTCATGATTGCTTGAGAACCATCAAATATACTTCTTGAAGAATTGACTCATATGATTTGCATAAAGTAGATAATGATGGCTGAAGAAGAAGACAATGTGCAAGAGATTGAACTTCTAAGATGGACATGCGGAGATTGGAATTCTGAGATAGCCATGCACATCACATTGTCATAGACGATGATGATTCCAAATCTATTCCTTCAAAGAATACATATCACAATAGTGGAGTTTGTGATAAAAGCAAAAGAGTTGCTGAAGGATACAGATCACCAAGAAGAAGTGATGTTGAGGTGATCGTGCTTGTTGAAAAAGCAAACAAACGACATACAAATTTGTTGAAAAAAGGAGATTCCATGGTGGCATGTCGAGTTAAAGAGTTGTGGTCAACGATCTATGTTTGATTCAAGAACGTCGACAGAGGAATGGATGATCTGGAGGCGGTACAAAAAGAGCAGATACAAGGTGGCGCCATTTCTTAGTGTTTGCCAAATTTTTGGGCCTGAAAATCGACAAATGGAGAAAAGTGTTTTTGGAAAAGGGACTTGCGCGCCTTGTACTTGAAGGCTTGGAAACTTGCATGCCATATGTTTTTGAGGATCAGAACATCAAAATATTCCAAAGGGATAAGGGTTGCACTAGTTTTGGTGAGGTCGTGCAGGTGTCTTGCGTGCCGTGAAAGAGACTTGCGCGCCAATGCCTTGGAAGCTTCAGAACATGCGCGCCTATGGTTTTTCAAGATCATAAGATCAAAATTTGTCAACGGAAAGAGGTTCGCGCAAGTTTGGAAGTTTGTCACACAAGTGACTAGCAGGGGAAGAGACTTGCGCGGCGAGACTTTCGCGCCGATGGTTGACTTGCGCGCCGTCGCGCAGGGTGGTAAAATTGCCTATAAATACTGGACCACCGCTCCTCATTTCCTACGGAGTTCAACACTTAGAAAAATAAGATCTCCCATTGCGCAGGTGGACTTGCGCGCCATTATCTGAAGCTGCGCGCCGGGTTTTGGTTGCACTCCCAAGGCGGTTTGGGAGAGAAAGTAAGTAAGTCGCGCGGGTTAGAAGTTGAGGAAGGCAGTGTCACGCAGGTGGTTTGGTGATACTAGCGCACCAGTTTGGACCTGCGCGCCGGAGACTGGCACGCCGTAGTGAGACTTGCGCGCCATAGTGGGACTTGCGCGCCAGGATTGGAGAAGCGCACCAGGTGTTGTTGGAGCTTGCCCGTCTTCGTGGAGCTGCACAAAAGCCGTGAGATTCCCCGATACCTTCGGTGCAACAAATGATGTATTCATTTTCAAAGACATAAGAACAATGAAAAATCTGGTTTTATGAATAGAAGTGGTACCACACACACATGACTGGTGTTTAACATCCTCATTGTGCTTTTCGAAGAGAAGAAAAACGGTTCGTGAAACTAAACTCAGATCTGCACAGAAAGAGGGGAATATATCAATACACTCATGTGTTAGTATTGAGAATGAAAGGAAGAGAAGAAGAAGATACAGTGCATTTAGTTAATGCACTAAAGTAGACGGTTGAATACAAAAGAGCATCAACTCAGGACTCTGATGCAAGCAAAGTCTCATGCTGAACAGGAGACAAAGACTTCAATGCAAATCTATTGAAGAGACCTTCACGTCTATAAACTGAGCGGGACTTCACCAACAGCAGTGAGCCAGGGGGAGTCAACGGGAGTGACCTGAGGGACGTAGTGAGCTATCCCTGAACCTTCTATAAAGGCAGTGATCCTGGGACAGAGTGACTGTTCCTGAACCATTGTAATCCACAACTAGTGAAGATTAGTGGAATTTGGTATGCCTGGAAACTTCTCGGCATATGCTCCTTGGACGTAGCCCTTAGTGGTGAACCAAGTAAAATTTCTGTGTTATCTCTTTTCATGTGAATGTTTCTTTGCTGATCATATCCATCATACAGGTTTAAGTAGTTCCTACTAGTGTGGGAACAAGATCCACAACTTTAAGAAGAAAAAGTTGACACCCTGATTCACCCCTCCCCTCTCAGGGTGTCTCGGGGTCCTACAGACATCATGCATAGACTTGTACCTATGATGTAACAACAATATAAAGGCAACCAGACTGACCGTCTCTAGTATCTAAAATGGACTGACACACCTCGGTGAAAGCTTACCATGTATCTAGATCCTCTAGTGTCTAATCCTCGATGCTACACATATGAAAACTCGATTCACAACCTTGAAATCAAAAGGTCATCTATGGAAATTGGCATATGATTTCTGATGAGATTGTGTTGTATTCATTCACTTCAAAATCCACTAAACCTAGTCAATGATTTCCTCAATAGGATAAGGTCTTATAATCACTACCTTTATTGCCTCCATCCAACATAGGGGTGATTGACATGGCCTATTGGAATACCGTACAAATCCTAATATAGATCCATATGAATAGTATCCTAGAAGCTATATTTGTAGTAGAACTCAATATGGGTTATGTGTGTCTCCAAGGAAACCATAAAATTCCTGATGCATGCCCGATGAATCTCCTCTAGTACCTGAATCGTGTGATCTGATTGGCCATCTATCTGGGGGTGGTATGTTGTGCTCAAAGCACCTGTATACCCAAATATCTCGGTATACCTTTCTAGAAACGAGGAGTAAAATGGGCGTCCCTATCTAAAATGATATAATGAGGAACCTTATGTAGTCTTATAATATCAAATATTTACAACCTCCCAGTCTCATCAACATTAAAGGTTTCCTTCATTAGTATGAAATGTGCAACCTTTGTAAGCTTGTCAACCACAACGCATACTTCATCATTACCTCGCAGCGACCTCAATAAACCTATCAAGAAATCAATTGTGACTTCATTCTATTTTCCACTTAGGAATGAGTATCTGCTGCAAAATTCATGGTCTTCTTTGGTGTTCTGCCTTCACATGCTGACAGATGGGACATCCCATAATAAAACCATCTATGTCTCCCTTCATACCTGGGCAACAGTACTGATTATGTAAATCTAGATAAATCGTGGTGAATCCCAAACAAAAATTACAAACTTATGCAAGATAATACCACATCAGCTCCTTGCGCATGTCTGCAGAAACCAATATGCGACCCTATAACCGCAGAACCTCATCCTCACCTATGGTCTAACTAGGAGGAGGGTCCTCAACAGACTTACTCTTTGGTATAATTAGGCCTTTAGAATTCGATAGCTACCTCATATTCACTCTATCCATTAATGTAGATGTAACAACTAAGGATGTAAGGAATGTATGTCATAGAATATCGTACAACTCCAAGTGCATCTCAGATAACGATGCCAAATGCTTCGAGTAACTATTGGCCTGTAGCACTGCCTGCATCTGAGTCCTCCTACTCAGTGCATCATCCACTTCATTACCTTTTTGAGGCATGTAAGAAAGATCAAAGTCAAATGAATTAGGGTATTCCACCAAACTTCACTTACTCAGATTTATACCACGATGAGTAAAGATGTACTTGACACTTTTGTGTTTTGTGTACACCATAAACCCCTCCCCCAATAATTAATGTTTCCAAAAACATATAGCATGATAAACCGCAGCTAACTCAAGATTTTACATCGGGTAGTTCCTCTCATGTGGCCTAAACTACTCAGACCCATACACAATGACTCGACCCCCCTACATAAGCAATGCTTCTAGCTCTATACATGATGCGTCAAAGTACACTGTGTAACTGCTACCCAGATCTATAAAATTAGTATCACTGCTGAGGTTAATCTCCCTTTATTCTCCAAAAATTCCATCTAACAAGAATCTCACCATACATACTTAACACCCTTCTTTGTAAAGACTATAATTGGAATTGTAAGGCCTGATAAGTCCTATATGAAATTCCTATACTAACCAACCAGCCTTAGAAAACTCTCAACCTCAAAGATGTTCTTGGGATGCACCTAGGTAACTGCTATTCTTACCTTCTCTGGGTTCACTGATACATCTATCTCCAATGTAATGTGACCTAGGAAATGAATCTGATCCATGTAGAAGTGGAACTTTGTGAGCATTGCATATAATTGATTCTTTTTAGTTTATTCAGAGTAACCTCAAGATGGTTGGCATGGTTGTGTTGATTGTGATAACACACCAAAATTTCGTCCCTGAAAACCACCACCAAAGAAACCATGTAAGTATGGAACACTCGGTTCATCAACACCAAGAAATATTCTAGCACATTCGTGAGACTAAACGGCATAACCAGATACTCATATATCCCATACCTACTATGAAAGGCAATAAAAGGTATGTTTGTAGGTCGAACATTCACCTGGTGATAACCGAATCTCAAATCAATCTTAGAGGATACATGATCTCCTCAGAGATGATATATGAGATCATATATTAATGATAGAGGATATCTGTTCTTAACCATCAACTGGTTCAATTTATGATAATCCATGAATAGTCTGATGGTACCATCAACCATTTTCACCAAAGGACCATTGAATCCTAAAGAGAAGTACTAGGTAAGATGAAACCCTTAGCCTCTAGATCATCTAGCTACCTCTTGATCTTTTTCAACTCCATAATAGACATCATACATGGAGGAATGGATACCAGTGTGGCTTTTGGTACTAGATTGATAGGGAACTCTACCTCTCACACTGAAGGTAAACCTAAAAATTTATTTGGGAAGACGTCCCTGAAATGATCAACCACTGGAAATCTATCTAAAATGTCTTCTGGACATCCAAATATAAACTGGAAATCTGTGATGTCATCCCACTCATCCCATGATGCTCAGGTCCAGCTCTACTGACATGGACAACCCATTCACCCTTTTGAAAAAATTATATGCACTTTAGTGACATAAAACTCACCATGCAGTGATAGCAAAAAACAAAATCTTGAAAAAATACCATCCAATCCATTATAAGGATAACATCAAAGCCTATCATCTCTAAGTTAGAGAAATCCATAAGGAAGTGACACCCACCAATCTCTATGGGGAACTCCTTGCACTGTATAATACCTATCATTCTAATCCATAATAGAGTGTCTAGTTTCATAACATCATCTAAAGTGAAAATATAGAGACCAATGATCTTAAAAATAGGCATGAATATTTAACTATGTGAAGCCCCTATATCAAAAAGTGTAGAAGCTAAAACAGAAGTGACTAGAATAGTACCTTTGATAGTAAATGGTTGGGGATCCTACTCATACTGGGTCTACTTAACTGAAAAATTCTAGCTTATACCATAGACTTGTGATATAGCCTAGCTACACTAAGCTGACCAAATATGTCATCTCTAAAAACCTGGAGTCGGGCTACCTCAACTATGACCACCACCTCGGCCTGAGTGTCCTAAAATATTCTAGTTCCCCGATTGGTGAGAAGAATTTGGCCCTTCTCCGGAATGTGGAGTGTATACAGATACTCTTTCACTGGCCACCAGTGGAGATGTCCCGCAGAAGTGTTGTATGTGTCCCATATTACTGCATGCTCAGCAGTCAACTGGGTCCATCGCGAAATAAGGTTTTGTGTGCCCAAATTTTCTGCACTTGCATCACCTCACCTAGACACCTAAATAAATGTTCTGAATACTATATTCTCTTAGAGTATTCTCCAGAAAATGCATTCTACTACATTTTGAGAGAGTAATAGATCTCGGTGACGAACCATCCTGGTCCAGACCTATATATTTTCTCTTCTTCTACTCTGTAATCAGTGCATGGTTCACTATTGCATATACAGTATTCAAACGAAAGATATTCACCTATGATTGGATGTCATACCTAGGACCATCCTTGAATCACCTAGCCTGTGAATGATTGTCACCCTTCAGAACAGGTGAAAAGTGCTAGAGCTCAGTAAAATGAGCTGAGTAATCCATAACTGATAGAGTTCCCTACTCCAGATGGATGATCTCTTGGGTTTTTTCTTCCCTCAACATCTCAGGAGAGAAATAGTCAAAGAATACTCTCTAGAAGTCTTCCCAAGTCATATATCGACGATTCCCCACTTGAGTAACCACATCCCATAATATCTTAGTAGAAGTTCGCAACATATAAGTTGTGATATTGAACCTCCTCTTAGGAGGAGTCTCTAGATGCTCAAAGATAAATAACATGGCCTCTAGACATTAATCTGTAGCCTGCAGTCCACCATCCGTAGAAAATGTCAGAGGATTCTGTTGTTGGAACACTCTAGTCAGGTCAACCATAGAAGTGGCTGGTTGAGGTGCTACCAGGAAGGTATACAAAAAGAGCATGAGGTTGTTATGGAACTATGCGTCAGTGCCTGCATCTGTAGAAACCACTAGTCCTTGATCTGACATGACTAGAGGATTAAATGGTAGCCTCTGGCCTACCAACTCAAGGGTATTCTCATCATCACCCTCTAAGCATACAACTGGAGGTTGCCATTGTAGAATTACTTTGTAAATTCCAACAGATACATCTCAGTATAAGATTAGTTATCAAGGTAAGTAGTTCTAGGGAACACAAAATAAAAATGAGAAGAAAATTCTCAAAAGTTCACAAAATTTGGGTACACTGCATGTAGAACCTAAACATGGAATGACCCCTTAAACTCTCACATGGGAATTTAAGTCTACCTACCTTGGTCATGTAAACATCCTTGGTACATGGTGTGTTAGACTGACACATGGAATGTACTCAATTTTCCCTTCCTAGCCTGGTACTTCTACATGTCCAGACACAGATGGGTTCTACCTATGTAAAACTACACGGGGTGTGCATAACGCACATGGTGTGTTCTATTCAAAACCCAACATCCAATGTTATTTCTCGAACGGTTAGACCCATATCCTTATACCACACATTGTGTACTCAGAGTACATGGTGGGTACTTAAAAAAGATCATTTCCTCCCAAATAGAAGAACAAATGGTGTGTGTTCATGAACCCACAAATCGTGTTGTCTGGGTTACCTGACAGTAAGCCTCTAAAACTTCCCCAGAACCCCTATTTTGGAAAATTAAAGAAATTATATGCAAAATATAAACCCTTGGGGGACCATACTCCCCCTAAATCAATGTTTGGGATCACATATAGCACATAACTAATACATCTACATCCCATGGCTGAAACATGATCCACCAAATTCCGATCCAAGAGGGCCCATACTCCTCAGGGACCAAAGTTTGGAATCCATCCAATTCAACCATAAAATGTAGAAGTACACCTATCACAACAGAAGTAATATATATCATGATACATATCACAACAATATGAATATCTAGCATGACATCTATCACAACATCATGCATTTAATAATTCTCTCTAAAGGGCTTGTAAAAAATTCCGGGCATGTTATTTCAAACAAGTGCCTATATGATTCACGAGATTTCATACCCTCATCTTATCAAATTTTAACAAAATAAACCAAAATGATATCAATAATAATAGAAAAAAAATAATTGTGTCACCCAGTGGTGAAATCAAATCAACTGAAATAGCTCAAAATCAAAAAATCACAATTTCATTTGAGGCAACATGGTTTTACCCTATATGTGGGGTAATTATGCCCAAGAAATTCTTAATAGAAAATCCCTTGAATTTCCATCACTATCTATTATCACTGAACAATAATAAAAACTAGAAAATAAAAATTCCCTGATACCACTTTGTAACATACCAGATTCGGATGCCACTCAACTAGTGCCCCATACCCGGTTAACCACATGGCCTCAAGAGAAGTTCCCCAAAATCTACAGGATCCTAACTAGAAACAAGGGCCTGTGGTCTAAATAGTTGGAAAACTATGACCTCATTAGGAGAGTGTAACATAGAGGAATAAATAATAACATAGTAGTGAAAATAGTGAACATCATACAAATAAAATTAACAGTAGAAGACTGATAAAAAAGAAAATGTCATTCCATACAAAATATGATACAGAATGTTATGTTCTATAAAAATATCCAAAATAGGTACACTATAAAAATACACAATATATTATAAAAAAGTACAATGAACAAAGGAATATAACAAGCAATGTAAACTTCAGCTCGTTCTCATTCTCTCCAAATCCTAAATAGGAAATCATGTACTGGTAATGGTTTTTTTCTCTAAGCAACACCTAAAACCATATAAACAGTTTGGTCCCACATGCATGACCTAAACAGGGTGGGAGACTAAATCCTAGTAGGCAACCACAAAATATCTATTCCAATCTATCATTGAATATATATATTTTAAAGTTTACAATAGTGAAATTAGTAAACAATATGTACTCAAAAGTAAGCACAACATATTTCTTATAAGACAATGTAATCAAGTATAGTTGAAGACTGAATCCATGATTGTTCTTTGGCTTGGCATATGTGACATTAGTCATTTCATTTCATTATCCAATTTATAACTGAGTTTGGTCCTTACATCCTAAAATGGAATTCAAGTATAACCCTTGGTCTGTTTAACCTAAACCTTATAACCATATTATAAAAAAACACCAAACTAGATCAAAAACAACTATATAAGCATTTCGGTAGTCAATCTGGGTTGAAACCTAGTATATAAGAATTTTAACATGTCCCAGGGTCAAAACCTGGTATATAACCATTAAAGAAAGTATCAGGTCCAATCCCAATGTGTATGCATTTTTGCACGAAAACAACATATGTAACTTACACTATTACATGTTTAAAAATATAATAACTCACGTGGGTAACTCATATCACAAGCTTAACATGTGAATTAAACCATCGCAAGGCATAACCATCTATTATCTCACTTGGGAAAACGATTCGATAAAAAATTCCTTTTTAAACAACCCATAAAAGGGTATTAAAGGCATTCCCATAGGAATCCTAGGACAAATCGATAAACATTGTTCATCCAAGGGAAAACGCACGCATGGGGTGGCCCTCAATCCAGACTAACAATCTAAAATATGCCATATAATCATTTAATCAATTACCTAATCAACATTAGGTAACAACATAGGATAATATAAAATTTTGGAAACACACAAAAATGGGCTCAAGGAACTCTTCCACATATAATAAACATGAAAATTAGTAGTAGGCATGAGACCACCTACAAAATACCCATACGAATCTCCTCGTCCAGCGTCGGTCTTTGATTCGACATAGAATGGAGTATAATTAAAAATCGAGAAAAATTTATCAACCTTTGATAACTCAATCAAGAGTTGAAATTTGGAAGAAAGGCTCAAAAGGAATCGATCAGTCATTGAGGGTATTTTGATGGATCCGACAGTGTTCAAATTGGGCATTATACGATGAAATGGGAGGCAAATTACCATTATGATTTCTTAGGCATACTACTCATTGAAGGCAGGTTTGTTTCTGTCCATATGAAAGACCGATGCTACTATTTGACTTAATTAAAAAAAGTCCACAATGTGTACTTGAGACTACATGTTGTGTCTGTACAATTCACGGTCAGACCATTACACGATAGTGTACTGGGATGACATGGCATGTATCTCTCCATACATGACATGTACATAAAAATACACGACGTGTAGTCCCCAATCACGTTGTGTGGCTGGCCTATAGGCAGCTCTTGAACTCTTTCCCCTAATTTCTTAAGTATAAACTGAAAAGGAAAGATCCATACCTCAAAAGAAAAAACCGGTTATTAAACGCATGATCTAGCGTTACCACTGTAATTCCTTCTCATTATTTATAGGGAGATCACGTGAAGCACATATTCATGTTGTATGATCCATTAGGTCTTTTCCTAGATTTTACCTCATGGAATACCATTACAATCATATGAATTTATACTTCTAGATTTCCACTCCTTCACTCCTACATGTAAGTATCTATAGTGTGTGTTTTTTTGTTCTAAGGATGAGGAATTTATAGGCCTCTCCAAACTAGTTATATACCTCCTTGTATAGTGTATATCTCACCAATATGATCTATAATCAGTGGAATGGTTTTTTCAACACATGCTTCACTTGATCATTACATGGGTCATCCATGGTATCACATGATAATAGTGACCTTGAGTCTGATCCACCATATTCATGTTTATTGGACTACGAATGATCAAGGGAATTTCTCATAACAAAATTGACTTGTCAAATGTTCATTGCAGCGTTGATCTAATATGTCTAGTAGCTTTTGTGAGATCATGATTCTAGTGGAAATTTTATCTCATGATCGATGGAGTCTTGTATAGGGTTCTTCATGAGACTTAGATGGATTTTCAAAGGTTGTTCAAGAGATTAATATTACTTGTGAGGGGACTCTCATGAGATCACACTAGATTTTTAAGGGGTCTTTGTGTGACCGAGTTCGCTTGTCAAAGGGACTTCACAAGATCAACTGAAATCACCCAAGTCACATAACCCCTTTCATATGATGAATAGCACAACTCCATTCATGATAGGATTCCACATTTTCCTATTTTTTTCCATCCTTACTTTACAAGGGTTGAGGATATCATGATGTTATTCGAGTGTTTTCATGGAAAGTTACTCTACTTTTCTATGATGCATAATGTGATCAATGATAGATCATGTGATGATGTGGAAGCATTATCACAGATAATTTATGTTATTAATATTTTCATGACTTATTATATACTCCCTTTACTTATTTTATATGAATTGTGCATAATTTATGTGAAATATTAATGTTTTAATATTAAGTATAATTTTTAAGAATTTTTAGAAGTAGTCCAATTGAGTTAGTTTACTATTTTAATAATAACTATCACTATACTGATATAAATTGTGTGGTTCTTGTTTTTTTGGATTCTCCTTTAAATATAAAACATTACCTTATGAGGTACCATGATCCAATTTTTCTATTTGAAGGGTCATATGGTCCTCACAAACAAGACCAAAGAATCTATGAAGAAACTGGACTATTCATGAAGATTGATTTATGGGGATAAATATAGAAGTAAAATTACATTATTCAACACCATATTTTGGGGGAAAATTTAAAGAGTCCTGGATAAAAATTTCAAGGCATAATAATGACAAAAATGGACCCAAATTATGCATTGAAATCCAGCCCACCATTCTGGCTGAGAAATAAAAGCAGCACACAAATATTGACATTTACCATCATGTGGAAATCCATTAGAGCTAACATTTTGCAGTGTGAAAGAGGAGATATGGTCAGACAACTCTTTTGAAGAAATTATTTTTATTTTAGGGCATCGTCCTGTAACAAAATCCATTCACATTATAGACTTTGAAAAAGTATGGATTGGAATGGACAGATCGGAATTGTTTAGTAAAACCACCACAACCATTGCTCCATAAGTCTAATGGATGCCAGCTTTTTACAGTCGACATAAAACATTTATATCTATAACTTTTAAGAAAGAGATATTTCATGATTAGGTTGTATGAATGTCCAAATCGGCGATCCAAGTGGAGGGGTAATTCTGGAATGAAAACAGTCCACCACCTTGGGCAATTAATACATCCCCTCCTCTCCTTTCAAAAGGGTTGGCATTTCAGAATAGAGGAGGATCAATTGGAACGACCAAGGATCTTCCAAAGGCCTGGGAGGACATGCCAAACTCAAGTGTTCACTTGAGATACCCTTCTTGCTCTCTTTCATTTCATTTACTTTTGTGTTCTTCTTGATTTGAAATCTTGTAAGTGTTTGTTTTGTAGTTCTGTTTTAATGAATGTTTCCTCTTCAATATCTCTTAATCTCACCCACCTTATGAATTTTAATATTAATGTTCTTAAAATATCCTAAATCAAGTTAAAATCCATTCTCTTATTTTGCTTCCTCATTCAATCTAAATTCTTTATTTAACAATTTCTTCATCGTTTGTGTGTGTGTTCGGCGCACTACTCTTATCTTGTACCTTTCTTTATATTCTCTTTATAATTCATCACCATAAAAATATATTACCAGATTAATAAACATCTTAATGGATGAGTAAATCTCTCATTGGGGTGAGTTTTAGTTTAGGTATGTTAAGTGATTGAGTGCTTTTTCTCGATGAATATTCATTGAATTAACATTGTGTACATTGGGCTTAGCATGTCATGGATTAAGGACTTGTTTTGTTTAACGTGTGGTTTCCATGGATTATTGGAACCATAAATACACTACCATAAATAATATATGATCAATATTAGAACCCTAAGTTAAGTTATGTCTTGGATTAAATCCTTAACACTTGGGAATTCAAATCAACGTCCACTTGTGACATGGGTGTTAATTTAAATGCAATATAAAGAAAAGCTCAAGGATATCACAAGCTTAACTAACCTAATGATGAACTCACCCCAATCATTATAAATTTGATAAACCAATCATAATAAATTAGTCATTTAAATTAAGGTCTGCAAACAAACCCCCCAATCAATATACAATCAAGTAAGAACAATCGACTATTAAGAAGTATCATCGTCGATGATTCAACCCGAGTGCTGCTATACACATTAACAGAGCACTGGAACCTTTACCGGTCGATAGGAGACAATCGGCCGTGTGTTTCAAATATCTCCATTTCTGGGTATGGTGCTTTAAGTAGTCATTAGTTTCTGGTTATTGTAATAAAAATCCAAAAAAAAAAATTTAAAAAAAACTGAAAAGAACACAAAGAAAACCCCGTCTTCTTCCCATAAAAATAATAAATGAAAAACAAAAAAAATGAAAAACCAGTCTTCCTCTTCCTTTAAAAATTTCTTTGAATTCCTCGTAGCCTCCCAAACAATCCCTCGGATTTTTTTTGACCGTGAAAATGAGCGAACACTTCACTATCTTAAGAGGAACATAAGAGATAATCAAATAATTCAAGAACTCGTCATTGTCCAACTAGTTGAATTAGAAATGGCCAATCCTATGAAGAAACCCCTTAAAGAACTTTCTTCCTCTAATATGAATTACCAACCTCTTGGTATTCAATATCCACACATAGAGGCTGACTTCGAACTCAAATCGGTTTTGATTCATCTTCTTCCTCATTTCCAAGGGCTAGCCGGTGAGGATCCACATCTCCAACTTAAAGAGTTCCAAGTGGTGTGCTCTACCATAAAGCCTCAAGGGGTTTCTGAGGAACAAATCAAACTCTGAGCATTCCCTTTATCCCTAGAAAACTCTGCCACGTCATGGCTCTACTACCTTACTCTTGGTTCCATAACCACATGAAATGACATGAAGTGACTCTTCTTAGAGAAATTCCTTCCTGCTTCTCGTACTACATCTAACCAAAATGAAATAAGTGGTATACGTCAATTCCCAAATGAATCACTCCATGAGTACTGGGAGAGGTTCAAAAAGCTTGTGTAAACCTGTCAACACCATCAAATACCTGACCAAATCTTGATCCAATACTTCAATGAGGGGTTATTGGCTATGGAGAGAACTCTCAAAGATGCCACAAGTGGCAGTGCTCTTGTTGATAAAACTCCTTCAGCAGCAAGAGATCTCATAAGTAACATGGGGGAAAACACACAAAAATCCCATACTCAAGTACATGCTCAATTCAAACAAGCCCAAGATAGTCAATCAATTGAACCGAACAAGATGACTGAGTGGATCAGTAAACTTACAGGTCTTGTGCGACAACTAGCTGTGGCATCCAAAGCCCCAACCTCATCTTCTCCACAATCACTGTTTCCTGGACCTGTCAAAAGCTGTGGAATCTGCAACTCTCTATCTAATCCAACTAACACATGTACACGTCTTCAAGAGAATCAATATAATTCATCTGGACCAATGGATCTCAATGTAGAATATGCTCAGCGGAACACCAACCCTCAACTATCAGGTCAGTTCATTAGAAACTTCAACCAACCTCACTCAGATCCCTTCTCATCTTTCTATAACTAAGTCCTAAGGTATGGTAATCCCACCTCTCATCCCCCTAAATTACCTCCTCAAAACCAAAACTAGTTTACATATGGTCAAGGTGTTGGTAACTTCCAACAACCTTACCCTTTTGTTCCTCAACCTCAAAGAATCAGTCCTCCTCCTGGATTCCACTGTCCTAGTGAGCCTTCCAAATTCCCAAACTAATACAATCTCTTTACCAAGAAATAAAATCAAGGTAATCCCAATATTGGACATGCCTCTTCTTCCATGAAACCATGGCAAAGCGCTGATAAAGATATTTCCTCCTTCACCCATTCTAGTCTCAAAAACATTGAAACCCAAATAGGTCAACTTACATCCCACCTTAGTCAGCAGAAATCATCCAATTCATCCCAACTCCCAGCTCAACCATTTCCCAACCCCAAGGGAAATGTAAGTTCAAATGAACTTAGATCAAGAAAGCAAATTTCTATGCCTCAAGATAAGTCCTCCAACCCTCCTTTAAATGTTGACCTAGAAAATGAAAAGAAAAATAAATTTGAAAAGGAACATGAATCCTTTCCCTCACCTCCTTCTATTCCACATAGGAACCCAATTCCTTTTCCTCAAGCTGTTTCTAAGACACAGAAGTCCTTTGAACCCGATCCGGAAATGTTTGACATGTTTAGACGTGTTGAAGTCAACATTCCTCTCTTATATGAGATAAACCAAATTGCTAAGTATGCCAATTTTCTCAAGGAGATGTGTACCCACAATAGGAAACTTAGGACCTTTGAAAATGTTTCCACCCAACAGTCTATTCCCATAAAGTGAAAGGATTCAAGGACCCTTACGGTCCCATTCCAAATTGGAAGCTCCAACTTTGATGATGCACTCATATACCTAGGAGCCTCAATTAATGTCATGCCCAAATCCATATTCTCTAACCTTGATCTAGGTCACTTACATCCAACGGGTGTTGTCATTCAATTAGTCAATCGAAGCACAACCATTCCTGAGGGAATAATTGAAGATTTCCTTATTCGTGTGAATGGTCTCATCTTCCCTACTGATTTCTATGTCCTTGACATGGAAGGTGGGAAGAACTCTTCTTGATCTCCCCTAATTATAGGAAGACCATTCCTAATGACAATCAGAACCAAGATTGATGTATATTCAGGCATCTTATCAATGGAATTTGGTGACCAACTGGTCAAGTTCAACATTTTCCAAGCCATGCGATGCCCATCTGAGGGTCACTCTGCATTCTCAATCCATTCTTCTAAGGATACTTATGAGAGTCAATTGAACCCCATTCCATCATGTTCTTCATGTTCAAATGAATAAGGATCTTTTGAAATTTTCACCATGATAAACAAAGTCATAAATGGTGAAGTTGATGTGGACCTCTCATTCATAGACTCCATCAATATAGAAGAACTTGAAAACTCTCTTGAATCCCACATCAACTCTAATCTTTACTACTCCACCTTGGACAATATTAAAGAAAATGAGTCTAAAACAAAAGAAGTCCCTTCCTCCATTCCTGAGTTGTCAAACAAACAAATGAAAGATGAGACTGATCTAAAACCTCTTCTTGAACACCTGAAATATGCATTCCTTTTCCATTATAACTCTTATCCTGTCATTATCTTGTCTTCACTTACCAAAACCGAGGAGTCCAAACATGTTCAGGTGTTAGAGTATAACAAAAAGGCCTTAGGTTGGACCCTAGATGACATACCAAGAATCAAAACTTCTTTTTGCATGCATCACATCCATCTTGAGGAATCATCCTAACCAATTAGACACCCACAAAGAAGACTAAATCCACTCATACTTGAGGTATTTAGGGAAGAGATCACCAAGATTCTTCAAGCTGGTATTATCTACCCAATTTCTGATAGTTAATGGGTTAGTCTAATTCAAGTTGTAGCTAAGATGGGTGGGATAACTATTGTCACAAATTAACATAGAGAGGTAGTCACAAATCGTGTGAAAAACAAATGGTGTGTGTGAATTGGCTATAGGAAATTGAATGTTGAAACAAGAAAAGATCACTACCCTCTTCCATTCCTTGATCAAATGCTAGAAAGATTAGACATAAAGTCACACTATTGCTTTCTTGATGGATACACCGACTATTTCCAAATCCCAATCGCACCTCAGGACCAAGAAAAAACTACTTTCACATGCCCCTTTGGAAAATATGAATATAGGGGATTCCTTTTGGCCTTTACAATAATCCTACAACATTCAAGATGTGTATGGTGAGTATCTTTTCTGAATTCATTGAAAACTGCATGGAAGTATTCATGGATGACTTTACTATTTATGGTGAGTCATTTGAATAATGTTTGAATTCACTCTCTCTTGTCCTTAAAAATTGTGTCAAGTGTAACCCTATGTTAAATATTGAAAATTTTCACTTCATGGTTGAAAATGGGATTGTTCTAGGGCACATATTATCAAAAGATGGTATTGAAGTCGATCCTTCCAAAATTGAAGTGATCCAATCAATTCCTCAACCCACTTTAGTTCGAGATATCCATTCACTCCTCGGTCATGCCTGTTTCTATCAGAAATCCATCCATAACATTATTAAAATTTCCCTCCCACTCACTTGGTTGCTCCAAAATGATGTCACTTTCCATTTCGATGAGGTTTGAAAGAGAGCCTTTATTAAACTCAAAACTACTCTTACATCTGCCCCGATAATCCAACCCCCAAATTGGTCCTTACCCTTTGAGTTGATGTGTGATGCTTCTGATAGAGCTGTTGGGGCTATTCTAGGTCAAATAAAAGAATAAAATCCTCATTTAATCTATTATGCCTCAAAAAAATTGAATGAAACTCAATCTCACTACACTGTCACTAAGAAAGAACTTTTAGCAGTTGTTTTTTCCTTAGATATATTCCGGCCCTATCTCTTAGGTGCCAAAATCATCATCTACACAGACCATTCTACTATAAAGTCCCTACTCATGAAAAGTGATTCAAAACTGAGGCTAATAAGATGGATCCTAAAGCTCTAAGAGTTTGACCTTGAAATCAAAGATAGACTGGGAAAAAACCATGTGACTGATGACTTGAGTTGAATTTATAATTATTCTCATTCTGAAATCATCAATCCTGAATTCCCCACTGATCACCTTTCATTTATCACTCCAAAAATACCATGGTATGCCCCAATTGTAAATTACTTGGTTTTTGGTGTTTTTCCAGAAATGTTTTCAAAAGAACAAAAACTAATATTGAAATGTGATTCAAAACACTATTTGTGGGAAGAAAATAAACTTTGGAAAACTGGGGAAGATATGGTAATTAGGAGATGTGTTGGTAAATATGAAAATTCCTCTATCTTAGAATTTTTTCACTCAATGCCTAGTGGTGGCCACTATGGACCACAAAGGACCTCTCGAAAGGTCCTAGACTCTGGATTCTTCTGGCCTTCACTCTTCAAGGACTCACATTTGTTCTTTCAATCCTGTCCCACTTTCCAAAAGTTTGGAACAATTTCAAAGAGAAATTAAATTCCCTAAAAGACTTTAATTTTCTGTGAGATCTTCGATGTTTGGGGTATCGATTTTATAGGATAATTCCCCCATTCCAATGGATTTTCACACATTCTTCTTGCAGTTGATTATATTTCTAGGTGGGTTGAGGCCAAACCCACTAGAAAGGATGATTCACATAATGTCAATGATTTCTTAAATACACACATATTCCACTGATTTGGCACACCTCATGCCTTGATAAGAGACCTAGGAACCCCTTTTTGTAATAAAAACATAGAATCACTTCTGAAAAATAATGTGGTTTTACATAAAACTTCAACTGCATATCACCCCCAAAAATGGAATGGCTGAAATTTCTAATAGAGAAGTGAAAAGTGTTCTTGAGAGAATTGTAAAACCCACTAGAAAAGACTGGCCTGAAAGACATGGTGAAGCACTTTGGTCTTATCGAACAACCTATAAAACACCCATTGGTATGTCTCCTTTTAGGCTAGTCTTTGTTAAAGCATGTCATTTTCCAGTTTAAATCCAACATAAGTCATTTTGGGTAGTGAAAACTTGTAATTTTGATCATGAAAAATCTGGTGAAGAACGATTGTTGTAATTGGCTGAACTGGAGGAGCTTCGACTTGAATCCTATGAGAATTCCACTCTGTACAAAGAAAAGGATAAGGTACTCCATGACAAACACATCCTGAGAAAGGTATTCCATGAAGGTGAAAAGGGATTTCTTTTCAACTCTCGATTTTATCTTCACCCATGTAATCTTAATTCCCGTTGGGAAGGACCTTTTGTTATTACTAATGTTTACCCATTTGGTGCAATGCAAGTCCAAGACCCCTATTACAAAAGGTCATTCATGGTTAATGGACATCGGTTAACGCATCACCATTAGAAGATGCAGAATCCTAGATCAACATCGACTTCCATTGGATCCCCAAATTCTGTAGTCGACCCACCACTAGATGGATATGGCGACCCACCAAATCCCAACAACGGGGAACCTCTTTCCCTTTAACTCTTTCTATCTATCTTCCTCCCTCTACCTCTTTCTTCTTCCTCCTCTATCTTTAATTTTTTTACCACTTTCATTTTCAAAACCATTATTTTTCTCATTCTCTTTTGTTTGAGTGTGTCTTTATTAAAAACTAAAAAAAATAAAAAAAAATGAATCCTAAAAAAATCAATATTCATGCATACTCAGCATTGAATTTTGAAATTTTTTACAACCTTTTTTGGGAGTCAACATGCATTTTTTCTCTCAAAACGTTTGTATTTTCATCATGAATTTGGATAAATAATAGTGTGTCAAAACCAATAAATTTTGAATGCTCAATTTTTTATTGGGAAAATGATTTTCCCCAACCATGAGAACCAAAAATATCTTTCATGCCAAGTCCACCTATGGCCATCTTTTCAAAATGTGTGTTTTTACCCCCATTTGTGATTCTTGAGTTTGTGGACCATCGTGCTGAATTTTCTTCATTAGTGTGCATTAATATGATATAGGAATTTTCTAAATCCCATGAGAATTATAATAGCCAAATACCCTCCCATTAACCATACATTAATCTTCCGTTTGAATGCCCCCTCGAGCCTACGAAAACCATTTCATTAATATCCACATTACAGTCCCAATACATTTTCCCACCCAATATCAAAATTTATTTCCTTTGCATAATTTATTTGAAATTTAAGCGTTGGGGGGGGGAATGGATTTCATATTGGGTACCCATTGTTGATGTCACTATATTATATTATGCTTGATGGTAAGCATAATTTTAGGTGTGGGGGAGAGGTAGAGGTTGTCATTCAGGGAGTTTTAGGAATGTATGTATGTTTATGAAATTTTGTACAAATATTTTAGCAGAGTGTTAAAAAAAATCTAAAAAATCTAAAAAAAATCTAAAAAAATGAAAATAATAATGGGTTGTGTCTTGGGTAGGTCAAAATCACTATTTCTCAGCCTTTGATCTTGTTATAACTATTACAATTAGTGTCATGATGAGATCAATCATGGGTTGGGATATGAGTGTGAGAACTTTTCCAAGGTGAACTTTCAAAAAAACAAAGATAAAAAAGGAAAAGAAAAAACGAACACTTGAATTATATTCTTATTGGGAGAAGATTTATGTTTTGTAAATATTCCATCTTTTCATTACAATTATATTTTATTCCTCTATTGTGTCTTTCTTCACCCAATCATTACCTTGTAAATATGTGTTTTCATTTCCTTCCATGTTTTATTTCAAAAAAATGTGCATTGATTTTTTTATGTTTGGTGTTTTAACCCTCTTATTCTCTCTCCTGGACATTATATTCCTACCATTCCATAACCACAGAAAAACCCCTTAAATAGACCTCTTGATTCATGTGCACTTTGGATAGGTATTTTAATCTGATATCTCTTTCAAACTCTAATATTTTTACTTTTGGTTGGTGAAAGAGTGAACCTCCACAAATGAATTTTATCATCTTGAGAGGTGTGAGTTTTGAGTGTCCACATTTTCCATTTATAAATTTTAGAATGAAAAAAATGAATTATTTTTAGAACATTTTTTCTGTAACAACTTGTGGTGGAATTCAAAATGGATGAGTGAAATAGATTAAACCTCCCCTCATTGGAGAAAACAAAGTTTTAATATTTGTTGGTGAGTGAAAATGATTTTGTCATGTTTTTATATTGGTTGCACATAAGGACATGAAAAAAACTAAGTGTGGGGGATTTGATGTTATTAATATTTTAATGACTTATTATATACTCCCTTTACTGATTTTATATGGAATGTGCATAATTTGTGTTAAATATTAATGTTTTAATATTAAGTATAATTTTTTAGCATTTTTAGAAGTATTCCAATTGAGTCAGTTTACTATTTTAATAATAACTATCACTATACCAATCCAAATTGTGTGGTTATTGTTTTTTTAGGATTATAAATTCAATATAAAACATTTCATTAGAAGGTACGATGATCCAATTTTACCATTTGAAGGGTCATATGATTCTCACAAACAAGACCAAAGAATCTGTGATGAAACTGGACTATTCATGAAGATTGATTTACTAGGCTAAATAAAAAATTCCAAATTACATTATTCTCCACCATAGTTCTGGGGAACCTTTAAGGAGTCCAGGATAAAAATTTCAAGGCTTAATAATAACAAAAATTGGTCCAAATTATGAATTGAAATCCATCCCACCATTCTGGCTGAGAAATAAAAGAAGCACAAAAATATTGACATTTCTCATGATGTGGACATCCATTCGATATGAGATTTTGTAGTGTGAAAGAGTAGATATTGTCGGAAAACTCTTTTTAAAAAATTATTTTTATTTTAGGGCATAGTCCTATACCAAATCCCAATCACATTATGGTCTTTGAAAAAGTCTGGATTTGAATGGATAGATCAGAATTGTTTAGTAAAACCGCCATAACCTTTTCTCCATATGTCCAATGAATTCCAAATTTTCACAGTCGACAGAGGAATTTTATATCTACAACTTTTAAGAAGGAGATATTTCATGATTAGGCTGTATGAATGTCCAAATCGGTTAGCCAAGTGGGGGGGGGGTAATTGTGGAATGAAAACGGTCCACCACCTTGGACTATTAATGCATCCCCTCCTCTCCTTTCAAAAGGGTAGGCATTTAAGAATAGAGGAGGATCATTTGGCACGACCAAGGTTCTTAAAAATTCTAGGTATGACATTATAAACTCATGTATTCACTTGAGATACCCTTCCTACTCTCTTTCATTTCATTTACTTTTGTGTTCTTCTTCATTTGAAATCTTGTAAGTGTTTGTTTTGTAATTCCGTTTTAATGAATGTTTCTTCTTAAATACCTCTTACTCTAACCCAACATCTATAGTTTAATATTAATGTTCTTAAAATATCCTAAATAAAGTTAAAATACATTCTATTATTTTTCTTCCTCATTCAATCTAAATTCTACATTTAACAATTTCTTCATCGTTTGTGTGTGTGTTCGGCGCAATACTCTTATCTTGTCCCTTTATTCATATTCTCTTTATAATTCATCGCCATAAAAATATATTACCAAATTAATAACCATATTAATGGATGATTAAATCTATAATTGGTGTGAGTTTTAATTTAGGTTTGTTAAGCGATTGAGAGCTTTTGCTCGATGAGTATTCTTTGAATTAACATTGTGTATTTTGGACATATCATTTCATGGATTAATGACTTGTTTTGTTTAATGTACAGTTTACATGGATTATTGGAACCATAAATACACTAACATAAACATTATATGATCAAGATTAGAACCCTATATTAAGTTAAGGCTTGGATTAAATCCTTAACACTTGGGAATTCAAATCAACGTCAACTTGTGACATGGGTGTTAATTTAAATTCAATATAAAGAAAAGCTCAAGGATATCACAAGCTTAACTAACCTAATGATGAACTCACCCCAATCATTATCAATTTGAAAAATCAATCGTAACCAATTAGTCATTCAAATTAAGGTTTGAAAACAAACCCCCCAACCAGAATACAATCAACTAAGAACAATCAACTATTAAGAAGTATCTTCGATGAGGATTCGACCCGAGTGCTGCTATAGGTATTAGTAGAGCACCAGAACCATGACCAGTTGATAGGATAAAATAGGCCGTGTGTTTCAGATGGATCTGTTTCTGGGGATGGTGCTTTTAGTAGTCATTAGTTTCTCATTGTTTTAATAAAAAACCAAAAAAAAATTGAAAAAAATTGAAAAAAAAGAAAATCCCGTCTTCTCATAAAAATAATAAAGGAAAAACAAACAATGAAAAACCAATCTTCCACTTTCTTTCAAAATCTCTCTGAATTACCCATATCCTCCCAAACAATCCATCAGATTTTTTTTGACCCTAAAATTGAGCGAACACTTCACCAAATTGGGAGGAACATAAGAGATAATCAAATAATTCAAGAACCAGTCCTTGTCCAACCGGTTGAATTAGAAATGGCCAATCCTAGGGAACAAACCCTTAAAGAACTTTCTACCCCTGATATAAATTACCAACCTCTTGGTATTCAATATCCAAACATAGAGGTTGACTTTGAACTCAAATCGGGTTTTATTCATCGTCTTCCTCATTTCCACGGGCTAGCCGGTGAGGATCCACATCTCCACCTTAAAGAGTTCCAAGTGGTGTGCTCTACCAAGAAGCCTCAAGGGGTTTCTGAGGAACAAATCAAACTATGAGCATTCCCTTTCTCCCTAGCCAACTTTGCCAAGTCATGGCTCTACTACCTTAATCCTGGTTCCATAATCACATGGAATTACATGAAGCGACTCTTCTTAGAGAAATCCCTTCCTGCTTCTTATACTGCTTTTATCTGGAAGGAAGTAAGTGGTATACGTCAATTCCCAAGTGAATCACTCCATGAGTACTGGGAGAGGTTCAAAAATCTTGTGTAAAACTGTCCACACCATGAAATCCCTGACAAAATCTTGATCCAATACTTCTATGAGGGGTTATTGGCTACGGAGAGAACTCTCATATATGCCTCAAGTGGCGGTGCTCTTGTTGATAAAACTCCTGCAGCAGAAAGAGATCTCATAAGTAACATGGCTGAAAACAAACAAAAATTCCATACTCAAGGACATGATCAAGTAAAACAAGCCCACTATAATCAGTCAATTGAGCCGAACAAGGTGACCGAGTGTATGAGTGAACTTACAGATCTTGTGCGACAACTAGCTATGGAATCCAAAGCACCAACCACATCTTCTCCAAAATCCCTATTTCCTAGACCTGTCAAAAACTGTGGAATTATCAACTCTCCATCTCATCCAACTGACATATGTCTTCAACTTTAAGAGGATCAATCTAATTCATCTGGACCAATGGAGCTTAATGCAGAATATGCCCAGCGGAACAACCAACCCTCAACTATCAGGTCAGTTCATTGGAAACTTCAACCAACCTCACTCTGATCCATTATCTTCTTTATATAACCAAGGCCTGAGGTATAGTAATCCTGCCTCTAATCCCCCTCAATTCCCTCCTCAAAACCAAAACTATTTTACATACGGTAAAGGTGTTGGTAACTTCCAACAACCTTACACTTTTTTTCCTCAACCTCAAAGAATCAATCCTCTTCCTAGATTCTACTATCCTAGGGAGCCTTCCCAATTCCCAAGCCAGTACAATCTCTTTCCCAAGAACCAAAATCAAGGTAATCCCAATCAGGGACATGCCTCTTCATCTAAGAAACCATCATAAAGTGCCGTTGAAGATCATGCCTCCTTCACCCGTTCTAGTCTCAAAAACATTGAAACCCAAATTGGTCAACTTGCATCCCACCTTAGTCAGCAGCAACCATCCAATTCGTTCCAACTCCCAGCTCAACCATTACCCAACCACATGGGCAATGAAAGTGAAATTTTAATTAGATCGGGAAATCAAATTTCTATGCCTCAAGATAAGTCCTCAAACCATCCTTTAAATGTTTACCTAGAAAATGAAAAGAAAAATAAATTTGAAAAGGAACCTGAATCCTTTCCCTCACCTCCTTCTATTCCACATAGGAACACAATTCCTTTTCGTCAAGATGTTTCTAAGCCAAAGAAGTCATTTAAACCCGACCCTGAAATGTTCAACATGTTTAGACATGTTGAAGTAAACATTCCTCTCTTAGATGCGATAAAACATATTCCTAAGTATTCCAAGTTTCTCAAGGAGTTGTGTACCCACAAGAGGCAACTTAGGACCTTAAAAAATGTTTCCACCCAGCATTCTATTCCCATAAAATGCAAGGATCCAAGGACCTTTACGGTCCCATGCAAAATTGTAAGTTCCAACATTGATGATGCACTAATAGACCTAGGAGCCTCATTCAATTTCATGCCCAAATCAATATTATTCAACCTTGGTCTAGGTCCCTTACATCCAATGGGTGTTTTCATTCAGTTATCCAATCGAAGCACAACTATTCTTGAGAGAATAATTGAATATGTACATGTTCGTGTGAATGATCTTATCTTCCCTGTTGATTTCTATGTCCTTGACATGGAAGGTGAGATTAACTCTTCTCGATCTCCCCTAATTCTAGGAAGACCATTCCTAATGACAGCGAGAACCAAGATTGATTTCCATTCAGGCATCTTATCCACATAATTTGGTGACCAACTAGTTAAGTTCATCATTTTTCAAGCCATGAGATACCCATCTGAGGATCACTCTTCATTATCAATACATTCTTCAAAGGATACTTATGAGAGTCAATTGAACCCCATTCCATCATGTTCTTCATGTTCAAATTACAAAGGATCTTGTGAAATTTTCACCATGATTAACTAAGTCATAAATGGTGAAGTTGATGTGGACCTCTCATTCATAGACTCCATCAATCTAGAAGAACCTGAAAACTCTCTTGAATCCCACATCAACTCTGATCTATACTGCTCCACATTGGACAGTATTAAAGAAAATGAATATGAAGCAACTGAAGTCCCTTCTCCCATTCCTCAGTTGTCTAACCCAAAAATGAAAGATGAGACTGATCTAAAGCCCCTTCCTGAACACCTGAAATATGCATTCCTTTTCCATGATAAATCTTATCTTATCATTATCTCGTCTTCACTTACGGAAACCGAGGAGTCCAAACTTGTTTATGTTTTAGAGGAAAACAAAAAGGCCTTAGGGTGGACCCTATATTATATACTAGGAATCAAACCTTCTATTTGAATGCATCACATCCATATTGAGGAATCATCCAAACCAATTAGGCAACCACAAATAAGATTCAATCCAATCATACTTGAGGTAGTTAAGGAAAAGATCACCAAGATTATTCAAGCTGGTATTATCTACCCAATTTTACATAGTGAATGGGTTCGTCCAATTCAAGTTGTACCTAAGAAGGGTGGGATAACTGTTGTCACAAATGAACATGGAGAGGTAGTCACAACTCGAGTGAAAAACAAATGGTGTGTGTTCATTGACTATAACAAATTGAATGTTGAAACAAGAAAAGATCACTACCCTCTTCCATTCCTTGATCAAATGCTAGAAAGATTAGCTGGAAAGTCACACTATTTCTTTCTTGATGGATACACCGGCTATTTCCAAATCCCAATCGCACCGCAGGACCAAGGAAATACTACTTTCATATTCCCCTTTGGAACATATGCATATAGAAGAATGCATTTTGGACTTTACAATGATCCTGCAACATTCCAGAGGTGTATGGTGAGTATATTTTCTGAATTCATTAAACACTGCATGGAAGTACTCATGGATGACTTTACCATTTATGGCAAGTCATTTGAATCATGTTTGAATTCACTCTCTCTAGTCCTTAAAAAGTGTTTCAAGTGTAACCTTGTGTTAAATTTTGAAAAATGTCACTTCATTGTTGCAAATGGAATTGTTCTAGGGAACATAGTTTCAAAAGATGGTATTGAAGTCGATCCTGCCAAAATCGAAGTGATCCAATCACATCCTCAACCCACTTCTGTTCGAGACATCCATTCATTCCTCGGTCATGCTGGTTTCTATCAGTGATTCACCCATAACATTAGTAAAATTTACCTACCACTCACTCGGTTGCTCCAAAATGATGTCACATTCCATTTCAATGAGGTTTGTAAGAGAGCCTTCATTCAACTTAAAACTGATCTTACATCTTCCCCAATAATCCAACCCCCAGATTGGTCCTTACCCTTTGAGTTGATGTGTGATGCTTTTGATAGAGTTGTTGGGGCTGTTCTTTGTCAATGAAGAGAAAAAAATCCTCAGGTAATCTATTATGCCTCAAAAACATTGGATGAAACTCAATCTCACTACACTGTCACTGAAAAAAAAAATTAGCAGTTGTTTTCGCCTTAGATATATTCCAGCCCTATCTCTTAAGTGCCAAAATCATCATCTTCACAGACCATTCTTATATAAAGTTCATACTCATGAAAATTGACTCCAAACCGAGGCTAATAAGTTGGATCCTAATGCTCCAAGAGTTTGAACTTGAAATTAAAGATAGACCAGGAAAAGAAAACCATGTGGCTGATCACTTTAGTAGAATTTCTAATTCTTCTCATTCTGGAATCATTGATCCTGAATTCCCCACTGAGCACCTTTTTTTTCACTCCAAAAATACCATGGTATGCCCCAATTGTAAATTACATGATTTCTGGTATTTTTCCAGAAACTTTTTCAAAATAACAAAAATTGAAGTTGAAAAGTGATTCAAAACACTATTTTTGGGAATAAAATAAACTTTGGAAAATTGGGGCAGATATGTTATTTAGGAGATGTGTTGATAAAGATGATAATTCCTCTATCTTAGAATTCATTCACTCAATTCCTGGTGGTGGCCACATTGGACCACAAAGGACCTCCCGAAAGGTCCTAGACTCTGGATTCTTCTGGCCTTCACTCTTCAAATACTCACATGAGTTCTATCAATCATGTCCCACTTTCCAAAAGTTTGGCACAATTTCAAAGAGAAATGAAATGCCCAAAAATCCTTTAATTTTCTATGAGATCTTCGATGTTTGGGGTATCAATTTCATGGGACAATTCCCCCCTTCCAATGTATTTTCATACATTATTCTTATGGTTGATTATGTTTCTAGGTGGGTCGAGGCCAAACCCACTAGAAAGGATGATTTACATACTGTTAATGAGTTCCTAAAGACACACATATTCCACCGATTTGGCACACCTCGGGCCTTGATAAGTGACTTAGGAACCCATTTTTGAAATAAAAACAAGGAATCTCTTTTGAAAAATAATTGGGTTGTACATAAAACATCAACTACATATCACCCCCAAACAAATGGCATGGATGAAATTTATAATAGAGTAGTGAAATGATTTCTTGAGAGAATTGTAAAACCCACCAGAAAAGACTGGCATGAAAGACTTGGTGAAGCAATTTGGGCTTATCGAATAGCCTATAAAACACCCATTGGGATGTCTCCTTTTAGGATAGTTTTTGGTAAAGCATGTCATTTTCCAGTTGAAATCCAACATAAGTAATTTAGGGTAATGAAAACTTATAATTATGAACTTGAAAAATCTGGTGAAGAAAGATTGTTGCAATTGGCTGAACTGGAGGAGCTTCGACTTGATTCCTATGAGAATTCCGCTATGTACAAAGAAAAGTCTATGGTACTCCCGGACAAACACATCTTGATAAAGTTATTCCATGAAGGTGAAATGGTATTTCTTTTCAACTCTCAATTTCATCTTCACCCAGGTAAGCGAAATTCCCGTTGGGACGAACCTGTTGTTATTACTAATGTTTACCCATTTGGTGCAGTGTAAGTCCAAGAACCCTCTTCCAAAAGGACATTCACGGTTAATGGACATCGGTTAAAGCATCACCATGAGAGGACGCACAATCCTGGATCAAAATCAAATTCCATTGGATCCCCAACTTATGTAGTCGACCCACCACTAGATGGAGATGGCGAACAAACAAATCCCAACCAGGGGGCACCTCTTTCCCTTTAACTATTTCTACCTATCTTCCTCCCTCAACAACTTTCTTCTTCCTCCTATGTCTTTCATTTTTTTACCAATTTCATTTTCAAAACCTTTATTTTTCTCTTTCTCTTTTGTGTGAGTGTGTCTTTATTAAAAACTAAAAGAACAAACAAAAAAGAATCATAAAAAAAATAAAAAAAAGAGTCATGCTTAATCCCCATTGAGTTTTGAAATTTTTTCCAACCTTTTTGGGGAGTCAAGAGGCATGTTTCACTAGTGCAGAAAACATTTTTTACATCGGTTATTTTTAATTTTTTATGACGGTTTCTAGCCGACATTAATACGTGCGACGTTATAAATAAGGTTTTTGACGTTGGTTATTTAAAAACCATCGTCAAAAACATAAAATCGTGATTTTTATCACGTCGGTTATTTTAAAACCGACGTGATAAAGGGCCTGGAGAATGGATTATCACATCGGTTATTGAATAACCGACGTGCTAAATGGCCTAGACAATGGTTTATCACATCGGTTCTTAAACAACCGACGTGATAAACAGGGGCGAGGGGGTTTATCACGTCCGTTCGTATAGAACCGACGTGATAAACTGGGGTGAGGGGGGTTTATCACGTCTGTTCTATAATAACCGACGTGATAAACAGGGGCGAGGGGGTTTATCACGTCTGTTCATATAGAACCGACGTGATAAACTGGGGTGAGGGGGGTTTATCACTTCGGTTCTATAATAACCGACGTGATAAATCGGGGTGAGCGTGGTTTATCACGTCGGTTCATATAAAACCGACGTGAAAAACTGGGGGAGAGGGGTTTATAACGTCGGTTATTATATAACCGCCGTGATAAACCGGAGGGAGGCAGTTTATCACGTCGGTTATTCAATAACCGACGTGATAAACCATTGTCCAGGCCGTTTATCACGTCGGTTATTCAATAAATGACGTGATAAACCATTCTCCAGGCCCTTTATCACGTCGGTTTTTAAATAACCGACGTGATAAACCATTCTCCAGGCCTTTATCACGTCGGTTATTAAATAACCGATGTGATAAACCATTCTGCAGGCCTTTTATCACGTCGGTTATTAAATAACCGAAGTGATAAACTATTTTCCAGGCATTTTATCATGTCGGTTATTAAATAACATACGTGATAAACCCAATTTTTTTTTAAACAGAATGTAGTCATCTTCTCTCCACCAGAATCAACCAGAAAACAAATCAAGAAATCGTACCACAAAAACAGAAGTACATCAAAATTAAGCATGTACATAGATAACATATAAAACTTACCCCCTAGACAGCATCCACCCTTATTTATACCCCATGGAAAGCCCTCCCCCACCCCATTGGAGCCCTCACCCTCATGTATACCCCCTGGAAAGCCCTCCCCCACCCCATTGGAGCTCCCACCCTCATGTATACCCCTTGGACAACCCTCCCCCACCCCATTGGAGCCCCCACCACACTCCTGGACTGCCCCCGACCCTCAGACACCCCCAAACACCCCTCGACAACCCCCCACCCGCCTGAACAACACCTCCTCACCCCCTCACCCCACTTGACAGCCCCCACCACACCCCTGTACAACCCCAAACACCCCTGGACAACCCCCCCCCCCCCCCACCCCTGGACAGTACTCCCACACCCCTGGACCGGCTTCCCACACCCCTGGACATCCCTTCCACCCCCCAGGAATGTCCCCCCACCCCACCAGACAACCCTCCCAGACCGCTGGACACCCCCCAACCCCACTGAACACACCCCCACACCCTTGGAACCCCTCCCCCACAGACCCAAATCCATACCAGAAAAACCATCAAAAGTAGACCAAAACAAGAAGTAGAGAAAAATTAAACATTCACTTATATAACATTCAAAACATACACTATCAACTTCAAAAAAAACTAAATCCAACCTAAACAACTACCAAATACACAATTAAAACGACAATATTCAAAATTACATTTTACGTTACAAACAACTAAAATTCAATCAAACCTGTAAAATAATTTGACCACTCCACTTGTACGTGTTTGATGTCTTCAGCAGTATAGGGTTGAGGGTCATCAAAAAGCTACAAATGAAATAGAAGATAGTTAACATGTATAATGAATAAATCAAATTGAAATATGATGGCAAATTTTAAGAGGAAATCATACCAGGTCAAAATTCACAACTGTCCCAGTTGTTATTATTTCATACATAAATCTTAACATATAATATCCGCATTTGATGAGGCCTTGTTGTTCATGAAAAATCTGTTTTGAATGAGTTTAAATTAAATATATTATTTTTATGTAATAAATCAAAAAGTACAAATTATAAATGGAAATTTACCTTCGCATTTACATATTTGATCTTTGCATTTCTTTTCATTGTGTTTTTTCGAAAGTAGACCCATGCACTGTTAGAAAATAATACGAATGGGGTAAATTTAAAATTCATTATAATATATAAAACTATTGAGAAATTGAAACTTACTTTTCCAATATATTCTTAAAACTTTCCCGCACATCACCATGAACAGAGGATATCCAATAAAGAGCTTTCTCCCTTGGGAAAAAAATCCCAAACATCCAATGATCACTGATAAAAAGAAATTTAATACTAGTGGTTTTTTATGTTAAAAGATAATTAACACTTTGAGATAAATGTGTTTCATACCTCTCACACGAAGGCATCATCCAACATTGTCTGATTATATTCTTTTCAAATCTTTCAGCAATATAAACAATTCTTTGTTCCTCAGTCAATGCACATGCTTCAGGGGAAATCAATTGCGGGTCCATGAATCCATATACTTCTTTCAGTTCATTCCTCTCACAAATTTTATAAAGATACCTAATACAAAACATACATAAGTATACATTTTTAATAAATATAACGCCGGGAAAAGGTGTTAAGACTTACATGGAAAAAATTTGCACCACGTTGATGCCCAACTTATCTCCAGTAACAATCTCCATGATATCAGATTTTGTAATCCCCACACTTATTTCACGTCCACAAACATGAGAATCCATTGGAAACTCATAAAAACCCAACAAAAAATGTGAATATCTTGACAATCTGTCAAGACCACTGGAATCTGTATCTGATGTCATAGCCAGTTGTCTTTGTTGTTGTCTATACAGTACTTCTTTACCTTTGAAGTATTCCTGTGAAAATTTTTTGAGAAATATAGTAGTTTTCAAATTATACAACAACTTTAATAAAAAAATAAAATAAAAGATATAACATTCATACCTCTATGGTAATGAGTCGAAGAAGTCTAGATGGCCAAACTAAAAAATGGCCGATACGATGTCCAACTGTCGCCACCTCATCTGTAGGTATTGGTACCCTAGCTGATCTATCTATAATATCCTGTACAGTGACCCTCTGATTCTCTACCTCTAATTGTTGATGATAAACTATACCTATTATACAATATACCAACTCGTATGCTACTATATGATGTTGAGAATCATCAACATACAACTCACAATATGTAGGAAGCTGCGGAGGAGGCGTAGGATAAAAAATGGGGTCCGTAGGCTGAGGTGGGGGAGTGGGAGCTACTGGCGGAGGTGGAGGATAAATAATGGGGTCCGCAGGGGGAGGTGGAGGAGTTGGAGCTACAGTCTGAAATTGTCTTTGCATTTCTGCAATCATAGACTGCACCGACTCTCTAATCTTGTCTTCTATAGTCGCATTAATATTTTGAACTTCAGCCTCCAAGGATTCTATTTTTTTATAAACCCCCTCAATGTTAGATGTTGAAGAACGTCGAAACACTTTTCTTACAGATACACCTACCAGATATCCTCTTACACGACTAGGATGTTCGGTCCTTCCCAATGCTGCAAATAAAATATCTTCCCTCCCAGTAGCTGTAAATATCCCCTCTGAACTCTGCTCCTCAAGAGAGTCCTGTATTAATTAATTGAACATTTCTTTAATGATTGAAACTTATATGAAGAAAAAAGTTAACTTAAATAAATTAAATAGATATCTTACAATCCTCTCCGCTACGATTCTCGATTCTTTCGAAAGATATTGCCCTTTTTTTCCCTTCCGAGCTCTCTTCCAATTTTCATGTCTAGATGGAGGGGATGGAGGGGCCACCTCTCCAGAGCTTGAAAACTCATCTCTTAGTTGTTGAAATTTTTCCGCCATCATTTTTTCGTCCAATAATGTATACCCTCCCCGAGATAAACTATGAGGGTATACATTTTTAGATTGGATCTCCTGATGATCTTTCCTTGTTTTCTATAATTTAATAATAAGAAATCACTAACAAAACATTAATAAAATCATTTATATAAGAAATTTTATAAAAGTTTACATTGCCCTTACCAGAAATGACTCTTTTTTTCTACTTTCAAAAAAATGTCTCCATGGTCATGACTTCTATGACTATAAATGAAATCAGATGAGAGGGTTGATTTGAAATCCCTCCATCTCCTGGCAGCCAACGATAATCATTTCTTCCTGACTCCTCCAGTGTCAGGAATATCAAATGTCATCTGATAAAGAAGAGGTTAAACATATTATATATACTAGAAACATTAAAAGAATGGTCAAACAATGACAAAAGATCTTACCAAAATCATCTCCCACAACTGAGAGATAATCGCTTTATCCACACCTATCCAATCATCATACAGAATGCTTACTTTGGTCTTAGCCTAAGTTTCAACAAAACTCTTAAAATCTTTGGCATTCAGACCTCTAGGAATATCATCATCATCAAACTCAACTAATATCCTCTGATCCTGCGTACGAGAAAGTGATAATTTTGGTAAACGTGTGCACCCACGTTTACCAACCTTTGAACTCTTTGTCGTAATAAGAGCATGTGAATGTTCATCCCCAGAGGCATGACCAACAATATGCTCCTCTCCAGAATCATGTGGTTGATCATCTGAATGATCTGTCATTATCCTTCAAATCAAAAAAACAAACGTCAGTTCACAAATATACAAATTAAAATATTTTAATACTACTATAATCAGAAAATAGAAAAGTGTACTAAGTTACATAATAGTAAACATTGGTAATATGGTAAGCATGTTAAACAATGGTAAAGATGGAAAATATGGTCAAGATGGTCAAGATGGTAAAAATGGTAAAAATGGTAAACCTGGTAAACATTGTAAACATGGTAAAGTAATTTTCAGTGAACAAATATACAAATTCAAATATTTTAATACTACTTTAATCAGAAAATAGAAAAGTGTACTAAGTTACATAATGGTAAACATTGGTAATATGGTAAGCATGTTAAACAATGGTAAAGATGGAAAAGATGGCAAAGATGGTCAAGATAGTAAAAATGGTAAAAATGGTAAACCTGGTAAACATTGTAAACATGGTAAAGAAATTGTCAGTGAAAAAAAATAAGCATTTTAAAATTCATGTAATGGTTATAAACATGATAAAGTAAACTAAACAAACTTAAAACAAAAAAAAACATATATTATTTTATTTTAAAACATGTTTTAATAAATAAAAAACTTACAATATATAACATTTATGGAATAAATAAATGTAAACAAGAAATAAACATATGTTACCTGTAATTTTAGGAATGTACAAATGGATTGTTTTCCCAAATTCCTTCGTCGTGATCGTTCCTTATGGCACAAACTATGTCTTCAACATGATCGTCATTATGTTATGTTAATATTTCCATGGAAGTAGGGATCTCACATAAATCAGCATATTCATCAAGTTCATCCTCACCAACATATTGTTTTTTCCCTTGTAAAACAACAACCCACTGCATATCTGATTGATCTACTACATAAAAAATTTGTTTTGCATGTGTTGCCATTATAAAAGAATCAGTTGTGTCTTCCAATCTATTCAGATTAACAAGTGTCATTCCAAATTCATCGTGTCTGACTTTGTTGTTACTGTTAAACCATTTACAGTTAAAAACAGGAACTTTAATTTTAAAGTAATCAACCTCCCATATATCTTCAATCACTCCATAATATGCATTTGATGTAGAAATTGGGTTTTTGTACTTAGCACTCGAAAAATTCATTGCTTCTGCAAACACCAATACACCACTATTCTGAACTGCACTTCTATTGTCCTGAGATTTTGTATGAAATGTATAACCATTAATGTCATAACCGGACCATGTTATCACATTTAAACATGGACCACCCACTATCCATTTTAATGTCTCTGAT
Organism: Viscum album; assembly: GCA_963277665.1. Lineage (NCBI taxonomy): Eukaryota > Viridiplantae > Streptophyta > Magnoliopsida > Santalales > Viscaceae > Viscum > Viscum album. Next base: position 1,520,346,945 of record OY728152.1, on the reverse strand, counting down.
ACATCTGATCTACCAAGAAAAGTCTTTTTAATCCATGACAAAAACGTTTTGTTGTGCTCATTCAAAATCCACATTTCTTTCTTCTTTGGATGACATTGTTTCAACTGATTAATATGCAATGTGATATACGGTTGAGCATCAACTATGTTATTCAAGATGCATGATTATAACTTCTTCATCTGTTCAGCTGATAATGATTTGACTTTCAAGCCGTGAATCCCCTTTCCCTCATTATTAACTCATTCATGGCAAGATGGAGGCAAACCTATGTGTTGCGCCGCAACCAAGTAGCTCGTACAAAACTCTGCTACCTCCATAGAAATATACTTTTCAATAATGGAGGATTCAGGTCGATATAGATTTTTAACATACCCCTTTAATATTTTCATATACCTTTCAAAAGGATACATCCAACGAAGATATACAGGTCCACAAAGCTTTATTTCTCGAACCAGATGAATCATTAAATGCACCATTATATCAAAAAAAGTTGGAGGAAAATACATTTCCAATTGACAAAGTATAAAAATTGCATCCTTTTCCAAAATGTTCAAAGCATTCACATCAATCTCCTTGTTACAAATTGAATTGAAAAAATAACACAACTTCATTATAGTCTTTCTTACACGAATGGGCAATATTCCACGCAATGAAACTGGTAGAATTTGTTGCATCATGACGTGACAATCATGTGATTTCATACCTATCAACTTCAAGTCCTTCAATGAGACAAAATTTTTTACAATAGAAGAATAACTTTGAGGCACTTTGGTATCATGAAGACACTGACAGAAGCTAATTTTCTCCCTCTTCGATAATGTATGACAAGCCGGGGGAAGAAATGTTCATCTTCCTTTAGGAGTGGGAGCTAACTCCAAACGTATTCCCATTGATAGTAAGTCTAATATTGCATTCAACCCATCTTTAGTCTTTCCTTTAATATCTAACAATGTTCCAATCAAATAATCACAAATATTCTTCTCCACGTGCATGACATCAATATTATGTTTAACTTCATGATACCTCCAATATGGTAGCTCAAAAAAATTGACATTTTCTTCCAAATATGCCTATCATTACCAGATTTCTGTGTCATTCCCAATGTCACGTCATGGTTTTTCACCCTCTCAAAATACAGATCAGGGGATAATGGTTTTGGAGCAGTATCAAATTCTTGTGAGCCATTGAATGCCTTTTTTAGTCTTCTATAAGGGTGTTCCATAGGAAAAAACTATCGATGACCCATGTACACTGTTTTCCTCCCATGATGCAATTGACAATAGGACGTCTGTTGTTCGCAAATTGGACATGATTTATGCCCTTTAACACTGTATCCAGACAAATTTCCATACGCTGGGAAGTCATTTATAGTGAACAGAAGCACTACATGCAGTTGAAAATATTCCATTTTATAATAATCATACACCCTAATACCATCAGCCCATAACAGTTTCAAATCATCAATCAACAGTGACAAGTAAACGTCAATATCATTACCGGGTTGCTTTGGACCAGAGATCATTGTACTCAACATGAAATATTTGCGCTTCATACAAAATTCATGAGAGAGTTTGTAAATTACCAATAAAACAGGCCTTGAACTATGTGTGCTACTGAGTGTTCGGTATAGATTCATTCCATCTGTGCACAACCCTAGTCTGTGATTTCTAATTTCATTTCCAAATGTAGAATACTGCACATCAATTTTCTTCCATTGTGGACAATCAGCTGGATGGCGTATTTTTCCATCACATACCTACTCTTCAGCGTGCCATCTTAACCTTTTTGCATCATTTGAATTAGAAAATAAACGTTTGAAACGATTAATTATAGGAAGATACCAAAATACCTTTGAAGGGAGCTTTGTAATCTCTACATCAGCTTGTGATTTTTCTTTCACCTTATACAGTGATGTCCCACATTTACGACACTCTGACAGAAATTCATATTCCTTCCTATATATAATGCAGTCATTCGGACTTGCATATATTTTCTTGTATCCCAATCCCAACGGGCATAATATTTTCTTGGCTTTGTAATGTGAATCTGGAAGATCGTTATCTCTTGGAAGAATGTCTTTCATCAATTGTAGCAGCTCTGTAAAACTTCTGTCACTCCATCCATGCATCACCTTCAGGTTAATCAATCTTAACACCGCCGAAAAAACCGTAAAATCTGTACAACCAGGATATAATGGTTTTTCAGCATCACCATATAGACGCGCAACTGTCGGTTCTATCTCAATTTGTTCTGATACAATATCGCGAATCATTTCTTCAATTCCATCGGAGATACCATCTTGCGAATCATCATCATCAATGAAATTCCATCCAGTTTCACCATGCCAAATCCAAGGGCTGTAACTCGGATTAAAACCATGAAAAATCATATGATCTTTTATCTCTCTACTTTTCAATTTCTTCATATTCAAGCATTTCAGGCATGGACAGAAAAAAATTTCCCTACTTGGAACATTTCATTTTGCAAATTCCAAAAAGGCATCAACACCTTCCTCAAATTCATTGCTCATTCGATGTGCCGTAATCCAACTTCGACTCATTATTACCTATAACAAATATCAACAAAAAATATATATTTTTAAGATAAGACAAATACATGTTTATATGAAAAAAATCATAATTTGAATGTAAAACAATTTAAAATATAAAACAAATCTATAGGTATTTAAAAAAACATGCTTGAATATTATTTTTAAAACAAAATATAGTTAGATATAACAGTTTTAAATTTCATTGAATCAAAGAAAACCATGACGCCTACATAGTTTAATATTGATTGCGGTTTTTATGTTTTAATATATTAGATAAACAACCTATTTTAAATGGCGTGCAGACGTTGATATTGGTCTTCACCACCCTTCGGTGTGACTGGCAAAAAGAGGTCTACCAGCATGTTATTTTTTTATCATCAATTCACTCATTCTTGTTTCTGATGATTGTTAATTGCATTGGCAAGCTGAGAGGGCCGCCCAGCGCGTCCCACACTGGTCTGCTCAGAATAACAATAGTCCCACTGATTCGGTTTAATCCTTTATTTCTACTTTTTAATCCCATGTAACATATCTTGTGGGGATTTGATTTTGTACTTGGACTTCAGCTTCAACGGTTATCAATCAAAATAAAACTCGACTAAAAACTCTATTTATTTTTGGTTTTCAAAATCTAAAAACGAAAACAAAACAACCATGGACAAAAACTGAATTCCAATTATAGGAAACATGTTCAGAAATTCGAAACACCAAGAATTAACAAATATCAACAACAATAGTGAACAACCTGACAATTACAAGACTAAACAGTTATTCAAACGCAAACTGATTATATTAATTCTCATAAAAACAGAAAACAAAAATCTTTAAAAAAACTAATTCAACCAAAACAGAACCAAAAAACATAAGAAATAATTTCCAGATTAAGCAACATTTATATCCAGAACCATAAGCATGTTCTAGCACATAAAGTAACCATAACAGTGAGCAATATTAAATAATGTCACCAACAATCAGCATCGATTTACATAAATGCAACATAGTCTGTTATATCAACAAAATACAAATAACCATTTGAAATAACAAAAAATTCCACGAGATTCTCAACATGATTAAATAGAAAAGCATATTTGATGCAAACAAATTACATCAAGAATCAAAACAAAAACGAACGAAATAAATTCGTGGAAGGCTTACTTGAATGTTGTGAGTTGAGATGATAGATCCGAGAGGAGTGAAGAAGATAAACAATGGAGCCAAAATGAGTTTAATGCAGGTCGATTGACGAGCCGATTAGGGTTTACTGTGCGAGAGAGACGAGCCGGCGGACTGTCAATCGAAAAATCGTAAATGACAGTCCACGGGATTTAATTTCTTTAAAAGTTTTATAACGTAAGTTATTATATAACCGACGTTATAAACTATTTTCTAAATTTATAACGTCGGTTATTTTAAAACCGACGTAAAAAAGCTCCCGCGCTTTGGTTTTTTACGTCGATTATTTTATAAACGACGTAAAAAACCCCCCGTGCTTTGGTTTTTTACGTCGGTTATAAAATAACTGACATAAAAATGCGTAGATATCTCATTTTTTAGGCCGGTTATAAGATAACCGATGTAAAAAACCAATGCGTGGGGGGTTTTTTACGTTGGTTATTTGGAAACCGACATAAAAAACATGATATCTACGCGTTTTTTACGTCGGTTATCAAATAACTGACGTAAAAAACCAAAGCCCGAGGGGTTTTTTTTACGTCGGTTATAAAATAACCGATGTAAAAAACCCCGTGCATTAATTTTTTAGGTTGGTTATTTGATAACCGACGTAAAAAACCCCCCGCGCATTGGTTTTTTACGTCGGTTATAAGATAACCGATGTAAAAACCCAACATGCGCGATTTGTAACGTCGGTTATTAAAATAACCGACGTTAAAAATCTACTCACCGCATTTTTACGTCGTTTATATATAACCGACGTAAAAAATGGTGACGTAAAAAACATTTTTTTGCACTAGTGTTTTCATCTCAAAAATTTTGTATTTTCATCATGACTTTGGATACAGAATAGTGTTTCAAAACCAATAAATTTTGAATGCTCAATTTTTTATTTGGAAAATTATTTTCCCCAATCATGAGAACCAACATTAGATTTCATGCCAATACCACCTATGGCCATCTTTTCAAAATGTGTGTTTTCACCCCCCATTTGTGAGTCTTGAGTTTGTGGACCTTTGAGATGAATTTCCTACTTTAGTGTGCATTAATATGATATCGACATTTTCTGAACCCCATGAGAATTATAATAGACAAATATCCTCCCATTAACCATACATTAATCCTTCTCTTAAAATCCCACTAGAGCCTATGAAAAACTTTTCTTTGATAGCCACATTACAAGCCCAATACCTTTTCCCATTCAATATCAACATGGATTTTCTTTGCGTAATTTATTCGAAATTTAAGTGTGGGGGGGATGGATTTCATTTTGGGTACACTTTGTTGATGTCACTATATTATATTATTCTTGAGGGAAATCATCATTTTAAATGTGGGGGAGAGGTAGTGGTTGTCATTTAGTGAGTTTTAGGAATGTTGTATGTTTATGAAATCTTGTACAAATATTTTTGCAAAGTGTTCAAAAAAATCAAAAAAAGAAAAAAATACGAAAATAAGAATGTGTTGTGTCTTGGGTAGGTCAAAAATCACTATTTTTTAGCATTTGATCTTGTTATAACTGTTAAAATTAGTGTCGTGAGGAGATCAATCACGACTTGGGATATGAGTGTGAGATATTTTCCAAGTTCATCATTCAAAAAAGCAAAGAAAAAAAGGAAAAGAAAAAAATGAATACTTGAATTATATTCTTACTGGGAGAAGTTTTGTGTTTTGTAAATATTCCATCTTCTCATTAACTTCAAACTTTATTCCTCTATTGTGTCTTTCTTCACACAATAATTCTCTTGTAAATATGTGTTTTCATTTCCTTCCATGTTTTATTTCAAAAAAATGTGCATTGATTTTTCTATGTTGGTGTTTTAACCCTCTTCTTCTCTCTCCTGGACATTATATTCCTACCATCCCATAGCCACAGAAAAACCCCTTAAAAAGACCTCTTGATTCTTATGCACATTAGATAGGGATTTTAAGCTGAGAGATCTTTCAACCTCTAAGATTTTTACTTTTGGTTGGTTATAGAGTGAACCACTAGAAATGAATTTTATCAAATTGAGAGGTGTCAGTTTTGAGTGTCCACATTTTCCATTTCTAAATTTGAGAATGAAAAAAATGAATTCGTTTTGTAACATTGTTTCTGTAACAACTTGTGATGGAATTCAAAATGGATGAGTGAAAGAGTCTAAACCTCCCCTCATTGGAGAAAACAAATTTTAATATTTGTTGGTGAGTGAAAATGATTTTGTCATGTTTTTATATTGGTTTCACATGAGGACATGAACAAAATAAAGTGTGGTGGAGTTGATGTTATTAATATTTTCATGACATATTATATACCCCCTTTACAAATTTTATATTAAATGTACATAATTTGTGTGAAATATTAATGTTTTAATATAAAGTATAATTTTGAGCATTTTTAGAAGTAGTCCAATTGAGTCAGTTTACTATTTAATAATAACTATCACTATACTAATACAAATTGTGTGGTTATTATTTTTTAGTATTATAATTTAAATATAAAACATTTCATTAGAAGGTACCATGATCCAATTTTTCCATTTGAAGGGTCCTATGGTCCTCACAAACAAGACCAAAGAATCTGTGAAGAAACTGGACTATTCATGAAGATTGATTTACTGGGATAAATACAGAAGTAAAAATTACATTATTCTCCACCATAGTTCTGGGGAAAATTTATGGAGTCCAGGATAAAAATATCAAGGCCTAATAATAAAAAAATGGGCCCAAATTATGCATTGAAATCCAGCCCACCATTCTGGACGAGAAATAAAAGCAGCACACAAATATTGAAATTATTCATGGTGTAGACATCCATTAGAGATGTTATTTTGCAGTGTGAAAGAGGAGATATGGTCGGACAAATATTTTGAAGAAATGATTTTTATTTGAGGGCATCGTCCTATACCAAAACCCATTCAAATTATGGTCTTTGAAAAAGTATGGATTGGAATGGACAGATCAGAATTGTTTAGTAAAACCGCCATAACCATTACTCCATAAGTTTAATGGACGCCAAATATTCACAGTGGACATAGTACCTTTATATATAAAACTTTTAAGAAGGATATATTTCATGATTCGGCAGTATGAATGATCAAATCGGCGATCCAATTGGAGGGGTAATTCTAGAATGAAAACAGTCCACCACCTTGGGCTATTAATACATCCCCTCCTCTCCTTTCAAAAGGGTTGGAATTTATGAATAGAAGAGGATCAATTGGAACAAAACGGCTCTACCAAAGTCCTGGGAGGACATTCCCTACTCATTTCTTCACTTTATATACCCTTCCTCCTCTCTTTTATTTCATTTACTTTTTTGTTCTTCTTCATTTGAAATCTTGTAAGTGTTTGTTTTGTAATTCTGTTTTAATGAATGTTTCTTCTTGAATATCTCTTAATCTCACCCACCTTCTCTAGTTTAATATTAATTATCATAAAATATCTAAAATAAAGTTAAAATCCATTCTCTTATTTTTCTTCCTCATTAAATCTAAATTCTATATTTAACAATTTCTTCATCATTTGTGCGTGTGTTCGGCGCACTACTCTTATCTTGTCCCTTTATTTTTCTTCTCTTTATAATTCATCACCATAAACATATATTACCAGATTAATAACCATATTAATGGCTTAGTAAATATTTCATTTGGGTGAGATTTAATTTAGGTATGTTAAGAAATTGAGAGCTTTTTCTCGATGAGTATTCGTTGAATTAGCATTGTGTATGTTGGACTTAGAATGTCCTGGATTAATGACTTTTTTTGTTCAACGTGTCATTTCCATGGATTATTTGAACCATAAATACACTACCATAAACAAGATATGATCAATATTAGAAACCAAAGTTATGTAACAGCTTGGATTAAAGCCTTAAAACTCTGTAATTCAAGTCAACGTCAACATGTGACATGGGTGTTAATTTAAATGCAATATAAAGCAAAGCTCAACGATATCACAAGCTTAACTAACATAATTATTTACTCACCCTAATCATTATAAATTTGATAAATAAATCATAGTCAATTATTCATTTCAATTAATCTCTACAAACAAACCACCCAATCAGAATACAATCAACTAAGAACAACCAACTATTAAGAAGTATCATCGCTGAGGATTCGAACCGAGTGCTGCTATACACATTAGCAGAGCACCAGAACCTTGACTGGTCGATAGTCGACAATCGGACGTGTGTTTAAATAATACATTTACTTTTATATAGAGTTTAAGGGTAATCATATGATTAGAAAGACATGTCTGAGTTGCTACACATGATGTAGGTGACATGCCAACATGCACTCACATGGAAAGGTGGGCATGTCGCCCAAGGTCTTCGCAGGGTATTGCGAATCACATAAGAACCTAAAATTAAGATCAATATACAAATACATGGCATTATTCTTAAAAATTATTATGCCTTTATTTTGTTAGAGGTTTTGGGAGAATGTCAGGCTTCTAGAAATCGACAAGTTTGATATCCTTCGTATAAATATTATCACTTTTCAAGACACTATTTGAAGGACATGATGTATTATCATATGGGTTTCTCGTGACTGTAAGAAGGTCATGCACCATGCATGATCCATTCACATGACCATACATGGTTATGAAATCATGTTTCCTTCTAGAGGATACATAATTCGTGTTATTCATCCACTAGAACTTCCAGTTATTCATTCATTTTTTGAGGAGTAAATAAATCCCATGCTTTCTCTATTTCTTCCATTCTATATTTTACAATGAAAATTTAGCGGGCATCAAGAAATATATATTCTAATTTACAAAAATAGTAGTCAACTTTCAATAAGAGTAGTTACAAAATAATGTCTTGGACCCATTCTTATATTACATCTTATAGTCAATCAGAATATATATTATACTAGTATGAAAGGATATCCCATATTTATATATAAAAAATTTCCTCCTATTTTATGAAGTATTTTTCAATGTAATAATATTCATAAAGAGTTTATACCACTCATTCTTGACACTTCAACAAAAAATGAAATGAAAATTTTAGGACCCATCTATACTTGGGTCTGTAAATGTTAGTGAATAAATATTATACACCAATATATATCTAACTTGTTTATGTTGTGAAATAGAAAGTTTGTTAGAAATGTATGATTTAATTGATCTTGAATTTTTGTTCTTTCATAGTGAGAAAATAATATTCTACTATCCACCTATTTGGAATTTAGTATAAAATGTGCACTTTTTAGAAAAAAATAGTTAGTTTTAGAATTTAGCTTAATATATTTTTAATAAATAATTTTAGATAAAGCCTTATATTGTTTTAATCGGTTTAATGTTTTTTCAAAACCATCCATTATTAATGTAAATTTAGAAATTAACTTCTCAATATATTAAATTTTGGATTTCAATATTTATACTTAATTTTTATCTTTACATTCAATTGGAATTTAAGTTTAATTGAATATCAACTAAAATGAAAGTTTTTAAATAACATCATTAGAATTAGATATTTTTCCCCAATATATTTCTTCAAAACATTCTAATACATTGTCTTCTATTATTCACAAATTCGTCAATTTCATAAAATTATGGAGTATTCTCTTTATTATTTAAAGAATAAGATGAATCCAATTACTTGGTGGAAATACATTCACTAACCTTATCCATAAAAAATATTTCACTTCATATAATATTAGAAAAATTATACATATATAGATGTTTAATCACTACCAGAATCACCTTTGAAAAACAAATACTCACTAGTACTCTAAGTATCTGTATAATTTAGGAATTTATTACCTTTATATTCAAATGATCCTCTAGATTCAATTTCCTACTTTCTCAATCTCGAACAATCTAGTTTAATATGTCATATATTTTTAGAAAATGTAAAAATAATTTCATTTAAATACCTTTTTATCATCTCTTTATCTTGAATGTTCATACCCATCTCTTTTATCCTAATGATTATTATTCTCAAAATGATTATTATTAAACATATTGACCATGAATTTAGTAATTTTTACTAATTCTACTAAACTAAACTCTATATCACTCTCAATTAATTTTTTATTAAGAGAATGCATTAATTTTGAATAATTTGATGTTGTGGAATTGAGTGTTGTTTTAGTAAAAGAAACATTTCTCTTTCATTTTCCATTTTTTCATCACACTTCATATTATTGTTATATTGTATTAAGGTTTTAAGAAAAAAGATAAGACTAAATTTTATATTATTATTAGTGTCATGAATAGAATTTTTCTTCGACACCCATTATTTAAAAATAATGAAAATATTATTTTATAAAAAATGATATTTAGTAAAAAAAAATTAACTGAGTTATTAGAAACCATTGATAGTGGTCATAAATATCTACTACATTTCAAAAACTATTTCTCTTGGAAGGAAATAAGGTTCCTGATAGTCATCTCACAACCTAAACCATATAGTTTGCAAAACCGTTCCTTTTTTGAAAAGAGTAATTTTGAATTCCTTCCATATTACATTTAAAATTTTAGAATAAGAAATATGATAATAAGTGTTTTTATTTATATAGAATAAGATCATATTCGATACTCTAAAATCTTTCTTGTACTTATCATTCACTTTTTGAGTCCAGTTCTTAATTTTTATGGAATTTTTAAGTTTCAAATAAACATATGATAGTTATCAACACAAATATGAATAAAAAAATTAATTATTTCATCACAACAATATTCATATTCAATACCATAAAATATTAGTAGGGGATTCTAATTTATATTCTCCATTTTAATAATAGGTATACTGGTTTCCTTGAAAAAAATATTTACTCTTCTAAATAATATTTTTAGAAAAAATGTAGATAATTTCTCTGATACCAAAACTTTTCCCAGTAAAGAAGCTTACAAGGGGGGGTGAATTACTATTTTTACAAACATATAATGTTTATAACTTTTTATAAATTTAAATTTTGAAATAAAACTCATTCTGAGATAATCAGAGTAACAGAATATAAATCACAACATATTGAATCAATTTGGATGATATATACAATCTAAAAAATGCAAACTAAGTTGAATAATTAGAATAAAAATAACATGAAATAATGGATAACAATGTGATATAATTTTTTATAATAATATGAAAACATATAAAATACATTATTAAAAGAAGGACATTCAAATTATTATTCTCAATACCTCTTTGTTTTTAATCCAATGTGGTGGTAGGATCTACCCTTAATCAATAAACACACTGGGATTTATAATAGAACCTATTTAATTTAAAATATTAGAATAATAAATTCATATCTTCGATCTTCATTGATCAAATTTCTTAAACACAAGCTCTTACCATAGATATTCTTGGTACATGAAGATCAGAAACCCCAAGTCCTTATCCATAAGACTTATTTGATCAAACCAGATCAAAATTAAAACTATTAAAAAAGAATCTAAGTTCTTTTATAATAAAATATCTCAAATGTAAAAACTTAGATGAAATAAATTAATAAATAAATGTAAACTCTCTATAACATAGGTCATGAATAGATCTGGTATTTCAGCACATAAAAATTTCAACATTTGATATAGTTTTTCTTAAAGACCAAGTCTTAAATTAATAAGGATTAATTTAAAAAAACAATGATTTCTTACATATATTCAAGATAATAATATTCACTATAATGAATTCAGTCTCACCCCAATATGTTCTTCCATTTATCTAATAGTTTCTTGAATCTTAAAGATGTTCAAGAATAAGAAAGGTCCATAAGACAATATGCTAGAAGTTAAAATTCTACAAAAATGACTTAAACACACTTCATTTAAAATCTACTAAAATATAAAGTGTATTGTGATTTATTAAAAAAAGGTTCTAGAATGTGAAATTTATTTAAAATGACTCCATAAAAATTCAATCATGTATGAATATATATTTGATTAAGAGCATGTATGACATGATGGTTCTAATCATATAGGTATGGTAAATATACTAATGTGTATACAAATGGTATTCAAAATTAACTCTGGTTTTTTAAACTCATTTTTTACAGATAAATATTATGAAATATAAAATTTAAAATGAATGAAAATATAATTTATTTTTTAAAAAGTGTTATTTGTACAAAAAAACTTTTCTAAAAATTAATTAAAAATTAAAAATTTAAAAAAGAAAATAATATAAATAAAAATAAAAAATAAAAAAAATTATTTACATTCATCATATAATATAAAAATATAAAAATATAGAAACCAATCCAAATAAAAAAAATTATTTGTAAAAATATAAAAAAACATTTTTATACACATTATAATTTCAAAAAAAAATTACCATAGAAAACAAAAATAAAATATTTTTAAAAACAATAAAATAGATTATCCATTAGAAAAATTATTTTATAAATTATAAAAAACAAAAAAACAAATGATAATTATTAAAATTATTCATAGTCTGTCGAAAATATCTAATAAAAATAGAAGAAAACAAAATTTTCAATTTAAAAAAAACACCCATAGTCAAAAATTTAATAAAAATGGTGTATAATTAATCATAATTAATGTTTAATATATTAAAATATGTACAAAAAAATAAATTATGATTTATAATAATTTAAGGGAATATATTTTCCATAACACATCAATTATTGTTTCCCAGGTTTTGAGGGTGTTTGAAGATGTTTTCTGGTAGAATTAGATTTTGTGAGCTATTTATGTTTTTTTATTTTATTTTAATGTAATTATACATTTTGGTTTTAGTTTTATACTATTGGGTTTATGTATGAAATTTTAATAATTACGAAATTACCATTTTGTTTATCCCTTACTTAGGAGTGTCCTTTTTTTAGAGTTTACCAATTTTCAAAATTTAAGAGTCATTTATAAGAACATGATAGCCATTTACTTTGAAATTTTTTATTCCATAAGAGTAAAATTTGATTATGTAAGAGTCATCAAATGAAACCTTTAGGGTATTTTTTATTTCATAAAGGTATATGTTATTTTTTAAGATTCCTCTACATTGTTTAATATTTTTTTGATTTCATATTGTTAACCAATTGATTTCATAATGTCTCTAGATTTTCATTTGAGTCATTTTTATTTTGGTAATGATATATTAATGTTAGAAATAGTTTTATTTTTATTTTTATAAGGTTATTTCATTATCATGGAACAGAATTTCTCTTTAACATAAGAGTAAAACCCTTCATGAAATATTACCATTTCTTAGACATTAGATATAAACATATTTTAGGATTTTTAATTTTATTTTAAATCATAAAATCCATAAAATTTAGATTTTTAAAGGTAAATAAAATTCTTCAATCCCTGTAATATTAATTCCATATTTTGTGGAATTTTGATTCTTTAAATGATGATAATTAAATAAATGATTTAAAAGGAATGTTGGAGGTTGTCTGTGATTTTTAAATTTGAAATTCCCAAGAGTTATACCACATGGTTTGGGATTTTTTTAATTTTTTTAGTTTCTTAAATTAAATATATATTGTTTTATAACACCTATACAACTTGATATCCACCATATGAGTCGAGAGATAACCCTCAACCAATCAGAGTATTCCTTTAGGATTTTCAGGTGGCGATCATATTTTTTTATCTCCATATACATGTGTAGCTAACCATTGGAGCTTCAAATTTAGGTAAGTGATTTGAGAACTCTCTCATTTATTTTTTATAAATATTTGAATTATCATACTATCATTTTCATCTAGATAAACAGTCTGAATTTACCTATGAAATGAAAAAATGAACAATGAAGATGAAGGGAATGTAGAGACCCGAATCTTGATGTACATGGACATTACATTACTTTAGTGGAATACTTAATACATAACAAAAACAGACACACAAGGACCGTAATAGTTTAGTGTATTTGGAAACATGGAACGTAATATTCTAATCGTGGTGAAAGATCTTCAACATCTCTCAAAAAGATCGTCCCTTTTTTTTCTTACTGAAACCCTTTCTTTATATCCTGGGGAAAAGAAAACATAAAAAGGGTGAGCTCAAATGCTCAGTAAGGGTAAGCATGGATAAAATAAAACATACCATATACATTTGAACTTAAAAACATGAACCTAATGTTTAAACATAAAAAGCTTGAGAAATGACATAAAACATGGAAGTATGCAAGACATATATCATAATGAAACATTAAGAATGATAAAATATCATAGGAATAAGACATGTAATTGTGGAAACCATTAATCACATGATATGATTTCCATAGTAGCCAAGACATTGCTGCCAAGACCATCTTAGTGGACAAAGTCCATTTCTGAATCGAGTTCACTCCTCGTTCCAGTCCTGTATTACTAAACCGGTTTGACTTTTCATTCCAGCCATGTCTACCTCATGAGATATAAATCTTTACCCAATGCATTGGAGGGAGATATAGGTCCCACCCATCTCATAATGAAACCGTTCTTACTTGTGCCACAAAATTAACATACATCATTCATAGTAACCAAATAAATAAAATGGGTTTCATAAACATCATCCCATAATCACATAATCCATATAAAATAAATGGATATCATTTAATAATAAGAAAATTTAAACCATTTAAAACATAGAGAATTTATACTTGAAACATACACATATGAAATAATGTCATCTTAGATGGAAAAAGGTTTTGATAAAACACTTGAAATGAATTCTTGAGGAAAATATCATTTCTTCTTCAAAATCAATTTATTTTCACAAAACGTCATGCCATTTTAAAAGAAATATATTTTGTTGAAAATAGTCATGAAATATTTTAAGGAAGCATCATGAAAAATAAGTCTTTATAAAACTGTAAAAATATGTTCGTGCCGTATAAGTTAAAAAAACATTCTTCTTGTACTTTTGTCAGAAAAGTTAAAAAAGTACCTCATAGGGTAAAAAGGAATGATTCCTTCCATACCATGGGGTAAAAGTCAAAAGGGGTATAAAAGGACTTTAAACATACATGAATACACTTTTATAAAACATGTACATAGATGATAGCAATAACCCAAGTAAATACTTACGAATAAGTAATCTCTGATAAAAATGAGATTTGCACAATTATCCCTTACCTTAGGTCCGATTTGCTTCGTAAGTGTCTGAACCTCCTGTATAATGATTTAAATAATGTCAGTGACTTATTCCAGAATCATACTCATTGGTATGATATCATATATGGTTCACTTATGACTTTATATTACCCGTTCTTTTGTAAATTCCATGTTAAACAACGTTTTGGGTAAAATCATTTCATTTGTCGTCCGTGTTTTGACATGTAATTATTCATATGATTACTTAGATCCTGAATTCTTAATTCCAGAATATAAAACATGATTTATATATAATATATATTCTGAATATACATATATATAATAGATCAGTAAATGGAAATAAATACACTGTTCATGGAGACAATAGGCCCTCCGTATGCATGAATGCTGTTTTCGTTTCTTTATTGAGTTGAATGGAATTAAGTAGACGACATACATATATATACACATAAATCCAGTATCATTATTATTTCATATATTTCATTATTACTTATTATATATACTTTATAATCATTCATGAATGGTTAACGTGGAGAATGAATCTCATCACGTCTTGGAGACGGTAGTCTGTGCGTACGCACGAGTGGTGATATCGTTCTCATGATCATAAAATTGTATTGGAGTGTATGTATAATATTTAAGAATAAATATCACTTTACAATAATCATATATAATTATTATGTACACCATTATACCCATCCAAGTAAGGTGGTGGTGGAAAATAGATTACACCACGGCGTGGAGACGGTATTCCGTACGTACGCACGTGCGGTGATTTCGTTTTCTGTAGGATGGATAGATGGTGAAATAAGGTTGTTTCATACTTATAATAACATATAATTATATGAGTGATACTGATGTTATTGCTTCATAATGAAAAAACCTAAGAAGAAGAAGTGGAAGAAGAAATAAATATGAAATAATCGGTAACGGACATTACCTCTTCTTTGAAGCTCCTCTTTGAGTCTTCCTCTTAGGGCACTAAAATTGGTCTTTGAAGAAGACCAGGACCTCTAGGGTGTTTCTAGGTAAGTGTAGAAGAGAATTTGTCAGGGTTTGACCGATTCTGAAGGCTCAAAGTGGTGTGAGGAAGAGAATGAGGAGGAGCCCTTTTATAAGGGAGGAGAGGGGCACCTTTGGAATAACAAAAAATATTATTTTATTATAAATCCAAATTCGGTTTCAAATAGCTCCAAATTGATTTATTTCAAAGCTGAGGTGGGGATGGGTCTAAATCTTCTAATATAATAGAATTTAGACAATTTTAGGTCATTATATTAACCTTATCTTTTAGTTTTAACTCTTAGTTAATTAGATTGACATTTACCATGTCACTTTGTATTTTTATATTATATAGTTAATAAACATACCATATATATCCAAGAGACCCCCAAGTGGTCCATTAATGATACACCTATCATGATATAAGTATCTTGGAAGAACCTTAGATTTTTAGGAATAAAATAACAATCAATAATATAATATTTGTTTTAAAAACTATTTTTTGTCAATTTTGACACAATTTATTAATTGATTTTTGTGAAAATCATAACAGAATGATTATTTCGAAAAAGTTAATTAAATCAATACTAACATGTCCTATTAACCTATAAAATTAGTCTAATTTATAAAAAGTCTCAAATTACATTTATTTGGGTATTTATAACATCAATTATGTCAATATTTCATTAATAAGATAATTACTGCATCATCTTTGTGTCATAAATAAATTAACTTATTTAAAGTCTAAAAATTACAAATAAAATATCATTATGTAGGAAATAATTTTAGATTTATAATGAATATTTATAGTCGAATTTATCTTATGTATAACCCTGTATTAAAAATGATATACTTATTAAACATTGATAATAACTATTTTAACCCTTCTTTAAATAAATTAATAATAAATGTCCTAATCTAATCCATGTGGGCCTAAATGGTCATATGTTATTCCTAAGGTTGTTTTTGGTCGAATTACACTTATCCAATAGAATTAGGACATGTGTTAGGGTAATAATAATATCATTTTTACCATTAATTACCCTATTTACTTTTAACCGCGGTAAAAAAAGTAAAATGTTACTATTCACCAAAAATTATTTTCATTTCATTGAACCACATTTTACTTACTGACATAAACCATGTCTCTCGGATTTTTGAAATTCCACTCACAGAAGCGGTAAAATTAAGTTTTATGAAAAATTCATTTTTTTTAACTACCACTTAGTGGTTTCACTATTCATCAAAAAAATGAAAGTTTCCAGAAAAATACCAAAAATTAGGCCTAAGCTATATTTGTTATTATGAATTCAAAAATTATGTCCATTTTACCAAATTCAAAACATATCAGTTGCATTAATTAGTTGAAAAATTAAATCCCGTTGTCAAAACAAATAGCATGTTTTTAAGAGATAATAACTATCAAAAGATTGACACTTGTTTATGTCTGGTTTAAATGTGAAATTACATCCAATGACCAAAATTGTATTAAATTGTAAAAATATATTATAAATATACTTTAAAACCACTCAAATTAATAATTTATCACTATTAATTATTTCCATTAAAAAGGTTGTTTTTAATTAAAATTTAGTAATTTTCACTATTCATCGGAAAATGAAAGTTATCCGAAAAGTACCAAAATTTTACCCTAATCTAACTTCGATATTCCGAATCCAAAAATGAAGTCCATTTTGAAAACTAAAATTTACAAAATTTCGAAAAGTGGTTATTACTATTCATAACGGCTAATTTTAATAATATTTTAATAGCATATTGTTGTTTAGTGAAACTCGTTATTGCGTACTACACACGCTATAGAGGAAGGTCGTGATTGCGTGTTATGAAAGGAAAGTCAAGGATGCGTGTTGTTCAAGATCCTTTTGGTGTAGCGTAAAACACAAGGCATTGATGAAATTAAAAAGAATATTTTTCATAAAATCTCGGGGTGTTACATTCTACCCCCCTTAAAATGAATTTCACCCTCGAAATTCATCGGGGTTATAATTGGTTTACTACTTGAAGGTTTCTTTAATAGAAGCCCACATCGTAAAAAGGAATACCAAAACCAATCTTTAAAAACAAAAGTATGAAACGTAACGGTTACCCAAATAAACTAATCACTGGGTTTCCACATAGGTGAAAATATGGATATGGAAGAGAAATCTAACCATCATGTTCTGATGGAGAGTGGGAGAGAACATGGCTATGGAAAAGATAGCAATCACAAAGCCATAAATTTGTGACGAACTAAGGTACCAAATGATTCATCAGATATAAGGGCACTAGAACAACATTTTTGGTTTTCAAGATCATTTCCCTAAAATTGATGAAATTGGAAATAGAAGAAATACATTCGTGATTTTGGTACAGTCTCACCATTGTTGGTTATTTTGATAATTTCCACTTCATCTCTTAAAGAAATGAAGTTTAATTTTTCATTCGTGAAGTGTCATCAGCTCATGTGATATAATGATGGTTCATTCCATCTGTCTCAAACAAAAGGTTATAAAAGTTATCGAAAATACATAAGTCCATCTATAGTGAGATTAATCATATATGGTTCCTAAAATGGACTTATACTTCATATATAATACTGCTTAATATAATAAAAATAGTTTCTACTAAACAGGGACTTCCTGTAGGCCTGTGGTAGGTGATAAAGGCCAGTCACACTTCAGTTGTGGGTTCGATTCCCACAGCCTTGTCCGACACGATGGGCTGTCGCCCGTCCTGCAGGTTGTCCTTTTTCTAAAGCTATATTACTATAACATCCCATAAATAATATCAAAAAAAAAGTTCTATCCTTAAACAATACTAAATTATGTCCAACATAATCCATTCCAATCTTTAGGCATATCTAAAATACTTTGGTCCAAGCTAATAGTATAAAGAAAAAGATTACTTGAAATGTCATCAACCAAGCATGTGAATACCATCATCTATCCCCCATATATATTGTTGGTCACATTCCAATCATGTGAATACCTTAATCATGTATTCTCTTGAAAAATGAATACTCATTAAACCTTAGTTAAAACATGAATGCTTTCAAAAGTTAACTCTTTCCACATACCAAAATCCAAAAATTCTATATACTCAAACCATGATAGAACCTTCTCCTTATATCAGTCATGAGATCATGAATACTATCAAACATTTAATTTTATCCTTATCCCTTCATTATGCGCATATCATCTACATTCCAAAAATATCTGAATAATCTTTCATGGATACTGGTAACATTAATCATACACTTTCAAAACTCAAGGAAAGACAACAGTGTAACAATCCTTAGATGTCTCTTTATTCCATAGTACAATGAGATTACTTATACAACATTTCACATGATAAACATGTAATCATTCCACTACATTCTTAAACCATTGACCGAGTTTCAACAATTCTTTCATCTCACATATCATTTGTAGTCTCTTCATCAACATAAATACTACCCAAACGACCATACTGATTCTCTTCATGAGACTTTCCCTTATGGAATTGGTTTGCATAATTCCCGTACATTCCACATTTAAAACATTTAACCATTGTTGATGTCGTAGAAATACCATTATCCTCATCCCTGGTGTTAACTAAATCTTTTCCTTTGCACTTACTGGCTTTGTGTCCTTCTTTTCCACACCCAATGCATCTTTCAGTTCCTTTGAAACATTCTCCTTGATGCCTCTTCCCACATGATTTACATAGGGGAAATTTAACTTTCTTTCCCCTATGATCATCATGAAACTCCATCTTTCTCTTATTGGACGAGTCAAGAAACATACCAAATTTTACTTTATTGATCATATTATAAGATTGCTGATTCGGCATAATAATGATGTTTGGACCTCCAAATCCCTTTTCATTTGGTTGCTCATGAAGAATATCAATCCATTGTCCATCGTATCCTCCATTATCGTGAATCATCTTGTTTCCAGCCATTTTCTAAAACCCAAAAAGAATAGTGTGAGAGGAAAAAATCATAATAAAGGGGGAGTAACTTCAATATCTAACTTCTTTGGGTTAATCTAATATCGTTACCATAGTTCTAGGACTATATACTATATGTATACTTATCCTTAGGGACATCCTTAGACATACCTTAGAAATATCTCTAGGGATCTCACTAAATTTTTTGAATCCTAGTTTCAAAAGGTTGACTAAACTTTTCCTCTGATACCAACTGTAGAGACCCGAATATTGATGTACATGGACATTACATTACTTTAGCAGAATACTTAATACATAACAAAAATAGACACACAAGGACCGTAATAGTTTAGTGTCTTTGGAAACTTGGAACGTAATCTTCTAATCGTGGTGAAGGATCTTCAACATCTCCCATAAAGATCTTCCCTTTTTTTTCTTACCTAAAACCTTTTCTTTATATCCTGGGGAAAAGAAAACATAAAAAGGGTGAGGTCAAATGCTCAGTAAGGGTAATAATGGATAAAATAAAACATACCATATACATTTGAACTTAAAAACATGAACATAATGTTTAAACATCAAAATCTTGAGCAATGACATAAAACATGGAAGTACGCAAGACATAGATCATAATGAAACATTAGGAATGATAAAATAGCATGGGAATAAGACATGTAATTGTGGCAACCATTAAGCACATGATATGATTTCCATAGTTGCCAAGGCATTGCTGCCAAGACTATCTTAGTGGATAAAGTCCCTTTCTGAATCGAGTTCACTCCTCGTTCCAGTCCTGTATTACTGAACCGGTTTAACTTGCCGTTCCAGCCATGTCTATATCATGAGATATAAATATTTAACCAATGCATTGGAGGGAGATATAGGTCCCACTGATCTCATAATGAAACCATTCTTACTTGTGCCACAAAATAAACATTCATCATTCATAGTAACCCAATAAATTAAATGGGTTTCATAAACATCATCCCATAATGACATAATCCATATAAAATAAATGGATATCATTTCATAATAAGAAAATTGAAACCATGTAAATCATAGAGACTTTATACTTGAAACATAAACATACGAAATAATGTCATCTTAGATGGAAAAAGGTTTTGATAAAACACTTGAAATGAATTCTTGAGGAAAAAATCCTTTCTTCTTCAAAATCAATTTATTTTCACAAAACATCATGCAATTTTAAAAGAAGGATATTTTGTTGAAAATAGTCATGAAATATTTTTAGGAAGAATCATGAAAATAAGTCTTTATAAAACTGTAAAAATATGTTTGTGCCGTATAAGTTAGAAAAACATTCTTCTTGTACTTTTGTCGGAAAGTTAAAAAAGTACCTCGTAGGGTAATCCAAAGAATGATTCCTTCCATAACATGGGGTAAAAGTCAAAATGGGTATAAAAGGACTTTAAACATACATGAATACACTTTTATAAAACATGGACATGGATGATAGCAATAACCCCAGTAAATACTTATGAATAAGTAATTTCGGATAAAAATGAGATTCGCACAATTAACCCTTACCTTAGGTCCGATTTTCTTCGTAAGTGTCCGAACCTCCTGTATAATGATTTAAATAATGTCATTGACTTATTCCATAATCATACTCATTGCTATGATATCATATATGGTTCACTTATGACTTTATATTACCTGTTCTTTTGTAAATTCCATGTTAAATAGCATTTTTGGTAAAATCGTTTCATTTGTCGTCCGTGTTTTGACATGTAATTATTCATATGATTACTTAGATTATGATTACTTAATTCCAGAATATAAAACATGATTTATATATAATATATATTCTGAATATACATATATATATAAAAGATCAGTAAATGGAAAGATATACACCGTTCATGGAGACGGTAGGTCGTACGTACGCATGAACGCAGTTTTCGTTTCCTTATTGAGTTGAATGGAATTAAGTAGACGACATAAATATATATACAAATAAATCCAGAATCATTATTATGTCATATATTTCATTATTAATTATTATATATACTTTATAATCATTCATGAATGGTTAATGTGGAGAATGAATTTCATCACGTCGTGGAGACGGTAGTCCGGGCGTACGCACGAGCGATGATATTGTTCTCATGATCGTGGAATTGTATTGGAGTGTATGTATAATATTTCAGAATAAATATCACTTTACAATAATCATATATAGTTATTATGTACACCATTATACCCATCCAAGTAAGGTGGTGGTGGAAAATAGATTACACCACGGCGTGGAGACGGTATTCCGTACGTACGCACGCGCGGTGATTTCGTTTTCTGTAGGATGGATAGATAGTGAAATAAGGTTTTTTCATACTTATAATAACATATTAGTATATGAGTGATACTGATGTTATTACTTCATAATGAAAAAACCTAATAAGAAGAAGTGGAAGAAGAAATAAAGATGAAAGAATCGGTAACGGACATTACCTCTTCTTTGAAGCGCCTCTTTGATTCTTCCTCTTAGGGCACTAAAATTGGTCTTTGAAGAAGACCAAGACCTATCAGATGTTTCTAGGGAAGTGGAGAAGAGAATTTGGCTGGGTTTGGCCGAGATTTAAGGCTCAATGTGGTGTGAGGAAGAGAGGGAGGAGGAGCCCTTTTATAAGGGAGGAGAGGGGCACCATTGGAATAACTAAAACTATTATTTTATTATAAAGCCAAATTCGGTTTCAAATAGCTCCAAATTGATTTATTTATAATATAAGGTGGGGATGGGTCGAAATACTGTCATCCAATAGAATTTAGACAATTTTAGGTCATTATATTAACCTTATCTTTTAGTTTTAACTCTTAGTTAATTAGATTGACATTTACCATGTCACATTCTATTTTTATATTATATAGTTAATAAACTTACCATATACATCCAAGATACCCCCAAGTGGTCCATTAATGATACACCTATCATTATATAAGTATCTTGGCCGAACCATAGATTTTTATGAATAAAATAACAATCAATAATATAATATTTGTTTTAAAAACTATTTTATGTCAATTTTGACATTATTTAGTAATTTATTTTTGTGAAAAGCATAACAGAATGATTATTTCAAAATAAGTTAATTAAATAAATAATAACATGTCCTAATAACCAATAAAATTAGTGGAATTCATAAAAAGTCTCAAATTACATTTATTTTGGTATTTATAATATCAATTATGTCAATATTTCATTAATAAGATAATTACTGCATCATCTTTGTGTCATAAATAAATTAATTTATTTAAAGTCTAAAAATTACAAATAAAATATCATTATGTAGGAAATCATTTTATTTTTCTAATGAATATTTATAGTCGAATTTATCTTATGTATAACCCTGTATTAAAAATGATATACTTATTAAACATTGATTTTATCTATTTTAACCCTTCTTTAAAAAAATTAATAATAAATGTCCTAATCTAATACAAGTGTTCCTAAATGGTCATATTTTATTCCTAAGGTTGTTTTTAGTCTAATTACACTTATCCAATATAATTATGGCATGATTTAGGTTAATAATAATATCATTTTTACCCTTAATTACCCTATTTACTTTTAATCGTGGTAAAAAAAAGTAAAATGTTACTATTCACCAAAAGTTATTTAATCTCATTGAACCACATTTTACTTACTGACAACAACCGTGTCTCTCGGATTTTTGAAATTCCACACACAGAAGCGGTAAAATTAAGTTTTATGAAAAATTCATTTTTTTAACTAATACTTAGTGGTTTCACTATTCATCAATAAATGAAAGTTTCCAGAAAAATACCAAATATTAGGCCTAAGCTATATTTGATATTATGAATTAAATAATGATTTCTATTTTACCAAATTTAAAACATATTAGTTGCATTAATTAATTTAAAAATTAAATCCCGTCATCAAAACAAATATCTTGTTTTTAATAGATAATAACTATCAAAAGATTGACAATTGTCTATGTCTGGTTTGAATGTGAAATTACATCCAATGACCAACATTGTATTAAATTGTAAAAATATATTCTAAATATAATTTAAAACCACTCAAATTAATAATTTATCACTATTAATTATTTCGATTAAAAAGGTTTTTTTTAATTAAAATTTAGTAATTTTTACTATTCATCAGAAAATGAAAGTTATCCGAAAAGTACCAAAATTTCACCCTAAGCTAATTTCGATATTCCGAATCCAAAAATGAAGTCCATTTTGAAAACTAAAATTTAAAAAATTTCAAAAAGTGGTTATTACTATTCATAACAGCTAGTTTTAATAAGATTTTAATAGCATATTGTTGTTTAGTGAAACTCGTTATTGCGTACTACACACGCTATCGAGGAAGGTCGTGATTGCGTGTAATGCAAGGAAAGTCAAGGATGTGTGTTGTTCAAGCTCCTTTTGGTGTAGCGTACAACACAAGACATTAATGAAATTAAAAAGAATATTTTTCATAAAATCTCGGGGTGTTATATTCTACCCCCCTTAAAATGAATTTCTCCCTTTATATTCGTCGGGGTTATAAATGGTTTACTACTCGAAAGTTTCTTTAATAGAAACCCACATCATAAAAAGGAATACCAAAAACAATCTTTAAAAAAAAGTATGAAACATAAAAGTTACCCAAATAAACTAATCACTGGGTTTCCACATAGGTGAAAATATGGATATGGAAGAGAAATCTAACCATCATGTTCTGATGGAGAGTGGTAGAGAACATGACTATGGAAAAACCAGAAATCACAAAGCCATAAATTTGTGACGATCTAAGGTGCCATATGATTCATCAGATATAAGGGCACTAGAACAACATTTTTGGTTTTCAAGATCATTTCCCTAAAATTGATGAAATTTGAAATATAAGAAATAATTTCGTGATTTTGGTACAGTATCACCATTGTTGGTTCTTTGTATAATTTCCACTTCATCTCTTAAATAAATGAAGTTGAATTTTTCATTCGTGAAGTGTTAGCAGCTCATGTGATAGAATGATGGGTCATTCCATCTGTGTCAAACAAAAGGTTATAAAAGTTATCAAAAATACATAAGTCCATGAATAGTGAGATTAATAATATATGGTTCCTAAAATGGACTTATACTTCATATATCATACTGCTTAATATAATAAAACCAGTTTCTACTAAACATGGACTTCCTGTAGGCCAGTGGTAGGCGATAAAGGCCAGTCGTACTTCAGTTGTGGGTTCGATTCCCACAGCCGTGTCTGACGCGATGGGCTGTCGCCCGTCCTGTAGGTTGTCCTTTTTCTAAAGCTATATTACTATAACATCCCATAAATAATACCAAAAAAAATTTCTATCCTTAAACAATACTAAATTATGTCCAACATAATCCATTCCAATCTTTAGGCTTATCTAAAATACTTCGGTCCAAACTCATAGTATAAAGAAAACGATTACTTGAAATGTCATCAACCAAGCATGTGAATACCATAATCTATCCCCCATATATATTGTTGGTCACATTCCAATCATGTGAATACCTTAATAATGTATTCTCTTGAAAAATGAATACCCATTAAACCTTAGTGAAAACATGAATGTTGTCAAAAGTTAACTCTTTCCACATACCAAAATCCAAAAATTCTATATACTAAAAACATGATATAACCTTCTCCTTATATCAGTCATGAGCTCATGAATACTATCAAAAATTTAATTTTATCCTTATCCCTTCATTATGCGCATATCATCTACATTCCAAAAATATCTGAATAACATTTCATGGATACTGGTACCATTAATCATACACTTTCAAAACTCAAGGAAATACAACAGTGTAACAATCCTTAGATGTCTCTTTATTCCATAGTACCATGAGATTACTTATACAACATTTCACATGATAAACATGTAAACATTCCACTACATTATTAAACCATTTACCGAGATTCAACAATTCTTTCATCTCACATATCATTTGTAGTCTCTTCATCAACATAAATACTACCTATACGACCATACTGATTCTCTTCATGAGACTTTCCCTTAGGGAATTGGTTTTCATAATGCCCACACATTCCACATTTAAAACATTTAACCATTGTTGATGTCATAGAAATACCATTATCCTCATCCCTGGTGTTAACTGAAGCTTTTCCTTTTCACATACTGGCTTTGTGTCCTTCTTTTCCACACCCAAAGGATCTTTCAGTTCCATTGAAACATTCTCCTTGATGCCTCTTCCCACATGATTTACATAGGGGAAATTTAACTTTCTTTCCTCTATGATCATCATGAAACTCCATCTTTCTCTTATTAGCTGAGTCATGAAACTTACCAAATTTTACATTATTGATCATATTATGAGATTGCTGATTCGGCATAATAATGATGTTTGGACCTCCAAATCCCATTTCATTTGGTTTCTCATGAATAATATCCTTCCATTGTCCAGCGTATCCTCCATTATCGTGAATCATCTTGTTTCCAGCCATTTTCTAAAACCCAAAAAGAATAGTGTGAGAGGCAAAAATCATAATAAAGGGGGAGTAACTTCAATATCTAACATCTTTGGTTTAATCTAATAGCGTTACCATAGTTCTAGGACTATATCCAATACGTATACTTATCCTTAGGGTCATCCCTAGACATACCTTAGAAATATCTCTAGGGATCTCACTAACGTTTTCGCATCCTAGTTTCCAAAGGTTGACTATACTTTTCCTTTGATACCAACTGTAGAGACCTGAATCTTTATGTACATGGAAATTACATTACTTTAGCGTAATAATTAATACATAACAAAAATATACACACAAGGACCGTAATAGTTTAGTGTCTTTGGAAACTTGGAACATAATCTTCTAATCATGGTGAAAGATCATCAACATCTCCCATAATGATTTTCCCTTTTTCTTCTTACCTAAAACATTTTCTTTATATCCTGGGGAAAAGAAAACATAAAAAGGGTGAGCTTAAATGCTCAGTAAGGGTAATCATGGATAAAATAAAACATACCATATACATTTGAACATAAAAACATGAACATAATGTTTAAACATCAAAAGCTTGAGCAATGACATAAAACATGGAAGTACGCAAGACATAGATCATAATGAAACATTAAGAATGATAAAATAGCATGGGAATAAGACATGTAATTGTGTCAACCATTAAGCACAAGATATGATTTCCATAGTAGCCAAGGCATTTCTGCCAAGACCATCTTAGTGGACAAAGTCCCTTTCTGAATCGAGTTCACTCCTCGTTCCAGTCCTGTATTACTGAACTGGTTTAACTTGCCGTTCCATCCATGTCTATCTCATTAGATATAAATATTTACCCAATTCAATGGAGGTATATATATGTCCCACCCATCTCATAATGAAACCATTCTTACTTGTTCCACAAAGTAAACATACATCATTCATAGTAACCCAATAAGTAAAATGGGTTTCATAAACATCATCCCATAATGACATAATCCATATGAAATAAATGGATATCATTTCATAATAATAAAATTGAAACCATGTAAATCATAGAGACTTTATACTTGAAACATAAACATATGAAATAATGTCATCTTATATGGAAAAAGGTTTTGATAAAACACTTGAAATGAATTCTTGAGGAAAAAATCCTTTCTTCTTCAAAATCAATTTATTTTCACAAGACATCATGCTATTTTAAAAGAAAGATATTTTGTTGAAAATAGTCATGAAATATTTTTAGGAAGAATCATGAAAATAAGTCTTTATAAAACTGTAAAAATATGTTTGTGCCGTAGAAGTTTGAAAAACATTCTTCTTGTACTTTTGTCGGAAAAGTTAAAAAAGTACCTCGTAGGGTAATCCAAAGAATGATTCCTTCCATAACACAGGGTAAAAGTCAAAATGGGTATAAAAGGACTTTAAACATACATGAATACACTTTTATAAAACATGGAAATGGATGATAGCAATAACCCCAGTAAATACTTACGAAGAAGTAATCTCGGATAAAAATGAGATTCGCACAATTATCCCTTACCTTAGATCCGATTTTCTTCGTAAGTGTCTGAACCTCCTATATAATGATTTAAATAATGTCATTGACTTATTCCAGAATCATACTCATTGGTATGATATCATATATGGTTCACTTATGACTTTATATTACCCGTTCTTTTGTAAATTCCATGTTAAACAGCATTTTGGGTAAAATCGTTTCATTTGTCATCTGTGTTTTGACATGTAATTATTCATATGATTACTTAGATCATGATTACTTAATTCCAGAATATAAAACATGATTTATATATAATATATATTCTGAATATACATATATATATAAAAGATCAGTACATGGAAAGATATACACCGTTCATGGAGACGGTAGGTCGTACGTACGCATGAACGCAGTTTTCGTTTCCTTATTGAGTTGAATGGAATTAAGTATACGACATAAATATATATACACATAAATCCAGTATCATTATTATGTCATATATTTCATTATTACTTATTATATATACTTTATAATCATTCATGAATGGTTAATGTGGATAATGAATCTCATCACGTCGTGGAGACGGTAGTCCGGGCGTATGCACGAGCGATGATATTGTTCTCATGATCGTGGAATTGTATTGGAGTTTATGTATAATATTTTCGAATAAATATCACTTTACAAAAATCATATATAGTTATTATGTACACCATTATACCCATCCAAGTAAGGTGGTTGTGGAAAATAGATTACACCACGGCGTGGAGACGGTATTCCGTACGTACGCACGCGTGGTGAATTCGTTTTCTGTAGGATGGATAGATAGTGAAATAAGGTTGTTTAATTCTTATAATAACATATCAGTATATGAGTGATACTGATGTTATTACTTCATAATTAAACAACCTAAGAAGAAGAAGTGGAAGAAGAAATAAAGATGAAAGAATCGGTAACGGACATTACCTCTTCTTTGAAGCGCCTCTTTGATTCTTCCTCTTAGGGCACTAAAATTGGTCTTTGAAGAAGACCAAGACCTATAGGATGTTTATAGGGAAGTGGAGAAGATAATTTGGCAGGGTTTGTCCGAGCTTGAAGGATCAAAGTTGTGTGAGGAAGAGAGGGAGGAGGAGCCCTTTTATAAGGGAGGAGAGGGGCACCATTGGAATAACTAAAACTATTATTTTATTATAAAGCCAAATTCGGTTTCAAATAGCTCCAAATTTATTTATTTAGAATCTATGGCGGGTATGGGTCGAAATCCTGTCATCCAATAGAATTTAGACAATTTTAGGTCATTATATTAACCTTATCTTTTAGTTTTAACTCTTAGTTAATTAGATTGACATTTACCATGTCACATTGTATTTTTATATTATATAGTTAATAAACATACCATATACATCTGAGCTACCCCCAAGTGGTCCATTAATGATACAAATATCATGATATAAGTATATTGGCCGAACCATAGATTTTTAGGAATAAAATAACAATCAATAATATAATATTTGTTTTAAAAACTATTTGATGTCAATTTTGACACTATTTAGTAATTGATTTTTTTGAAAATCATACAGAATGATGATTTCCATATAAGTTAATTAAATCAATACTAACATGTTCTATTAACCAATAAAATTAGTGGAATTCATAAAAAGTCTCAAATTACATTTATTTTGGTATTTATAACATCAATTATGTCAATATTTCATTAATAAGATAATTACTGCATCATCTTTGTGTCATAAATAAATTAATTTATTTAAAGTCTAAAAATTACAAATAAAATATAATTATGTAGGAAATAATTTTATCTTTCTAATTAATATTTATAGTCGAATTTATCTTATGTATAACCCTGTATTAAAAATGATATACTTATTAAACATTGATTTTAACTATTTTAACCCTTCTTTAAAAAAATTAATAATAAATGTCCTAATCTAATCCAAGTGGTCCTAAATGGTCATATTTTATTTCTAAGGTTGTTTTTAGTCTAATTACACTTATCCAATAGAATTAGGTCATGTGTTAGGGTAATAATAATATCATTTTTACCCTTAATTACCCTATTTACTTTTAATCGTGGTAAAAAAAAGTAAAATGTTACTATTCACCAAAAATTATTTTCATCTCATTGAACCACATTTTACTTACTGACAAAAATCGTGTCTCTCGGATTTTTGAAATTCCACTCACAGAAGCGGTAAAATTAAGTTTTATGAAAAATTCATTTTTTTTCACTACCACTTAGTGGTTTCACTATTCATCAAAAAATGAAAGTTTCTAGAAAAATACCAAAAATTATGCCTAAGATATATTTGATATTATGAATTAAATAATGATTTCTATTTTACCAAATTCAAAACATATTAGTTGCATTAATTAATTTAAAAATTAAATCCCGTCATCAAAACAAATAGCTTGTTTTTAAGAGATAATAACTATCAAAAGATTGACACTTGTTTATGTCTGGTTTAAATGTGAAATTACATCCAATGACCAACATTGTATTAAATTGTAAAAATATATTCTAAATATACTTTAAAACGACTAAAATTAATAATTTATCACTATTAATTATTTCGATTAAAAAGGTTGTTTTTAATTAAAATTTAGTAATTTTTACTATTCATCAGAAAATGAAAGTTATCCGAAAAGTACCAAAATTTCACCCTAATCTAATTTCGATATTCCGAATCCAAAAATGAAGTCCATTTTGAAAACTAAAATTTAAAAAATTTCAAAAAGTGGTTATTACTATTCATAACAGCTAGTTTTAATAATATTTTAATAGCATATTGTTGTTTAGTGAAACTCGTTATTGCGTACTACACACGCTATCGAGGAAGGTCGTGATTGCGTGTAATGCAAGGCAAGTCAAGTATGCGTGTTGTTCAAGATCCTTTTGGTGTAGCGTACAAAACAAGACATTAATGAAATTAAAAAGAATATTTTTCATAAAATCTCGGGGTGTTACATTCTACCCCCCTTAAAATGAATTTCGCCCTCGAAATTCGTCAGGGTTATAAATGGTTTACTACTCGAAAGTTTCTTTAATAGAAACCCACATCATAAAAAGGAATACCAAAACCAATATTTTAAAAAAAGTATGAAACGTAACGATTACCCAAATAAACTAATCACTGGGTTTCCACATAGGTGAAAATATGGATATGGAAGAGAAATCTAACCATCATGTTCTGATGGAGAGTGGTAGAGAACATGGCTATGGAAAATCCAGCAATCACAAAGCCATAAATTTGTGTTGATCTAAGGTACCATATGATTCATCAGATATAAGGGCACTAGAACAACATTTTTGGTTTTCAAGATCATTTCCCTAAAATTGATGAAATTGGAAATAGAAGAAATAATTAAGTGATTTTGGTACAGTCTCACCATTGTTGGTTCTTTGTATAATTTCCACTTCATCTCTTAAAGAAATGAAGTTGAATTTTTCATTCGTGAAGTGTTAGTAGCTCATGTGATAGAATGATGGGTCATTCCATCTGTCTCAAACAAAAGGTTATAAAATTTATCAAAAATACATAAGTCCATCAATAGTGAGATTATTCATATATGGTTCCTAAAATGGACTTATACTTCATATATCATACTGCTTAATATAATAAAACCAGTTTCTACTAAACAGGGACTTTCTGTAGGCCAGTGGTAGGTGATAAAGGCCAGTCGTACTTCAGTTGTGGGTTCAATTCCCACAGCCGTGTCTGACGCGATGGGCTGTCTCCCGTCCTGTAGGTTGTCCTTTTTCTAAAGCTATATTACTATAACATCCCATAAATAATATCAAAAAAAAAGTTCTATCCTTAAACAATACTAAATTATGTCCAACAAAATCAATTCCAATCTTTAGGCTTATCTAAAATACTTCGGTCCAAGCTCATAGTATAAAGAAAACGATTACTTGAAATGTCATCAACCAAGCATGTGAATACCATCATCTATCCCCCATATATATTGTTGGTCACATTCCAATCATGTGAATACCTTAATCATGTATTCTCTTGAAAAATGAATACCCATTAAACCTTAGTGAAAACATGAATGCTGTCAAAAGTTAACTCTTTCCACATACCAAAATCCAAAAATTCTATATACTCAATACATGATATAACCTTCTCCTTATATCAGTCATGAGCTCATGAATACTATCAAACATTTAATTTTGTCCTTATCCCTTCATTATGCGCATATCATCTACATTCCAAAAATATCTGAATAACCTTTCATGGATACCGGTACCATTAATCATACACTTTCAAAACTCAAGGAAATACAACAGTGTAACAATCCTTAGATGTCTCTTTATTCCATAGTACCAGGAGATTACTTATACAACATTTCACATGATAAACATGTAATCATTCCACTACATTCTTAAACCATTTACCGAGCTTCAACAATTCTTTCATCTCACATATCATTTGTAGTCTCTTCATCAACATAAATACTACCCATACGACCATACTGATTCTCTTCATGATACTTTCCCTTAGGGAATTGGTTTTCATAATGCCCGCACATTCCACATTTAAAACATTTAACCATTGTTGATGTCATAGAAATACCATTATCTTCATCCCTGGTGTTAACTGAAGATTTTCCTTTGCACTTACTAAATTTGTGTCCTTCTTTTCCACACCCAAATCATCTTTCAGTTCCTTTGAAACATTATCCTTGATACCTCTTCCCACATGATTTAAATAGGGGAAATTTAACTTTCTTTCCTCTATGATCATCATGAAAATCCATCTTTCTCTTATTAGCTGAGTCAGGAAACTTACCAAATTTTACTTTATTGATCATATTATGAGATTGCTGATTCAGCATAATAATGATGTTTGGACCTCCAAATCCCATTTCATTTGGTTTCTCATGAAGAATATCATTCCACTGTCCATCGTATCCTCCATTATCGTGAATCATCTTGTTTCCAGCCATTTTCTAAAACCCAAAAAGAATAGTGTGAGAGGAAAAAATCATAATAAAGGGGGAGTAACATCAATATCTAACATCTTTGGTTTAATCTAATAGAGTTACCATATTTCTAGGACTATATCCAATACGTATACTTATCCTTAGGGTCATCCCTAGACATACCTTAGAAATACATCTAGGGATCTCACTAACGTTTTCGCATCCTAGTTTCCAAAGGATGACTAAACTTTTCCTCTGATACCAACTGTAGAGACCTGAATCTTTATGTACATGGAAATTACATTACTTTAGCGGAATACTTAATACATAACAAAAATAGACACACAAGGACCGTAATAGTTTAGTGTCTTCGGAAACTTGGAACGTAATCTTCTAATCGTGGTGAAAGATCTTCAACATCTCCCATAAAGATCTTCCCTTTTTTTCTTACCTAAAACCTTTTCTTCATATCCTGGGGAAACGAAAACATAAAAAGGGTGAGCTCAAATGCTCAGTAAGGGTAATCATGGATAAAATAAAACATACCATATACATTTGAACTTAAAAACATGAACATAATGTTTAAACATCAAAAGCTTGAGCAATGACATAAAACATGGAAGTAAGCAAGACATAGATCATAATAAAACATTAAGAATGATAAAATAGCATGGGAATAAGACATGTAATTTTGGAAACCATTAAACACATGATATGATTTCAATAGTAGCCAAGACATTGATGCCAAGACCATCTTAGTGGACAAAGTCCCTTTCTAAATCGAGTTCACTCCTCGTTCCAGTCCTGTATTACTGAACCGGTTTAACTTTCCGTTCCAGCCATGTCTATCTCATGAGATATAAATATTTACCCAATGCATTGGAGGGAAATATAGGTCCCACCCATCTCATAATAAAACCATTCTTACTTGGGCCACAAAATAAACATACATCATTCATAGTAACCCAATAAATAAAATGGGCTTCATAAACATCATCCCATAAAGACATAATCCATATAAAATAAATGGATATCATTTCATAATAAGAAAATTGAAACCATGTAAATCATAGAGACTTTATACTTGAAACATAAACATACGAAATAATGTCATCTTAAGTGGAAAAAGGTTTTGATAAAACACTTGAAATGAATTCTAGAGGAAAAAATCCTTTCTTCTTCAAAATCAATTTATTTTCATAAAACATCATGCTATTTTAAAAGAAAGATATTTTGTTGAAAATATTCATGAAATATTTTTAGGAAGAATCATGAAAATAATTCTTTATAAAACTGTAAAAATATGTTTGTGCCGTATAAGTTAGAAAAACATTCTTCTTGTACTTTTGTCGGAAAAGTTAAAAAAGTACCTCGTAGGGTAATCCAAAGTATGATTCCTTCCATAAAATGGGGTAAAAGTCAAAATGGGTATAAAAGGACTTTAAAAATACATGAATAAACTTTTATAAAACATGGACATTGATGATATCAATAACCCCAGTAAATACTTACGAATAAGTAATCTCGGATAAAAATGAGATTCGCACAATTATCCCTTACCTTAGGTCCGATTTTCTTCGTAAGTGTCCGAACCTCCTGTATAATGATTTAAATAATGTCATTGACTTATTCCATAATCATACTTATTCGTATGATATCATATATGGTTCACTTATGACTTTATATTACCTGTTCTTTTGTAAATTCCATGTTAAACAGCATTTTGGGTAAAATCGTTTCATTTCTCGTCCATGTTTTGACATGTAATTATTCATATGATTACTTAGATCATGATTACTTAATTCCAGAATATAAAACATGATTTATATATAATATATATTCTGAATATACATATATATATAAAATATCAGTAAATGGAAAGATATACACCGTTTATGGAGACGGTAGGTCGTACGTACGCATGAACGCAGTTTTCGTTTCCTTATTGAGTTGAATGGAATTAAGTAGACGACATAAATATATATACACATAAATACAGTATCATTATTATGTCATATATTTCATTATTACTTATTATATATACTTTATAATCATTCATGAATGGTTAATGTGGAGAATGAATCTCATCACGTCGTGGAGACGGTAGTCCGAGCGTACGCACGAGCGATGATATTGTTCTCATGATCGTGGAATTGTATTGGAGTGTATGTATAATATTTCAGAATAACTATCACTTTACAATAATCATATATATTTATTATTTACACCATTATACCCATCCAAGTAAGGTGGTGGTGGAAAATAGATTACACCATGGCGTGGAGACGGTATTCCGTACGTACGCACGCGCGGTGATTTTGTTTTCTGTAGGATGGATAGATAGTGAAATAAGGTTGTTTCATACTTATAATAACATATCCGTATATGAGTGATACTGATGTTATTACTTCATAATGAAAAAACCTAAGAAGAATAAGTGGAAGAAGAAATAAATATGAAAGAATCGGTAACAGACATTACCTCTTCTTTGATGCGCCTCTTTGATTCTTCCTCTTAGGGCACTAAAATTGGTCTTTGAAGAAGACCAAGACCTCTAGTATGTTTCTAGGGAAGTGGTGAATAGAATTTGGCAGGGGTTGGCCGAGCTTGAAGGCTCAAAGTGGTGTGAGGAAGAGAGGGAGGAGGAGCCCTTTTATAAGGGAGGAGAGGGGCACCATTGGAATAACTAAAACTATTATTTTATTATAATGCCAAATTCGGTTTCAAATAGCTCCAAATTGATTTATTTCGAATCTAAGGTGGGGATGGGTCGAAATCCTGTCATCCAATAGAATTTAGACAATTTTAGGTCATTATATTAACCTTATCTTTTAGTTTTAACTCTTAGTTAATTAGATTGACATTTACCATGTCACATTGTATTTTTATATTATATAGTTAATAAACTTACCATATACATCCAAGATACCCCCAAGTGGTCCATTAATGATACACCTATCATGATATAAGTATCTTGTCCGAACCATAGATTTTTAGGAATAAAATAACAATCAATAATATAATATTTGTTTTAAAAACAATTTTATGTCAATTTTGACACTATTTAGTAATTGATTTTTGTGAAAATCATAACAGAATGATTAGTTCAAAATAAGTTAATTAAATCAATACTAACATGTCCTATTAACCAATAAAATTAGTGGAATTCATAAAAAGTCTCAAATTACATTTATTTTGGTATTTATATCATCAATTATTTCATTATTTCATTAATAAGATAATTATTGCATCATCTTTGTGTCATAAATAAATTAATTTATTTAAAGTCTAAAAATTACAAATAAAATATAATTATGTAGAAAATAATTTTATCTTTCTAATGAATATTTATAGTCGAATTTATCTTATGTATAACCCTTTATTAAAAATGATATACTTATTAGACATTGATTTTAACTATTTTAACCCTTCTTTAAAAAAATTAATAATAAATGTCCTAATCTAATCCAAGTGGTCCTAAATGGTCATATTTTATTCCTAAGGTTGTTTTTAGTCTAATTACACTTATCCAATAGAATTAGGACATGTGTTAGGGTAATAATAATATCATTTTTACCCTTAATTACCCTATTTACTTTTAATCGTGGTAAAAAAAAGTAAAATGTTACTATTCACCAAAAATTATTTTCAACTCATTGAACCACATTTTACTTACTGACAACAACCGTGTCTCTCGGATTTTTGAAATTCCACTCATAGAAGCGGTAAAATTAAGTTTTATGAAAAATTCATTTTTTTAACTACCACTTAGTGGTTTCACTATTAATCAAAAAATGAAAGTTTCCAGAAAAATACAAAAAATTAGGCCTAAGATATATTTGATATTATGAATTAAATAATGATTTATATTTTACCAAATTCAAAAAATATTAGTTGCATTAATTAATTTAAAAATTAAATCCCGTCATCAAAACAAATAGCTTGTTTTTAAGAGATAATAACTATCAAAAGATTGACACTTGTTTATGTCTGGTTTAAATGTGAAATTACATCCAATGACCAACATTGTATTAAATTGTAAAAATATATTCTAAATATACTTTAAAACCACAAAAATTAATAATTTATCACTATTAATTATTTCGATTAAAAAGGTTGTTTTTAATTAAAATTTAGTAATTTTTACTATTCATCAGAATATGAAATTTATCCGAAAAGTACCAAAATTTCACCCTAAGCTAATTTCGATATTCCGAATCCAAAAATGAAGTCCATTTTGAAAACTAAAATTTAAAAAATTTAAAAAATTGGTTATTACTATTCATAACAACTAGTTTTAATAATATTTTAATAGCATATTGTTGTTTAGTGAAACTCGTTATTGCGTACTACACACGCTATCGAGGAAGGTCGTGATTACGTGTAACGCAAGGAAAGTCAAGGATGCGTGTTGTTCAAGCTCCTTTTGGTGTAGCGTACAACACAAGACATTAATGAAATTAAAAAGAATATTTTTCATAAAATCTCGGGGTGTTACATTCTACCCCCCTTAAAATGAATTTCGCCCTCGAAATTCGTCGGGGTTATAAATGGTTTACTACTCGAAAGTTTCTTTAATAGAAACCCACATCATAAAAAGGAATACCAAAACCAATATTTAAAAAAAATATGAAACGTAACGGTTACCCAAATAAACTAATCACTGGGTTTCCACATAGGTGAAAATATGGATATGGAAGAGAAATCTAACCATCATGTTTTGATGGAGAGTGGTAGAGAACATGGCTATGGAAAAGCCAGCAATCACAAATCCATAAATTTGTGACGATCTAAGGTACCATATGATTCATCAGATATAAGGGCACTAGAACAAAATTTTTGGTTTTCAAGATCATTTCCCTAAAATTGATGAAATTGGAAATAGAAGAAATAATTTCGTGATTTTGGTACAGTCTCACCATTGTTGGTTCTTTGTATAATTTCCACTTCATCTCTTAAATAAATGATGATGAATTTTTCATTCGTGAAGTGTTAGCAGCTCATGTGATAGAATGATGGGTCATTCCATCTGTCTCAAACAAAAGGTTATAAAAGTTATCAAAAATACATAAGTCCATCAATAGTGAGATTAATCATATATGGTTCCTAAAATGGACTTATACTTCATATATCATACTGCTTAATATAATAAAACCAGTTTCTACTAAACAGGGACTTCCTGTAGGCCAGTGGTAGGCGATAAAGGCCAGTCGTACTTCAGTTGTGGGTTCGATTCCCACAGCCGTGTCCGACGCGATGGGATATTGCCCATCCTGTAGGTTGTTCTTTTTCTAAAGCTATATTACTATAACATCCCATAAATAATATCAAAAAAAAGTTCTATCCTTAAACAATACTAAATTATGTCCAACATAATCCATTCTAATCTTTAGGTTTATCTAAAATACTTCGGTCCAAGCTCATAGTATAAAGAAAACGATTACTTGAAATTTCATCAACCAAGCATGTGAATACCATCATCTATCCCCCATATATATTGTGGGTCACATTACAATCATGTGAATACCTTAATCATGTATTCTCTTGAAAAATGAATACCCATTAAACCTTAGTGAAAACATGAATGCTGTCAAAAGTTAACTCTTTCCACATACCAAAATCCAAAAATTCTATATACTCAAAACATGATATAACCTTCTACTTATATCATTCATGAGCTCATGAATAATATCAAACATTTAATTTTATCCTTATCCCTTCATTATGCGCATATCATCTACATTCCAAAAATATCTGAATAACCTTTCATGGATACTGGTACCATTAATCATACACTTTCAAAAATCAAGGATATACAACAGTGTAACAATCCTTAGATGTCTCTTTATTCCATAGTACCATGAGATTACTTATACAACATTTCACATGATAAACATGTAATCATTCCACTACATTCTTAAACCATTTACCGAGCTTCAACAATTCTTTCATCTCACATATCATTTGTAGTCTCTTCATCAACATAAATACTAC
The DNA here is from genome assembly GCA_963277665.1 of Viscum album. Classification (NCBI taxonomy): domain Eukaryota; kingdom Viridiplantae; phylum Streptophyta; class Magnoliopsida; order Santalales; family Viscaceae; genus Viscum; species Viscum album. The sequence continues at coordinate 1,520,308,390 of OY728152.1, read as the reverse complement.
CCATACGACCATACTGATTCTCTTCATGAGACTTTCCCTTAGGGAATTGGTTTTCATAATGCCCGCACATTCCATATTTAAAACATTTAACCATTGTTTATGTCATAGAAATACCATTATCCTCATCCCTGGTGTTAACTGAAGCTTTTCCTTTGCACTTACTGGCTTTGTGTCCTTCTTTTCCACACCCAAAGCATCTTTCAGTTCCTTTGAAACATTCTACTTGATGCCTCTTCCCACATGATTTACATAGGGGAAATTTAACTTTCTTTCCTCTATGAACATCATGAAACTCCATCTTTCCCTTATTAGCTGAGTCAGGAAACATACCAATTTTTACTTTATTGATCATATTATGAGATTGCTGATTCGGCATAATAATGATGTTTGGACCTCCAAATCCCATTTCATTTGGTTTCTCATGAATAATATCATTCCATTGTCCATCGTATCCTCCATTATCGTGAATCATCTTATTTCCATCCATTTTCTAAAACCCAAAAAGAATAGTGTGAGAGGAAAAAATCATAATAAAGGGGGAGTAACTTCAATATCTAACATATTTGGTTTAATCTAATAGCATTACCATAGTTCTAGGACTATATCCAATACGTATACTTATCCTTAGGGTCATCCCTAGACATACCTTAGAAATATCTATAGGGATCTCACTAACGTTTTCGCATCCTAGTTTCCAAAGGTTGACTAAACTTTTCCTCTGATACCAACTGTAGAGACTTGAATCTTTATGTACATGGAAATTACATTACTTTAGCGGAATACTTAATACATAACAAAAATAGACACACAAGGACCGTAATAGTTTAGTGTCTTTGGAAACTTGGTACGTAATCTTCTAATCGTGGTGAAAGATCTTCAACATCTCCCATAAAGATCTTCCCTTTTTTTCTTACCTAAAACCTTTCTTTATATCCTGGGGAAAAGAAAACATAAAAAGGGTGAGCTCAAATGCTCAGTAAGGGTAATAATGGATAAAATAAAACATACCATATACATTTGAACTTAAAAACATGAACATAATGTTTAAACATCAAAAACGTGAGCAATGACATAAAACATGGTAGTACACAAGAAATAGATCATAATGAAACATTAAGAATGATAAAATAGCATGGGAATAAGACATGTAATTGTGGAAACCATTAAGAAGATGATATGATTTCCATAGTAGCCAAGACATTTCTGCCAAGACCATCTTAGTGGAAAAAGTCCCTTTCTGAATCGAGTTCACTCCTCGTTCCAGTCCTGTATTGCTGAACCAGTTTAACTTTCCATTCCAGCCATGTCTATCTCATGAGATATAAATATTTACCCAATTAATTGGAGGGAGATATAGGTCCCACCCATCTCATAATGAAACCATTCTTACTTGTTCCACAAAATAAACATACATCATTCATAGTAACCAAATAAATAAAATGGGTTTCATAAACATCATCCCATAATCACATAATCCATATAAAATAAATGGATATCATTTCATAATAAGAAAATTGAAACCATGTAAATCATAGAAACTTTATACTTGAAACATAAACATATGAAATAATGTCATCTTAGATGGAAAAAGGTTTTGATAAAACACTTGAAATGAATTCTTGAGGAAAATATACTTTCTTCTTCAAAATCAATTTATTTTCACAAAACATCATGCTATTTTAAAAGAAATATATTTTGTTGAAAATAGTCATGAAATATTTTTAGGAAGCATCATGAAAATAATTCTTTATAAAACTGTAAAAATATGTTCGTTCCGTATAAGTTAAAAAACATTCTTCTTGTACTTTTGTCGGAAAAGTTAAAAAAGTACCTCGTAGGGTAAACAAAAGAATGATTCCATCCATACCAAGAGGTAAAAGTCAAAATGGGTATAAAAGGACTTTAAACATACATGAATACACTTTTATAAAACATGTACATGGATGATAGCAATTACCCCAGTAAATACTTACGAATAAGTAATCTCGGATAAAAATGAGATTTGCACAATTATCCCTTACCTTAGGTCGGATTTGCTTAGTAAGTGTCCGGACCTCCTGTATAATGATTTAAATAATGTCATTGAATTATTCCAGATTCATACTCATTGGTATGATATCATATATGGTTCACTTATGACTTTATATTACCCGTTCTTTTGTAAATTCCATGTTAAACAGCGTTTTGGGTAAAATCTTTTCATTTGTCATCTGTGTTTTGACATGTAAGTATTCATATGATTACTTAGATCATGATTAATTAAATCAAGAATATAAAACATGATTTATATATAATATATATTCTGAATATACATATTTATAATAGATCAGTAAATGGAAAGAAATACATCGTTCATGGAGACGGTAGGCCATACGTACGCATGAACGCTGTTTTCGTTTCCTTATTGAGTTGAATGGAATTAAGTAGAGGACATACATATATATAAACATAAATCCAGTATCATTATTATGTCATATATTTCATTATTACTTATTATATATACTTTATAATCATTCATGAATTGTTAATGAGGAGAATGAATCTCATCAGGTCGTGGAGACGGTAGTCCGGGCGTACGCACGAGCGACGATATCGTTCTCATGATCGTGGAATTGTATTGGAGTGTATGTATAATATTTCATAATAAATATCACTTTACAATAATCATATATAGTTATTATGTACACCATTATACCCATCCAATTAAGGTGGTTGTGGAAAATAGATTACACCACGGCGTGGAGACGGTATTCCGTACGTACGCACGCGCGGTGATTTAGTTTTCTATAGGATGGATAGATGGTGAAATAAGGTTGTTTCATACTTATAATAACATATCAGTATATTAGTGATACTTATGTTATTACTTCATAATGAAACAACCTAAGAAGAAGAAGTGGAAGAAGAAATAAAGATGAAAGAATCGGTAACGGACATTACCTCTTCTTTGAAGCGCCTCTTTGAGTCTTCCTCTTAGGGCACTAAATTGGTCTTTTAAGAAGACCAAGACCTCTAGGATGTTTCTAGGGAAGTGTAGAAGAGAATTTGTCAGGTTTTGGACTAGCTTAAATGCACAAAGTGGTGTGAGGAAGAGAGGGAGGAGGAGCCCTTTTATAAGGGAGGAGAGGGGCACCTTTGGAATAACTAAAACTATTATTTTATTATAAAGCCAAATTCGGTTTCAAATAGCTTCAAATTGATTTATTTAGAATATAAGGTGGGTATGGGTATAAATCCTCTCATCCAATAGAATTTAGACAAGTTTAGGTCATTATATTAACCTCACCTTTTAGTTTTAACTCTTAGTTAATTAGATGGACATTTACCATGTGAGTTTGTATTTTTATATTATATAGTTAATAAACATACCATATACATCCAAGAGACCCCCAAGGGGTCCATTAATGATACACCTATCATGATATAAGTATCTTTTCCGAACCTTAGATTTTGAGGAATAAAATAACAATCAATAATATAATATTTGTTTTAAAAACTATTTTATGTCAATTTTGACACTATTTAGTAATTGATTTTTTTTGAAAATCATAACAGAATGATTGTTTCGAAAAAAGTTAATTAAATCAATAATAACATGTCCTATTTACCTATAAAATTAGTGGAATTCATAAAAAGTCTCAAATTACATTTATTTGGGTATTTATAACATCAATTATGTCAATATTTCATTAATAAGATAATTACTGCATCATCATTGTGTCATAAATAAATTAACTTATTTAAAGTATAAAAATTTAAAATAAAATATCGTTATGTAGGAAATAATTTTATCTTTATAATTAATATTTATAGTCGAATTTATCTTATGTATAACCCTGTATTAAAAATGATATACTTATTAAACATTTATTTTAACTATTTTAACCCTTCTTTAAATAAATTAATAATAAATGTCATAATCTAATCCAAGTGGGCCTAAATGGTCTTATTTTATTCATAAGGTTGTTTTTGGTCGAATTAAACTTATCCAATAGAATTAGGACATGTGTTAGGGTAATAATAATATCATTTTTACCTTTAATTACCCTATTTACTTTTAACCGTGGTAAAAAAAGTAAAATGTTACTATTCACCAAAAATTATTTTAATCTCATTGAACCACATTTATTTACTGAAATCAACCGTGTCTCTCAGATTTTTGAAATTCCACTCACAGAAGCGGTAAAATTAAGTTTTATGAAAAATTCATTTTTTAACTACCACTTAGTGGTTTCACTATTCATCAAAAAATGAAAGTTTCCAGAAAAATACCAATAATTAGGCCTAAGATATATTTGATATTATGAATTCAAAAATGATGTCTATTTTACCAAATTCAAAACATATCAGTTTCATTAATTAATTTAAAAATTAAATCCCGTCGTCAAAACAAATAGTGTGTTTTTAAGAGATAACAACTATCAAAAGATTGACACTTGTTTATGTCTGGTTTAAATGTGAAATTAAATCCAATGACCAACATTGTATTAAATTGTAAAAATATATTCTAAATATACTTTAAAACCACTCAAATTAATAATTTATCAATAATAATTATTTCGATTAAAAAGGTTGTTTTTAATTAAAATTTAGTAATTTTCACTATTCATCAGAAAATGAAAGTTATCTGAAAAGTACCAAAATTTCACCCTAAGCTAATTTTGATATTCCGAATCCAAAAATTAAGTCTATTTTGAAAACTAAAATTTAAAAAATTTCAAAAAGTGGTTATTACTATTCATAACATCTAGTTTTAATAATATTTTAATAGAATATTGTTGTTTAGTGAAAATCGTTATTGCGTACTACACACGCTATCGAGGAAGGTCGCGATTGCGTGTAATGCAAGGCAAGTCAAGGATGCGTGTTGTTTAAGCTCCTTTTGGTGTAGCGTACAACACAATACATTAATGAAATTAAAAAGAATATTTTTCATAAAATCTCGGGGTGTTACAGGGAATGAGTGTATTACATAGGAATTATACGATTCATTATATTATGATATATTTGTTTTGTGAATTTAAACATATTATTGTTCATTTTAATCTAACACATTTTATTTTAATTTTATACTGTGATTTATGAAATTTTTATTAAAATAAAAATTTATTAACAGCTCTCCATAGTGGATAATATAAACAATTAAGGTAATAAATAGGTTTCTCATATAATTTGTGAACTATAATTATTATCATGCTATCTTGAATATTTTATATAGAAATAATAATGTATAGTTTGATGTTTTCCTTTTGTGTGGTGTTAATTTACTATTGTGTTGTGGATGGTTGTGTTGTTTTTTGATAAATGATAATGGTTTGGAATGAAATGGTGTAACTTTTGTTGTGGCATTGATGTTAAGGAAACTTTTGTGGGGAGGGAAATATTTTCTTGAAATTATAATAGATTTTGGTATAGTATTTATGGTAGTGGTTTTGGGTAATGGTTTTGTGTTATGGTTTGTAGTTTATATATTTCTAGTTTTTTGGAAACAAATGAAATATAATGGTTGATTTCTAATAAAAATATAATAGGTTGGGTGGAAATTATTTGGTGGAAACAATCAATGAACTATTGTGATATTAAAAGGAATGTGAGTTGTAAATGGATAATGGGGGGTTGTTGAAAATTTTACATTAATTAAAATGTTCGGATGGTGGATGGGATAACAAAGGGTGTTGAATTATGTATGGTTTTTCATTAAATAAGAAAAATGAACCAAATAATGAATATAATATTGTTAGTAAATGGTAAATATGTGAATTGTTAAATGATTAATGGTTGTTATTGTTTTGTATTTTTGTAGGAATAAAGGGGTTAATTTATGTTGTAAAAGTAACTATAGTTTATAGAGATTTGTTGTGGAGGGGTGTTCATTATTATAGACTAAATTATATTTTTTTGATAAGAACCCCTTTATTTGGGGTTTTCATTTGGATATATTTATAATATAAAATTTTTTCCTTATGATTTAATACATATCCCACCCGTTTTTTATTCTTCTAATGCCCAAATGTTTTTATATTTGGGTGTTTTCTTCACCATCCAGGTTGGAGAACAAATGGATTACTAATTACATACTCTTCCTCACTATCCCTTTAGACATGGTATAGGTTGTGATAGCTCAAATTTGGAATATTAGTATATTCTATATCAACTTATGGTTTTAGTATGGGATACATAAGATAATATTGTTATGTTAATGAGATGATGACAATGGTGGGGGTCATGTATGGTTGGAGGGAACAATGCTGATTTTCATCATGCACATGATACCAATATATTTTCTACATATATGATTATATTATGATGGTGTGGTTATTTCTAGTTCCATTTAGAAAATTATAACATGTATTTTCTAGGTATGGTTGGGTGGTAGTCTTTCCTACATCATATATGACATGATATATATATATAGTGTGTGTGTGTGTGATTTCATGTATATGGATGGAATTAAAGAACATGATATTTTTTTAGTGAAAGAGATTTAAACCCTATGGGGGATATGGATGAAGTTTACAATTATGATATATTATTTCACAATTATATTATTATCTTTGTTGTGATATTTGGTGAGTAAACCTTAGTGTTTTTGGGCCATAGTTGACAAGACTTAGGTGCAAGTTGGTCCTTCTATTTATTCATTGAGGTATTGGTATTCTTTTTTCCACATTTTCATAAAATATATTGTGGAGGAACCTACTACATATAAATTTATTATCACACATATATCAAAAATATATTTTACAGATTTTATGAATGGGTTAAGATATCTATATAGACATAACTAGCTTATAGTTGGGAGTTTCAATTGTATTTTATACTATAAGAGTTTTATTTTGGCACCTTATCCTAGGTAAATGAATTTGTATGATAATTTATTTCTCTATTGTTATTATGGTATATTATGAAATTTATTGTTGGTTTTATATATTAATTCCTAGGACTTTCCAGATAATTCCACCCATTTGCGTTTTTTGTATCCTTAGTGCTTGTCCCCAACTCGTGGACAATTGGAGGAAGGCTTTGGAGGGGTCACACTCATCTTTACTATATACCCAAGAGGGGTTCCTATTTTTTTGTGTCATGAAATAGTGGTATCATATCTTTGGTTCAGAGTTAGGATGTAGGTTGGATTATTTCACAAGTGAGGATTTCATTTGATTTATAGGAAAAAATCGTTTTTCAAAAATAATGTGTTGTGTAATAAGGAATATCATCTAAGACAGAAGTGATTTCCCCCCATGTGATATTTAGTAAGTACCTATAGTTTATTGAACTCCCTTAATGAGATAATGTTCCTTTGTAGGTGAGAGACTTAGGTAAGGTACATGCATCACACATGTTAATTATTGTGTTTTAATGGGGGTAATTTTTTGGAAATTAAAAATGAATCTAATTAATTGAACCTTAATGAAGTATGTACTACAAGACTTAAGATTTTTTTCACTATAGAAATATGATCATATATGAAGGTGTGACTTGTTTATTTTCTCTAACAAGGCATGCTACTTATAAATATATGTTATCATTGTTTATTATAACATGTATTTGATTTTATCTACTAGTATTATTTAGTAAAATATGATTTTTTTGTTATTTAGAGGATCCAAGAAGTGATGAATTTCACCTAAGGTAAGTGGAAAATAGAAACCTTCATGATATTAAATTAAACATTTTTTATTTTATTTTTTAGAGTTTATTTTGGATCCTTCATGACAACTATTGATATGTTAAGTAATCCAGATGACCATTGAATTAGATGAAATGAGTAGTTTTATCCCTCTGTTTTTAAAATGAATTATTTTTAAATTTTTATTTCATACTTTTGATGTTAACAATATTGATATTGATTTAATAAATATAATTATAGGGTAATATTATTTGATCATAATGAATGTGATGTAATCATACAACCACTCTTAATTATAGACATGTGAGTAATTATAAAGAGAATGTTTAATATATTATATTGGTCTCTATGTTTTGTCTTCCTTAAATTTATTAGGGTAATTAGTTGTATTAATGAAATTAATTTTAATATTTTAACATTGTAATAGTTGAACTATTAATATCTTGTTATGGATGATAATTCAAAATTTCTAGATTATTAGGTAAACAAGTTTAACTAAATCTATTATGATATGTTTTAAAACAACTAGTTTAAAATTTATAATTCTTCATTTGATAACTTATTCCATTACGTGTAGTAATGTTTAGTGTTTTTTACTTGACTTACATGAATAATAATTTTCTTTTTAGAAATATTGTCTTTAAATAAGAGGAAAAAACTTTTTAAATAATGATTAAATTGATTATAAAATTGATCTTGGAAAATGAGTCTGGGGATTTTTATTAAATGGGGTTTTAATACCTTATCATAATGAATGATTAAAATATTATCATTTAAATTTATTTACACTATTTAAAAATAGTTTTTTTATCTTAATAAGTATATACTGTTTATATTTGAAGGAGAAGTTTTCATTTTTTAAAATTAATGGTTTGTTTTAATGTCCTTCATGTTTGAATTATATGATTGAATTTGTAAATGGTAATTTTATGTTTCCTTTGGGGGTGTTGCTGAGGTATTTTCTTTTATTGGTGGATTATTTAATGGTGATATGGGAGTGGTGAAGTAGTTTTTCTATGATAGGTATGGGATGATGTTAATTTGGTAAGGTTATTGTATTTTTTCTATGAATAATGGGTTTTTTAGTGATATGGAGTTGTGGGAGTTGATGTGGCTTTTTTAACATGTCTGCATTTTCTTTAATGTTAGTGTATGATTAATATGTTTGAACTAAAATTAATTTTTTGGATGATTTTGAAGAATATATTTCATCCAAACATCAATATGGTTTTGTGCTCTGTAAGAGGAACAAGGATTCATGGGTTACGTTGTTATCCTAGTTCAAGTGTAGGAAGGTACCGAAGTTCCTTTGTGGGTTGTCAGGCTTCATGGTCAAGGAGTGGTTGGGAGAGGTTAAATTTTCCTTCAAATTGATGATGAATCCAAATCAATTTCATGTTTCCTTATAGTGGGTTATGTCTTAGGGTTGGATCGAGTGTGGTAGAAGATGAATAATAGTCATATGAAATAGATTTCTTGGGAAGAATTAATTATCATGTTCAAGAAAGAGTTCCTCTATTAGGTGTGGAGGAATGAATGTTGGGTGGAATATTTTATTCTCTAGTAACGCTAGTCCAATTTGCATGATATTGGTATTCACTTTTTCATAATGTTTATCCAATTTTTGTACTACTTAGTAGACAAGAACATTTTATCCGGAAAACTTGAGTCTTCCTTTATGATGAAAATTCAATAGAGGTTGGTGACCATGAAATTGAAGTCCTAGATATATGTGAGGGATAATTTTTATGTGATTTATAGGAGTCTTATTTAGGATTCTATGAATGTTTAATGTGTATACTCTTGTTTTTAGTTCAATGGTATGAAGGTAAAGAAAGTGAAGTAGCCCCTGGAGGTTTGGGTGATACCCTGATCCATGGGTCGGTATAGATATAATAATACGGTGTATGATAATTTAATGTGTTTTTGTTATGGTTTGGTGGGGAATCAAAGGATTTATTTTTCACTGATCTATAAAGTTCCTAGGTTTCAATAAGGTTACTGGTTAGTTGGTTGGAATTTTGGGTTTTCAATGGTATTCAGTTAGTATGGATTGAGTTTCATTTATAGTCTATGACTGAGTATGTTATGAGTTCGTAAACTTATTCCATTCACATTCAATTCATTTTTTAATTTATCATTGAAAATTTCAGTTTCAAGTGTTTTCCTTATAATGGTTTGATACTTTTTTTGTTAACATATTATTGAAAATTTAAATTTGACTATTTTAGTTAGTGTGTTTATTAAAAATTGAATTATTTAGTCACTAAGGAAGGAAGCAGTTTTCTATTTTACTAAAATGTGTATACACTTTCAAGAATAAGATTTTATTCTTATATGAATGGATTGATTTGAAATAAAAATTTCGTAAAAATATTTTTCCATTATGAAATGGATTAAATAATTAGTAAGAGGGATTTTATGTTTTGGGTTTGAATGGTTAATGTTTTTTTTGTCCTTGTAGTTAATTACTTTGGATGGTGTGATTCATGTTGGAGAGATATCTCACATGGTTATCATGTATTAAGGATAACTTCCTCTAGGTGAGGTGTTTTGGATAAATTCTCAAGTTGAGTGTGGTAAGAGTTTGGTAGATTTATCCTTTTTAATTAGTAGTTCTTAGGAATGTGTGTCACGAATTCATGATTTGTATCTTCAGTTTCGTTATAATTGAATTATTGTCATGATATTAACATTCCATGGGAATTAAATGTTAATGATGGTGGACTTATTTCTTTGAGTTTTCTATCTCTTTTATTAAATTATGCTTAAATAATAGTGACATCCCTATTTGAAAGGTATCTCACAATGTATTTTTATGTAAATATTACCTTTCATATTTCCATTACAATTATTTTTTTATTATCAAGGACTAGAATCATCTGAAAGGTATCTGATGCAAGGGGACACTTTTTTTAAACCATTAATTTTTTATTTTTCAAGTATTTAGGGATTCTATGGATGTTTTATAGTAGCATTTAATATTGGGTAAGGTTTATGTTATTTTTAATTTTGATTCTAATTTAATTATTCATTTTATATTTAATGTTTTAATTTTGGGTTTAAGTGTAAAATTTTAATAATTTAGTAATTACCCTTACATTTTCCCTTTCCTTGGATTAAACCTTACATTAGGAAGAGTTTATGAATTATCAAAATATAGGAGTCTTTTTTTAGAACATGTGATTATTTTCATTTGAAAAGTTCCATTTCATAATAGTGAAATGTGATTTTTTAAGTCTCCATTGAAAATGTAAGGTTATTTATCTATTTCTTATAGGTACCTTTTTGAATTTTAAGAGTGTTATTCAATTTATAATATAAATTTTATGTTGAATATGTTAAACTTTTTGTTCTTTTAAAAGTCTTTATATTTTCATAATGTTCATCCAATTTTTATAAGATTCATTTCAAATTTTATAAGGGTATTTCCCTACAACGTAAGAGACTTTCTCCCCAAAACGGAGTAAACCTATTTGATTTTTTTTTCTATTTATATGGATTAAAAAATAATATTTTTTTAATTTAAAATAAATTTAAAATCATTAATCCCATAAAGTTGGGATTTTAAAATGTAAATAAAATTACTTCATCCATACAAGATTATGTCCATATATTAAGGTATTTAAATACTCTTAATGAATTATAAATCAATGGATGTTTTAAATGGAATGTAATAGGTTGAAATATATTTCAACAAGGAAAAACTATTCGGAGAAATGTCACTCAAATATGGTGTTTATTATTTTAAAATTTAGGAAGTCCCTCCATTAAATCTATCTTTGTTTATCTCGCCTAGATAACTAAAGCCATACTCCTAAAGACTAAAGAGAAACCTAGAATAGTATAAGTTTTCCTTCATTAGTCTTTTCATGAGATAATATCTTTTTACCTCTCCTTAAAACTATTTAGCAAAATACAAGAGCTATACATCGAGGTAGGGGATTCAAGAACTCTGTCATTTATTTTTTAATAACCATGGGATTATCATGAAACCATTGTCATTGAGATAAATTTTATGAATTAACCTAAGAAAATTAAATAACTAAATATTGAAAACAAAATGGAATTTATTTATTACATGGGCCTTATAAAATTATGAGTTATTTCATATTATAGATTCTATTGTGCATCTAAACCTACTTCCATATTTTTGAATCTATAGTGTGGTGTTTTAATTTAATATTGTGACTTATGAACATGTTTTCGTGATTAAAAACTAGAATCATATCTCATAAACGCATTATAATTTAAATATAGTAATGAATGGTTTACATTGATAACATGAAAACTACGATGATGAATATGGCTTCCTATGTGATCTACTAAGAATGAATGACAGATATGGTGATGTTCTTTTAATGTGTGCAACTAATTTTCCATTGTGTTGTAGTGTATTATTTTTTTGTTCTATTAATGGGAACACATTGTCAAGAAATTCTGTAATAATTGTTTTAGTGCCGACAGTTAGGCTAGTTTTGTGTAAGGGATTTTTTTGGATATTATGGTGGCTATTGGAATGGGAATTATGGTGATGGTTTTCTTGGATGTTTGTTTCGTATTGGGGGTGTTTATAGATTCCTAATGGTAAGGAAATAATGGGAGTACATCTAATTAAAATATTAGTTCTACAATGAAAATTAATAAGTGGAAACTATTAATGAACTAATATGATATTGAATGGAATGTGGGAATGAAATGGATAATGGTGGGATATACTAAATCCCTTAGCAATTAAAATATTGGGACAGTGGATGGGATAAATTATCGTGTTTTCTTTTGAATGTTTTGACATTAAATATGATTAATGAATGATATAATGAATATAACGTGGTTGGTATATGGTAAATCGATAAATAGTTAAATGATTATTTTCATAAGGAAATCATGGTTTTTGTTATGGGTATTTTGATGGAAATAAAGAGGATGATTGATGTTGTATAATTAGAAATAGTAGATAGGGAATTATTATGGACATGTGATAGTGATTATGGTCTATGGTAGGTTCGTTTAATAAGAACCCTGTTAGTTAGGTTTTTCGGTGGATGTATATATATAACATACTATATTTTCATTTTGATTTCTTACACTCACCACTCAAGATTTATTTTTTAGATGCTCAAATTTTTTAGGTTCTGGGTGATTTCCCAAAATATCGATAAGTATGGAAATAAATGAATAAATAATCCTTATTCCCCAATCATCCTCCATACATGGTATAAGACTTGATTTATTATTGTAGGTATAAGAAAATGGTCTATAACATCTTACTGTTACATTATAATATACACATGTTATTTTTTAATGTGAATGAGATAGTGAAATATGGTGGGGTTGTTCTTTTTAGTTGGTGGGAACATGTTTTATAACCTTCATGTCCATGATAACCTACTTTTATCTCGATATGTGGTTTTTATATGATGGTATGGTTATTCCTTGTTCCGATGAGAATGTTGGACCCTACATGGGTTTGGGAAGGTAGGGTTATGGTCTATTCCACATCTTCCATGACATGATATATATATATATATATCTATGTGGGTGTGTGGTGCGACTTCATAGAAATTGAATGGATGAAAGTATAAGAATTTATTTTTGATGTGTATGAGTTAAAACAATGGGGTATTGGTTTTAAGCAGACTTTATTATATATTAATACTTTTTATGTTGTTATACCTGGATGTGATACTGGATGAGTGATCCTTCGTAAGGTTGGGTGGAAGTTAAACTAGTTTATGTCCAAGTTTCTTTTTCATTTTATTCACTCAGACCTTAGTATGATTCTTTCACATTTACATGAGAGGCCTTGGGGAGGATCCTATATAGTATATATATACTCATAGACACACACACAAGCATACACACACACACACACACACACACACATATATATATATATATGATAGGTTTTGAGGAGGTATTTGAAGATTGAGTAGGACCTTACTAACTTAGAGTTTGGAGATATGGTTAGATTTATTTCCCTATGAGTTTTATTTTGGCACATTATCTTATGGAATTGTACTTGTATGACATTTTCATGAATTTTGGTTATCATGGGATATTGATTTTATATTTATTATGGTGTTTATTCATGGTTTTATTTTTATATTTTTTGGATTTTTGGGTAATGCCTCACATTTTAATGATTTCTACCATCAGTGATTGTCTCCAACCTATGGCCTATTAGAGAAAGGTATTGGTAGTCAATATTTTCTTCACTAAAGACATAAAAGGAATTACCATTGAGGGGAATGTCATCAATGATACCATGAAAATTATAATATTTAAGAGGCAAACAGTTTTCTCTAGATAAATTAGTTAAATAAATAGAATTTAAATATGAAAATAATAAAAACAAATATAAAATTTATTGAACTTCCTCGATTAATCAGTAAATATATAATTTTTTCACCATTATCAAGGAATTTAAGTTTCATTATTCTATAAATAAATAATAAAAATAATTATTCATCATAAAATATAATAATAAAAATTATAAATAAAAAATAATACAAAAATTAATTCATATGATTATATAAAAAATAATTTTTTAATTTGAATGATTTGTTTTTGTGTCTAAAATTATTTTTATGTATTAAAATTGAACAGAAAATATATTTTAGGAATATTTATTATAAAAATTTATATCATATCATGTATAATAAAAAATGTTTCAAAAAATATATATACAGAATAATTTATTTACTAACATATTTCTTGACGAAACTTGTATTTACATCAATAAAACATATTTTTATAACATTACCATACGAAAAACAAATACCATATAAAACTAAACTACAAAAAAAATAAAAATTTAAAAAATAATTTACAAATATATAATTAGTTTGTGAAATATAAAATGATAGAACATGTATATTTTTGTTCTTTTATGTTTTCAATGATATTTTATTGTTATTAAATTTTTATTTTTTATGTTTTACCCATTTTTAAGATTTTTCAGATTATTATTTGGTTTTTTTGGTATAAATGTTTTCGTTAATTTTCAAAATAAGGAAAAAAAATTAGTTTATAGAAATTAAAATGGTTTCTTTTTACATTTTATATTTTATTTTACTTTAATATTTTTAAAAAACAAACAAAATTAAAATATAGTGTTGAGAAAGTGAAAAATATAATGAAAATGTTTATAGGGAGGTGTTAGAATAATCATAGTTCGTATATATTTATAAAAAAATCCACATTATAAGAAAAATGGTTTCTTGGACTTTTTTCATTTACTTAGTAGTTTAAACCGATGCCTAATTGAATTATAAAAATTTCTCAAACCATTTAGGTTTATTGAGTATACTATTAATTTATAAAGTATTTCTTTTATTTTTGATGGTCTTGTATAACCTATATGAATCCATAATTTTCCGTGGTTTTCTAATCACCTTTATAACGAGTGGGGAAATTTTTATTCTACTATTATATTAATATTTTTCGTCGATTAGAATAGTTAGAAAAATATTTCAAAATGGATAAATGATATATATTTCTCTATATATTACTAATTCCTTTAACAACTATGAAATATTTTCATGGTATTTTTTTAGTTCTTACCAATAATAATTGACTATTTTATATTAGTCCACGATGGTTTAGATCTCTATTAAATAATTATCTGCTATTTTTTTATTTAGTACTGGCTAGTAGAAAAAAATTAATTGGGAAAAATGTTTCTTCAAATATGATACTACCTACAACATAAAATAAAAATATATCTATATCATAAATAATTTATTAATTAAATTAGTAAAAAAATAAAATAATTAAAAATATTATATGATATAACATTTAAAATACATAAATATGTTTGTTTTAGTGATAAAATTCTACAAAGAATGAATATTTATGTTTTCCAACAGTAAAATAAATCACATGAATAGATATATCTGACATGAAATCTATCCCTCAATCTCAAACTATATGTTCCTAGATGATCCACATTGAAACTTTTCTAGTCGAGTAACAACCTCTAGTGTATATGATAATTCTTATAAATATAATTTACAATATACATTATTTTTAATTACATATTGTGTAAAAAAATTCAATTTTAAATAATTATCATAATAATATAATCATATTAAAATAAATATAAAAAATTAATTATCGCTTGTATTATAGATGAAATGCCTGAAATAATTCACCCTTTCATGACTTCAAATATATATGAAAAAATAATTAAACTTAAATTTATTAGAAATATAAAATAAAATAAACCGTGTATAATTATTTTTAATTACCTTTACAATTTTTTGAAATAATCATTATTTTAATTGATGAGAATTTTAATCCAATCATGGAATGTGATGGAATGGGATGTCATATCATATGATAATTTCTCCAATATCTTATTGAACAATCCTCCAACATCATCTGTATGTACCCTATACATCTCAAATATATGAATTAGTATAAACAGTAATTAATTATGTTTACACATTAAAAATTACGTACCAATTAAGGCCATCCTATAATACCCTCAAGATGGTAACTATGACACCATATACTCTATTGATGACCACTCCTCAATCACACCATCTGATCCCCCAGACATCCTTAAAGAAGAAAAGATTCATATAGTGGTATTTTAAAAATACTTACTCTTGTATTGGTTTGGGGTGAGTATATATTTACAAACATAAAATAGGATTCACCAATGGTATATAAAAAATCATTTTATGAGAAATTATAATATCAATACCTATATTGACCAACTATATTGAAATATATATTTTATTAATAATTTTTTACAGATATCTATAATTGATTTTTTATCTTGAAATTGCGATGTTCTATAAGTAAATATATTTGAATATTGTAATTCAAGATTAAATATTTGATAGAATATTTAGTGAGTATTCATAATAGGGTACTATTAGTGGGAATTAGTATCTAGGTAATAATAGTGGGACCATATAATGTCAAAAGTGAAACATTGTAGTTTTGATATCCATAATATAGTGTGAATTAGAAAATTAAATTATTATAGTGTTACAAATGTTATTTATCAAAGGAGTGGAATTTTTTATATATATTTTAAATTTATTAGAGAAAATTATTGAAAATTGAAATGGAGAATACTGAAAGTAGAGAGTATACCTAGTGAAGGTGGGATTCTATCAGATGCAATTGATTACATATGTAGTGTCTATAACATGATTATATATTTAAATTGTTTTTGTTTTGGAATTAGTACATACAAGAATAATATAAAACAACATATAAAATGATATATGATATAAAACAGTATTTGTTTTGAAAATTATGTACTTAAATATATTGAATACATGTATTCTGAATAAATAAATTAAAGACAAATTAATGGTGCGCTGAGAATACAATCATTATATTAATCAGTAACCATATAATGATCTCCTTCAAAATTAACATGATTATTTCATCTTAAGCATCCCTTATATAACTCACTAATTTAGTATCATTATATTAAAAAAGATAAATCTCATGTTTTTTAGGGATTTTTATTTCACACATAAAATATTATTCAAATTCATCACCCATATCATACATTTCTCTTAGCATGGAATCGATTACAAAATTATACCCTTCATCAACTCTTTCATCCAAATAATATAAAATTTTATATTTTTAATTTAAAATACATTTATCATGTTCATCACACTAACTAGTATCAATCAATCGGGATAAATTTATGTAGGTAAATTGTAAATAATCTTTCCCTATGTCCTCATAAATATTAACCAACTTGAATTTCAATTACAAAACTAAAAATATTCCATGACAAAGTAATTTGGTAATGTCAATAAACATTACATACTATCCAAAATCTTTTAGTCTTATAATTTTTATTCTATTTTATGTATTCAAACCTTCCTCATGTAATATTGTACAAAACATGAGTCCATTAATATTATAAGCATCAAATATCATATATTATTACAAATCTCATCAATAAAAATATTTCAAATCATCAGGGAATAAAAATACATAATCCATATTTATGTTCAAATTATGTAAATATAAAATATTAGTAGTTATATAATATAATTTTATCAATATTTTAAGAATACGAAATTGATTATGATCTTACATGACATGAAAACCAATCAATAATGTCTTTATTAATTATTTTTATCTCATTTTTCCTCTATGTATGAATTTAAAGTCATATATTTAGTTTTTATGAAATTAATCAATTAAAGTGTATGAAATATCATAATTTAGTTGTAAATATCTATTAATTTGTATGACTTCTATTTGTGTCAATGAAACTAGTGATATTTTCCAAACATGATGACTTGACGTTGGAAAGTTTACTAATGTAATATAATAATAACACTGATATTTGTAATAATCATCACATCTATCTTGATTGAATCATGTTTCAATTTTATCAAAATACCTCAAACAAATGGTGATACACTCTTTTTTCATATAATGTTCTACAATATAACATTTCATTTGAGAATTATTTCTCACAAAAGACATGAAATGACCAAAATAAATAATTAAGAACAATAACATAATAAAATATACTATATATATAATGGGTATCAAATTTTTTATGTATTAATTATAACATGGTAATAGGAAAAGACAAATTTATTGAATACATCCAATGATAATGTATGATACCTCAAAATTTATCATCCTCAATTAAATTCACTATTAGATAATCCAACACAGTGAAAAATGATAGAGGCGATATCACCTCCAAATTACAAAGTTTCCTTAAAATTATTTCATAATGTATTTAATGATCAATGGGGTTTATATTTTTCTTACAATATTGCTAGATAAATATTTAAAACTCAATTACGACTATAATTATATTATCAGGTAACAATTAACATAATTCCAAAGGTAATAATTTTTCAAAAAAATATGTTAATATTGAATTTTAAGCCCATGTAGCTTATTATATTTTATTTTAGAACATATTGAAATTTTACTTGAATATCCATATAATATTTTCATATTTTTATGCCCTTAAAGGAAAATATATTTGTTTGGTTTATCAATTGAAAAATTGATTTATGACACATTCCATTTTCATTTTCCCTCAAATCATGCTTTATATTCATTTATTCCGAGTCCGAATAATCATTATGATAACCTTTTGATTTTTAAGTCTCATTAAATAATGTAAAAAATGATTATATTCATTATTTTCAATGTTCTTTATGTTAAGTTTATGACATAATAATTAAAACTCCCAAAAAATGTTGGAAAAAAAATTTTGTTTCTTCAATTATTGTGTACCAAATGTATCTAATGATTTTGCACACTTTTTCTAGAAAATTTCAAGTAATAGTCTTTACCCAATTATGCATCCATAATTGATAATTTTTTACTAATTTAATAATGTGGAAAAAATTGGGGGGTTTTCTCAAATAATTTCTTCCATCAAATAATGATTTATTAAATCAATATCAAGTAGATTCATCTAATAATTGATGATGACACATGAATCATGAATTTATGATATATGATAGTTTCCCTAATTGAATTTAATATTAAAAATTAAACATTCTTGGATATTTTTTGTGTTTCAACCAATTTTTTTCAAATCCTACGAAATTAGTAATCATCAACATTATAGGAATAGGTATTTTGAACATTAAATCTTTTTATGAATCATATGTGTCAAGACCAATTTAACATAAGTCATGTAATTATTTTTATAGGCTTATGTTATATATTTATTTCATTTATTTGTATTATATTTCCTCGAATGATCCTAGAAATATGTCTGGAATTATTATCCATACACATCTATTGATGTATATTATAAGGGATAAAAATAATTAGGCATATGCAATAAGTTGTGCTTATAATCCTGAATGGGATAAATATATTATTAGCCATTCTGAAATTAAAATTACTAGGATATAAATAAAAATTTGAATATAAAGAATCAAATTATTTCATATATTTAAAATCACTTAGATAAAAAAATAAACCTATCTTTGTTTCCCAGGGCACACCACATCATTTTCTCTACCATTTTTGAAGACATGGTTATTATTTTAAATCACGGTTTTATTGGGAATTAATGTAAAAACATTGATTTTTTTCATATTCTTATTTTTAATATTATAATTTAAATTTTCATCATGATTTTATAATTTTTATCTAGATGTATGATATATAATACCCTCTTCCCTATCAGAACCATCACTATTACACAACCTAAAATCATTGGGATATAAATTCATCCTTATATAATTGAGAACAAGATTTTTAACAACATTCCACATATCATAAAATGATTCATGGATAATGGATTGAAAAAATATATCCTAATGTAACTGTAATATCATTTAAATTAATTGATATGAAATTCAATATAAACACTTGATATGGTAACATTTCAATTGGAAGAGCTATTTTTTAAAATTGATACATCCAATATCCAACTACTTATTTTTAATTGTATTTAATTCATAGAACGTACTGAATTACTCAATAAAAATATCTATTATATAAATCAATAGAAAATTATAAAGTGACTGGACTGATATGTTATAAATTTCATTATGCCTTGCTGCAATACCAAATGAAAAATTAAAAACGTTTCACATGTTATTCTCGACTATTGGGGCATAAATTTATTAATTTTTGTTATTTCTACAAATATAAAATTATACAATGATAAATTAACCATGCTTAATTGATATAACATATATATTAGAAATTATTTCCTTTATCATGAACTCATAAATATTCTCCCTCGTCAACCATCATCTGGAATTATATTCATGTAAAGACCTGTAAATTTCAAGGAAATTTTTTTTTCTTACTTTTCTTTGGAATTTTACAAGAACGCAGTTTCTGACGGCACCTGATTCTGAGGCCCGGTGTGACCGGAATCATTTTTCGAAGTTTGGCTCAGGTAAGTTCAGTGAACGATCGAGCGGGTTTTTCTAACTTTTGAACCGGTGCTCGGAATCGAATTCTGAGGGCACCGATGGAATCACAGTGCCGATATTTTCTTAGAAACGCCTCTTCCGGAGTTGCGTTTTCTCGGGTGTGGTTCTTAATTTTTGGGCATTAAGTTAAGAAATAAAATAACATGGTACGACAAACTTTATTCTATTTCACTTAAAGCCGCATAAATCCACTTAAAGATGCTTAAGCTGAGTTAAAGCGGATAGGGTACAATTCAAAATATTCTACCCTCTTGGTAGGATATTTGTGAGGTGGGGCCCGCTCGAGCCCCACCATTTCTTTTCCTATAAGTAACACACCCGCGAAAACACCTCATTAATGAAAGTTAACGGGGGCGTTTTCTTAAAATCTTAAACGCTCCTATTAATTGGGTGGTTTATTCGTTGAAATTAATTCTATGAATTAATGGGTCGTTACTTAGTTTGTTTTTCAATTTGTTGGCATGTTAATAAAATAATACCAACACACATGTCTTCTTAAGGTTGGTTCGTTGAGAGGATTTGACAGAACCCTTAAGTCCTTCATCCTCCTTCACGAAGAACGTGAAGAACATGAAGAACGCGAAGAAAGCGAAGAATGACGAGCCCTCAGAGATCGATGACGCGATGCCAAGTACCGCGACACCGATGATTCTTCTCCCGCGACGTTCTTCTGCGACATTCCTTCATCCGCGACAAATCTTCGATCATCCGTTGAGGTAAGAGATTGCGGACCTTTTTAATTCTTTTTGGTTTATAACAACAACATGGATTTAATTGTTATAATTAAATCTGTATGTTCTTGATCCTCAGAGTTCGTCGACGCAACGTCATATACCGAGACGACGCGACGCCCTTCCGTGACACGACGATCCTCTTCTTCCGTGACGATCAATTCCACGTAGAACGCTCGTTCGACGACTTAGACGAGGTAGGGGTCGTTTTGAGAACGATTTCTTTACCTATGTTTGTTTTCCTCCAAGGTAAGAACACGGAACAACCAATTATCAAGTTGGTCCACAGATTATTATTGTGGGACGTGGTTTATCAATTGCTGGGATTTATGGTCTTGTTTCAAACTGCTAACGCGGTGGGTGTGGACCAACGAACAAGTCTGAACCCACCGCCCTTTGTTTCTTGGTGTACAGAACGGCGAACGACGACAAAACGTGCCGCAGAGACGATTTGTTGATTCCGCAGTGAAGAACGGGACTCGGGAGGAGCTACGGCGTAGACGAAAATGGAATCGGACCACCGGAGCAACTCTGGTGGCCCGCGGAATCCACAGGCGGCGTGGGTCGCCGGCGCGGGTCGCCGGCACGGTGGCGACGGCCGACCAGACCCGCGATGGCGCGGGTCCGGCGAGACACGGGATGCGGCTCTGCCGCATCCACTGACCAAGGACGGACACACGCGGGGCTGCGGCTCCTCTTCCCGCGGGGGCATCACGCCCCGCAGTTCCCTCGCCTGGACGCTCGGCTGAGTCGAGCTAAGCCAACCCGCCGGCGGGGTCGCGCCCAGGCCGGGCCGGGTCGGGTCGACCCGAGTCCGGCCGCCTCGGGGGGGGGGGGGGGGGGTTGGGCCGGGTCCGTCCGGGCCCAGACCCCCCGTTTCCGGACATTTTTGTTATTTTTCTCATCCGAACGACGCGCCATTAGAGAAAATGCGATCCTTGGATCGAGACGGTCGTTTCAGTATATTACACTCAAGGTTTCAGAATAATTTGGGTTCGGCCGGGTTGGTTCGTACACGAAACCAACCGGGCCTTCGGAGCGGAAACACTCATATCTTGAGCTTCGGACGTCTGATTGATGTGCGGTCGAATTTTTTGAATTCCTCTAAGTGAGATGGTTCTTTTGGCTTACTCCGCCCGAGGTTTGGACACAGGCGGAGTACGGTCGGGTTTGTTTTTCCTTAAAAACCAACCGGGCCCCTAGGATGAAAAGGTCAGTAACTCTCAGACCAGGCGTCTGATTGACGCGCCGTTTGCGACGTTGAGTTCTTGTTGATGATACGGAACTTTTAGATACATCAAATCTGGACTATGTGTCAGTTGATGTATCAGCCTCTCAGCTCATGAAGCGGACCCTCCCGAACGAGCTTGCTGTGTGCGGGAACCCTAGAGCTGGCTGCGACTGCTACTGTGACGACGACGACTGTACAGAGATCCTCAGTGGATTTGACGGCGATTACTACAGCACTCAGCGATCCTTTGTGGGTCAGTGCTACCGATCCTGTGTGGGTCCGATCCTATGTGGGTCAGCGCTCAGCGGTCCTGTGTGGGCCAGTGCCTACAGATCCTATGTGGGTCTGATCCTGTGTGGGTCTTTGCGGGGGTTAGTTACCTATCGATCCTTTGTGGGTCAGATCCTTTGTGGTTCATTGCAGGGGTTAGTACCTATCGATCCTTTGTGGGTCCGATGACTTAGATGGATCAATGATCATCTCTATCGTCATTCAAAGAAGTATACCTGTGTGAGATGAATCCTGTTTGATTTCCTTTGTGGATTGTGTTGTGCTATCCTGTGTGGATTTACGTTTTTCTTTCCTGTGTGTACTAGGTTGTACGTGAGCTCGGATGTTGGAGCCGAGCGAGAATTGATGACTTAGGTATATGTATGGGCATATACCTAAGTCGTGTCGGATGTTACTTCGTGATTGTATATTTCCTTTCTGGTTTATCCTTTGTGGATTCTGGGAGACCTTCGGGGGTCTCGGGGTCCCTACTGAGTAGCTTATACTCACCCCTGCACGGGCTATGCACGCACTACATTATGTTGGATGCAGACGACGGACAATGCTGATCGCGGTGGAGTCTTGCGGAGCAGGACGGTACCTGGAGGCGGACCACTGGGCAGGACGTACTCGGAGCGGTCGGCTGGACCCGAGGAGCAGTGGAGACTATCTGTACCCACCGTTCAGGTGGGACTTCCAGTGGACGGCTCGACGTTGCGGCTTTACTTTTCAGTTGTTGTTTTCCCTTTCGAGTTGTACTTTACTTTCAGTTGGGTTTGTATTCTGGCCCACTTGCTTTCCGCACTTACTGTTGTACCAGTTTTTACTTAGTGTTTTACTTCCGCTTGTACTCTCTGGTGTATGTTTACATTTATAAAGGCAATTCCTTCCCTGTTACTGGGATTTACGCCTTTGGCGCTAGTCGCCAACCCATGGCCTATGGAAGGCGGGCTTGGGGTAGTCACGACACGGGCCCCGAGGACGGGTCGTGACAAATTGGTATCATAGGAGTTCGGTTCTACCATAGACTTTGATCTTTCTTCTATGTGAAGTAATAGTGTTAAGCGTATTGAGTGTGGTTATCAGTCCAGGGAGCCCAATGTTGGTGCGGCGGCCGACGTATCCATACACCAGGACCCTGACATCTGATTTCCGACTTAATGCACGAAAACATTGATTTCATGTGTGTTTCAAGTTTTTTTTTGTGATTACTTGTAGCATCTCACCAGGTAGACTATTCTGATCGTGGCACACCTGTTTCTTTTCAGGATGGCCCCACGACGACAACCACCTAGGGTTCTGAGAGTTGTACGCGACGATAGCCCACCGAGCGACGAGGCCTCGGTATAGGGCCCTTTGACAGCTGAGGCACCGGCAGTACCTCTACCCGTCAAGCCATCGATGCTTCCAGCCCCAGCCGATGACAATCCACGTCGCCTTAGTGCACTTCATGAGTTCTAGCGCCAGCGGCCGCCTAGGTTCCGCGGGAAGACGGACCCCCAGGCAGTCGAGGACTGGCTCGAGGCAGTTGTAAGAGTTTTCATGCTAGTGAGGACACCAGCAAACCTCATGGTGATCATCGCAGCGAGCCTACTGCACGCAGAAGCCAGCCGATGGTGGAGCGTGATGCTCCAGGTGCATGATGAGACATCTCTTCTCTGGATAGAATTTGAGGGCCTCTTCTGCTCAGAGTTCGTCCCAGCCACCCTTCGTGCGGTGTGCATCCTGGAGCTTCTTCAGCTGCGGCAGGGTAGCTTGACGGTCGCCCAGTACTCGACGAGATTTACCGATCTCTCGTGCTACTCGACCGACATGGTATGGGACCCATTCTTCCAGGCCCGTACCATTGAGCAGGGATTGAGACACAAGATCAGGGCATCGCTGATCTCCCTCAGCATTCCGACTCAGGAAGGAGTACTGGAGCGAGCCCTTTTGATCGAGAGATTTCTTGCTGAGACTTCTCCCATGGCGAGACCTACCGCGGGGCGGCATGTAGCAGAGTCTTCTGCAGCAGGCAGTCGAAGGATGACTCAGGGGTCCAGGCAGAACAGACCCTCATGTAGACGACTCAGGACACTGGCTCCGCAGTGCAGGGCACACAGTGCAGAGCCAATCTTTTGAGAGGCAGGCAGTGCTACACATGCGGCGGACAGGGCTACATGGCTCGTGACTGCCCGACCCACCGTTCCGAGGAGCAGCAGACGATTGAGAGGCCACCCAGGCAGAGGCAGGGGGTCGACCGTGGCGGTCCGCAGGGAGGAGGAGGATAAGGCAAAGGAGCTGGCCGAGAAGCAGGTGGTGGGAAACGCTTTGAGGCTCTACCACCACCACCACCAGGAGGTCCACCCTGGCCACAGGGGGCTGCCGGGCAGAGACAGGCACAGCTACAGGCAGCGGAGGCCTACGACCACGGAGTTCCCAAGATGATTCGAGGTACTATCTGTGTCTATTCCACCCTTGATGCAGTTCTTATAGACATAGGAGCGAGTCACTCTTTCATAGCCGCTGCCCTTGTTCAGAGCTCAAAGATTCCAACAGAGTCGTTGGCTCAATCCTTACGGCTAGAGACTCCTACGAGAGCAGAGTCGACGATTATGCACTGGTGCCAGCAGTGTGAGCATACTCTAGGAGGTGAGAGATTCAGCTGGGATCTTCTTGTAGCGGCGTCGAGGCCATACGACGTCATCTTGGGCATGGATTGGTTATCTACAGTCCATGCATAGATTGACTGTATTAGGCGCAAGGTGCGATGTGTACGCACCGACGGGAGCAGGTTCACCTTCACCGGCGAGAAGGGATCCTTCGC
The DNA here is from genome assembly GCA_963277665.1 of Viscum album. Lineage (NCBI taxonomy): Eukaryota > Viridiplantae > Streptophyta > Magnoliopsida > Santalales > Viscaceae > Viscum > Viscum album. The sequence continues at coordinate 1,520,282,799 of OY728152.1, read as the reverse complement.
AGCATAGGATGGACTTCCGCAGAGGTGAGGACATCCCATCACTCATCAGTTGGCTAGCCTCATCCTATGAGCAGTTGACATGCAGATTCCTAGTTTTCCTGCAGTGGTGGATCAGTATGCGGACGTCTTTCCCGACGACGTTCCAGGGCTACCTCCTCGCAGAGAGGTAGACTTTCATATTGACCTATATCGCGGGACAACCCCGATATCGACTCCAGCATAATGGATGGCCCCCATAGAGATTCGAGAGCTACGGGTACAATTGGAGGACTTGCAGGGAAAGGGATTCATCCGACCCAGTGTTTCACCCTGGGCTTCCCCGATATTGTTCGCCAAGAAGGAGGACGGGAGATTGCGACTGTATGTTGACTATCGTCGCCTGAACCAGGTGACTGTGAGGAACAAGTATCCACTACCAAGGATTGATGACCTCTTAGATCAGCTCAAAGGAGAACGGTGGTTCTCAAAGATAGACCTCAGGTCAGGCTATCATCAGCTCAGAGTTTGAGACGAGGACGTGCAGAAGACGGCCTTCAGGTGTCAGTATGGCCACTATGAGTTCTTGGTTATGCCTTTCGGTGTAACCAATGATCCAGTAGTGATCATGGGTCTCATGAACTGGATCTTTTTTCCATACCTCGATCTATTTGTTGTGGTCTTAATCAACGACTTTTTGATTTACTCGACAACTGAGGAGGAGAACGCCTATCACTTGCGGGTTGTACTAGACACACTCCGAGAGCACCAAATTTATGGCAAGCTCTCAAAGTGTAAGTTCTGGATATGTTAGGTCCACTTCTTGGGACACATCATCTATGAGGCGGGAGTTGCAGTGGATCCCACAAAGATCGAGGTAGTGCTAGCTTGGGAGCCACCCAGGAGCGTGACGGAGGTGCGGAGTTTCTTGGGACTAGATGGATACTATAAGAGATTTGTACCAGACTTCTCCAGAGTTGAGGCACCACTCTGAGCTTTGATGAAGAAGGGTAAAGCCTTTGTGTGGTCAAACAGATATCATCAGAGCTTCCAGGAGCTAAGACAGAGATTGACCAGCACACCTATCTTGAGGTTGCCTGAGGAGGGAGTAGGGTACGTAGTCTACTGCGATGCATCAGGGACCGGACTCGGATGTGTCCTGATGCAGGAGCGGGCAGTGATCGCCTATGGATCACGTCAGTTGAGGCCGCATGAGTAGAACTACACTACCCATGACCTAGAGTTAGCAACATTGGTCTTCGCTCTGAAGACATGGTGACACTATCTGATGGGAGAGCACTTTACAGTCTTTTCTGACCACCAGAGTCTGAGGTAAATCTTCTCGCAGAAGGACCTGAACCTAAGACAATGACGATGGCTCGAGTTCCTCCAGGACTATGACTTTGAGATTGACTATACTCTTGGGAAGGGGAACGTGGTAGCCAATGCTCTCATCAGGAGGACGGGCATTCAGCTACTTGATGAGGCGACAAAGCAGCTAGCCTCTTTGCATATATCCTTTGTGGATAGTGATGGAGTAGCTTTCCTTCAGTCTCTCACAGTCACCCCTCCACTACTGCAGCGGCTCAGAGAGGCATAGCGTGGGGACGCTGACTGTGAGACACGACGTGCACAGATATCCTCAGGACAGTCACCTGATGGTTTCGAACTTGGATCAGAGCACGACATCCTTTTCAGAGGACGTACCTTGGTACCAGTCACTTTATGAGAGGAGGTGCTAAGAGAGTTTCACACTTCTCCTTTGGCGGTACATCCTGGAGTGGCGAAGATGTACCAGGACCTCAGACGACAGCACTGGTGGCCGAGCATGAAGAAGGCTATGGCAGAGTTTGTTTCTCGATGCCTCACATGCCAGCGGTGAAGGCAGAGCACCAGGTACCAGCAGGCTTGGTACGACCCTTGGAGGTCCCGGAGTGGAAGTGTGATGGGATATCTATGGACTTCGTTACTGGACTTCCACACACTTCCAGAGATCACAACTCCATCTGGGTGATTGTCGACCGACTCACCAAGTTGGCTCACTTCTTACCCATCATAGAGCAAGGCTCAGTGGAGAGCTTGGGGAGTCTCTACGTTCAGGAGATTGTATGGATTCACAGTGTGCCATCATCTATCGTCTCCGATCGAGATGCTCGCTTTACTTCCCGGCTTTGGAAGGGGTTGGAGGAGGCGTTCAGGACGCAGCTATGTCTGAGCACCGCCTTTCACCCTCAGACGGATGGTCAGACAGAGAGGACCATTCAGACCCTCGAGGACATGCTCCGCGCATGTGTCCTCGACTTTGGTCGCAGCTGGGAGGACCACCTACCCTTGGTGGAGTTTGTGTACAACAACAGTTACCACTCCACCATCGGGATGGCACCATATGAGGCATCGTACGGCAGACCTTGCAGGTCTCCTTTGTGCTGGACAGACCCTGGGGAGTTAGCAGTTGTGGGACCAGAGATGGTCTGGGCCACGACAGAGAAGGTCCAGGTCATCCAGGAGCGGATGAGCATAACTCAGATCTGGCAGAAGTCTTACACTGATAGGAGACGAAGGCCACTAGAGTTCGAGGATGGAAACCACGTCTTCTTGCATGTCTCACCTCGACGTGGATTACGGAGATTTGGCTGAGGTGGCAAGTTGTCTCCACGCTTCATCGGACCTTTCCAGGTCCTCAGTAGGATTGGCGAGGTGGCTTATCGCCTGGATCTACCACCTCAGTTGCACCGTGTGCACGACGTCTTCCACGTATCTCAGCTGAGGAGATACGTGCACGACCTGACGCACATCATTGACCATGGGGAGCTATACGTTGATGATGGGGAGACTTTTGTGGATGTCCCGGTGGAGATCGAAGATCGACAGGAGCGGTTCTTACGTGGATGGTCAATTCCTCTAGTGTGCATCAGATGGTAGCATGGGAACCTCCAGGAGAGCACTTGGGAGCGGGAGGCTCAAATGCGTGCTCAGTACCCACATTTGTTTCCCTATCTTATGATGTATCTTTACGGGGACGTAAAGCCCTGAGGTGGGAGTAATGTAAAGACCCGTAAATTTCAAAAAAAAAATTCTTAATTTTCTTTGGAATTTTACAAGAACGCAGTTTCTGACGGAACCTGATTCCGTGGCCCGGTGTGCCTGAAATCATTTTTCAAAGTTTGGATCGAGTACGTTTAGTGAACGAATGAGCGGGTTTTTCTAACTTTTGAATCGGTGCTCAGAATCAAATTCTAAGGGCACCGATGGAATCGCAGCGCCGGTATTTTCTTAGAAACGCATCTTCCAGAGTTGCGTTTTCTCGGGTGTGGTTTTTAATTTTTGGGCTTTAAGTTAATAAATAAAATAACGCGGTACGACAAACTTTATTTTATTTCACTTAAAGCCGCTTAAAGACACTTAAAGCTGCTTAAGCTGAGTTAAAGCAGATAGGGTACAATTCAAAATATCCTACCCTATTGGTAGGATATTTGTGATGTGGGGCACGCACAAGCCCCACCCTTTCTTTTCCTCTAAGTAACACACCCATGAAAACTCCTCATTAATGAAAGTCAACTGGGGTGTTTTCTTAAACTCTTAAACGCTCCTATTAATTGTGCGGTTTATTCGTTGAAATTAATTCTATGAATTAATGGATCATTACTTAGTTTGTTTTTCAATTTTTTGTTGTGTTAATAAAATAAGACCAACACACCTGTCTTCTTGAGGTTGGTTCGTTGAGAGGATTTGACAGAAACCTTAAGTCCTTTATCATCCTTCGCGAAGAACACGAAGAACACGAAGAACGCGAAGAACGTGAAGAATGCCGAGCCCTCGGAGATCGACGACGCGACGCCAAGTACCGCTACGCCGAAGATTCTTCTCTCGTGACGTTCTTCTGTGACGTTCCTTCATCCGTGACAAATCTTTGATCATCCGTTGATGTAAGAGATTGCGGACATTTTTAATTCTTTGTGGTTTATAACAACAACATGGATTTAATTGTTATAAATAAATCTGTATGTTCTTGATCCTCATAGTTCGTCGACGCAATTCCATATACCGCGACGATGCGACGCCCTTCCGCGATGCGACGATCCTCTTCTTCCGCGATGATCAATTCCGCGTAGAACGCTCGTTCGATGACTTCGACGAGGTAGGGGTCGTTTTGAGAATGATTTCTTTACCTATGTTTGTTTTCCTCCAAGGTAAGAATGTGGATCAACCAATTAACAAGTTGGTCTGCGGATTATTATTGCGGGACGTGGTTTATCAATTACTGGGATTTATGGTCTTGTTTCAAACCGCTAATGCGGTGGGTGCGGACCAACGAACAAGTCTGAACCCACTGCCCTTTGTTTCTTGGTGTCTGGAATGGCGGATGACAACAAAATGTGCCGTAGAGACGATTTGTTGATTCCGTAGTGAAGAACGGGACCCAGGAGAAGCTACGACGTAGACGGAAATGGAATCGGACCGCTGGAGAAAATCCGGTGGACCGCGGAATACACCGGCGGCCGACCAGACCCGCGACCGCGCGTGTCTGGCGAGACACGGGACGCGGCTCTGCCGCGTCCGCTGACCAAGCGCGGCCCCACGCGGGGTCGTGGATCCTCTTCCCGCCAGGGCAGCATGCCCCGCGGTTCCCTCACTCGGCCGAGCCGAGCCGAGCCGACGCACCGGCCGGGTCGCGCCCAACCGGGTCGGGCCGACTTAGGGGGGGTCGGTCCGGGCCCAGACCCCCCGTTTCCGGACCTTTTTGGTCGTTTGCTCATAACTTGAGCTACGGGCCTCCGAACGACGCCCTGTCAGTGGCGATGCAATCCTTGGATCCAGACAGTCGTTTCAATATATCACAATCAAGGTTTCAGAATACTTTAGGTTCGGCCGGGTTGGTTCGTACACGAAACCAACCGGGCCCTCGGAGCGGAAACACTCATATCTCGAGCTTCGGACGTCCGATTGACGTGTCGTCGACTTTGTTGAATTCCTCTAAGTGAGACGGATCTTTTGGCTTACTATGCCCGATGTTTGGATGCAGGCGGAGTACGGTTGGGTTGGTTTTTCCTTAAAAATCAACCGGGCCCCTGGGACGAAAAAGCCAATAACTCTCAGACCGGGCGTCCGATTGACGCGCCGTCTGCGATGTTGAGTTCCTATTGATAGTACAGAACTTTTGGATACATCAACTCTGGACTATGTGTTAGTTGATGTATCAACCTCTCAGCTCGTGAATCGGACCCTCCCGAACGAGCTTGGTGTGTGCGGGAACCCTAGAGCTGGCTGCGACTGCTACTGTGATGACGGCGACTGTACAGAGATCCTCAGTGGATTCGACGGCGACGACTACAGCACTCAGCGATCCATTGTGGGTCAGTGCTACCGATCTTGTGTGGGTCCGATCCTGTGTGGGTCAGCGCTTAGCAGTCCTGTGTGGGCCAGCTCCTACAAATCATGTGTGGGTCCGATCCTGTGTGGGTCTTTGCGGGGGTTAGTTACTTATCGATCCTTTGTGGGTCAGATCCTTTGTAGATCATTGCAGGGGTTAGTACCTATCGATCCATTGTGGGTCCGATGACTTATATGGATCAGTGATCATCCCTATCGTCATTCGAAGAAGTATACCTATGTGAGCTGAATCCTATTTTCTTTCCTTTGTGGATTGTGTTGTGCTATCATGTGTGGATTTACGTTTTGCTTTCCTATGTGCACTAGGTTGTACTTGAGCTAGGATGTTGGAGACGAGCGAGAATTGATGAATTAGGTATATGTATGGGCATATACCTAAGCCATGTCGGATGTTACTTCGTGATTGTTTCTTTCCTTTGTGGTTTATCCTTTGTGGATTCTGGGAGACCTTCAGGGGTCTCGGGGTCCCTACTGAGTAGCTTATACTCACCCCTGCACGGGCTATACCCGCACTACGTTGTGTTGGTTGCAGACGACGGACAACGCTGATCGTGATGGAGGCTTTCGGATCAGGACGGTACTTGGAGGAAGAACACTAGATAGGACGTACTCGGAGCGGTTGACTGGACCCGAGGAGCAGTGGAGGCTATCTGTACCCACCCTTCAGGTGGGAATTCCAGTGGATGGCTCGACGTTTCGTCTTTACTTTTCAGTTGTTGTTTTCCCTTTCGAGTTGTACTTTACTTTCAGTTGGGTTTGTATTCTGGACCACTTTCTTTCTGCACTTACTGTTTTACCAGTTTTTACTTAGTGTTTTACTTTCGCTTGTACTCTGTGGTGTATGTTTACTTTTATAAAGGAAATGCCTTCCCTGTTACTGAGATTTACGCCTTTGGCGCTTGTCGCCAACCCCTGGCTTATGGAAGGCGGGCTTGGGGTAGTCACGGCACGGGCCCCAGGGACGGGTCGTGACAACTCAGAACACCACAACATATTCTTCCACCTATGGATCTATTTGAAATTGTAAAATCTAAAATTACCTTAACACCCTTAACATATTGTGGTGTATTCCATGGTATAGTAATAAAACGTTTATCCATTTGTACAATATTAATAAATATCAGCTTAAAAAATAACATAATTTAATTAAAAAAATTATGTTAAAAATAAAACATAATTAGAATAACATTTAATCAGTTGTAAAATTTTTCAGATAAAAAAACCTCCAATAAAATATAATTACAATTAATTTATATTAGGATTTCATATTTTATGATATAAATATATCATATTACATATATAAAAATACATTTGAAATAATTGAACAATTATATCTCTAAAATTTATTAACAAAGATACTTTGAAAACAAAAAAAATGTAAATTTTGAATACATCAAAACAGAACAACTGAAAAAAAAAACATAACCAAAACAATTACCCAACTAACCAACTAGGAAATAACGATGTATTATATATTAAACTAAATTAACAATAAACTAACAATATATATATATCCCAATAAAACAAATACTTGAAATACCTTATTCAGAATAGCTATGTAAATATCTTGGAGGTCATTGAAATTATGGAATAATACAAAAAATATATGAGTATAGATTCTATGAAGTTATATTGTTCCAACAAGAAAAATATAGTGAAGGGGAAGTTTTTCATATGGAGAACAATGGAGAAATAGATTCCATTGAAAATAAGAAAAGGGTATGTTAGATGGTGAAGGGATGGTTAAACTATGTGGTAGGAGGGGTTTTATAAAAATAGAGGTCTATATAGATTTGAAGGAGATGTGATGTAACATAAAGAGGATTTCACGAGAGAGGAGGGAAATGATGTAATTAAAGACGGATGCGTGGTGGCATGGCTATGATATAGGATTTAAATTATTGAATTTTTAAAAAACATAGAAAAAATATTGAATGTGGTTTTTAGAAAATAAACCCTAATATTTCATTTCTCGATAATCATAATTAATCACTTCTAGTAAAGAATTATGAATTGGTAAAGGTTTTAGTTTTTTTAATCAGTGGTGGTTCTATGAAATTTTTGTTAATAAAACATAAAAACTATATTTTTTATAGGTACACTACGGTAAAATGGAATATTGATCAATATAGATAGTTTAACCTTTTATGCTTGAGAACCCTATGTAATCCATCAAAAAAATCTTCCTTCACCACTTTATAAACTATTAAAATTCATATTATGTAAGTGAAAACAAGGATAAATTTCCAATTTATTCTTGAAATATGACCTACTTATCTTTTTAGTCTCAAGACTAATTTATTATAATTTATCTTAAAAATAAAATTCAAATTGGGATTTATTTTTCAATAAAAATCAATTCTATTTTCAAAAAAACTATTTCGCTTTCAAATCATATATTTTTAGTCTAAAAATACCGATGCATGTATTGTTACAATGAATGTGTTTTTAAAATATCAATAAATTCCGTTATTTAAAATCAAGACATGATGAAGAGTAACATGATGAAATTATATGTTAGTGAAAAAGGGTCATTAATTTTATGTATTCTTAATAAAAACAAATAATTCATTAATATTATCCTCAATTTCATTCAGCCTATCAAAACATTTCAATTTTTAAATTATTATCCTCAATCAAGAAAGATGTTTTATTCAAATAAAAATGAAATTTTTGAATTAATGATCCATTTTAAATAAATTTAATTCTATTTTAAATAAAAAAATCATCCTTCATGAAATGATTTTCTATTTCTAAATATTTGAAATAATTTACCACAACACTAAAATTATAAACTCAACAATATTCTTCCGTGAATGAATCAAATCTATACACTTCAATATTATTTTTTAGAGGCATAAATTATTTTTTATTAGTGCATATATTAACAAAATATGATTTTAGTCAGTTTTTTAGCATTATATAAGGTGTAAAAATTAGAAAACTCAACTCTAATATTCTACTTTACATCAATTATTTATTTATCTTCTAACTTTCTGCATATAAATCAAAAAAAAGTTTTTGGGAAATTTTTTGATCACTAAATACTTTATTTTCTTAATAAAAAATATTTAAATAATAAATATCATTAAACAAAAGTCACCCCAATGTGAATTATCATTTTAAAGAACAATTTTTATATATGTAGGCATGTTATTTTCAAAAAAATATAATTTAATTCTATAAAATATATGTAAAATAGTTAAATTAAAATTAAAATATGGTTTTTTAATATTATCTAAAAGATATTTAATATGGTAATTAAATGAATTAAATTCATGGGATGGTTTATACAAATCAAAATGGATAACAAATTCATTATCATTATCTTAAATTATGGAACTTTTCATTTTATCACATTTTCAAATTTCTCAACTAATTGTTTTAATTATTTATTATCTAAAAGGATTTATGATTAATATTTTCAATAAAATATGTTATAGTGGTTCATTTTTTTTGTTAAAATTATTAGAAAATTAATGTGAATAATCATTTTAATTATTTATTATTTTAATGTTTGTATCAAATTGATTTTAAAACTTTTTCCCCAACAAAATTAAAAGAACTATCCCAAATTTCAAAGGAATTATTTAAAAAAAATTATTTATTCTAAAGGGAGTTGAATTATCATAATTTGAATCTAATTTTCCAAATTCACTAATTTTTTTCATTAAAAATTATCATCATATTGGCTATAAAAATTTAAACTAACATGCTTATTATTTTGTGAATCCCATTAGTGTCCATAATATTATTTTCATCGAAATAACCGGCATTTTTGTTTTTAAATTCAATATTTTAGAAACTTTGATTAAAAAATTCATTTTTCACAATTACAAATTTTTTTTTATTTTAAAAATGTCATGGATTATTATAATATTTTATTTTATTATTTTTCCAAAATAAATTTCAATTTTGAAATAATAGAAAATTTAATGGTCTTGATTTATTCAAATAATTTTGTAATGAATAATTAAGAAAAAATCAATAAAATATTATCATGAAAGTGGATTAAAATAATTTGGTTATGAAAAAATTGATTTTATTAACATTTTTATAACGACTCAGACTTCACAAGATTATTAACTTGTTTTTTTGGGTGTTGGAGGTGTTTAAAAAATACCAAAGGAATTATGGAGTTAGAGATGAAAATTTATCAAGGGATATGAGTTTCAACATGGCCTATTGATTTATTCCATATAGAATTTATTGGGGGATATAGTTGTTCAGGAGTCTGGTGTATCGTGCTATAGAGTATTATAACCTAGTCATTGGACTTACTAGTATGTTTATGATTAATCGAGTTATAAAATATATATAGAAAAGTGTCCTAGTAAAAATTTATTGATTAATTCCTAGGAAATAGTAAATAATTTTAAATGATAATAATTAAATCATATAAGGTCAATAATAATTAATGTTTAAAATGTTAATTTTTTCATAAAGGGCTATTTCTTTAAAATTTTTATTTTAAATTAAATTATAAATATATTAATTTTAGAAATGGAAATTTATAAAAAAACTATTTAATTAAATATATCATCATATCAAAATGAGTATAATATAATTTTTGTTTTCATTTTTATGAACGGATTTATTTTTCATTAACTATTAAAAAATAATGATTTTATAAAGATGCCATTTTATCATTATATAATGATGAATGTTGAGTTTATCAAAACTTTTTTATATAAAAAATATATTTATATAATGTAATATAATTTATTTTAAAATATAATTTTAAACTTATAAATCTGTCATTGAAATTTTAGAAATATAAGTAATGTTTTTAATTAAATAAAAAATATTCTGGGTTCTTCTATTTTTAGCATTTTTACACATGTTACTTTTCATTTTTTAATTTTATTGAAAGTAAAATAAGTCACCTTTGATTAATATTAATCTAATTAATTCAAAAATAATCAACATTATACATTATTTTTATATTATATAAATTTATTACAAAAAACCCATTTTTCTAAAAATATATTTCGTCATATTATTTCAAAATACATTAAAAATAATTTCTACCTCACTTGTAAATAGAATCACAAAAAAACTGATTCTTTATTTTGAGAAATAATATTAAAATTTGGAAATAATTTCTATTTTCATTTGTAGTAATAATGAATATTTATCATGGTAATGATTTATCGCATTATTAAAATGTTTAATGAGTTAAACGAGGTTTAAAATATGGGATATGGTCTAAAAATATCTCAATCAGTTGAATTTATTTCATTAAATTATTTTATTCCAACTAGAATCATTATATATGTGAAATTATGGTAATTTAGAGCCTTTTCCCTTTAATAATAACAATTATATTGTTTTAATTAAATAATAATTGAAAAATGTAAATATTTTTCTTTTTATATCTCTACTATGTTTTTATAGGGACAAAAAATTGTTATGAAATGTTCTAAATGGTTATTTTATATATTAATAAATTATTTTTATCATAATAAATTATTTTTAATTTTATTAATGTTATAATTATCCTGAATATTTACGCAACACGGATGTGACACTTACGAAAACAGTATCTCCATATGGAAATTTGTTTTAAAAATAATCAATGTGACATATTTTAGATAAATTATGATATTACATAATTTTTATGTAAAATTATATATTATTAGTGTCATTAAAACTGTTAATAATCAAATTACATTGCAATCATGATTCCTTTAAAAAAAATTTGAATTTTCTTAAAAATGACTTTAAGCTATATTAAATGTATAAAAAATACATTCAAAATATTATAAAATAATTAAAATCAAATATTTACTAAATTGGATGGGAATTTGTTTTATATTTCATGCATGGTTCATGTTTGTGCCCCTTGTAATTTTTATAATTTCCTTCATGATACTTAAAGATTGTTTTTCTAAATTCCCTTTATTTTTTATTATTCAAATATATTCAATATATTAATTCCAATGTCACGTATAAGTTTTAGTTTTTTTTTAATTTGTAGAACCCCATGTTTCAGACTAGTTGAAAATTTTCAAAGGAATTTTAATTTTTTTGATCGACTATTAGAATTTTCATCCAAGATTTGGAATGTAATTAATAGAGTGGGAACACTTAAGAGTTTTGTTTTTAAAATGGTAATTAAGGTTGAAGATGTATCTTTTGAATCTAGACGACTTTCAAGAGTGTCAATATTTATAAAATAATTTTCTATAGATACTTCCATAGACACATGGTAGGCGCATGGTTAATAATAAGTACGTTGTATAACTATGAATCATTTTTGGATAAGGAACACGGTTTTTCTAAACTCTGTGTCAGGTCCTAGATAACTATTCTATCCTTAGAGGGTGGTACAAAGTTTTTCAAACTATGCAACTAGGGATACACAACCATGTGAGGGGTATATAGTAAATTATATAGATGAACTGCATTGATTTTTCATGGTTTGTCTAATAGTGATCTTAATCCATATGGGTTGTGACTCTTATATAGTGTGATCTAGACATCTAGCACACTATATGGGAAACCATGTAATCAAACATTTTCCCCCATTAAAAACGATGAAATTATATTTTCCCCAATCTTAATTAAACCTAAATCTTTCTTTCATATCCCTCTCACATGAATCAGCTCCTCCCTACCATGGTGATCTTTCCCTCTCCCTTATATAGTCATAGTGGTATCAACTATATATGATTTCTAATTCAAATGATATCTGTCAGGGTGGATTTCCCTCATTTATTCTCTCAATCCAATTTCCTTTTATCTAGTTTTATTTGATAGTATTATGATTCTATTTACTAGTGAGATCCTATTTCCTTTTTTCAAATAATTTTTTTATTCTTCTAATTTATATAATTTTGGATAATGTCAAAAAAAAGGTATATGATAGGGAAGGACCTTCAGTATGATGTATGTGTTATATGGATTTTCTTTCAAATTCTTACATGTTTAAATTATGTCGTCATATTCTCACATGCCCGATCCTTCGTGCATCACCTCTAAAAGTTAAACTCTTAAATTTTAGGTTCTAGATAACAAACCACAGACTTTATGGTGAATATTTTCATTTTTAGAGGTTAGGACCTCAATGTGAATCAACACTTACTTGTCTTACCTTATATTCACAAATTATTATTGAATGTAATTACTCAAAACACCGCTAACTATCTTTGGACTATCCTATTAAAGAGGAAATTATTAATTTCAACAAAATAAATTATTAGAGGATATAAAACTACACTCTGCCATAATAAAATTTCTTAATATAATTCTGGACTCTTTCCCACTTAAATATTGAATGTAATTATAATGGAATGAATTTAATGGATAAGGATATTGTAAATTATGCTTGACACCCCCTTGGTCAAATATCCTTATTAACTATTATATGAGACTAGACTAAATGAATCAAGTGAGTTGAAATAAGGAACTTTTTTAAACATGAAATTCTTTAATACTTGTAAATGAATTGATAAATTAAATGATCATAATGAATTGTATTGTGCGGAATGGACTTTATTCTGGGAATTTACATACATCTTAAATGTTTAATGGTTGGAAAACCATATATTTTATTATTTAAAGACATTACATAAATTAATTTATTATTGACAATATTAGTCTTTTTTGGTTATTGTGGAATGGTTTTGGGATGTATTGGAAATCAGGATTCACATCTTTCATTTTGATATTGGGTGTGGAATCCCTTATCATTAATATGATTGTTTTGGGCATGATATCCCTAATTACATATTTGAAACTATTTATCAGGTCGTCCATTATCCTTTATATGAGACTATTGGCATATCATCCCTTTTTATTTATATAAAATTATTTTTTATGAAGTGTTTTATCCAACAAATTAGACTATTGGGTACAACATCCATCGTTAATTAAAAGAAACTACACAGTATGACATCCCTTGTCATTCTTTTAAATAGTTGGGCATGACATCCCTTATTAAATGTTTAAGACTTGTATAACATCCAATTTTGGATTCCTCGGTCTTAAGTGTCAGGTCCTCACCAGTGTATATATATATATTCACATGTATATATATAGACATGTATGATGGATTTTTTAAAAATATTATGGCTTAGTCCGATGTAGGTATAATCTCTTGGGTGTTCCATGGGGAACCCGAGGAATGACGTGTTATATTTTTTATTCACTACACTTATAGTAATTATACCTATAAAATAATTCATTTTACATTCTCTAATTGTATATAATTATACCTTTTTGGTGGTGGGAAGATTATTTTCACTCACACCTATTTCAATCCATCATTTGGTACCTGCACCGTTCTCCTAGATGCATGTTATGACAATAGATTGTGCCTCTTGTTTTACTATATGATAGGACTTACCACGGAGTCGGGGGATTATAATTTAATTGATATTCCTATAGTAGTTTTGTATTTCATTTATTTATTATTTAAAAGCCGTGTCTTGATGTACGTATCTTCTGTTTGTCTTATTCTACTATTATGACATAGTATGTTCAGGCATGGATGTTTATTTGAAAATTTTCATGATATCTTCTCTATATTATTGTTAGTTATTTTTTTACCTTCCACTACCTTTATTTATTACTAGTTACACTATATTTAGTACTTTTCTAGAAAATATACTCTCCCCATAATACCACCATTAGACCCTTATTACTAGTCAACAGCCTCTTGGGTATGGGGAGACACTATTGGGGATATGTGATGAACCGACATTCGGTATCATATTAGTGTCTCTTAGGATGGGATGTTAAAAATTATTAACAATGTTCTTTTTTTCTTTCATATTTCTATTTGGTGTGGTTCGAAAAAGACTAATAACATGTTGGAACTCAGTATATAGCTCTTGATTAGGTCCTAACAACCAACACATAGAGGAAATAACAATTTTCTAGGGGTGGTATTGATGTTTATAATGGTTTGTTACTACATTTGATTATTTTTTTCACCATGAATGATTATTTTTTTGATTTTAGTTATTGATTTATAATATTTTCTTCTTTCCCATATACTAAAATAGATGATTTGTGTTCATGCATCATTTTAGGAATACATGATCTATATGTCATTAGAATGATTATTACATACCGTGATTGTGTGATTATGTTCAATTCTTATCAGTACACCATGTCGTGTGACTATTTAGCATGATTATCTATATGAAATACTTTTTTTACTTCCTACCATATATATATATTCATTCTCTACTAATGTGATAGCCATCCTTTCTATAGTTATGATGAATGGTTGGTGAAATGAAGTGAAAAAATCAACATAAATGGTGTTTTAAAACATATATTGATAATGTAATTATATCTTACTAACCTAAAATTAATTAATAAAATGAATGATTCAGAAATTTGATATTGAAAATGAAAAGTAAATTGGGTTTTTAAAATGAATTTAGTTTTTTATGGATTTCAGTAAAATGGTGTGTCAATTGAAACCCAAAAAGGATTGAGCCTATATAAATTGGGAATAAATACCCTTAATAATGAATCTATGTTTGATAACTTGACCCTGGTAGGCGATTTAGAATTATATTCCTATGAGATAAACTTACTAAGGCTGTGTTAAAATTAAAATAAGTTAACTATAATGGGATGTACATAAATGGGAATTCAATTATAATTTATATATTGGTGAAAAAATAAATTGGGAATGGATAACAATATAATTAAACCCATTATTGGATTGATGGTACCCTCATAGGTCACCTTTATTTTCTTACCATTCTTAGTACATAACCCTATGGGGATATATTTTTTATAATAAGGATAGAAATTTAATGTTTCATTACCCACTTATATGGTACTATGTATAAATATATGTTGGCATCTTACCTTACCACACCCCTTAAAATAATATGACACCATTATCCACATGTGAGATTTATTTATACGAGGCCATAATCAAATTAAATTTTTATTGAAAACTAAATAATGTTATCCTCTATTTCATGGATGTGACATTTTTTATAATGGGGCCAATTATTGGAATTTATAAACAAATAAAGGGGTAAACTGAAATTATGAGTTAAATCCCCTATAATGAATAATGGAATAAATTAAATAATGTACTAAGTATTGTTGTTAAATTATATTATTTATAACTAGTACTTTATATCCCTTTTATATGATCTACATTATATGCTGTTTTAAATTATCATGGACTAAAGGACTTAAAATGAATCCATTTAGAGGTGTTTATATCATAGAACCTTGTGTAGGGGTTAGTAATAAATGTTTCCATGAATTGGATTATGATCATTCCCATGGACCTATAATGAATTATTCTAATGTTTTTTTTGGATCAATAGGTTTGGCCAGAAGTCCTAGTGACCTTTTTAGGCATGTCATTATTTCACAGTTGATGTATTGTGTGAGGGGATATCCTAGTTGATGCAGAGTTCTTAAAAATTAATGAATTGAAAAAAATTTATGCATAGTTTTAGATTTAAGGTGTTTTTTAGGTTCTGTTTGTCCTGAGTAGGTCTCTTGGTGGTGAGACGTCACCCCCAGTAGATGGATGGTCATTTAGTAAGCTGGTCCTTATTAAGATAATGAACATAATGTAATGATCGAGTTTAGTGTGTTAGAGAAACCAAATTCAAGGTTGGATTCCCTAGTAATCATGTGATATATTTTTTCATTATAATAGATAACTCAACATATTGTCAGTCTATTTATAATCACGTGAGATAAAATGACATGGTATGTTTTTGTAAAAAAGTTCGGGTGAGATTTCGATACAGATCCAGATATGTTTTCGGTTTATGGAAGATGATGATGATGTCTACAAATGTGAATCAGTATGAGATTCATGAATGTGTCTAAGATAGATCATGTTCAATCATGATAATAAGCAGTTGGTTTCCTCTCTCTTCATATTGGAACTCAGCATAAGAACATTAGTCTTTTCTAGAAATAATGTAATGTGATAATGAATCATGTTCCTAGTCATGAGTTTTGTTTTGATCAAATAAAAACTACAAAACTCCCAAGGAGGAGAGTTTCTAGTCGGTAATGAGGAGCCTATCCTTCCATGTTGAGAGAACACAACCCTGATGGACCATTTTGAAACGGTCAGAATGACTTCTAGAATTTAGAGAACTAGAAGATTTAATATTTCATGTATCTGATGTGATGATGAGTTTCTATTGATCCAGATGTTAGATGGGTTGATAGTGAATTTGTTCTTACATGGAATCACAGTGGAAAGGGTTTGGTTGAGTACCCCACCGTTGATGAATTTTGATATTTAGGGAAAGATATTAGTGGTTGTTCTTAAATGACCATGGTCACCTTGGGATCAATGGGGTTTGGTCAAGCTCTAAATTAAAATACAATCTCTTTTTTTGGGTTTCTATTGAACATGACATTCTGGATTATATTGAATGATGCTTCCGTGATTAAAATTTTAAGGTTATATGAGAATTCTATATTTTCATCATATTAAATATGATGTTAATTTATTGGGGGTGTAACCCTTTAAAAAAATACTATATGAGTATGGTGAGGTTTTTAGGGTGTTGCGAGGATGTTGAAAAGTAGTTAAACCCAGGAAAAAAATCATTGAGAAGC
Organism: Viscum album; assembly: GCA_963277665.1. Taxonomy (NCBI): domain Eukaryota; kingdom Viridiplantae; phylum Streptophyta; class Magnoliopsida; order Santalales; family Viscaceae; genus Viscum; species Viscum album. Next base: position 1,520,265,858 of record OY728152.1, on the reverse strand, counting down.
ATGGTGTGGGGGTAGTTTCAAGGATATTATCACATGTTTTTAGAAGCATTTATCAGGAAGAGCTATACCCACCTATCGATGGAATTGGTTATGAATGTTGTGTTTTCAATTCCATGGATCAGTAATGGGTAATGTGTAACGTCTTTTTATACTCTTATTCTATTGAATATCTTAACATCATCCTAAGTATTCTAAGAGAGTATCATCTATAAGTTGGGATAAATAATTAAAACCAATGATTTTTTTGGTTAGAGAGATGGATTCTATAGGATTTTATCTTAAGGAGTGACCTATATAAATCCTTATGGTATGGATTCCCAAAATATACTATTGGAGGGTAACCTTCGTATGGTTGTTAGACTAGTTTTTGGATTGTCATTTTGGATTATAAGTTCCTAGATAAAAATAATAATTTACTACTAGTTTCCTTGGCTAATTCCTGGTACTTACTTAGATATGGACTTAGAAGAATTACGAGTATGGGCATCCGGACTGAGTTAGACTATGAAGAATAAAGGATTCTAGATCACTATTTATCATCATCATATGTGATTTGACACATTAATTAAAATTATTGTGAGATGGTATGTCTAGTATATCTCAATGAAAGTCTGTTATGGGATTTGGTGAGTGTTCTCCGCACAATCTTAGTACACATTGGGGTAAAGGGTTTTAGAATATATCTATTGTTGGGAAAAATCCCTTAAGGAATCATTGAAGCATTTTTGAGGTGATTGTGTTTGTTGAAAAAGTGGACATCTTTGTTGTGATTGTTGATGAAGCAAACCATGATGTACAAATTTGTTGAAAAAGGGGATTTCATGGTGGAATGTCGAGTTCAAGGACTATGGTTAACAATCCATGTTTGATTCAAGAACGTCAACAAAGGAATGGATGATCTAGAGGCGGTACAAAAAGAGCATATCCAAGGTGGAGCCATTTTCCAGTGATTTCCAAATTTTTGGGCATGAAAATCGACAAATGGAGAAAAGCTGTTTTGGAAAAGGGACTTGAATTCCGTGTATTTTATGGAGAGGAAACTTTCACACCTAATGTTTTTTCAAGATATAACAAAAAAATATGGGAAAGGGATAAGGGGTTCTCATGTTATATGGTTGGCTGCGCAAGTGATTTGCGCGGTAAAGACTTGTGCGCTTAAACTTGCGCACTAAGGGGACACTTGTGCGCAATTGCGTAGGGTGTCCAAATGCCTATAAATAGAGGTCGAACCCTCCTCATTCAGTGATGAGTTCATCACTTAGAAAAATCAGAGCTCCCGTCGCTCAGGTGTGGTGGTCGTGCAAGTAGAATTTTCTCTCCAGGTGATAGTTGTCCGCCTAAGGTGGTTTAGGTGAGAAAGGAAGTGAGTCGCGCAAGTTTTGAGTTAAAGAATGGGGTTTTGCACAAGTGGTTGAGCTGGACTTGCACGCCAGATTTTGAAGAAGCACGAAATCTTTTGGTTGTGCGCCAATATTGGTTTAGGCATAAAAGGGTGTGTGTCACGCAAGTTTGGAGTTTCAGAAGCTTGTGTCGCACAAGTGGTAGAGGTGGACTTGCGCACCAGTTTTGACTTGTGCGCTGAACTTGCACGCAGACTTAGAGAAGGGAACCAGGTAAGGATGAGTCATGAAAGAGATTCAGGGCTATGTGAAAGCTGGAAGATTTCCTGATACCTTCGGTGAAAAGAGAGATTCATCTACGGGTTAAGGTTGAACTTCAACAGAGCATCTACATACAACACATGATGTATTAATTAGTGATAATTAAGAGACCTACAAGTCTATAAACTATTAGTGGATCCTTTCCAAAGTAGTGAGAAAAGGAAGAGGAATAAGGTGATCCTCTCCATCGGAAGTGAGACAGAGAGAGAGAAACAAGGAGTAACTATTGGGAAAGTAGTGAGCTAACCCAAAAAATCATAAAGACAGTGAGCCTTGGAATAGAAGTGATCTATTCGGAAACTTGTAAACAGTAGTGTGGTTATAGTGGATTTGGTACACCGACACATTGACGGTGTATGCTCCTTGGACGTAGCCCTGTGAGGGTGAACTAGATAAAAATTGATGTGTCTTGTGCAAGCTTTACATTCTGTTTATATTGTTCAAAGAGAAATAGAGAGAAGAGTGTTTTTCATAACAACAGAACAAGATCATAACATGCTTTAATTTTAAATTAGTCATACCCTGATTCACCCCCCCCCCCTCATGGTATTCAGCTTTGTGGACCAAACAATTGGTATCATAGGGAAAGGTTGATATTAGTTCTTCTCTCAGTGGAGGTCACCAATCATAAAGGGATTACAATATTCGACGGGAAAAATTTTCATCTATGGAAGAATTGGATGCAACAGTACTTCCGATCTCTGGGAATGGATGTATTCATAACAGCAATGCATGGCATAACAGCTGATATTAATAGTGGTCCATTATCATAAGTTGAGTGTAGATAGTTGGATGATGATGCCAAAGCAATAAATGACTTGGGGAGCCATATCCAATCCTATATATAAAAAGGTTATTTCTTAAAAAATGTCACATGCCATGTGGGAAAAGTTATTGAATATATTTTAAGGGGATACAAAGGCCGTAGAGGCAAAGCTGCAAGTGTTGTGGAATAAGTATGAAGATCTGAGAATGAACCCGAATTAATCTGTTGATGAATTCTTTGACAGGGTGAATATTGTAGTTTAGGAAATGAGAGGTATTGGAGAAGTTATTGAAGATATAAAAATTGTTAATCGCATCATGAGAAAACATCCACCTCGGTTTAATTTGAATGTTTCTATTTTGGAAGATAATGCCCCGAAAGAGCTGACATTGGATAACCTGCATAACACTCTTGTTGCATATGAATTGAGAAATAATGATAACGACGCTGTAGAAAAGGGTCAATCAAAAGAGGTGGCATTTAAGGCCATGAATAAGCTCAATATTGAAGATTCTCATGAGGATAAAGAAAAATATGAGGTAATGTCAATACTCTCCTCAAATCTTCAAAGAGGAAAAGGAATGATCCAAGGGAAACATCCACTTGGTTGATTTAGATGTGGAAAAGTGGGTAATCTTGCTGCAAGGTTCCCCAAAATGATTCGAGAAGAAAATGATGAAGATGAAGTTGATATTCCCAAGAAGAGATATTCAGCCTATGTGAAAGGGAGGAATAAGTTCAAGAGAAATTTCTCAAAGAAGAGGAATCTTCTTTAACCAGAAATAGATAGTTCAAATGAGTATGAGGTTGAAGAGGTGGAGGAGATTGAAAATTGAAAATATTGTGGAGAAACTGCTATAGTGGTAGTCATCAGTAGTTATCATGAGAAGAACAAAACAAAAGGTGATGAAGAAGAAGAAGAAGTTTATGGAATAATAGATATGCAAGTTGAGTTAGCGACTGCTCTTGAGGAGATAGATGTTTGGAGAGATAAAAAAAAGAAAGCTAAAAAAGTTGTTCGTGATGCCATACTCTATATGAAGCAGTAGGAAGAAGAGAAGTCTGAGTTGATGGAAGAAATTGAGAAACCAATGTTATCAACCCCACAGAACTCAGAATCAGTTAGTGAGTATAAGATCAAGATTGAAGAAGAGAAAAGAGAGATCGATGGCCTGAATAGAAAAGTGAAAGATCAAGTCAAGTGTATCGAAGAGCTTGAAGAATAAGTGGTCAGTCTGTGAGAAAAAAATGAAGGATCAAGAAAAAATATAGACCTCCAATGTGATATCAGAAAACCAGGTCATTCAGAAGACAGAAAATATGAAAGTGGAGGCTAGTTGTTCAGTAAGAAATAAGAAGCAATGGAGCTCAGATGTTAAGGCTGATTCAGAGATTTATTAGAAACAAAAATCTGTAAAAATTGAAGTCAGACCACAAGCACCCATCCTGAGATTGACGGATGATTTGGAAACAAAGGAAAACTAGAATATTTAACGATATGAAGGGGAAACTCGTAGTGAAGTGACACAGAGGAATACTCCTTACATTAGGTGCTATTGCTGTGGAAATATGGGACACTCAAAAAATGTGTGTTCTATAGCCAAGAGATACCAAAGGGCATAAGAACAACAGTGGCAGCCAAATAGAGCTCCATATTATAGAACAACATTTGATCTTCATTGTTTTTGGTGTGGGGGATTTGGGCACATGGCTAGATATTGCACATCAATCATATAAAGGAACGTGCCAAAAAAAACTTGAGCAGTCATAAGCAACAAGTTTGGGAATCAACAAGTGAGCTGAAAACACAAAATCGATTTTCATATCTACATGATTAAGCTGGTCTGTCACACTATATGGAAGATCAACTACTCCAAACCACAACTAGTGTGAAGTCGAAGACATGGATCAAAAAGAAAACGGATGAGAAGGAATTGGTTATGGAAATTTCCCTTAAATCTTCAGATCATTCAGGATTATGGATCCCTAATAGTGGTTGCACATCCCATATGACAGGTAATAAGGATCTCATTACAGGCATTAAATATGACAAAGAATGTGTTGTCATGTTTGGGAAGGATGAAGGGCTGAATATTATTGTTTCTAAGAAGGCTAAATATGGGGGAAAAAGAAAAGAGACGTACTGATATCTTGGTAGTAGAGGGCCTCAGTCATAACATTCTCAATTTCAGTCAACTATGTGACTCTGGAAACTCTATCCAGTTTACCAAGAAGATGTGCGTTGTGAAAGTAAAAGATGTAGCAGTTGTTCTACCAGGAAAAAGGACAAAGGGAAATCATTACCTTATAAGTGGGGAATAAGATATGTGTCTTTTATCCAAAGAGGAAGAAAAAAAGTTGTGGCATAAGAGACTTGGTCATCTATGTTAACCATCTATGGAAGATCTTGTAATGTGTGATGCGGATAGAGACCTTCCCAGATTATCACGTGATTGAACTCATATGTGGGATTCTTGACAAAAAGGGAAGATCATCAGAAAGACATACAAGCCAAAGGAACAAAAATCAATCAGAGTACTCGAATTGGTGCATTCAGATGTTTGTGGACCTATCTCACCACGAGCCATAAATGGGAAAAGGTACTATGTCCTTTTCATTGATGATTATAGAAAAATGGATTGGGTATTTTTTCATTACTCATAAGACAGAAGTGTTTTGTTGTATCAAGAAGTACAAGAGGGAATCAGAAAGGATACTTGGCCAGAATGTTCTGATGTTTCGTACTGATAACGGTACAGAATTCACAACCAGTCAAGTGGAATTCTATCTCGAGAAACACGAGATAAGGCATCAAGTTTCATCAGTAAGTAATCCATAACAGAATGGAGTAGTTGAAAGGAGAAATCAGATCATCAACAACATGGCCAGAACAATTCTTATTGAAAAGGACCTACCGGAGAAATTTTGGAAGGAAGTAGTTTTGACATCAGTCTATATTTTGAATAGGGATATGTTGGGTCTGAAGGAAGGAAAGACTCTATATGAAATGTGGTACGGAAAGAAGCCAACATTGAAATATTTTCGAATCTTTTTATGTAAGTGTTTCATTCTCAACAAAGAAAATCATAGGAAGTTTGAGTCAAGAAGAGATGAGGGGATATTACTTGGCTACTCAGGTAAAATAAAATCATATAAATGATTCCAGAAAAGGATGGGAATAAATGTTGAGAGAAATGATGTCACTATAGTAGAAGATGAGCATAATACTCAACAACTCAGTGAGCAGTTTCTGGATGAATCTAACGAGGAGGTAAGCAACACAGGAGGATTAGAAGTGGCTGGTGCTGATTCAGAAGAAGACACTAATGTTGAACAAGAAAGTGGTAACTCTGTGTTTGAAAGGAATCTAAAGAGCCAATTTGAAATTGATAGACAGAATATCATTGGTGACCAGGCAGCTCCAGTTCAAACAAGAATAATGAAGTCACTGCAGCAGACATCTTTCCTATCTCAGGTAGAGCCAAAATTCTTTGTTGATGTAGCTGAATATGAAAACTGGGTTCAGGCTATGAATGAAGAGCTTGATCAGACTGAGAATAACTAGACGTGGGAGATTGTTTCTAGGTAAGCAGATAAGAACATCATTGGGACTAAATGGGTCTTTCTCAACAAGAAAACGAATATGGCATAGTTATTTAAAACAAAGCATGACTGGTTTTCAAAGGGTACTCCCAAATAGAGGGTATTGATGTTGATGAGACATTTGCACCAGTTGAAAGGTTGGAGACAATCGGATTATTTTTAGCCATAGTAGTGCAAAGAAAGTTAAAAGTGTTCTAGATGGACGTCAAATATACATTTCTAAATGAGATTTTTGAAGAAGAGGTGTACATTGAGCACCCAGATGGTTTTCTCATTCATGAGGATGAGAACAAAGATTGCAGGATAAAGAAGGCATTGTATGGGCTAACATAAGCACCAAGAGCATGGTACTCATGGATTGATCAGTACTTGAATAAGGTTGGTTTCTAGCGTGGGGGAGTTAAATACAATCATTATTTCAGCAACGACAGTAATCAAAGGATTATGGTGTTGGTTTATGTCGATGACATAATATTTGGCGGATCAGATGAAGCTCAGTGTAGTCAATTTGTTGATTTCTTGAAATTTGAGTTTGAAATGTCAATGATTAGAGAGCTAACATTTTTCCTTGGTTTACTAGTTACATAAGGAAGTAATGACACTTTCATTTCTCAATAAAAATATTCCAAGGAGGTTTTAAGAAGGTTTGGAATAGAAAATTTGAAGGATATAAAGAATACAGTTGCTACCCTGATGAAATTGTCCAAATATGAGGATGGAAGGGCAGTTAATATCATTGAATATAGCCAGATTATTGGAATTCTACTATACCTAACAGCAACAAGACCAGATCTAGTTTTCTCCACATGCCAAGTAGCACGTTGCCAAAGCAATCCAAAAGAAATACACATGATCATTGTGAAAATAATACTTCGGTATATCAAAGGCATCGTGGATTTCGGTCTGATGTATAATGACAAATCTCAATCAGTGTTATTGGGTTACACAGATGTAGATTGGGCCGATTCAGCGGATTATAGAAAATCAATGTCAGGTGATGAATTATATCTTGGTGGATTGTGTATTTATTTCTATGCAAGAAGAATGATTGCATTTCATTGAGCATCATGGAAGCTGAGTATATTGTGGCCACTCAAGCATGCACAAAGTTATTGTGGATGATGTTGTAGATTGAATATATGTGAGTTGATGGGAATTCTCCCATCAGAATCTAGTGTGATAACTCAAGTGCTATAAATATCATCAAAAATCACGTACGTCAATCGTGGACAACGCAAATTGAGATAAAGTATCATTTTATCAAGGAGAAGGTTGAGCAGGGAATCGTGAATTTGGAGTATGTGCCTACAGAGCTATAGGTTGTAGACATTCTGAAAAAGGTCTTATCCAAGAAATCGTTTGAAAGGAATCTATTGGCTATGGGAGTTCAGTCGACTCCCCGCACTTACGAGTGTGGATGTGAAACCCCCTCTCCCTTAGGTATGATGTGTTTTACCTAATTTGTTGATATGTGTTCTGTACTCTATTACAGACTACAAAGGAGTGAATTTGGGGTTCATTGACAAAGGGGGGGAAAATAGTGATTGTTCAAGGGGAGACAGTGTACCAATTTGATAAATCATGATTGATATGGGGAGAAGCTAACAGGTGGAGCATCCAGATAGGGGGAGTTGAAGGAAAATCTAGATAGGGGGAGTTGAATCTGGTTCACAGTGCTTAGCCAGAGGTTAGCTTGGACAACACATGAAATAGTTCTAAAGAGGATTTGCAGATGACAAGAGTTAAATCTATGAGTGGATAGGGGGAGCATTTTAAATATGACGATGCTAGAAGTGATCAATCAAATAATAGATATCACGAAAACTGAGGATCGTGATAAAAGCATAAGAGTGGTGTTGGAATGCGGTAAGAATATTTCAAAAACAAATTATCATTTTTGTGTCAACAATGAGTGTCATAGTTGAAGTGATTCATTGATTAACTTTTCATTTACTCTTGTTTCTCATGCCAAGCATTACTCATGTGGGCTTAGAGTATGTGTTGAGTAAATCCCTGATCATTATCGGAATCGTAATAGAAAAATGGTGGATGAAGAACTAATGATGTATCTTTTTATGGAAGAGTTGTCAACAAACCCAAAGGGGGAGATTGTTGGGAAAAAATACCTCAAGGCATCATTGAAGTAATTTTGAGGTGATTGTGTTTGTTGAAAAAGTGGACATTGGTGTTGTGATTTTTGACGAAGAAAACCATGACGCACAAATTTTTTGACATATGGGATTTCATAGTGGAATGTCGAGTTCATGGAATGTGGTTAACGATCCATGTTTGATTTAAGAACTTCAATAAAGGAATGGATAATCTGGAGGTGGTACAAAAATAGCAGATCCATGGTGGCGCCTTTTCTATTGTTTTCTAAATTTTTGGTCCTGAAAATCGAAAAATGGAGAAAAGTTGATTTGGAAAAGGGACTTGCACGTCGTGTATTTGAAGGAGAGGAAACTTGCGCCTCTAATGTTTTTCAAGATCAGAACACCAAAATGTGGAAAATGGATAAAGGGCGCTAATGTTCTAGGGTTGGTCGCGCAAGTGATTTGCGCGGCAGATATTTTCACATAGAAACTTGTTCGTAGAGGGGAGACTTGTGCTCCATTATGCAAGGTGTCCAAATGCCTATAAATAGAGGTCGAACACTTCTCATTCGGTGAGGATTTCAAAACTTAGAAAAATTAGAGCTCCCGTCGCGCATGTGTGATGGTTGCATAAGTGGTGTGTGGTCACGCAAGTTGAAGTTGCGCGCCCGGTGATAGTTGCACGCCTAAGGTGGTTTTGCCGAGAAAGGAAGTGAGTCGCCCTAGTTTTTAGTTTAAGAAGGGGGTGTCACACAAGTGGTTGAGCTGGACTTGCGTGCCAAATTTTGAAGAAGCATGAAAGCTGTTAGTATCACACCAATATTGGTTTGGGGGTAAAAGGGTGTGCGTCACACATTTTTGGAGTTGCAGAAGCTTGTGCCATGCAAGTGGTTGAGGTGGACTTGCAAGACAGTTTTGACATGCGCACTGAGACTTGCACGCCGGCTTAGAGAAGGGCCCCGGGTAAGATTGAGTCACGAAATATATTCAGGGCTGCGTGAAAGCCGGAAGATTTCCCGATACCTTTGGTGCAAAGAGATATTCATCTACGGGTGAAGGTTGAACATCAACAGAGAATCTACATACAATAGAGGATGAATTCATTAGTGATAATGAAGAGACCTACAAGTCTATAAACTGTGAGTGGATCCTTTCCAGAGCAGTGAGAAAAGGAAGAAGAAGAAGGTGATCCTCTCCACCGGCACTGATCCAGAGAGAGAAAAAGGGAGTGACCCTTGGGAAATTAGGGAGCTAACCCAAAACATTGTAAAGGTAGTGAGCCTGAGAATAGAAGTGATCTATCTCGAACCTTGTAAACTGTAGTTTGCTTATAGTGGATTTGGTACATCAGCACATTGTCGGTGTATGATTTTTGGACGTAGCCCTGTGAGGGTGAACCAAGTAAAAATTTTTGTGTCCAGTGCATGCTTTACTTTGTGTTTATATTGTGCACAGGGATGTAGAGAGAAGAGTGTTTTTCTTAACAGTGAAACAAGATCATAATGGGCTTTAATTTTAAATTAGTCATACCCTAATTCACCCCCCTCTTAGGGTATTCAGCCAAGTGGACCTAAAAATTGGAATCAGATAGAAAGGTTGGTATTATTTATTCTCTCAATGGTGGTCACCATTCATAAAGGGATTCCAATCTTCGACGAGAACCATTTTCAGAAGAATTCACTGATGATGAACAAGAATGGGTCAAGTCTGTGTCTATAAGGAAGCCAAAGAGATGAGCTGAAATTGATAGACAGATATCATTGGTGATTAGGCAGCTCCAGTTCAGAAAAGAATAATGCAGTCACTACATCAGACATCCTTCCTATCTCAAGTAGAGATGAAATGCTTTGCTGATGCAGCTGAAGATGAAAATTGGGTTCAGGCTATGAATGAAGAGCTTGATCAGACTGAGAAGAACCAGACGTGGGAGATTGTTTCGAGGCTAGTAGATAAGAACGTCATCGGGACTAAATGGGTATTTCGCAACAAGATGAACCAATATGGCACATTGATTCGAAACAAAGAATGACTGGTGTGCAAAGGATACTCCCAAATAGATGGTATTGATGTATATGAGAAATTTTCACCAATTGCAAGGATGGATACAATCAGATTATTTTTATCCATAGTAGTTCCAAAAAAGTTCAAAGTTTTCCAGATGGACATAAAATCTGCATTTCTAAATGGGGTTTTGGAAGATGAGGTGTACATTGAGCAGGTAGATGGTTTTCTCATTCATGAGGATGAGAACAATGTTTGCATGCAGAAGAAGGCATTGTATGGGCAGAAACAAGCACCAAGAGCCTAGTACTCAAGGCTTGATCAGTATTTGAAGAATCTTTGTTTCCAGTGTGGGGGAGTTGACTACAATCTTTATTTCTACAATGAATGTAATCAAACGATGATGGTGTTGGTTTAGGTCGATGACATAATATTTGGCGGATCAGATGAAGCTCAGTGCAGACTGTTTTCCTATTTCACGGAAACTTATTTTGAAATGTCAATAATTGGAGAGATAATGTTTTTCCTTGGATTACATGTGAAACAAGGAAGTAATGGAACTTTCATTTCTCAATACAAATAATCCTAGGTGGTTCTAAGAAGGGTTGGAACGGAAAATTAGAAGGAGATGAGGACTCCAGTTTCTTCCTAGATGAAACTATCCAAAGATGAGGATGGTAGGGTAGTTAATATCACTGAATACATGCAGATTATCTGCAGTTTACTATACATAACAACAACAAGATATGATATAGTTTTCGCCACATTCCATGCAACACATTAACAAAGAAATCCAAAATAATTCCACATGATCATAGTGAAAATAATACTTCGGTATATCAATGGAACCGTGGATTTTAGTATGATGTATAATGACAAATCTTAACCTGTGTTATTGGGTTACAAAAATGCATATTGGGCTGGTTTAGCAGATGATAGAAAATCAATCTAAGGTGGTGCATTATATCTTGGTGGATTTTGTATTTCTTGGATAAGCAAGAAGCAAGATTGCATTTCATTGAGCACCGTAGAAGATGAGTATATTGCGGCCACTCAAGCATGCATACAGTTATTGTGGATGAAGCATTAGCTTGAAGAAATGGGAGTTGAAGTGAAGTCTCTGATCGGAATCCAGTGTGATAACTCAAGTTCTATAAATATCATCAAAAATCTCGTCCATAACTCAAGGAATAAGAATATTGAGATAAAGTATCATTTTATCAAGGATAAGGTTTACTAGGGAATCATGAATTTGGAGTATATGCCTACAGAGCTACAGGTTGCAGACATTCTGACAAATGTCTTATCCAAGGAAGCATTTGAAAGGCATCGATTGGCTCTAGGAGTTCAGTCGACTCCCCACACTTAAGAGTGTGGATGTGAAATCCCCTCTCCCTGAGTTATGATTTGTTCTTCCATAATGTGTTGATATGTTTTCACTACTCTGTTACAGACTCCAAAGGAGTGAACTTCGGGTTCGTTGAAAAAGGGGGAGAAAATAGTGATTGTTCAAGGGAGAGACGGTGTGGCAAATTAATAAATCATTATTTTTATAGGGAGAAGCTGACATGTGGAGCATCCAGATATGGGGAGTTGAAGGATAATCCAAATAGGGGGAGTTGAAGCTGGTTCGCAGTGCTTAGCCAGAGGTTATTTTGGACAACATAAGAAATAGTGATGAAGAGGATTTGCAGCTGACAAGAGTTAAAGCTGTGAGCAGATAGGGGGAGCGTTTTAAATATTACAATGCTATAAGTGATCGATCAAAGAATAGTTTTCAAGAAAGCTTAGGATCGTTATAAAATCAGAAGAGTGGTGTTGGAATATGATAAGAATATTTCCAAAAATTGGTATCAGTTTGGTGTCAACAGTTAGTGTTAGAGTTTATGTGATTCATTGATGAACTTTTCATTTACTCTTGTTTCTCACTCTGAGCATTGCTCATGTGGGCTTGGAGTTTGTGTTGAGTAAATCCTTGATCGCTATCGCAATCGCAATAGGCGAATGGTGTCTGAAGAATTAAATATGCATCTTTTTATAGAAGAGTTGTCAACAAACCCAAAGGGGGATATTGTTGGGAAAAAATCTCTCAAGGAATCATTGAATCATTTTTGAGGTGATTGTGATTGTTGAAAAAGTGGACATCTATGTTGTGATTGTTGACAAAGAAAACCATGGCGTACAAATTTGTTGATAAAAGGGGATTTCATGGTTGAATGTCGAGTTCAAGGCCTATGTTTAACAATACATGTTTGATTCAAGAATGTCGACAAAGGAATGGATGATCTGGAGGTAGTACAAAAAGAGCACATCCATGGTGGCGCCGTTTTCCAGTTTTTTCCAAATTTTTGGGCCTGAAAATCGAAAAATGGAGAAAATCAATTTTGGAAAAGGGACTTGTGTGCCTTGAATTTGAAGGATAGGAAACATGTGTGACAAATGTTTTTCAAGATCATAATATCAAAATATGGAAAAGGGATAAGGGGCGCTAATGTTCTAGGGTTGGTCGCACAAGCGATTTGCGCGGCAGAGACTTATGCGCCGAAAAATGTGCACTGAGGGGAGACTTATGTGACATTGCGGAGGGTGTCCAAATTCCTATAAATAGAGTTCGACCCCTCCTCATTCGGTGAAGAGTTCAAAACTTAGAAAAATCAGAGCTCTCGTCGCACATGTGTGGTGATCGTGCAAGTGGTGTTTGATCGCACAAGTAGAATTTGTGCGCCAGGTGATAGTTGTGTGCCTAAGGTGGTTTGGGAAAGAAAGGAAGTGAGTCACACAAGTTTTGAGTTGAAGAAGGGGGTGTCGCGCAAGTGGTTGAGGTGGACATGCACGCTAGATTTTGAAAAAGCGTTAAAGCTTTAGGTTGCGCGCCAATATTGGTTTGGGCATAAAAGGATGTGAGTCGTGCAAGTTTAGAGTTGCAGAAGCTTGTGTCGTGCAAGTGGTTGTGGTGTACTTGCGTTCCAGTTTTAACACGTGCGTCGAGACTTGCATGCTGGCTTAGAGAAGGGATCCAGGTAAGATTGAGTCACGACGGAGATTCAGGGCTATGTGAAAGCTGGAAGATTGTCCGATACCTTCGGTGTAAAGAGAGATTCATCTGTTGGTGAAGGTTGAACTTCAACAGAGAATCTACATACAATAGAGGATGGATTCATCAGTGATAATGAAGATACCTACAAGTATATAAACTACGAGTAGATCCTTTCCAGAGAAGTTAGCAAAGGAAGAGGAAGAAGGTGTTCCTCTCCACCGGTAGTGAGCCAGAGAGAGAAAAGGGGAGTAACCCTTGGGAAAGCAGTGAGATAACCCAAAACAATGTAAAGGCAGTGAGCCTAGGAATAGAAGTGATCTATCCCGAACCTTGTAAACAGTAGTGTGCTTATTGTGGATTTGGTACATCAGCACATTTCCGGAGTATTCTCCTTGGACGTACCCCTGTGAGGGTGAACTAAGTAAAATTTTTTGTGTTCTGTGCATTCTTTACCTTTTGTTTATATTGTGCAACGGGAAAGAGATAGAAGAGAGTTTTTCTTAACAGCGAAACAAGATCAGAATGAGATTTAATTTTAAATTTGTCATAAAACGATTCACCCACCTCTCAAGGAATTCAGCCTTGTGGACCTAACAATTGGTATCAGAGGTAAATGATGATATTAGTTCTTCTATCAATGGAAGTCACCAATCATAAATGGATTCCGATCTTCGACGAGAACAATTTTTAGCTATGGAAGAATCTGATGAAACACTACTTCCAATCTTTGGGAATGGATGTATTCATAGTAGTAATGCATAGCATAATAGATGATATTAATAGTGGTTCATTATAATAAGCTGAGCGTTGAGATTTGGATGCTGATGCCAAAGAAATAAATGCCTTAGGGGGAGCTCTATCCAATCCTATACATACAAAAGTGATGTCTTTCAAAACATCACATACCATGTGGGAAAAGTTATTGAATACATATGAAGGTGATAAAAAGGTCAGAGAGGCAAAGCTGCAAGTGTTGTGGAACAAGTATGAAGATCTGAGAATGAACCTGAATGATTCCGTTGATGGATTCTTTGACCAGGTAAAAATTTTAGTGGAGGGCATGAGAGGTCTTGGAGAAGTTATTGATGATATAAAAATTGTGAAGTGCATACTGAGAAAACTTCCACCTTGGTACAATATCAAAGTTTCTATTTTGGGAGATAATGACCCGAAAGAGCTTACATTGGATAACCTACATAGTACTCTTGTTGCAAATTAAATGAGAAACGATGATAATGATGCTGTGTAAAAGGGGAAATCCAAAGAGGTCGCATTTAAGGCCATGAAGAAGCTCACCATTGAAAAAAAATTATGAGGATTATGAAACAGATGAGGTAATGTCATTCCACTCCTCAAATCTTCAAAGAGGAAAAGGAATGTTTAAAGGGAAACTTCCACATTCTTTCTTTAGATGGGGAAAAGTTGGTTATCTTGCCGCAAGGTGCCCCAAAAAGTTTCAAGAAGAAAATAATGAAGATTAAGATGAAATTCCCAAGAAGATATCTTTATCCTATGTGAAAGGGAAAAAGCAGTTCAAGAGAAATTTCCTCAAGAAGAAGAATAGTCTTTCACATGAAATAGACAGTTCAGATGAGTCTGAGGTTGAAGAGGTGGAGGAGATTGAAAATTTCAAAGATCATGGAGAAAATTCTATGGTGGTAGTCATAGGAAGTTATCAAGAGAATAATGAAACTTAAGGTTATGATGGATAAGAAGAAGTTGAATAATGAATATTTATGCAAGCTGAGATAGAGGCTACTCTTGAGCAGATAGATGTTTGGATAGCTAAAATAAAGAAAGATAACAATGTTTTTAATGATGCCAAACTCTATATATAGAAGTAGGAGGAAGAGAAGTCTAAGTTGATAGAAGAAATTGATAAACTCAAGTTATCAACACCAGAGAACTCAGAATCAGTTATTGAGTATATGCTCAATATTGAAGAACGAAAAAGACAGATCAATGGATTGAATAGAAAAGTGAAATATCAAGTCAAGTGTATCGAAGAGCATGAAGAAGAAGTGGCCAGTCTATGAAGAAAAATGACGGATCATGGAAAAATATTGACCTTCAATGTGATATCAGAAAAGTAGGTCATTCAGAAGATAGAAAAGATGAAAGAGGAGGTGAGTAGTTCAACAGTAAAGAAGCAGCAATTGAGATCAGATGTTAAGGCTGATTCAGGGATTGATCCGAAAACAAATCTATGAAAATTGAAGTCAGACCACAAGCACCCATCCTAAGATTGGAGGATGATTTGGGCATAAAGAAAAATCAGAATATTTAGAGATCTCAAGGGGAAAATCATAGTGAAGTGACACATATGAATGCTCCTTACATTAGGTGCTATTGTTGTGGAAAGATGGGACACTCACAAAATGTGTGTTCTATAGCCAAGAGATACCGAAGGGCATAAGAACAACAATGGCATCCAAACAGAGATCTATATTATAGAACATCCTTTGAAGGTAATTGTTTTTGGTGTAGAGGATTTGGGAACATGGATGGATATTTCACATCAATCATACAAAGGAATGTGCTGAAAAAAAACTGGAGCAGTCATAAGCAGCATGTTAGGGAATCGACAAGTGAGATGAAAAAAAAAATTATTTGCAGCTCTACAGGATGAAGATGGTCAGTCACACTCTAAGGAAGAAAAACTTCTCTAAACCACACCAAGTGTGAATTCGAATACATGGATGAAAAAGACAAAGGATGAGAAGGTAGTAGTTGTGGAAATTTCCCTCAATGATTCAGATCGTTCAGTAGTATGGATCCTTGAAACTGGTTTCACATCCCATATGATAGGTAAAAAGGATCTCATTACAGGCATTAAATATGACAATGAAGGTGTTGTCAAGATTGGTAACAATGAAGGGCTGAAGATTATTGGTTCCAAAAAGGCTAAATTTGGGGGAAAAGAAATGAGACGTGATGATATCTTGGTAGTGGAGGGACTCAGTCATAACTTGCTTAGTTTCAGTCAACTATGTGACTCTATGAACTCTATCAAATTTACCAAGAATATGTGTATTGTGAAAGGAAAATATGGAGAAGTTGTTATATAGGTAAAAAGGAAAAATCAAAATCTTTACCTTGGAAGTGGGGAAGAAGATATGTGTCTTTTATCCAGAGATGAAGAAAAAAAGATATGGCATAAGAGACTTGGTAATCTATGTCAAACATCTATGGAAGATCTTGTAATGTGTGATGTTGCTAGAGACCTTACCAGATTATCAATTGATCACACTCATACGTGTGATGCTTTCCAATAAGGGAAGATCATCAAAAATATATACAAGACAAAGGAATAGAAATCAACCAGGGTGCTCAAATTGGTGCATGCTGATGTTTGTGGACCTATCTCACAATGATCCATAAATGGGCAAAGGTAATAGGTCCTTTTCATTGATGATTATTGCAGAATGGATTGGGTATTTGTCATTACCCATAATATAGAAGTGTTCAGTTGTATCAATAAGTATAGGAGGGAATTAGAAAGGATGCTTGGGCAGAATGTTCTAAAGTTTCGTACTGATAACGGTACATAATTCACAAACATTCAAGTGGAAGAATATATCGAGAAACAATGGATAAGGCATCATGTTCCATCAGTAAGAACTCCCCAACATAATGGATTAATTGAAAAGAGAAATCGGACCATCAACAACATGGCCAGAACAATGCTTATTGAAAAGGACCTACCGGGGAAATTTTGGAAGGAAGCTGTTTTGACCTTAGTCTATATTTCAAACAGGGTTCTGTTGTGTCTGAAGGAAGGAAAGACTCCGTATGGAATATGGTATGGAAAGAAGCCAACATTGAAATATTTTTGAATCTTTGGAAGTAAGTTTTTCCATCTCAAAAAATAAAATCACAGGAAGTTTGAGTCAAGAGGATATGAGGGGATATTCCTTAGCTACTCAGGTAAAAGAAAAGAGTATAAATTCTTCAAAAAAATTCTGGGAAAAATAGTTGAGAGCAATGATGTCACTGTAGTAGACGATGAACAGAATACTCAAGGACTCAGTGAACAGTTTCTGGATGAATGTGTTGAGGAGGTATGCAACGAAGGGGGAGTAGAAGTGGTTGATACTGATTCAGAAGAGGACACTGATGATGAACAAGAAAGTGTGAAGTCTGTGTCTGCAAGGAAGCCAAAGAGCCGAGCTAACATTTATAGACAGAATATCATTGGTGATTAAGAAGCTCCAGTTCAGACATAAAGAATGAAGTTACTGCAACAGACATCTTTACTATCTCAGGTAGAGCCGAAATGCTTTACTGATGCAGCTGAAGATGGAAACTATGTTCCGGCTATGAATAAAGATCTTGATCAGATTGAGAAGAACCAGACGTGGGGGATTGTTTTGAGACCATCATATAAGAACATCATCAGGACTAAATGGGTCTTTCACAACAAGATGAATGAAGATGGAACAGTGATTTGAAACAAAGCATGACTAGTGTGCAAAGGATACTCCCAAATAGAGGGTATTGATGTTGATGAGACATTTTCACCAGTTGAAAGGCTGGAGACAATCAGATTATTTTTAGCCATAGTAGTGCAAAGAAAGTACAAAGGGTTCCAGATGGATGTCAAATCTTCATTTTTAAATGGGGTTCTATAAGATTAGGTGTACATTGATAAGCCAGATGGTTTTCTCATTCATGAAGATGAGAACAAAGTTTTCAGGATGAAGAAGGCGTTGTATGGGCTGAAATAAGCTCCAAGATCACGGAACTCAAGGATTGATCAGTACTTGAAGAAGCTTGGTTTCTATCATGGGGGAGTTGACTACAATCTTTATTTAAAAAACGAAAGTAATCAAAGGATGATGGAATTGGTTTATGTCTAAGGCATAATATTTGGTGGATCAGATGAAGCTCAGTGCAGGCAGTTTTAGGATTTCATGAAAACTGAGTTTGAAATGTCAATGAGTGGAGAGCTAACGATTTTCCTTGGTTTACAGGTGACACAAAGATGTAATGGAACATTTATTTATCAATACAAATATTCCAAGGAGGTTCTAAGAAGGTTTGGGATGAAAATTCAAAGGAGATAAAGAATCTAGTTGCCACTCGGACAAAACATCCCAAAGATAAGGATTTTAGGGAAGTTAATATCACTGAATATAAGCAGATTATCGGCAGTTTACTGTACCTAAGGGCAACGATACCTGATCTAGTTTTCTCCACATGACTAGAATCATGTTACCAAAGCAATCCAAATGAAATACACATGGTCGCAGTGAAAATAATATTTTAGTATATCAAAGCCACCGTGGATTTCAGTCTGATGTATAATGACAAATCTCAATAAGTGTTATTGGGTTACACAGATGCAGATTAGGCCGATTCAGTAGATGATAGATAATCAACGTCATGTGGTGCATTCTATCTTAGTGGATTGTGTATTCCATGGATAATAAAGAAGAAAGATTTCATTTCATTGAGCACCGCGAAAGCTGAGTATATTGAGGCCACTCAAGCATGCACATAGTTATTGTGGATAAAGCATCAGCTTGAAGATATGGTAGTTGAAGTGATGTCTCTGATCGGAATCCAGTGTGATAACTTAAGTGATATAAATCTTATAAAAAGTCACGTCCATCACTCAAGGACAAATCACATTGAGATAAAGTATCATTTTATCAAGGGGAACGTTGAGCAGGGAATCGTGAAGTTGGAATATGTGCCTACAGAGCTACATGTTGCAGTCATTCTAAAAAAGGCCTCATCCAAGGAAGTGTTTGAAAGGCATCGACTGACTCTAGGAGATCAGTAGACTCCCCACACTTAAGAGTGGGGATGTGAAACCCCCTCTCCCCGAGGTTTGAGGTGTTTTTCCCTAATGTTTTGATATGTGTTCTATACTCTATTACAGACTGAAAAGGAGTGACCTTTGGGTTTGTTGACAAAGGGGTAGAAAATAGTGATTGTTCAAGGGGGAGACAGTGTGGAAATTTGATAAATCATGATTGATATAGGGAGATGTTTATAGAAGGAGCAGCTAGATAGAGGGAGTTGAAGGAGAATCCAAATAGGGGGAGTTGAACCTGGTTCACAGTGCATAGCCAGAGGTTAGCTTGGACAACACATTAAATAGTGCTGAAGGGGATTTGAAGTTGACATGAGTTAAAGCTATGAGCAGATAGGGGGAGAATTTTAAATCTGATGATGCTAGAAGTGATCGATCAAAGAATAGATATCACGACAGTTAAGGATCGTGATAAAAGCAGAAGAGTGGTGTTGGAATGTGGTATGAATATTTCCATAAATTTGTATTAGTTTTGTGTCAATAGTGAGTTTCAGATTTGAAGTGATTCATTGATGAACTTTTCACTTACTCTTGTTTCTCATGTTGAGCATTGTTCATGTGGGCTTAGAGTATGTGTTGAGTAAATCGTTGATCGCTATCGAAATCACAATATACGAAAGGTGGATGAGGAATTAATGATTTATCTTTTTATGGAAGAGTTGTCAACAAACCCAAAGGGGGGATTTTAGGGAAAAAATTCCTCATGGCATCATTGAAGAATTTTTGAGGTGATTGTGTTTGTTGAAAAAGTGGACATCTGTGTTGTGAATGTTGATGAAGAAAACCATGATGTACAAATTTTTTGACAAAGGGGATTTCCTAGTGGAATGTTGAGTTCAAGAACTGGGGTTAACAATCCATGTTTGATTCAAGAATTTCGACAAAGGAATGGACGATCTGGAGGCGGTACAAAAAGAGCAGATACAAGGTGGCTCCGCTTTCCAGTGTTTGCCAAATTTTTGGGCCTGAATGTTGACAAATGGAGAAAAGCGGTTTTAGAAAAGGGACATGTGCGCTGTGTATTTTAAGGAGATGAAACTTATGTTCCTAATGTTTTTCAAGATCAGAACATCAAAATATGTCAAAGGGATAAGGGGCACTCTAGGTAAAGGGTTGGTCGCACAAGTGATTTGTGCGGCAGAGACTTGCGTGAAGAAACATGCGCACTAAGGGGAGACTTGCACACCATCACACAGGGTGTCCAAATGCCGATAAATAGAGGAAGACCCCTCCTCATTCGATGAAGATCTCAACACATAGAAAAATCAGATCTCCCGTTGCAAAGTTGTGGTGGTCGCGCAAGTGGTGTGTGGTTCCGCAATTAGAAGTTGCGCGCAAAGTGATAGTTGCGTGACTAAAGTGGTTTTGGAGAGAAAGGAAGTGAGTCGCACAAGATTTGAGTTGATGAAGGTGGTGTCATGCAAGTGGTTGAGGTGGAATTGTGCACCAGATTTTGAAGAAGCATGAAAGCTGTTGTTTGCAGGACAATATTGGTTTGGGCGTAAAAGGGTGTACGTCGTGCAAGGTTGGAGTTACAGAAGCTTGTGTCACACAAGTGGTTGTGGTGGACTTGCGTGCCGGTTTTGACTTGAACGCTGAGACATGCGTGCCAACATAGAGAAGGGTGCCATGTAAGGTTGAGTCATGGAAGAGATTCAGGGCTGCGTGAAAGCTAGAAGATTTCCTGATACCTTCGGTGCAAAGAGAGATTCATCTACGGGTGAAGGTTGAACTTAAACAGAGAATCTACATACAACAGATGATGTATTCATTAGTGATAATGAAGATACATACAAGTATATAAACTGTGAGTGGATCCTTTCTAGAGAAGTGAGCAAAGGAGGTGGAAGAAGGTGATCCTCTCGACCTGCAGTGAACCGGAGAGAGAGAAACAGGGAGTGACCCATGGGAAAGTAGTGAGCTGACCCAAAACATTATAAAGGCAGTGAGCCTGGGAATAGAAGTGATCTACCCTGAACCTTGTAAACAGTAGTGTTCTTATAGTGTATTTGGTCCATCGGCACATTGTCGGTTTATGCTCCTTGGACATAGCCCTGTGAGGGTGAACCAAGTAAAAATTTTTGTGTCATGTGCTTTATTTACTTTCTTTTTATATTGTGAAACGAGAATGAGAAAGAAGAGTTTTTTTCTTAACTACGAAAGAATATCAGAACGAGCTTTAATTTTAAATTAGTCATACCCTGATTCAGCACGCCTCTCAGGGTATTCAGCATTGTGGACCTAACAGCTGTGATGTGATGAATTTTAATGCCAAATTGTTTGAAAAAATTGTCAACCAAAACCAGTTGACTTGATTTATTTTGAAAGGTTTTATGTAGTCAGTGATTAAATTCATAGGGAATGTCGATTGGATGAGACCAATGAATTCTCAATGTTGATGGGATATTTTCAATGTAAATATTATGTGACCAGTATGTGTTTGGTGAATTTGATTTTAACTATTTCTACCAAATTGAGTATCATGTGAATTTTCCTCATGTTTAATCTATTAAACATTCATGGAGTTTTATTAGTTTGTTGAGATCCTTCTTCAATAAGAAATATATACATTAAGGGAACTGTGGTTCAGAAATGGATAGTTCAAGACTAAAACTTATAGTGGGAATAACCATAGGATGGTGGATGGAAAGATATTCTGATGTGATCATGTCTCAGGTTAGACGAGTTTGGGTCCACATGATCTTAGTGTTTCCTTAATGGTTATGAGTGTAGGTTTGATATTTATTAGCTTCGATGTTCTATTCTATAAGTGACTGTTTTGGGTGCATTGGGATTTTATAAATGAATAAACATATTTTTTAAGATAATTAATGACCATATTAGGTTATTTTGTGTTTTAATTTTCATCGAATACATCTCAAAGATGATAAGTTTAAGCTGTGGAAATCATAATGCCCCATGTATTGGAATGGTTAAAATGTTCCAATGGAATTTGAATTTTAGTGGTGGGTTGTTTGAATATTCAACCAATATTCAGAATGTAATTTTGAATGTGCTAACACATAAGAGTGTAGTTTTTTAGATTATTTTTAAGTCTTAAGAGTTGTCTTAGATGTTTGGATCAGTTTTTTGTGGGGGGGGGGGGGTTAAGCATTGAAAATTCATTTTTAGGTAAGACTACCACCAGCTCATGGTTGGAGAAAAATTTGTAAGAAACATGTAGTAAAAACTTGAATCCCATTTTGATGAATCACGAATTTTTAATAAACAATGTGGGAGGCCCCATACAATTAAGTATGACAAAGAGGATGTCACATGATTTTTCAAATTATTCACCCAATGTCGCATGACTATGCGATGGGTTTGTGTTAAATTGCATAGGTGAACTACATATCTTGTGAAAAGTTTGTCTAACCATTCTCCTAGCCATTTTAGTCTGTGGATATTATAAAGTGGGAGTCACAAGATTAGAACATGGTTTGGAAAACTGTGGGAAAAAATCATGAACCCCTTTATAAAGGGTGAAATTATTTTTTCATCCCTCCCTTATTTAATCCTAAATCCTCATTTATTTTCCCTCATATGCACAACACCTACTCTCATACATTGGGTGATATACCTATGTAACACCTAAATATTTTATGGTATTTCTCTTTTTAAATCGAAAAACTTTGATATCTTTCATTGTCAACAACACCCAACTTAAATGAACAATGAAATATTATTATGTTATCATTATAACCTAGCCATTAAATTCGTAGAAATGAATATTAGTATCCACATAATGAAATTTATATATATAATAAATAATTTTTTTACATTCATCTAATAGATTTGATTGACATAAGATAATAATAGTTCTAATTTTACGCATAAAAAGTAATATTTTTAAAGAATTTTTTCCTCCTTTTAATGGAGATCTTGTTTAAAAACAAAATATTGAAAACTTTTTAAATTAAATTTGAAAAAATAAACTAATATTTTAAAATAGTAATGAAAAAATTATCTAAAGGTGAATTTTTGGTATTTTTTTAATACAATATTGATTTTCTTATGAATTGTGAAAATACCATTTTTTATAAAAATATCACTTTATTTATATTAAAGAGTTTATTAATGATTTGAATTTGGTATCAATGGAAAATATGAAATAATTAGTCATAAATCATCTAATCCATTTAATTTTGATCATTCTTTTACCTTATGTTGGTATAAGTACATTTTTTGTTCTTAAAAATACATTTTTCAATAAAAATTCTTTTCTTTGTGGGATTCATTTAAAATTAAATTATGAAATTATATTTTTTAAAATTTTGAAAATGGATTTCATATTTTATTTATAAGGTACAAATTTATTATGTATTTTCCTTTTCTTTTTGGACAATATGAATAGTAATCTAGGTAATTTTCGCAATCATGGTAAAGGGTAAATTGGGTAATTTATATTAAAAATAAATTGGTAAGGACGAGAAAATGACACCAAAATTTGTCCAAATTTTATTTTGAGGTTGAATTTCGTTAATAATAAGTGAATTTGTTATTATATGACCACTTTTGTCCATTTTGATGAGGTTATGATATTAATAATATTTTACGTAAATAAATGTAAAAAATGTCATGTAAATATTTTTAATAAATATTTTTTTTAATATGGTTGTATCCCAAAGATGTATTCGACTATAAAAAGTGATATGAAATATAAAATAATTTTCATATTCATGGTATTTTTCTAAAAAAAATTACTGAATATTTAATTGAACTAAATAATTATACCACGAGGGAGCATTAATTATTTTATTAATAAAAATATCAAATAAATGATATTTAAAATACTAAAATATATATAATTTATAAAATTAATTTCATAAAATAATTTTAAATATTAGATTTAAAAATTATGGATATACTAAAATATTTTGTTCAATGTTATAATATTTTATTAATCTTATTAAAGTTAAACTAATGAAAAGTTATTAAAATTGACATTATGAATATTTTATAGTAAATGATATAAAATTTCTAAAATATATATTTTTGGACAAATAATTAGTATAAGATTTATAATTTTATCAATTATAAATTTATGTATCATTTTATAGTTTATAGTAACTATATTAACCCCAATGAGTAAAACTCTATGTTGTCAAGGTAAGAGTTAAAGAGGATAGATAAGCAATAAAACAAAAGGATAAGGGTATGAACATAACCTAAACTTATCCAAAAAAATTATTGGATTAATAATATTCAACAGCTATCACCTTGGGCTACAATTTTAATTTTTTAATGGATACATTTCCATGAAAATGAATTATATATTATTTAAATCAATGATAGTTACAAAATATCACTCTCTTGGTATTTAACATATTATAAATGTTTACATAGGGAAAAAAATCAAAATATGAACAACCCAAAATGTCTATTTGGATATTAATGAATTTTTTTCATTATATTAATAATTTTTTTTTATTTTTGTGAGTTATATAATTACCTTAAATTCTTTTACAATACTAATACATCATTTATTTAATTAATAGAAAAATGAAATAAATTATTTTAAAATATCAATTTTGATATAATTTGAATGATTTATTGTGTTAAACTAATTTTATATACCTTTTTACATATTATAGAGGTTTTAAATTATTATATTATAATTTCCTTATTTTCTTTATGTATTTGATGTCAATGTATATTAATAGTGTCAAAATTGCAACTAATTATAATTTATGAAAATAATATATATTAAATTATTTAAAATTAATAAAAATATAATCTTTATTAATATGAATGGAATATAATTTTATATATCATGAATTTTCCATTTATGATTCGTTGTTTCATTTTTGGTAACATTATTGACCCATTGTGATTTAAATAATGGTTACCAAGGTTAAAGTAAAAAATAACTAACCAAGCAGTTAACCAAAATGATAAGGTTTAAAATGACACGAAAAAAGAATAAATTATATTTTTATATGATATGAAAAAACTAAAATATCTTATATTTGAATACCTTTCCATTTTTAGGTTATTAAGATAAATTAATTATCACAATTTAATATTTTGAGAGGTTCCAAAAGTGTCTCTCACCTCAATTATAAAAGGGAACTCCTTGCTTCACTTATTTACACCACATTGAGCCATCTAGCTCGATAAAAACCTTCACATTTAACTTCTAAAAATCCTTATTTTTGGTTATTGGAATTCGTTTCCTCCTGAATGACCTACCATGGGTCCCTTAAAAGAAGTTATAAATGATGTCCTCAAAAAAGAGGTAATTGTCTCTACAGACTCTTTCATGTTTATTTCCTTCTATACTTTCTATTTATATATTGTTTCAATGTTAAATTAATAAATTCAGAGTCATATATATAATTATATTTTATTATTATTATGGTAAAACCATATTCCACCATTTATCCATCTAATGTAAAATGAAATCATCACACTTGTGTATGTACAACATACCGTCTCCACGAAATGATGTAATTTATTTTCATCATTACTTCACAAGGATGGTTATAATGATATATATAATGGATATATATGGTAATTATGCCATTATATTTATTATTTATAATTAATATATATTCCAATCCCTTACCCTTTCACTAATAAGGGAATGATATCATCGCTTATGTGTATGTATGACCTTCCCTCTCCACAACATGATAAGATTCATTTTCCATGTTCACTATTCATAAATGATTATAAAAATAAATATAATGAATAGATATGAAATATATGACCTTATTATTAATCTTTATATTTTTTAAATATATCATATTCACAAGAACCAGGACTTAAACAAAAAAATTCATTGGAAAATGAAGCGGTTAACACATGAATCATGGGTAATTATGAAATATCATTAATAAAAGGGCGATAAGATAATATAAATGGATCATATATGATAACATAAATATAAATATGGTTATAGTTTAATTTAATATCATGATTTAAACTATTATACAGGAGGCTAAATCAATTATAACTAAAGGAAATTCCCAGGTAGGAGTTTCTCATCTCAATTTTACTATTGTGAGATATATACCTTATTCACCAATTATTTCCTGAGTGTGGTGTATATATAATTAAATTTATTATATCATATCATGAAACTAATTATATTCTTGGTATTTAATGTTTCATTTTATTGTTAACAATTTTATGGGGCATACGATTTGACTAATTATAAATTGGTAAGAGAATTTATCTCAGTTTCGATTTCATTGAGACTTATTTGGTATTATGCACCTAATAATTTTTTGTGGTGTATCTACTACCAATTTGTGATAATTTTTCATTTTAAATTTTATTTCTATTAAATATTCATATCATTTATATCATGTATATGATTATTTCTTACACCGTATACCATTTTTACATACGGTGTTTACTTTGAATGTTATTTGATTAACTAGAGATGTATGGATAAATTAGTATCCTCTACCAAATATGGATATTTAAGAACGAGGAATCATGATCATGAATTAAATATATTATTAAATATATGAAGAATTATATGTAATAGTAGTGTTTTTGGGGCAAAAAATATATAGCCCCTCGATGCATCGACATGTCTCATGTGACAAAACAGGTGTCCAAATTAAATGGGTTTTTACCTATAGATTTAAAAAGTATTGTGAAAGGTCTTTATGGTAGTGGTATCATGATCTAGATACATGACATCCAATAATTAAGAATTTCCTTCATTAAGTATTCATTTATTACTATTCATGATAATTTCACTATGATAAACTCTATGGATACATTTCATTATCCGGTTATATATTAAATGGATTTTTTTATTAGTTAGTTACCTTTAAATATTGATTATTTTTATTGATTAAATTTTGCCTTTATTATTTACTTCACCCTTAATGAGAATTTTAGATCACCCTTTTTTAATGATTTATTTTTTCCAGGTTATGCTAAGGTGAATAATGGTGTTCTCAAAGAGACTAATTTTTGAATGTTTTGTCCAAAATATAATTTCAATTTCAAATATGTACTTAGTTTACTATGAAATATAAACTATTGAATCCTTTGGGGTGTGATTTATTGTATCTTATGCAAATATCATATAGTAATGCATCATATCGAGACTACTAGGGTCAGGGTCTGTATAATTGGTTTCATAGCATGTTTATTGTAAACCATGGGATATATATTTAGGAAAAAATATCTTAAAGTATGATAACCAATGATATAATTTGGAAATATTCCCAAAGAAACCAAGATTATGATTTTGAGATAAGTTATACCTAAATATTAATTTATGTTATGTTTTTCAATAGTTTTGTGTCACGATCCGCTTTCTCGGGCCATGAACCTTCTCATACGACCCCAAGGGTCTTCTGTTATACCTTGGTTTCCTTCCCAACACACCATAGGATATTACTCACTAGGATTTCTTATCAGACTAATGACTATCCCGACAGGACAACACTTATTATTTCAGTGTGTTTTTTCCTCACTCACACACACCCTGGGAAACTTCTCAGACGGTCAGCCATCCTGATTAGTACTTCAGGCCAAGCATGCTTAACTGTGGAGTTCTTATTAGGTAGGCTCTCAAAAAGAAAGGTGCACCTTGTTGACATGGGTAGTAACATTTATCCTTTTAAGTATCACTTTTATAGGGGTGTTACGTTATCCACCCATTTAAATCCCAATGCCCTCGTTGTAGACCCCAATCCTCAAACCCAGGCAGTGCCTAAGCACTTTCGGCTGGGTATTGGCTATGATATCATTTTTCATGACCCGCCTCCCTGGCCCATGAACATTATCATATGACCCCAAGGGTCTCCTTTAATACCTTGGTTTCCTTCCCAACACACCATATGCTATTACTCACCAGGGTTTCTTATCAGACTAATGACTGTCCCCATAGGCCAACACTTGTTCTTTCAGTGTATTTTGTCCTCACTAACACACACCCTGGAAAACTTCCCAGAAAGTCACCAATCCTGATTAATACTCCAGGCCAAGCATGCTTAACTATGGAGTTCTTATCAGGTAGGCTCTCGAAAATAAAGGTGCACCTTGTTGACATGGGTAGTAACATTTAGCCTTTTAAGTCTCACTTTTCTAGGGGTGTTACATTTTGAGATTATGAATTTTGTTTCATGATGTTACTATCTAATCTAATGTATTCCATTCGATAGAAATGGTTCCTAGAAAAAGGAATGGTAACCAAATCAATTAATACAATCCAAAGAGTAATACTGATTGTTTCATTGATGTGTTTAAGACATTATTTGGAAGGGAACTAGTATCCAAAATATATTAGTCATGTGAGTAAATGGTATAATTTTCTAATAAGAAGGAAAAATAATGTTCTATGTATTATGTATTTGGAAATAAGCATGAAAATAAGTGGGAAAGGTGGAAAAATATTAATAAAGGGAATAAGGGAGCAAATTATTTTACAACTTGTGATAATTGTGGAAGGAAACAAGGTGGTATATGATATATTAGAAAAGGATATTACATCAAGTGTGGATAAAAATACCAAAATGATAATGATTTCAAGAAATGGAATGAATTTACCAATTTTCAATGCTTTGTCGATAAGGATATGGGAAACTATGCTAGAGAATTACCCATGTTTCAAGGGAATATTCCTCAAAACTAGCTTATAAATATTGGGAAACCTTATGATGATACCGCAAAATAAGTAGAATAATTAATTTCAATTGGATTGGATTAAGGAATAATGAAATTTGATTATTTTATCAATATTTCAGTGTTAATAATAACTATTCAATAAATAATTATTATACTACAATACATCTTTTTTCTGGATTTTGAATCATGTGATGAATTGTAGAAGTAACCAAGATAACTGATTAGTGTTGAAAGTTGATCTTCTATAAAACACTATATTTGGGAAAGATAACCATATATATGTTAATGATGTTGAGAAAATAATAAATATATGTTTATGGGAAAATAATGGTGACCATGAATGTTGTTGTTGATTTATTGAATTATTTTATCTTTGAGGGGTTAACAACAAGTTTGGATTTAATGAATATATTAAAAAACTTGAGATTTTATTTTTAGATGAATTAAGGATTTAAGGAGATCAATGTATTCATATATTTAATATATAACCCTAAGAGTAACATTATGTTTCTGGGGAATCTAATGTTAATTGAATTTTCTAAATTTAGAATTCTTTTTGGAAAAATATATTTTGGATGAGTGTTAAGGTTAACTACTTATAGAATAAATTAATTTGAACTTTGGATATTTTTTTAATATTAATACATTTCATGTTCTAACCATTATGATTTTTTTAAATTATTAATGGATGAAGGAATGAATTATGGATCATTTGATTAATGTGTTTCAAGAATAAACATTCAACAAGAATATCAATCTCATGGTTTATGAAATGAAGTTGAGATAAATCATATCGAAACAAAAAGGATTAGATTACGCTTGTGACATGGAAAAAAATAAATTAAGTTTATTTTCTCAAGATAATATTTTTATATTATAAATAATCCCTTAACTCTAGAAAAATTTATTTTGGGAAAAATTATTTTTTTACTTCTTTTCAGATAAATAAATGATCTTTCAACAGATCAAAAATTTCGGTTTTGTGATGGTTATCTTTTTAATGATGATGTATTATATCAATATCCATCAGAAATTTATTGTTAGATTTATCTTTGATGTCCAAGTTATCACATATCAAATATTTTACCCTATTTGAAATTATAATTTTTTTGGAACATCATATTTCCTTTTCCCTCTTTTTAATAATATGTTTCATTAACTCTATTTACGATGTGGATTTCCTATAATGGAATTCTTAAAGTAAAAGGCTTTGAATTTAAAAGTGAAATTTCAAATTATGAGGACATAATTTATTAGAATTATGGAATAATTTAACATTATAAGATTTTATGGTATGTCTCTTTTTAAATATAACCTATTTGATAGATTACACTTCATGCAACCCCTAACTAAAATGAACAATGAAATGATATTATGTTATCATTATAACCTAGTCTTTAAATTAGTATATATGAATAGTATTAACCAAATTTTGAAATTTATATATTATATATTGAGTAAAACGTTTTTAAATTCATCCAATAGATTTTATAGAAATATGGTAAGAACAAATCAATTTTTATACACAAAAGCTATATTTTTTCTAAAGACAGCTTTGCTTCCTTTTAATGGATAACATATTTAAAAAATATTTTTTAAATATTTAAAAAACAATAATGGATAAACTAAACATAATTTTTAAAATAGGAATGTAAAAAATCTCTTAGGGACATTTTTTTTATTTTCTCTAAATGTTGATTGATTTTCCAGTGAATAGTGAAAATCCCAATTTTTATAAAATAATAATTTATTTTTTTAAAAAATAATCTTTATTATATTATTTTTAAATCAACTTAATTTAATAAATATTTATTTATAAATAATATAATACATTTAATTTTAATTTTCCTTATATATAAGTACATTTTGGGGCTTAAAATGCATTTTTAAATAAAACTTTTTTCTTTGCAGGATTAATATTAAATTAAATTTTGAAAATTTTGTGTTTTGAATTTTGGAAAATTAATATAATATTTATATTAAAAGCTCCAAATTTATTAACTAGGTACCTTTTATATTTGTCTAATAATAATTGTAACTTGGAAATTTCCGCTACAATGGAAAAGGGGAAATTGAGAAATTTAGGATTAAAATAAAATGAAAAGGGATTGAAAATGACCCTAATAGATGCCTAAATTTTATTTTAGGATTAAATTTAATCTATAATCAATTAAGGTTCAGTTATATTACCATTTATTGATTTTTATATTAGGTTATGATATTAATAATATTTTATTTAACGAAAAGTCAAAGATGTCAAGTTAATATTATTAATAAATATAACATTATTATCAAAATGATATCCCAAAGATATATCCAACTATAAATAGTTATATGAAATATTAAATATTTTTCTTCATAATTTTAAAAAAGTTTTAATCTGTAGTGAAGAAATAATTACCTTAAAAAATTATACAACAACGATGTAATAATTATTTCATTAATGGAAATATCAAATAAATGATATTAAAAATTTACAAATCCATATAATTTTATAAAATTAAGTCATAAAATAAATTTATAGATTAATTTAATATATCAAGGATATATTAAAATATTTTTTTTCGAGTTATCTTGTTTTATTAATTTTAATGAAGTCAATGTAATGAGTAGTTATCAAAATTGACATTATGAATGTTTTATTGAAAGTATTATTTTATTAAATGATATAAAGTTCATAAAAATATTATATATTACCAAATAACAAGTATATTATTTATAATTTTATCCCTTATCCATTTATAGTTCATTTAGAGTATTATAGTAACTATATTAACCCTCAAATAGACTTAATGTGGTTAAATATGGGATTAAACAAAACGATAAGGGTATATATATGACCTAAAAATGCCCAAAAAAATATTCGTTTAATTATATTTGATAACAATTACCTTATTCTGTAATTTTAGTGGTTTAATGGATAATTGGATAGGAAAATAACTTATATATTATTTAAATCAATGATAGTTGAAAAATTTTACTCTCTTTGTATTTAGTATCATTTATGTGTTTACATGGGAAAAAATAAAGATACGAATGATAATAAATATCCATTTTGACATTAATAAATTAGTGTCATTATATAAATTTATTTATAATTTTTATGAATTAAATAATTACCTTAAATACTTTGGAAATACTAATACAATATTTGTTTAGTTAATAGAAAAATAAAATAGAGGATCTTAAAATTTTAGTTTTGATATAATTTGAATTAATTAATGTGTGAAATTAATTTAATAGATCTATATAATGTATTATAGAGATTTTAGAGAAATATTTTTGAATTTCCCATTTTTCTTGACGTATTTTAATTCAAAAATTGATATTAATTATAATTTATCAAAATGTTATTTTATTAAATTATTAAAAATTCAAAAAAATATATTATTAGAATCCTTGTAAAATTAAAATAGTTTTAAACATCCTAAATTTTCCATTTATGAGTCATTTTTTATTTATAGTAAAATTATTATCCATTTGTGACTAAAATAATGGTTACCATGGTTAAAGTCAAAAATAACTAACCAATGGGTTAATAAAAATGATAATGTTTAAAATTAGACCAAAACAAGTGAAAATTATATTGGTTGATGATATTATAACCATATAAAATATTATATTTGAATCCATTTACATTTTTTGGCTTTTTTATGATAAATCAATTTATTATTATTTTGTATTTTAAAGGATTCCAATAGTTCCCCTCCCCTCAATTATAAAAGGGCAGTCCTTCCTTCACTTAATTACATTACTTTGAGCCATCTATCTTATGTAAACCTTGCCAAATTCTCTTATAAAAATCATTATACAGGTTACTGAGGTTTTTTTACTTTTTAAAGACCTACCCCAAGTCCCATAGGAGATGTTACAAAGGTAGTCCTCCAAAGCAGAGGTAGTCATCTGTGTCGACTCTTTGAAGTTTATTTCTTATTATACAATCTCTTCATGTTTTTTTAATGATAAAGTAACAAATATAGTAAAATATTATTTTGATATATTATTATTATTATGAGACAATCATATTCATCTTTTTTTTTGTCCTATAGAAAAATAAAAGCACCACACATTCGTACTTACTACTTACCATCTCCACACCATGGTGTAATTTGTTTTTCCTCACCACTTTACAAGGATGGTTATAAGGATGAATATAGTGGATATAAATTTTAATTACGACATTATATTTATTATGTATAATTAATATATCATACACTCACTAACCCTTTTATGAATAAGGTAATGATATCATCCCTTGTTCATATGTAGGACCTACTACCTCAACGACGTGATGCGATTCATTTCCCATGTTCATCATTAAATAACAATTAAAAAATGAATATTATTAATAAATATCAAATATATTACCTTAATAGTATTATTTAGATAATGTAACTATATATTATGTAAAAAAACTAAGACTTATATGAAAAAAAATCATAGGAAAATGAACCTGTTGACACCCGGAACATGGGTAATAATGAAATGATTTTAACAAATGAGTGATAAGATGATAAAATAGAACTATATATGATGAAATAAAAATAAATATGACTATGATGTAAATTAATAACATTATTTAAACCATTATACACCATGTTAAATCATTTCTATCTAAAGGAACGTGCAAAGTATGGGTTTCTCATCTCACTTTTACTTCTGTGATATATACTTCTTATTCACCACTTATTTATTATGTGTGGTGTATATATAATGAAATTTAAAATATAATTAAATTAATCACATTATATTCATTGTATTAAATTTTTAGTTTTATGATTAATAATTTTAATGGGGAATACGATTAAAGATATTACACATTGGTAAGGGAATTCATCTCAATTTCCATTTCATTGAGACTTAATTGGTATTGTGCAACTAATAATTTATATATGTTGTATCCATATAATCCCCTAGACATAAAAATTATGTAATCTTGAGTTAAGTCAATAATTATACTTATAACCACATCAAGGATCTTTTAAAGTTTAATGATTTACATAATTTGGTCATAAATCATATCTAACGACTTAAATTTTACAAGTAGACACTTCTACTCATTGTCATTTTTTCAAAAAATAAAAACTCTTTAAAAAAACATTGTATTGTATCATGTTTTAACATCATAACTTTTCCTTGATCCCATCCTTTACTCCATTATTATTTATTTCCTATGAAAAACATTTCAAAACATTTTATTATCATAAAAATCTCAATAAGGGATACATAAATAATGAACACTATTAGTTTTGAAAAAACATGTAAACCATGAATACATTATCATAAAGTAATAATTTTTATCTTTAAGAAGTAGAAAAAACACTTCATTGAATGTAATATCATTTCTTTCCATTTTGTAACCAAAAGGTTACTATAAATCCCATATAATTCAACACATAGCATATAAAGGTAACTTGGTACATATAAATACTTGAATGGAATAACCATATGGTCAAATTCTATGCATATCACTACATGGAATAGCCATATGGCCAACTTCCATACCCAATGCATTGAAGGTTATAACATAACCACACATACTTGGTTTTCCACAGAACAACCTATCATTTGGTTTATCACATAACCACTCATCACTGGTTAATCACATAACCACACGTAAAATGTCTACATATCATTATATAATCATAACACATAAAATATTTAAAATATAAACATTTAATTAATAACATTTCATTTTTAATCACAAGAAATAATTTCATGATATTAAAATATTGAATCCATTTAAAAACCCATTTTCAATTCCAAAACACCAAAAAATGTAATAATGGATTTCTTTTACTTTTAAAAACATTAATTCTTATAGATGAAGCAAAATATCAAATAATGTTTATGAAGGCAGAGATGTCATTGTCACCGCATTAGTTAAAAACATTCCTTTTCATTTTTTAATTAAACTAAGATCATATATATAAAAATATTTCTTTTGAAAACATTTAATTAAATTCCCGATAAAAATAAAATGTACTTTATAATTAATTTATTTTCATATAAATAAATATGTAAATTAATATCACGAAGACACAGATTTGATAATTAAATATTTAAACGTTCAAGGTGTCCCATGGTACTTTGAAAATTTAAATATTAATCTCCAAGAATTCATAAATAACATTGTTATAGAAAAAAAATTGATATTAACTGATATAGTTGTTGTATATACACCTTATAAAATAATATAGTTGGATATTATCAAAAAATGTCTCTATGAATGGAGATTGAGATGAAATCCCTTACCTTGAGTCTGAATCATCCCGTATGTTAATTCTTCTTCATGAATAATAAACATAAGTTAATTTCTACTTCAATCAAGACCTTTTTATATTTTATTATTCATTTTATATCACTTATTAACACATTATAATAATTACATAATTATTTATGTTAATATCGGTCGTTTTGTCAATATTCCGTACTTGAGTCGAGAATGAACTTGTTTTGATAAAAATTGTACATGTAGTCAAAAGTAAATCATTTCTAGAATAATATTCAAGATTTAAATATCATATATATCCAGTATTTATGTATTTATAATTATCCAGAACATTTTTAGATATGAAATGAAATGAACTGTTCATGGAGACGGTAGGCCGTACGTACGCATGGACGCTACTTTCATTTCCTTGTCATGCTAAAAGAATAAAAATAAAATGATATAAATTTATATTATAATAAAATTATTATATTGATGTTATTTATGAGTAATATTTTTAATAAAACTATCCTTTATACATTACATGTATAGCATGAACGAGTCATATCACATTGAGGGGGAATTTGTCCACACATCCTCAAATGAAATTATCATATTTACACATCATAGTAAGCATAATGGTATATTGTAAATAAAAATTAAATAATAATTGACACAATATAAATTTCATATATATAATATATAAATATAGCTCTATCATACTGGCCACAATGAGAGGTGGTAGGAAAAAAATGAACAATCATTGTTTCGTGAGGCGATAGTTTATCATAAATAGAAACAGTATGTTCGTATCCATTAGATGGAGGTTTCTGTAAGTTTAGTTATAATACTTTACATAAAAACATAATAGTTTATTTTGGATAATGTTTTTATTATTTAATAATATAATAATAAGATTATAGGTAGTGGGGAAGGAAAATAAAAGAAAATAACTGAAGAGAATATGTTACCTCTAAATCGAGTAACTACTTTTGATTTGAGCCAAAGGGTGCTCTTGAATTGACTTATACCCAAGTTAAGGCTTCTAAGAGTAAATGAGGTATTCAAGGAATATTATTTGAAATATTTTTTTTAACTAAAAGGATATTTAAGTGTGATATAAACAGAAGAAGAAGTTCCCATTTATAAAAGAGGTGAGGGTCACTTTAGGAAAGTCTTGAAGTATTAATTTATTATAAATTCAATTTCTATTAAAATGGTTAAAAACTAATTTAATTAGAATGTAAGATGATTTTGGTTTGAATACCCATCATAATATAATTTTATAAACATTGTTAAAATTTTTTATCCTTATATTTTTGGTTTAACCGTTATTTTACCCTATTAGTGTTACCGCGATCTAAAGTTATTTACACAATGTGGGTTAATGTAATTACCATATCATGTAAAAAGTCCCAAAAAAATTCATTTATGACATAATTTTTCGTATCTTAATTTTTTTGAATTATATTAGATTTTTAGGAATTTAATATCATTTAAAAAATTATTTTATATTTTAATATACTATTTCATATTTTAATAAACTATTTTATTAATGAAGTAATCACTACATCATCATTGTGTCATAATTTAATTTATTTATTTAATGTATAAAAATTAAAAATTAAATACCATTGTGTAGGAAGTATTTTTATATTTGTAATTATTATTTATAGTTAAAGTTATCAGTTATATAACCCTATATTAATATTGTTTTAGTAAAAGATACATATTTTTGTTATATTTCTCTTTACTCTAAATTAATTAATTTAACCAGTCATTATCACTCCCATATGGATCCATGGAGTCATAAAATAGACTCAAGGATGGAAATGGTCGTAAATATCTTTTACAATTGCATTAGGATACGTTTTATGGTATTTTTATATTATTATAATATTGTTTTTTACCCTTATTTACCAGATTTACCCTTTAACCATGGAAAATAAAAAATAATTACTGATGTTACCTCTCATAATGTATAAAACTAAAAGGTAATTATTTTAAAAAATTACCTTTGGATTCAAAATATGGATTCATTTTTTGAAAACTCAAAAAACATAATTTATAAAAATTAATTAAAAATTAATTCCAATTTTCAAAACCAAAAAACGTGTTTTTAAGAAGTAAAAACTACCAAATGTTTGCAAGTGTTTTTGTCAAATTTCAATAATAAATTACTTATAATGTACAGTATTGGATTAAATTATAAAAATATATTCCATTTATGCCTTTAAATCATTAAATAATACGATTTAACAATATAAATTATCCCAATGGAATAAGTTTTTTAAATTAAAATTTAGTGTATTTTTACTATTCATCAAAACATGATTGTTATCAGAATAATATCAAAAATTAATCCAAGGTAAATCATGATGACCCACATATAAAGATTTTTTTTTAAAAAATAGAACATATAAAGGTTTCAAAAACTAAATTTGAAAAGGTATCGCTATCAAAAGGCTGTAAAATTGCATTTTTAGAAAAATACTTCTTTTATCTGAAAATTTAATTTGTTCTTTTATCATATCAAGAAAAAATATAAGATGAATTTAAAATTTTACGTTGAATAATTAACATATATTTTTCATTAAATAAAAATCTATAAAGGGTGATGTGATTTAAAAAAAATTATTATCTTTTTTTGAAGGTCTTCATAAAAACACATTCTTTATATTCAATTAGTCTTTATTTCCATTTATCATAAATTTGTTAACAATTGATTAATTATTAAAACATGTGTAGACAAAATTTTCATAATTTAGTTAATACTATTCATTCCCACCATACAATGGTTATGCGTTAACTACCATTTAAAATAATAATAATAATAATATTGTGTTAATTTCAGTATAACTCAATGTTGTTAACAACATAAGATTTCGAAGAAACCTATTTTTGTGTGTCGAGTACGCCATAAAAAAGTGTCCCCTTTAAAGTAAAATTAATAAATTATTCATAAATATCAATATATATGAAAATTTATTATTCTATAAATACCTGGGTCATATCAATCTGCTACCCCTTTGAGATCTTTTTCCTATTGGCATTATATTTCTCTTAAAGTCCCATATCATTTTCATCATGGATATAAGTATTTCATAAATCATATACCATTTTTATATAAGGTTTTTACATGGAATATTATTTCATTAACAAGGGTAATATTGATAAATCTTTATCAACTACTCAACATATATGTTTAATGATAATGAATATTGCTAATAAATTAAATAGATTATTTTATATATAGGGAAAGATTTGGAATTGAAGTGATTGGTGGGGACCAGCATTATATATCCCCTCGATGCATCGACATGTAATATGATACAATATAGTTGCACAAATTAAATGAGTTTCAACCTATAGTTTTAAAAGGTCTTGTAAAAGGTATTAATGATAGTTGTATCATGATGCATATAAATGTTGTCAAATAATTAAGCATTTCATTCAATAATTATTCATTTATTACTATCCATGATATTTTGACTTTGAAAAAATCTATTGTTAAATTTAATTCTCTAATTATTAATAAAATGGAATGCGTGTTTAGTGATTTACCTTAATATATTGATTATGATTATTGATTCAAGTTTTAATTTCCACTATACTCACCTTTACTAAGAATTTGATCTCACCGATTCTTATTTTTTGTTTTTCCATAGGATTCTAAGAATTTTATTATGTTTTATATATAGGGATACATAATGGTTAATAATTCTATTCTAAAAGAAAATACATTTTGAATTTTCTTTCCAAAATTAAATTTGAAGTTAAAATATGTATCTATTTTACCAATACATCTAAACTATTTAGTCCTTTGGGATACAATTTCATCTATCTTATTCCAATGGAATTGAGTAAGGAAGCAGCTTCAAACTATTGGGTTGGGGGTATTTACACCCTCTCCGTAACCTTGGCATGAAGATATCTCCTTCATATGACATTGGATTAAAAACTTTCAGTCATTTTGGATTTCCCTCAGTTAGTCTCTCAGTATTATTACTACCAATATCTTTCACTTTTTTTATATTAGATGTTATTTCCATGAATAGTATTTTCCATATTTCCTGGGTGTTTATCGATTATTCCAATTTCTCATATTTCAGATTGAATTAAATGAATATTATGGATGAGTGATGTATCCTACGGTTGAGTTTGGTGGTCTATGGATTTTCCCCCAAAGTATCAAATGTTTTATAATGCTTTATCATTGTTCTGTTCATCAGACCATTTATGTGTTACCTATAAAATGTGATACTCTTAAATTTAATTGTCTAGACTATGACCTAGAGCCCTCATGAGGCTCATTAAAAATTTTTGACGTTGAAACTTCAACATAAACAACCTCATTAGGTGTGTCACATTATATTCCCTAAAAAAATTACATATAATTACCCTAAACACCACTAAGTGTTTTCAGACTAACCTCTTAAAGAATAAGTGATTAATTTTAAGTAAATAAATTATTTGATCGAAATGAACTGAACATTCCAATATTCCAATTGTTAAATATAATGATTTATTCTTACTCACTATTAATCAGAATATAATTATTAGATAATTAATTTTTAGGATAAGGAATTTAGACAAGATTTATTACACACCCTTAGTCAGGATCCTTCTTTATTTTTATATGTGACCAAAATAACTAAATTAATTAGGTTGTAATATGAAATGTCTTCCAACATGAACCTATTTAATACTTGTAGATAAATTGAAAAATTAAATGATTATGATGAATCATATTGTGTGGCATGGGAATTCCTCTAGGCCTCTACTTACATCTTAAATGTTGAATGGTTTGAAAACCATATTTTGGCCAATGTTATGTAATTCTATGAAATAATTGATGATTATTTTTGTCAAGACTTATTTGTTTTTGTAGAATAGTTTAGGGAAATGTTGGACATTATTCTTAATTCTACCTTAACTCCAGAGTTTAGAAATTATTCATAACATCATTCATTTTGATATTGGATGTGACGTACCTTATCCTTCATATGTTACTTTTGGGCATGTCCTCCATTATTATTTTTATGGAACTATTGAGTATGGTGTCTGTTATCCTTCATAGAAGAATATTGGGCATGGTGTCCCATATTATTTATATAAAACTATTGGTAATGAAGTCCCTTATCCTTCATATACGACTGTTGGGAATGATGTCCAACATTATTCATGTTAAATACATGGGCATAAAATACCATAGAATTAATTGAGATCACTGGGCATGATATCCTTTATTAAAGTATGAGACTTGTATAATAACCTATTTTGGATGGTTGGGTCTTAATACTTGGTTCAAAAATGTTATATATGCTTATATATATATATATCTATCTATATAAACCTATTTGAATATATAAATATATATACATATGATGACTTTTTTAGACATATTAGATATTAGTCCAATGCAAGTATGTCTTCCAGGTGATCCATGCGGAACTCATGTCATCTTGTGAAATAGTTTTCATTCATTACAATTCTCATAATTATACCATCACATTCATTCATTTTATATTCAATTATTGGATATAACAAGACACTGTTGGTGTTGTACTAAATTTTTTTACTTAGACCATTTTCCGAATACCATTTTATACCCGGAGAGATATCTTGGTTTTAGTTTAGGACCCTTGATTGTGCCTTTTATTTTACTATAGGCTAGGATTTGACATGGAGTTAGGGTTTAGAAATGAAATCAGGCTTTCTATAGAAGTTTGGTATTTTATTTATTTTTATTTTTTATTCTATTACTATTGTATTTATCTACTCTACATCATCTTCTTATATTTTGAATCATCTTGTTTATGTTTGGTTGTTTATTTGGAACTTATCGAGTTATCTACCATTTATTGTTGTCATTTATTGTTTTATATATTACTTAAATAACTTATTACTGATTATAATATATATAGTACTGATATAGAGGGTATTGTACCCCCACGGTACCACCATTATACCTTCACTATTAGTCGATAGTGTCTGGTGTACAGGGAGATGAGGTTGTGGCCATGTGGTGAATAGATTGGGGGTTCCATATTAGTGGCTCTTGTACTAGGATGTTACATAAATATATTCCCAAATGACACATCATAATTTCAATACCATTCCTATAATATCCTACAAAAATAAAATTTCATTTCTAAAATGTCCTTAATTTTAATCAAAAGGGGCATATCATAGATTGAGGTAAGGGTTTCCAAGACTCTTTATCATTTATTAATAATGATTTTCATAAATAAGGCATAATAAAAATTCACATATATTTCTTCCCTTATTACATTAATATTTCTATTTAATATATTTGATAAATTTATGATGGGTTATCACTTTTCACCTCTCAATGAACACTTCACCATAAGCTATTATTATGTCAATGTGCGGGTTTTTTTTTTCAAAAATAGACCATTCATTTTGAATTTTCCTCTTACCATTTCAAAAATTAAGAAAATAACACAAAATGTATCAAAAATTCTAATTTTATTTTCTATAAAATGTATTTTATAATCTTATATATTAATTATGTTTAACCTTTTTTTAAACACTTTTTAAAAACATCACTCACCATGGTGTTTTACACAATCTATGTTAAGGGTAATGTTTTTATATACTTAAGACTCTTAGGAGTATTTTTAAAAATTTATTTATGATTTATTATATCATTAAAAATCAATTATATTAATGATTATGATTATATAGTGGTAAATTATCCATTTTAATAGTTAAAGTTAATGTAAAAAAAATTTCTTTTAAACCACAGAAAAAGACTTATTAAAGATATTTTTTGGGATAGTAACAATTTATTGACCTAGTAAACTTATTAAATTTTATAGTTGTAGATAAAATATTCCATTTCTCTTCTAGATTTTATGAAACCATTGAAATAATACATTTGAACATTTTGAATATAACGAACATGTTTGGATATTTGAACTAGATGACCACAAAACAATCGATGTGAAAAATACCAATTTTATTAATGAAATAAAAATGAAAATAAGGAATAATAATAAAAGAAAAAACATGACCGATTATCTCAATAAAGTATATAGTTAATAAAATTTTACTATTTTGGATTTTAGTGATTGTATGAGAAAATTCAGGACTCAAGGTAAGGTGAATTTTAACTAAATTACTTTTCAACTGGTTATATAACTTATTAATTTAATATGTTATTCTAGGATTATGTGTTTCATAACATTTAATTATTTATTTTTAATTTAAATTTTTTTTATTTGGATTTAAATTTATTCCCCATAATCTATTCTTTTATGGATTTTTATTTCAAATGTTGTGATCTTTATAATGGTTATCGGTCAAAATATTAATCCCATGAGATATACTTCACATTGTGCACCATGATTTTTTTGTACTTAATTCACCTTGAAAGTGTTTAAACATATTATTTAACATAAATTAAGTTATTTTTATAATCATATTTTGTTTTTTAATTCAACAATTTTTTATTTAATATTTGACAAACTTTTAAGGTTTTCTCATCCCAAACATTATTCTTCGATACATGTTTTTATTGTTTCACCTATATTCATTTAAATGGGGTATATACAGCAATATGGAATATAATATAATAAATCCACTTATAATTTTGGTATTTTATATCCTTTATAATCTCTTTTTGGATGGGTTTTTGGTTTTAAATGGTTATAAATTTTTTTGTTTAAAATGAGTCTTTAACGCTTTTGATGTCCTTTTCCAAACACTATTTACTACATATAAATATTCTATAAAATTGTTTGAGAATGTGCATATTTTATCAACAATCGTTTTTGAATTTTATGTTTTTGAATGTTATTAAATATTTTATTCATTATTTTTTCAACAATATTTTTCTAAATGATTTTATAAAAGTGGTTTATCTCTTTTGACATTTTCTAAATTATTCCAATGATTAATTGGGGATATGATGTAATGTTACCATCCACATATTTTCTTTTTATGAATTATAATTATTATTTAATGATATTTTTATAAAACTCGTTTCTTTTCCATTAGTTAATAATTTTATTTTGGGAATACTGGTTGTTTCAATGAGTTTTATAAGGAAATGGAAACATTATATAATTTATTTTTCTTATGATTCATGGATTTTTCTAATTATGTTGAGTGATATTTTTATAAATTATGATGATGAGTGATATCAACACGGATATCCAAATGTATTGGGTAATGATTTATTTTTCAAAGGAGAAAATGAGTGAAAAAAATATAAAGGTTACTCATAGAGAATTAACTAGACATCAATTATTTGTTTAAAGGGTAATCATGAGTTGAAATAGGTTATGAAGATATTGTCCCAAGATAAAAATGTGGTTTATCTATTATTTATAGGAGTTTTAATAGTTACTTTAAAAAATTGATTTCACATTGATCTTTATTATTGGCTCAAATGTATTATGTCTATTGCTAAATCCTT
Source organism: Viscum album (assembly GCA_963277665.1). NCBI lineage: Eukaryota > Viridiplantae > Streptophyta > Magnoliopsida > Santalales > Viscaceae > Viscum > Viscum album. The sequence goes on along the minus strand of OY728152.1, from coordinate 1,520,222,622 downwards.
AAACCATGAATCAGGTATTGTGAATTATTTTTTTGGGGTATTAATTATATTATGTAATTCAAATTCACTTGGATTATATTCCCATACCCTTATGCTCATCATATTCTCATAAATCATATTCAATTTTTTATCTCTTTGTTTACCCTTACTGGGTGTTTGAGCTTACCCATATTCTGTTTCCATTTCCCCAGGTTGTGAAGAATGCCATTATGTATGTTATATCTTGATAGTTTTCATGTATGGATTATTTTATGAGAGATTCTTAATACTTATCATGGAATAATAAAATCTATGTATAAAGGGAAAATTTCTTATTCGATGGGAAGACCAAGGATAAGTTTCATAAATTTATTTTTTGAATTATCTAAAACACTAAAACAAAAAGGTAATGAGTATTTAATTGACTTAATATATGAATTAATTTGTAATTATATATTTTTAAAATTTATTCACATATTATGGTTTCATATCCATAATTGTAAAGATTATTTTTTGTGTACCAGATCTAGGTGTATGGTTATGAGGGGTCATAGTTGGTATCAAAGAATGATTTTAGTTAAATATAAAGGCTATGATGTTATTATTGGAGATAATTTAAGAGTAAAGGATATAATTATGGGTTAAATTGTTAATGGTTTACTATAGTCTTAAAGGCATAGATATTCTTGGAGGATTAAAGTGTTAGGATTGTAAGGTGATTAATAGCATTTGGGGAGACATAATATATAATTGAGGTTTAAAATAAAGGTTATTTGGGAGGAATACATTAAATTTTTTGGGGATGTAAGATGAAATTTATAAGATAAACTTTGTGTTTAATTCATTGTTTAATTTTCAGAAAATTATGGTTAATTAGAATATAGGGTAAGTTATTTATAGAAATATTTAAGTCAAACATTTGGTATTATTGTTTTATCTTGGAAATTAATTTATTATTTCTTTATATGAATGTTTATTCATTTAGGGTATTATATTACCTACTGGTAGACATTATTTTATTAAATATAAGAGGCATAATGTTTTATACTTTTAGGTATCTCTTTATTTATTTGAAGTTTATTTTCATGATTTAGTCATAATAAATATTCATCTTGGATATTCATAATTTGGAATATGGTTTGAAATAGAGGTGGAAGATGTTTCAAACATGAAACCAAAACATGAAATTAAATTTATGTATTTTAAGAAATCAAGTAAGTATTTTTTTTATGTTCTATATATTGATGGAAAAGGAATCCCCCAACTCTAGAAAAAGGATCTTGAAATTAAAATTTTGTTCTTTTATTATCCCTTTTCATAATGTGGGTTTGAAAAAAATTATTTTTAAGTATTTAAATTTATTTTATTTCAATATCATATGTTTTATATTTCATTTTTTGGAATTGATTCCAAAATTGTTTTAAACGTTTTTATCAGGCATGAAAAAAATGAGAGGATGTAATTTATTTTAGGTGGTAGAATGTAAAAACCTAATATTTAATATTATATTATTTTAAATTAATACTATATTGGGTAGTATATACTATAAAAAATAATGATCTTAAATATAGCACAACATTATTATTTAAATATAATCATTATAAACTAGTCATTGGATTGGTGGGTATAAAAACATGTAACTGAGTGAAGATAAATATATAAAACGTTTTCGTAATAAAAAATTATTAATTAATTCCTAGTCAATAAGAAACCATTTTTAATAAAGATAATTACATCATATAAGGTTAATAAAAATTAATTTTCAAAAGGATATATTTCTCAAAAATGTGGGGTTTCATTTTATTTTTTATCATCATTTCAAAGATAAATTTTTTAATTTAAAAAATTAAAATTTATAAAAAGGACTTAATTTTATATCATTATTTAAATATATTATGATAATTTTTTAGGATTTTTCTCACAAAGAATGATCTTTTAGGTGAATTATGAAAAATATCAATTTTACAAGTACTTTCCATTTTATCAGGATATAATAATATCATGAATGTGTATGGAACAATTTTTTTATACCAAATATGTATTTATGGGATAATATTATTCATTTAAAAATACAATTTTGATCTTAGAAATCTATATTTATCATTATGGAAGTCTAAGTAATATTTTTATTCAAATTAAATCTTTCTATAGTTATTCTCTTTTAATCAGGTTTCCACAAGGTAAGGTTCAATTTTACGAACATTTAAAGAAAAATAAGTATCATTTTATAAATAATAAACCAATGAATTAAATGATAATAAAATTTATATATAAGTTTGGTTTAAAACCATTTATTCTTCTTAAAAATGCATTTATCCAAAAATGTATTTCTTTGCATTTTGTGGAGTCATATTAAAAGTTATTTTATACCGATTCTAGAAAATATTGTTAGAAAATGGATTCTATAATTTTAATAGACATCCTCAAATTATGAAATAAGTTCCATTAAATTTTTTTTCATAATAAATAGAAACCTTAGTAAAATTTTATCACTACACTAAAGTGTAAAATTGGTTAAACAGGGATTATACTATGACATAAGGTCACAAAATACCTCAAAAACTAAACCATATTTTATTTTATGAGTGTATTTAAACCATAATTATTCTATATTAGGAATTGAAAAATTTTCACCCATTTTCCTTTGATATATTCCTTTATATTATTTTATGGAAAAAAACAATTACCAAATGTTACTCTCATTATTTTAATATCTATAATGTGTCTTCATAGTGATAAAAATAAGTTATTAACACTTATAAATTGTAACACCCCAGGTAAATAAAGATTATGAAATTTTCACATTTATCCATATTTGTGAATAAAATATTAATATGACTTTAAAGGGGACGTTATGCTTGATGGCGTACCCAACACGCAACAACGAGTTTCTTGGTAATCTTACGTTGCACTCTAATAATAAAATAATATTATCTTAAATAGTAGTTAACGCCTAGCCGTTGTAATGGCGGTAATGAAAAGAACTAACTAAAAAATGATTATATATGTTTGTCAAATATTTTTACTTTTTACAATAAATTTTAGAGGATTAAAAATGCGAATGAATCTAATTTTAAGCGTAGACATTCTAATATTCTTTAAAAGGTCGATTAACCGCCTTTTGATGGCGATCCAATTTTAAATCCACTTTTTTGAAAATTTTATTTGTTATATTTGAAAAAATAAAATTCTTCTTTAGAATCGGGACATCAAAATTTACTTTGTGTAAATTTTTGGTATTTTTCTGAAAAAGTTCAATTTTTAATGAATTGTGAAAAATGTTGTATTTTAATTCAAAACCTCCTTTTAATCTATTTTATTTATATGATTATATTATCTTTTGAATTGGTTTTAAAGTGAAATTAGAATATATTTTTACCATTTAATCCAATTTTGGTCGTTGGAATTAATTTCAATTTGAAATTGGACTTAAACTAGTGTGAATCTTTTGATACATTTTGTTTCATAAAAACACGTTATTTGACAGCGGGAATTAATTATTAAATTAATTAATGCAACTTATATGTTTTTAATTTTTTAAAATAGACATCATTTTTGAATTCGGAATATGAAATATAGCTTAGGGTGATGTTTTGGTAATTTTCTGAAAAACTTCAATTTTTGATGAATAGTGAAACCACTAAGTGGTACTTATAAAAACTGATTTTCCATTTAAATGAAAATTTTCCATCTTTGTGTTTTTAATTTCAAAAATCCGACACGCATGGTTGTCATTACTAACTAAAATGTGGTTTAATGGGATTAGAATAATTTTTTGGTGAATAGTAACTTATTAAGTTTTTAATCACGATTAGAGGTAATTAGTGTAGTTTAAGGTAAGAATAATGTTTTAATAAAATGAAATGACTTAGAAACATGTCCTACCCTCATTGGATGTGTCATGGCTGACCAAGAAAATCCATGGGTCAACTTGGGGACCCCATGGAGCCACTTTGGTTGGAAAATGACATAAATACCTTTTTATTTAATGTAAAAGTAATAATGACACAAACATGAGATGTTTTACTAAAAACATTTTACATGGGGTTTTACAAGTCAGAGTTTTGACTATAAATATTAATTGGAAATATAAAAAGAGTTCCTACATAATAGTATTTTTCTTATAATTTTTAGAAATTAAATAAATTAAATTATTTATGAGATCATGATGATGCAGCGATGACCTCATTATTTAACGATTTAAATAAAATGGAAAGATAATGTAAAATCTAAGACCTAAACATGTCCAAAACCTATTTCATGGGTGGATTTAGAACCCTTATCACCTTATCCTCTAAACACATCAATGTGGGACCTTTAAAATCCGAAACTCATTCTAAAATAAAGTAACATTTCTTTACTTTCGAAGAGTGCCCCTCCTCTCCTCTTATAAAAAGGCCCCCACCTCTACCTCCTTACCCACACTTCCAAAGACTTTTTCTCAGCCAAACCCTGCCCATTTTGTCTATACAAATCCCTATATAACTCCTTGAAGCCTCAATTTGGGAATAAGTCTTCCCAAGGAAGCCTTTGAGCTCAAACCAAAGGGAGTTACCCGATTTTAAGGTAATGTCTTCACTTGTGTCCTTTTGTTTTATTTTGCTTCTCCAACCCCCTAAAGTCTTTTTATTCATTTCTTTTGTAACAACTCCAGTATCTTCAATATTCTATTATGTTGTTATAAGAAGGAATCGAGCTACAATTTCACACACCTTCGTCTAATGGTTAAAGAACATACTGTTTCTCTGGTTGGCGATTTTCTGCCTCACGAAACGATGATTGTTCATATTCATTTAACACCTTTAAAGGTGGCCATTATGATGTCAATGTATTTTATATATGATATATATGGTATTTATGTTGACTATATTCTTCTGTATTTTATATTTAAACCATACCTCTATTCTTTTCATGTCGTATAAATGCGATAATTTCATATGAGGAAGTGTGATCTACCGCCCCCTCAAGTGATGTGACTCGTACATGAAATACATGGAATGTATAAAGAATGAAATTAATGAACATATGTGACATATATAACATATATATTATACTTGAATAATAATATATATATATATATATCATTTATTTTTAATTCCATTAATATGACAAATAAAAAATGAAAGTAGCGTTCATGCGTATGTACGGCCTACCGTCTCCATGAACGGTGCTTTTCGATTTTTATCTCCAAATGATATGGAATAGTATAAAATGAATATTTACTGGATATATATGATATTTTAATCATTAATACTATTTGTGAAATTATTTACTTATAACTACATGGACAATCATTTCTCAAACAAGTTCATTTTTGACTCATGTACCAAACATCGACAAAAACGTCTGATATGAACTCATATTATTAACCAATTATTATAACTTTAAAATATGTGATATGAACTGAATAATAATCTTTATATGAGGTCCTTAAGCAATTATAAATTGACCAAAGTTTATTATTCAGGAATATAATGAAACGAACAAGACAAGTTGGACTTGAGGTAAGGGATTCAACCTCTCTCTTTCTTTTTAAGTACACTCTTTTATGTCATTCCTTTTAAAGTTCATATTTCTTGTTATTGGGATGTTATTTTATATTACTCATACTGTAATTTTTATGTTAATATTATGAGAGACCCTATTATCTCTCATAAATCCATTTTGTAAGTTTTGAGTGGCGCCGTTAGGCTGCCGAATTTTCGTAAGAGATCTAACCTCTCTCTTTCTTTTTTAAGTACTCTCCTTTATGTCACTTCTTTTAAGCTCCTATTTGTTATGTTGGGGGATGTTCTTTTATATTAATCTTTCTATAAACATTATTTTAATATGATGATAGACCCTATTTTCTCTCATCAATCCATTTTGGAAGTTTTAAGTGGCATCGTTAGGCTGCCGAGTTTTCGTAAGGGATTTTTCATCTCACTTTTATTCCCGTGAGATTTATGCTACATTTTCCACAATTTCCTTTGAGTGGTGTATGTACTGCCCATTATTTTTATCATTTTGTAATATAATTTCATTTATGAGTATTTACATCAATGTTGTATTGTCCTTCTTTCATGGGGTGCATGTCTCGAAAGATACTCATGTCGGTAAGGGAACCTTTAACCCTACTCTTTTTTAAAGACTTCTTTTGTTATGTCTTTTAATTCACATACTATTCATTTGGGATATGTTCTTATATATCCTTATTGATTTAAATTTTATGTCCATGTGATGAGATACCCTTTTTATCTCTCATCAACTCATTTTCTGAATTTTGTAGTGACACCGTTAGGCTGTCAAATTTTTGCAAGGGAACTTCTTAACCCAAATTTGATTCTTTGGGATAAACTTGTACTCCTTGAATATTACGTTCTATGAATATGTGTGAATAACCTCTGATTTTTTTACACTTAATATCCACTTATATTTCATGTATTCATTTGTCACACATAATTATGTAATTGATTTATCCTTTATCCAAGGATACCGTCTTTGTATGGGACTTCGTCTCAATATCCTTTCATTGAGGCATATTTTGTTTTATACAAAAACTTCTTTTATATGGTGTATAAACCCCTTTGTCTTTTTCATTTATTCGAAATGAATATTTTTTATACGAAGAGTTTACTAAATGACAAAAGGGAATGTTTTTGTCGTACGTATGCGGCGACAACGACTTCACCGCCGCCATGACCATTATTTGAGTTTCGGCTTCCTCTACAAGCCATAACTTGTTTTTAAAAGAAAAATAAATACCATGTTTTACTTTTATTTTATTTTGGTATTGAAAATTGTTTTCATAATGTTTTTATATCAATGTGTTTTATTGATATATTGTTATTGAAAGGTGGAAATGTTATGTTTCCTTTATGCATGTTTTATGTGATACGATTATGTTGAGGTTCTTGGGCATTATTATGAGGACGGGTGGTTCCATGATAAACTAAGGGCGGGTGAGCCCGATATAGCTCTCCAATGCATTGGGTAATGCGAAGGAGTGGAACATTAAGTTTTCTCCGAAGAGATTTAGGGAATATACTGTGGTGGGTATTCCAAACGTAATCAAGAGGGTTACTCCCTACGTAAGAATGTTATGAATGCCTCAAGTTACCTTTTATGTCTTATGATTTCTATGATTTATTCATGATTTGATGTGGTATGTTAAAGTGCCTATGTTTTATGGGTAATGTATGATTTAATTCTTATGTATATATGAACTCATGTTTCCTTTCCATATTTTTATAACCCTTACTGAGCTTTTTATGATCATCCCATGTTTTTTTGAAATGTTTTTGACAGGTCAAGGGAAAGGTACGTGATATGATGATAGTGTCAAGGGATTGTCGAGAAAGAATCCATGTTTTATTTTAAATATGTTTTCGTTAATGGGAAAAATGAATACTATCTTTATGTAACCACTTTGTTTAAATGTGGAATGTAATGCATGTTTTATGATATAATTCATTAAAAATCTAAACCTGAAAGGATCCTCAATGTGTAATCTTGTATTAACTCAAGATTAAGTAAGGATTAAGGCTGGGGCCTTATAGTTGGTATCAGAGGTCGGTTTAGATAACTTTATAGGTTAGGGTATTCTCTAAGCATAAGTGACAGAACCATAATGGATAGGATTTCAGAAAGAGTCCTAGTTTTAGATAAAGTGAATGAGTAAGTATATCTTAGTGTTTACCTTCCTCATTAGTACATGATGGTTTTGTTGATATACTCACACTGACATTTCTATTTTTAGTGAATGGATGGATCTAGAAGGCACCAAAGAGACAACAGGTTTTAAGGAAAATATGGTGGTTCTCCGATTAAGATACTAGATAAAATGGGGGATTCAATGAGGAAACTCGTAGTTGTTCTAAACCAACTATCAAGGAGTCATGATCAACCACTTGAACCTTGGTATGTTCTGTAATGCATCATGTACGAGATGATCAATCAATGTGGAAGTTCATGTAATAATTATAAAGGTAACCATTAGAGTTTATATGATCCTTACTTTTGAGGTAATTATGGGTTATTATATGTTATGATGGAAAATGAAAGGCATGCGATAAACTTGAGGATAAAATATGTTATGATCATTTTTTATGATTTTATCTCGTTTTGGGGAATGTTTTAAGAATTATATAGTTTTGGAAAAAGGACAACACACAGACCGTGTGACAACCCGTCGCTTCGGAAAAAGTTGCGGGAATAGAACCCACAACCAAAGTGCGACTGGTATTTATCGCCTACCACTGGACTATGTTAAGTCCCTCGTTAGTTTGACTGATTCTTTTTAGTTAGATGATTTTATGAATTAAGAGTAAGTTTATTTTGGGTTATCTATGGAAATTTATTAACCTATCATGGAGGATATGTTATTAGGTTAATTACTTTTCAATACGAGACATTAAGAGCAACTGATGTGGTTTGGAGATAAATGTTATGATTTAACTTGGAAGAATATGTGAATAAACCTTTCAAATATTTGGGTTTCAATATTAGTTTGGTTTACTTTGAAGAATTTTATGGACAAATTGTTTATCGAATGGTCCTCGTTGATGTTTTGGTTTTGTTGGACAAATTTTGGAGATTAAGAATAGATTTTCTTTTTATAAAGGGTTATCATTTTCTGGATTATCTGATCTTTTACTAACCTTTTTGGTTTTGGTATTGGTTAATATCTAAAGACATGGGAAGTATATAGTTCTATTTTGTGGATTAGGTGATTCTCTAGAAGTTGATTATAGTACTCTTAATGTGAACAAGTCTTCCTAAATACTCGTCTTTTGGAGAAAATATGAGTTTGTGTAAGAAATCTAATAAAAGTTGAAAGTCAACATGATAAGTAATTATGTTTCCTTATGAATAAATTCCTCATTAAAAATTAACTTAAAACAAAAATATTTTCTATTAACTTTTCCTACAGGGGAATCGAATACCATTTAACCAATCACAAGTTTGTGATTTTCTTGTATTTAACTTTCTCCTAAAAATGTTTTCTATCAATCTCCATTAGAACATGACCCTATGTTTTCTACTCCATGTCCATGTTTTCCTAAATGGAATCCTAGTATGGGTTAACTTGGGTGACCTCTGTACTTATCTTCTTTATTTTAAAGTGATTGTTTTACCGACACTTGTTCCGATGTGGGACTTTCAAGGATGTTTCCAAGCTCAATTTTAAAATTGCGAGGACGAAATTCACAAAAGGGGGGAAGGATGTAACACCCCAGGTAAATAAAAAGTATGACATTTTCGCATTTATCCATATTTTTGAATAAAATATTAATATGACTTTAAATTGGACGCTATGATCGATGGCGTACCCAACACACAATAACGAGTTTCTTGGGAATCTTACGTTACACTCTAATAATAAAATAATATTATTTTAAATAGAAGTTAACGCCTAGCCATTGTAATGGCAGGAATGAACAGAACTAACTACAAAATGATTATATATGTTTGTCAAATATTTTTACTTTCTACAATAAATGTTAGAGGATTAAAAATGCAAATGAATCCAATTTTAAGCATAAACATTCTAATATTCTTTAAAAGGTCGATTAACCGCCTTTTGATGGCGAACCTCTTTTTAATCCACTTTTTTGACAATTTTATGTCTTATATTTGACTAAATAAAATTCTTCTTTAGAATTGGGACATCAAAATTTACTTTGTGTAAATTTTTGGTATTTTTCTGAAAAAGTTCAATTTTTAATGAATAGTGAAAAATGTTTTATTTTAATTCAAAACCTCTTTTTAATATAATTTATTTATATGATTATATTATCTTTTGAATGGTTTTTAAAGTGAAATTAGAATATATTTTTACCATTTAATCCAATAGTGGTCGTTGGAATTAATTTCACTTTGAAATCGGACTTAAACTAGTGTCAATCTTTTGATACATTTTGTTTCATAAATACACGCTATTTGACAGCGGGAATTAATTATTAAATTCATTAATGAAACTTATATGTTTTTAATTTGGTAAAATAGACATCATTTTTGAATTCGTAATATCAAATATAGCTTAGGGTGAATTTTTGGTAATTTTCTGAAAAACTTCAATTTTTGATGAATAGTGAAACCACTAAGTGGTACTTATAAAAACTGATTTTCCGTTTAATTGAAATTTTTCCATCTTTGTGTTTTGAATTTCAAAAATCTGACATACATGGTTGTCATTAAGAAGTAAAATGTGGTTCAATGGGATTAGAATAATTTTTTTGTGAATAGTAACTTATTAAGTTTTTAATCGCGATTAGAGGTAATTAGTGTAGTTTAAGGTAAGAATAATGTTTTAATAAAATTCAATGACCTAGACACGTGTCCTACCATAATTGGATGTGTCATGGACGACCAAAAAAATCCATGGGTCAACTTGGGAACCCCATGGAGCCACGTTGGTTGGAAAATGACATAAATACCTTTTTATTTAATGTTAAAGTAAAAATGACCCAAACATGAGATGTTTTACTAAACCAATTTTTACATAGGGTTTTACAAGACATATTTTTGACTATAAATATTCATTTTAAATCTAAAAAGATTTCATAAATCATAGTATTTTTCTTATAATTTGTATACATTAAATAAAGTATATTAGTTATGACATGATGATGATGTAGCGATGACCACATTATTTAACGATTTAAATAAAATGGAAAGATAATGTAAAATCTAAGACCTAAACATGTCCAAAACCTATTGTATTGGTGGATTTAGAACCCTTATCACCTTATCCTATAAACACATCAATTTGGGACCTTAAAAATCCTAAACTCATTCTAAAATAAAGTAATATTTCTTTACTTTCCAAGAGTTCCCCTCCTCTCCTCTTATAAAAAGGCCCCCACTTCTACCTCCTTACCCACACTTCCAAAGACTTTGGCTCGGCCAACCCCTTCCCATTTTGTCTCTACAAATCCCTCTCTAACTCCTTCAATCCTCCCTTTGGGGAGAAGGCTTCCCAAGGAATCCTTTGAGCTCAAACCAAAGGGAGTTACCCGATTTTAAGGTAATGTCTTCACTTGTGTCCTTTTGTTTTATTTTGCTTCTCCAACCCCATAAACTCTTTTTATTGATTTATTTTGTAACAACTAAAGTATATTCAATGTACTAGGATGTTGTTATAATAAGTATTCTAGCTTAAATTACACACACATACGTCTAATGGTTAAAGAACATACTGTTTCTCTGGTTGGTGATTTTCTGCCCCACGAAACGATGATTGTTCAATATTATTTTAAAACCATTAAAGGTGGCCATTATGATGTCACTGTATTTTATATATGATATATATGGTATTTATGTTTACTATATTCTTCTATAATTTATATTGAAACCATACCTTTATTCTTTTCATGTTTTGTAAATGCGATAATTTCATATGAGGAAGTGTGGACTACCGCCCCTCAAGTTATGTGACTCGTACATGCGATACATGAAATGTATAAAGAATGAAATTAATAAAAATATGTGACCTATATAACATATATATTATACTTGAATTATAATATATATATATATATATATCATTTATGTTTAATTCCATTAATATGACAATGAAAAAATGAAAGTAGCGTTCATGCGTACGTACGGCCTATCGTCTCCATGAACGGTGCTTCTTGTTTTTTATCTCCAAATGATATGGAATAGTATAAAATTAATATGTACTGGATATATATTATATTTTAATCATTAATCCTATTCTGGAAATTATTTACTTATAACTACATGGACAATCATTTTTCAAACAATTTCATTTTTGACTAATGTACCAAACATCGACAAAAACGCCTGATATGAACTCATATTGTTAACCAATTATTACAAAACTAAAATATGTGATATGAACTGAATAATAATATTTATAGGAGGTCCTTAAGAAATTATAAATTGACCAAAGTTTATTATTCAGGAATATAAAGAAATGAACAAGACAAGTTGGACTTGAGGTAAGGGATCCAACCTCTCTCTTTCTTTTTAAGTACACTCTTTTATGTCATTCCTTTTAAAGCTAATATTTCTTGTTATTTGGGTGTTATTTCATATTACTCATACTGTAATTTTTATGTTAATATTATGAGAGACCCTATTCTCTCTCATCAATTCATTTTGGAAGTTTTGAGTGGCGCCGTTAGGCTGCCGAATTTCCGTAAGAGATCTAACCTCTCTCTTTCTTTTTAAGTACTCTCCTTTATGTCACGTCTTTTAAGCTCCTCTTTGTTATCTTGGGGGATGTTCTTTTATATTCCTCTTTCTGTAAACTTTATTTTAATATGATGAGAGACCCTATTTTTTCTCATCAATCCATTTTGGAAGTTTTAAGTGGCGCCGTTAGGCTGCCGAGTTTTCGTAAGGGATTTTTCATCTCACTTTTATTCCCGTGAGATTTATGCTACATTTTCCACAATTTCCTTTTAGTGGTGTACGTACTGCCCATTATTTTACTCATTGTTTAATATAATTTCATTTATTAGTATTTACATCAATGTTGTATTTTCCTTCTTTCACGGGGTGTATGTCTTGAAAGATACCCATGTCGGTAAGGGAACCTTTCACCCTCCTCTTTTTAAAAGACTTCTTTTGTTATGTCTTTTAATTCACATAATATTATGTTGGGATATGTTCTTCTATATCCTTATTGATTTAAATATTATGTCCATGTGATGAGATACCCTTTTTATCTCTCATCAACTCATTTTCTGAATTTTGTAGTGACGCCGTTAGGCTGTCAAATTTTTGCAAGGGAACTTCTTAACCCAAATTTGATTCCTTGGGATAAACTTGTACTCCTTGAATATGTCGTTATATGAATATGTGTGAATAACCTCTGATTGTTTTACACTTAATATTGACTTATATTTCATGTATTTATTTGTCACACATAATTATATAATTGATTTATCCTTAATCCAAGGATATCGTCTTTGTATGGGACTTCGTCTCAATCTCATTTCATTGAGGCATATTTTGTTTTATACAAAACCTTCTTTTATACGGTGTATAAACCCATTTAAATTTTACTTTTATTCAAAATGAATCTTTTTTATACGAAGCGTTTACTAAACGACAAAATGGAATGTATTTGTCGTACGTATGCGGCGACAACGACTTCTCCACCGCCGTGACCATTATTTGAGTTTCGGCTTCCTCTTCAAGCCATACCTTTTTTTAAAAGAAAAATAAATACCATGTTTTACTTTTCTTTTATTTTGGTATTGAAAATTGTTTTCATAATTTTTTTATATCAATGGGTTGTATTGATATCTTGTGATTGAAAGGTGGAAATGTTATGTTTCCTTTATGCATGTTTTATGTGATACGATTATGTTGAGGTTCTTGGGGATTATTATGAAGACGGGTGGTTCCGTGACAAACTAAGGGCGGGTGAGCCCGATATAGCTCTCCAATGCATTGGGTAATGTGAAGGAGTGAAACATTAAGGTTTCTACGAAGAAATTTAGGGAATATACTGTGGTGGGTATTCCAAACGTAACCAAGAGGGTTACCCCCTACGTAAGGATGTTATGAATGCCTCAAGTTACCTTTTATGTACTATGATTTCTATGATTTATTCATGATTTGATGAGGTATGTTCAAGTAACTATGTTTTATGGGTAAATTATGATTTCATTCTTATGTATATATGAACTCATGTTTCCTTTCCATATTTTTATAACCCTTACTGAGCTTTTTATGCTCATCCCAAGTTTTTTTGAAATGTTTTTCACAGGTCAAGGGAAAGGTACTTGATATGATGATAGTGTCAAGGGAGTGTCAAGAAAGAATCAATTTTTTATTTTAAAAATGTTTCCGTTGATGGAAAAAATGAATACTATCTTTATGTAACCACTTTTTTTTAAATGTGGAATGTAATGCATGTTTTATAATCTAATTCTCTAAAACTCTAAACCTGAAAAGATCCTCAATGTGTAATCTTGTATTAACTCAATATTAAGTAAGGTTTAAGGCCGAGGCCTTATATAAATATTTATATTAAATATTAATAAATAATTTTTATAATATTAATTTTTTTTATTCTTTTTAATGTTATAATTACATTAAATTCTTACGTAATTACAATAGAGTGCTCATACAAGTAGTAGAAAAATCTATTATATCATTTTAAAAAATGATGAAATTTATATTTATGGATTTAATTATGGTAATTCCTGAGTTTAATATATAATTATAATGTTTTATTTATGTCAAAATTTTTTATATTCAAATTATACTATTATCTTGATTCCATTAATATCAAAATATGTGAATAGCTATAAAAATGACTTAATATAATTTTCAACATTTAAAAATTATATTTAAATAATTAGAAAATCATAAAACCACTATATTTAAAAAATATTATTGTAAATTGTTTAAAATATATTTAATGGTTCATTTATTTAACAATTTTAAATTTTAAAATTACTTTCTTAAGCCTTAATGATAGAACAATTGTGAAAATTCCATTCAGTTTGGCCTATAAAAATAGACTCAATATTTTCTCTCCAAAGGCACCATTGAGTTCAGATTTTTCTTAAACCTCTAAACAAATCCCTCTTAATTCATTAAATAAGACAATATTAGTCTCATTTAGTAATAAAATGTATCTTCTCTAAATTTTGTAATTTCAATTGGAAGGTTTCATCATAAATATTGATGTAAGGGTTTCAAATCCTCATCCACATTTCTTAATATTTATTCTTTATCTAGAAAAAATATTAATACTTAACATATATTTATTATATTATCCATTAATATGTTAATGGAATATATTTTATAAATTTATAATGAATAATTACTTGTTACCTCTCAAAGGACTCTTCTCTATAAGGCGTTATTATTCAAAAAATGAATGGTTTTTTAAATATGACCTTTTCATTTAAAATTATCCTATTACTTTTACAATAATAAAAGTAACAAATCAAAATATATCCTAAATATTTTAATTATTTTTTATCAAATTCCTTCTATAGTTCTTACATATTAACTTTTTTCTCTCTTATTTTGAATAATTTTGAAAAATAGCATTCATCATGCTGGTTTACACAAGCTATATGAATGATGATGTTTACATAAATTTAAGACTCCCATGTGTATTTTTTAAAATTTCATTTATTATTGAATATAAAATTAATATTCAATTAATTTTATGATTATTATTCTTTATTATTAAATTATCCAATATAATAATGAATGTAAATGTGGAAAACATTATTATTTTTAACCAAAAAAATATTCTTATTAAGGAATATTTTAAGGGTTGTAAAAATTCAATGGAATTTTAAAATTCCTTAGTTATGGAATGATATTGACCATATCATTTATCTTTTAATGATTTTTATAAATCCATTGAAATAATAACTTTGACTATTCTGAATAACAAAAATATGTTTGGACATTATGAACCTAACAACACCAAAATGTCCCTTGTGAACATTGCATATTTAGTAAATAAAAAACATGAAATTAAATGAAAATGATAAGGGAATAAACATGAAATGCATTCTGAATAAATTATATAATTAGTTCAATTTTATTATTCCATATGTTGGTGGATATATGAGGAAATTAAGAACTCAAGGTAGGGGTATTTTTAACTCAATTTATTTTCATTGGGTTACAAAACATATTCATTTTACATTCTATGACATGATAATGTGATTTATAAACATTTTCTTGTTTTATTTTATTTTTTTAATGGGATTATATTTTTCTCGAAAAATATTTTCACTGATGAATTACAAATTCAAATTCTACAATAATTATAAGGGTAATTGATCTTAATATTTAATTCCCTAAGATATGTTTTATGTTTTACACAATGTTTTATTTTATACAGTGAACTTAATGATCCATGATTTTTTTTTAAAATTATTTCATGGAAACTATGGATTTTACAAAATCATATAAACATTATTCCTTCATTTTATTTTGATTCAATAATTAACAATGTTATAAGTGTTTCTCATCTCAAACATCCTTTTTTGAGATATGTTTTTATT
Organism: Viscum album; assembly: GCA_963277665.1. NCBI lineage: Eukaryota > Viridiplantae > Streptophyta > Magnoliopsida > Santalales > Viscaceae > Viscum > Viscum album. The sequence continues at coordinate 1,520,206,642 of OY728152.1, read as the reverse complement.
AAAGTTTCAATATTATTTTTCATGGTTTATATACTAACTCTTCAAATATAATATCATTACTCTCTTTACACTCATATAATTTTATATTCCTTATGAATTTGTTTCATACAAAGGGTTATTTGTTTTAAAAGCTTTTAAGGTGATTTCTTTTTAAAATGTTTATTTAGAGGTTTGGAAGTCTTATAAAAAAACCATATTCCGTTCATTTCCATATTCATTAAAATATTTAAAGAATGTTATTATTTTTACTCAAACGAGTGATTAAATTATTTTATATCTATCTTTTACTTTCATTAAATTTATTTTAAAATGAAATTTCATAAAAAAATATATGGGTCACTTTGGACTCTCATTTCAAATGTTTGAAATAAATGGTAGTATTAGCTATTACCTCTTGATCACTTTTCTAGGAAACTATGTAATTTATTCATTATTAAGGTACAATTTTATGTTTTAGTGGTTTTCTATAGAAAAAAATTTAACCATATTTTTTTTTGAATTTTTAGTTTTTGTAGATTATCAAAAAAGGGTATTTATTATTATTTTCAAAATTATATTTATAAATTATTTTAAAAAATATTTTTTCATCAATTATATCATATTAAAAATTATTCCAATGCTTTACTAGGGATGTTTTCTAATGATACCAACCAAATATTCTCTCAATACATATTATGATGGTTTTTAAAGATGTATTTTTGAAACATGCCTCTTTTCAACAAGTTGCTCAGGTTATGACGGGAAATATTGCTGCTTCTTTGTGTTTTATTATTAAATGAAACATCTATATACTTTTTATATGTTATGGTACATGGAAATTATTTTAGATAAAGAGTGATTCGAATATTTCTCATGATGATAGGTGAGCTCAATATAGCTCTCCAATACAATGGGTAATGATTTATTAATTGAAGAAAAAAATGGGAAAACCATGTAGGTTTCTCATATAGCATTAACGAGGCATTAGTTATTCTTAAATAAGATAAACACGATCTAACATGGGTTAGGAAGACAATGTCCCAAAAAACAAATAAAACTATTTATTCCTTATATGAAATTTATGGAGATATATAAAAAATATTCATTTCACATGGATCATGATTTATGACTCAAATATATATTATCTTATGCTAATAATTTATTATAGGAATCATGATTTATGACCTTGGTTTTTATGGTTATAAATTCATTTTTTTTATTTTCATTCAATTTGATTATTTTCTTCTAATTATATTCTCATATTATTCTCATGGATGATATTCAATTGTGAATACCTATGTTTACCTTTACTGGTCATTTGATCTCACATTTCATATGTTTCTAATTCCCTAGGTTATAAAAACATTTATTAATAAAGTTATATCTTGAATAGTGTTAATGTCGGGATAATTTTTTAAGAGATGTTATAGAATTATTATGAAATATTAAAATATGTTTATAATGAAAAAAAATCATTTGGATGAAATATTGTGAGTCTAGTTTCATAAATGTGTTTTCCTAATTCTCTAAATAGTAAACTGAAAAGGTATAGGGTAGGTTAGTTACTCAATATTTCCATTTCCATTGAAATTATGGTTTTCAAAAATTAATATCAATATGTTAATAACAAAGAAATATTTGTAAATAGTATGTTATTAGAATAATATCTGAGTGTTAGGTTCTATGTAATTATCATTTTCTTGTATCTTTGTCTTAGAAGGGAAATATGAATGTGGTGTGAAGAGGTTTGGTTGTGGCATGAAGGTTCCATTGTTAATATTATATAGTAAAATCCCTAGGTCAATATTATTTGATTTATCTTGAGTTTTTATTATATGAGGTTAGTTTCACCATGGTTTTTTTCAAGCATAGTGTGGTTTTCAAGATTTGTTTCAAAATTTATCCTACATGCCATGATTATCATGTGGGTTATATTTGATTTTCCTTTTTTATATAATGTTTGTTAATATTTCACCGAGGTTCTTTTTTCATGACTCCACACTCTACAATGTGGGTTCCAAGGTGTCAATACATGGGTTCTCCTTTGTTTAGAGTCATTTCACCGTGGTGATTTCCATCATGTCATGTATTTTTTTGGGGTGAGTTAGGTTTAATGATATAAGTCCAAGGATCACTCTATGATCTTATATGTTTTATCATTGTAAAATAACTCTTGGTATTAAAATTTTTCATTTATTACTTGCATTATTTTCAATATGTTGTAAGCCCTAATATTCAGGGGATATCACACCATGTTTATAATATTTGAGATTTATTATAGTGTAATGACCCTATTTACATTGTTATTCTATATTTTTCTAGAGTAATTATAAATTTGTCCTTTCCTTGAATGCCTTATTATTTCAACAACATCTTATTATCGCTAGATAACTAGTAGTGCATATTTTGGATATCTTTGTACATCCCAGGGTTGTTTTTTTACCTTGAATTTAATATATCAAATCCTTGTGGTCTAAGGATAATTATTTTTCTTTTCTTGTTGATTCTATTTTTATCCTTCATTATTAGGGAGGTTTCCACAACAGAGGTGATTCAGTTTTTTAACCATTGTATTGTGTTTTGATTAGTAGTAGTCTCTAATATAAATTTTTAAGAATCCTCATGTCTTGGGTAGAGTTTGATTATAGCTTTCTCATTGTGTTATGAAACCATTTTTAAATATCTATTTAAATAATGGGTTTCAAAATATTTTTCCCTATATTATAGTGAAATTGTGGAAATATCCATTTTTCTTTTATTGGGTGAATTTTGGGGATTATACTAATAATGTAATAAATAGAGTTAATTAAATTAAATATAATATGATTATTCACATGTGTTTTATGAAATTCCATGATATTGATTATATATTGAATGTTTTATTTTTGTAGTTGTTAAGTGATCTATGTATGTGGTTGGGATATAAATTATTTTTTGCAATTATTTTTTTATAATAAATGTTCATAACGGGTTTATCACCTAATTTTTATAATGAATTGGGTGTGTAGAAATATGGAAGTAAAGTGTTGAAATTATAATTTAATGTGAAACATTGATTAATGGAGAGATATTTAATGTAATTTTTTCAATTTATGTTTTTGTTTATTTGAAATATATGAGGCCTTATATGATATGATTATAAGGGGAATTGGTTGATTTTTATGGATGGTTGGAATGATGATGTGTAGATTGGTTTTGGAAGTAATTTTTGGTTCATTGTCTTGTTATGGGAATGATTGGTTGACAATAAAAGAGAAGGTTTTGGCTATTATAATAGATTTCAGTATGTGTTATGGGGAGGTTTTTGTGATGATGGTTTGGTTGTTGTAGTGCTGTATTTTTTTGGGTAGAATGAAATGTAGTTTTGTCAACAAAATTATATATGGGTGATGTGATAGAATTAATTAATTTTTGTCTATTAAATCAAAAATGATTATGACTGGAATGAATATAACTGAAGTACTATAATGGTTGTAGTAAATATAATTAATGATTAATTAATGGATTAAATCTAGAAGTAATTTAATGAATGATATTTTATTAAATTTTATAATTCAATTTAATATAGAATGTAATATAAAAATATGGAATTAATAATTGTTTTTGTAGAATGGGGAGTTAATAATATGTTTATAGATAGGTTATGTGAATAGATAGAGTTATTTTGTGGCATAAAGATGAAATAATGTGTTAGCATGTGGTCAAAATAATGTGATGGTTGTTGTAGGTGATGGTAGTGCAACTTTGTTTTAGACCATTAGGTTTGTTTTCTATGTCTATTTGATAACCATTTCACTTCAAATACTACATTATGATTTACGTTTTCCCCATGACATTAATTTAATAGAGAGATTATATAGTTAACTACTCCCTATTCTCTACTATTTAATATAGATGATGAATGGATTTGATAAATTGAGGTTCAATAATATATATATGGTCTGTAATGTCTTAAGGATGTAATATATATATATATATATATATATATCTGTGTGTTATTTGATATAGTTCTGTGGTTGTGATTTTGTGACAATATAGGTGTTTTCAGGGTAAAAAGAAGGAATAAGGTTGATGACCTTCACAATCTTGATACTCTACTATGATGAGTTTATGATGTGCAGTTTTGATATGGAAATATAATTTGGAATGAAGTGGTAAATACAAGTTTGTGTTTGTGATATAGTATGTGGTTATGTTCATATATACAGTATAATAGCTTAATACATATATCTTTGGGGTGAGAGAGAGATTAGATTTGTGGGGAACTGATATAAGGTTCCTTCATAACATTTCTTTTTGATACTATGTTACTATATTTTGATGATATATTGTTTGAGCAAGCCTCATTGAGGTTGGGTGATAGTTAAACTGATATCCTTTTGAGTTGGTGTTAACCACACTTCATTAAATACCCTAAGGGTGTGAATCATGATATCATATATTAAAACAACAACCCCTTTCATATTTTTTTAATAATGAATATTCTATTATATTATTATAAAAATATGTAAATGAATATTTTAAGGTACACAAGAGACATGAAAATTTTACATGGTTCACCATTAACAAGGATATTCCATGAAGAATTCAATGGAAATGTTCCAACATTCAAAAACTACTAAAGCACACTATTGTTATAAATTTTGGAGTGGGATCATTGTCCCTCCTATTTTAAAACCATTCAAACATTCAAATATCACTACTCTCTCAATTGAAGTGAATGAATGTCTCTTTAATAAAAATATTCCATTGATCTAAATCAATAAATAATTTTTTACATATAATTGACTATTCCATGAAACTCAGTTTTCACTGAAGAGATGAAATCCAATTTAATAGATCATGTTTTCCTTACAGAAACTCCTTTAATGAACTATTCTAATTCATTCAAAAATTTATTAGTCCCCATGAAAAATTCATGTTCAATATGTAGAACTAGTCCTTTGAAAAATACTTTTTTTATGGACATATGTCACCTCACATACAATACCTCCCTTGCACAAAATCTACCATATAAATGGATCCTCTTTTGTGAACTCATCTTCCTTATGAACCAACATCATTTGAAAACTCAACACTTTTAAGAAAAAATATTCCCATGGGAGGGTGACTAGAACCTGTAATCATACAACGTTCAAGTGGGAATGAATTTTCTACAATACATAGTGGAAGTAAGACAAGCAAGTCAATATCAATATAAAAGAAACTCCACATGGATTAAAGAACCAAAAAATAACAGGGAATAAAAATCCAAAATTAATACAATGCATGTACCAAAAATAGGGAAAATAGTCCTAAGGTCCCTAAGGACGCCACTCACCATGTCCAAAGCTCAACAGATGGATCCACCTCCAAGAGATCCCTTCCATTTACTTGAACCTGGAAGAAGAATATCTAAAAACACCTGAATGAAAAAGTAGGGTGTGAGCCTAATCCAAGTAGGATACCACCAATGATTTCACAAATAGATTTAAAATATATATTATCCAACTAAAAGCTTTAAATTTTTAAAATAAATATGTTTATAAATTTATAAATTATATTTAAACAAACATGATATACATTTTCAAAATATTGGAAATTAATTTTAAAGCATGAGATCTTACTTTACAAGAGTTTTAATTTTTAAAACAATGGATAAAATAGAACAGTTACATAAAATAGTTTATTTAAATATTATAATGTTAATTAAATAATTTTTACAACATTGGAATACATTTATACTTCATAGATAAATAAAAAAGAGAGCAACATGGTCATATTCCAAGTAGGTTTGAAAATATTATCCATCTATATGACTCCAAACTCTATAATTGATCATAGAAAACTGAGTATACTCACGTCCCCCTAAAACAGGCTAGAGGAGACTCTTCACCCTCCCAGTGGGGATGTGACCCGCCATAGGTATGTTTTAAAATGTTGTAATAGGGTAGAGTGTGTCCAAATAACTCACCAACTACCGATGGCTTGAATTTTCTCTCACAGGATGTGAAATTTATTTTAAGACATCATAACATACAATTAGATCCCATTATTGCAATTCAAAATTCCAAATTTTCTATTAAACCCAAAAATATTTTTAATAAAAAAACATTCCCTTTTCTCAAGATAAAACCACTAGGATTATATCAAATCATTTCACACCATTTTCAAAATTTTCAAATCCATTCAAAACAAATTTCACCCTCTTCACAATTAATTTCGTAAATTAAATTCAAAATTTTAATTAAAAACATTTCCATGAAATCCTTAATTTAAATTAAAATTTTAAATTGACCAATTTCTTTAAACATGCCCCAATTCAATGTAATTGGGGGTTTTCTAAATTTTCGTGCCAAAACCATTTCAAACCCCCTTCTATTATCTATAATTGTGATTTTATCAATTTTATGGAAATAAAATTTGAGAAACTGGATCTAAATAAACAATTGAAATAAATGAAGAAATTCTTGGAATAATCAATTTGGATAACCAGGACATAACCACCTACCTCTTCTCGAAACTAAAAACTTGCAACAACACATGTCAATGAAAATGAAAGTGGATAAGACCTCGAAACCCAAACTAGAAAAAATATCCAACACCACATAACATAGATAAATGAATTCCAAGATGATCCAATGAAAAACCAAGAGAGGATAGAGATAGATAGATGAAGATCAAGGGATAAATATTACCTAGAAATCACACCACAAATGCAATAATGATCGAATACCAAATGAATGGATTCAGAAGGTTTGGAAGGATCCACGATTTTCTAGAAAAAGCCATGGTCTGAGAGAGAATAAACAAATGAGGATCCAGAAAGAAAGACCAAATGCACTGCTTGTTTTAAAAATTTAGTTGTTTTATTATAGGATGTATAATCCCAATACACATTGTGAAATACTTTAATTTCATAATCGTTCTAAAAACACATAACCACAACCTAAATCTCAATGCTTCAAATTAAAAATCGATTTTAAATTCCTTCACGAACTGTAATGAAAACTCACTATGTGTACCCATCATAAAATAAAGCCTTTCATGAAATGTTTCTAGACCCATTACACAACCTATAACTCTATTACTCAATGTGAAATACTTAGGCATCCTGCATGAAAAAGTCATTTAATGGAGAGAATCCAACAAACCTATGACTTCACTATTATAGGTATCCTCATATTCCAAAATCAACCCTTACCCAAACAACGAGATTTATTAATACATACCTGTCAGAATGATAATGGGATGTTACAACCTATCCACCATAAGATATTTCTATCCCGAAAAGGCATATAAAGAAGCTTCCATGCCAAAAATATGAGGCCACTTCTTACTCAATAGTTCCTTACATTCCCATGTCTTGTGACAATCAGAACCAAGTTTCTATAGCACACAAACCAAAGGTATCATATTCCCACGATATACCTTGGTCTGAGAGTCAACTATCCTTATTTTCCACTCATTTAATGATAAATCAGGCTCAGTCTTAATATCACTCCAACATAAAATCTGATATGGAGATAATAGATACTTTCTAAGCTACGATACGTGGAACACATTTTGTATCGATGTTATCTACAGTGGTAGTGCTAAATGTTAAGAAAATTTACCCCCCATGATCAACAACTTTGAAAGGTCCCACAAATTGTGGAGCAAGCTTCCCTTACCTATCAAGCTGTTGATTACCCAACTGGGGTGAATCCTTCAAGAATACGTAGTCATAAAATGAAAATTTCAATGGCCTACCACAACGATCAGTGAAAGACACTTACTGTATCTATGATATTAACATTCTCTTATGAATCAGATGAATCTTTGATGTCATCTCTTTATCCAAAATTGGTCTAACCATGAACATTTCACCAATCTACGACCAATATAATAGATATTTACAAGGTCATCCATACAAGGCCTCAAAAGGTTCCATTCCAATCACAGATAGGTAACTATTGTTATAAGAGATCTCAACCAGTCCCAAGTCATCATCCAAAGCCCTCCAAAGTGGAAAAAACAAGAAAGAAACACATCCTCATGAATCTGTATAACTCTCTATGTCCATCCATCTAACTGTGGATGGTAGGCCTTTGTAAAATGGACCTAAGATCCCAGTTCTTCTTGAAGGTCTCTTCAAAAGTGACAAGTAAACCATGAATCCCTATCAAAGACTATAACATACGAAACTACATGAAAACCAAAAATCTCTTTCATATATATATATATATATATATATATATATATTTCCCCACTCCTCAAAATTTGTTGAATCTCAAGTGTCTATAAAGTTAGCAGACTTGATCAGCTTTTCAATCACATACCATATCTCATTATTCTTCTGCTAGGTATGAGGAAACCCAACAAAAAAGACTATAGATATTTCATCCCACTTCCAAGTAGAGGCTGGAAGTTATTTATGAAAACCCAAAGGTTTATGGTCATTTCCATTCACCTACTGGCATGTATAAAATAGATAAACAAACATAGTAATTTCTAGTCTCATTCTCGACCAACAGTACTGCAACCACATGTTGTATAACATCTTTATGGTTCCTGGGTGCACTGAACACTGGGAATTATGGTAATCCCCCATTATGGTCTTCTTTGATACTAACAACATAATGTAACGGGTTTGATAAAATAGAAAACCCTCTTAGGAGAATGACCACTATGCATAGGTCTACCCACCATAAAGGGAGTCTCTAATGCTATAGAAATCATCATCAAGCTATTGTCCTTAAAGAATAATCTCAACAAGATAATATGTCAAATGAATACTAGATAAAGAAAAATCATCCCCATTCTTCTGAATTCCAATATGAAACTATGAATAACGATCTATAAAACTCTACTTATTTGAATATTCCTTCACATCCTAGGTTGCATGTTTCCTTCTCAACACATCTGCAATGACATTCCCTTTCTTCTGGTTATAGGAGATGTCAAAGTCGAACGATTGTGGAAACTCTACCCAGTGACTCCAGATAAGGTAAAAATATTTTTGAGAGAAGATATAACTCAAGATTTTGGGGTCTGAAAACATGATAAAACATTCACCATAAATTCAATTCAACAAACTCTCAATCATGTGTACCACATCAGCATGTTCAATATCATGGGTAGGATAATTCTTATCTTGTGGCCTAAGTTTCCAAGATCCATAAGCAACTATGTGGTCACCCTTCATTAGAACTCAACCCAAGCCTGAACCCAATGAATCACAAAAGACAACATAGCCCTACATAGCCTCTAGAATAGTCGACACTAGCACTGTAGTAAAAAGACATTTCATATCAACAAATGATTTTTGACATTTATCAACCCAAGAAATCTTCTCCCCCTTTTTTGTCATAGTAGTCATCAGAGAAGCCAACTTTGAGAAGTCCTTCATGAACACGTGGTATTATCCAGCTAAGCCCAAGAATCTCTGAATTTTAAAGACATTTCGTGGTTTCTCCCAAGTTATAATAGCCAAAACTTTATCAATATCAACAGATATACTTAGTTCAGACACCACGTGTCCTGAGAAGTTCACATCCTGAATCCAAAAATCACAATTCGAATGCTTGGTATAAATTAGGTTATTTATCAATAATATCTGAACTATTCTCAGATCTTAAACATGATCCTCCATGTATTTAGAGTAAATGAAGATTCCATCCAAAAATACTATCACAATTTTATCCAGATATTCATTGAAAATATTTTTTATCAATTCCATGAAAACTAATGGTTCATTTTCTCAAACAAAAGGGAATAACAAGGTACTCATAATGGAAATACCTACTCCAAAATGTGGTTTTCTGAATGTAATATTCCTTTATCCTTAACAAATTTTATCTAGATCAATGTTATTTCTTTTAAAACAACTTTTCACCATTCATATAATCAAATAGATCGTTAATATATTGAAACAAAAATTGTTTCTTTACCATAACTGAATTTATCTTTTGGTAATCAAGACATAGGTGAATAGAATTTTCATCCTTCTTTGTGATAGGAATAGTCACTGACCATGTAGAAACAGATAAAAAAACTATTTTATTGAATATTTTATTGATAATAAATGATATAATTTTATCACATTGTGTTAAATATGATCAATTAGAAAGTATTTGGGATTAGATCATTCATTTGAATATTTGAAGAAAATTCCAGTTTTACCCTTTCAAAATCACTGTAGTATTTCAATAATAAATATTTTTATTTGAATTAGTTTAACATAATATTTTTTTTAAATTTGTTACTTACTTCATGGGATACAACTTCTATTCAGGACACTGGATCAAAAGAATGCATTTGGATGGAGTAATTGGGCCATAAAGTCAAAGGCGGGCTGGACACACCAGAATGGAGAATCTTCTGCATTTAGTCCATAACTCCTTCATCTGGGCTTGTATTGAGCCCATATTTTGAGAGGAGATATATTTCCCATATCCACACATGTGATCCTTCTGAAAGAAGTCCTGATTCACGCTTTTATGTGGTCAAATGGGAAGTGCATATTGGATTAAAATATTTGGACAAAATTCCACATTCACACTTGAAACCACTTGTAACCTTTCCGCCCCTCCACTCATTAAATTAGATTTTTTATCATTTTTAAGGGTTGGGACGTGTATTGGGAATTTGAAGGCAAAAAAGAAGAGGTTTTACTCCAATTATCCAATCATTGAAAGAGGGGTATCTCTTGAAGCAGGGATCCCCTCATCAAGCCTTCCTCTTCTCCCCCTTCTTCATGTTGTAATGCTTTTCTTCTTTCAATAAACTCTTAGTTTGTCTTCCATTTATTCTGTTATTTTCAATTTTCTTATTCTCTTAATCTTCATATTTGGGTTGGAAATAAAGAGTGGAAATGCGATTGGGTTATACCCTTTTTAAACCTTTGCAAATACAATACGTTTCTACGATGACTACACCGCTCATGGAAGAATAGTTTTTTTATGTAATCGATATAATTATCACAGAATTCATTCATTCATTTTGAATCAATGAGCTACTGTAAATCTAATAATATGGTCTATTAATTGAGTTTTAATTTAAATTAAATTAAACAAGCAATTGAATAATTTACACAAAAAAATGAGAGGTTGAGATTTTGTGTAAATTATGAGAGCACAAACTTAATCTTTGAAACCAAGTCACATGGGATAAATTTGTAGAGTTCAAATAGCATACCTAAAATCAATTAATCCTCATATAAATAGTTAATTCATTCACTAATAAACCACTAATCATAAGATGGACTGAGAAAATTAATCAAAGTTGGGTTCTACGATTGCATGTTCTGAAACTAGCCTTGGGTTTAATTCATATCATCTTTGTGGTTAAGTTAACTCCTATAGGGTTCGAGGGTTAAAAAATAAGGGGATAATAATTAATTGGTTGCTAATTTAAATTATAATGATTAATATGTACAGGAATATGTAGAGTTAGATCGATTACACCTTTTAAAATAGATTTCTAAAAAAACATCTTCTTGTTGTGTCATTTTATTTGAAATTCATTTCGAAACTAAAAAAATAGTATCTTCTTCAAGAAAACTTCTTCTAGATTAATAATATATAACCAACCCCCATCAATTCAATTAGTGTTTTTATTCTATTTTATTTTATTTTTATAATACCTCTAAAAAGTTGTTTTAATTTACTTCCTCCTTTGAGAGACGACCTTGGTCATCCACTCTGCTATACCTTAGTACCCCAAAATCACACTAATCATTTCAGGGTGCCCATGACAGTGTTATTTCAAATTGGGGCTGTTTTTGGGAGGGCAAGTAATTATTTCAACCAATTAGAGGTATTTATTTTATTTTACATTTTATTATCTTCCTCTATTATTTATTCCTTCTTTACCCAATCTGGTTTTTTTCTTCTTATTTTATTTTCTTCTACTTATTTTTAGACCATCAACTAAAAATTATTATTTTTATTTTACTATGGTCCAATTTCTTTATTTTCCTTTTTATTTGATTTATGATACGAACTAATCCTGAAGATCTCTTAGATCTTGACCCTAAGATTGAATGTAGCCTTAGGGCTCGAATAAGACATTCTCAGTGTATGGTATGTTTCAACATTCAACTAGTTGGAGAATTACTCCAATATCATAACATTGAAATTGGAAGAAATTCAAATTCAACCCTAAAACAAGAACCAATGGCTGAAAATATTAGAAATGAACTTAATAGAACCATTCAAGAATTGGCGGCACCTGATATTAACTATCAACCAAATGGTATTGCATACCCAAATCTCGAATCGGACTTTGAACTAAAATCTGGGTGAATTCAATTACTTCCAAAGATTCATGGAATCTCTGGTGAGGATCCCTAAAAACATTTTAAAGAATTTAATTTGGTTTTCTCAACCCTAAAACCTATAAATTTATTTGAAGATTAAATCAAATTAAGAGCATTCCCATTTTCACTAGATGGAGCTGCAAAGGATTGAATATACTATATACAACCTCTAGATGTAACAAGTTGGAACAATTTTAAAAGTCTTTTCTTACAAAGATTTTTTCCAGCATCAAGGACCACATCCATTCATAAGGAGATCTCGGGGATCAATAAAGCATAAGGGGATTCAATGTATGAGTACTGGGAGCAATTCAAATAGTTGTGTGCAAGCTGTCCACATCACAAAATCAGTGAGGAACTCCTCATTCAGTCCTTCTATGAAGGACTCACACCTATGGAGAGGAGAATGGTGGATGCCGCAGCAGGAGGGGCATTGGTGGAAAAGAAACCAGAATCCGAACATGCATTGATCGATAAGATGGCCCAAAACTCCCAATAATTTGGTGATAGAGGTATACCACTTGTCAGGGGAGTACATCAGGTAAGTCCTTCTTCTCTTGAAAGTCATTTTATTGATACCAAGTTGGAAGAATTAACCACTATGGTGAGAATGATTTCATTGGACCAAAAGACATCCCAACCCACCCCTTCAAGGTCTTGTCGTATTATTATTGAGACAAGCCACCGAACTGATTGTTTCCCCCAACTACAAGAAACAGAAGATTGTGTAGCAGTATTTCCTTAGAGACCATATCAGCTACAACAACAACCACATCCCCAAAAGAGGTATGAATCATTTGCACCAATATTCAACCAAGGGTGAAAGGATCAATCAGACACGAGGTATGGCTCTGGGCAACAACAAAGGAACCCTTTTCAACCAAACTCCCAACAACCTCCACCTTACCAACAGGGTTTCCAAAAACCCCAAAGGATATTTGAAGCTCAAAAATCAACAAGTGAGTAACAAGGGAATCACCAACACAAGGTAGACTATAACACTGATGATATTTTGAAACAACTTGTTATTAATCAACAGAATGAGATGAAGAGTCAAGGTTCGGAGTTGAGGGAGTTGATGTCTCAAATGAGCCAGATTACTGCTTCCCTCCATGAAATAGTAAGTAAGAATTATGGAAATATTCCTTCTAAAACTACTCCCAATCCAAGGGGAATGTTAGTACCATTACATTGAGAAGCGGGAAGCAAACAACTTATGCTTCTCCACCAATCATTCCACCAGGATTCACCTCAACTCCAGAGAATCCTCATTCCATACCACCTGATGAGAAACCCAAGGAGAAAGATAAAGGTAAGAAAAATATTGATGATGTTACTCCTAATCCTCTTCCCTTTCCAAATAGGGTTGTTCAAACCAAGAATATGGCTTAAGAGGTGATGTAAAAAAGAGTTTTTGGACACATTCAAGCGTGTTGAGATAAACATACGTTTACTTGAATCCATCAAACAAATACCAAGGTATGAAAAAATATTAAAATAACTCTGTACCAATCAAAGAGGGATCAAGGGAAATGAGAGGATCAACCTTGGAAGGAATGTCTCAGTACTCATTAAACCATCTCTAGAAATTCCAACAAAGTGCAAGGATCCTGGGACATTCACCATCCCATGTACCATAGGGGAGTTGAACTTCTCTGATGCTCTTTGTGATTTAAGAGCTTCAATAAATGTGATGCCTCACTCTGTATTCTCTTCTTTTCAGGTTGGTGAGTTGAAGCTGATGAGAGTAGTGGTGCAATTGGAAAATAGAGCTACGACATATCCAGCGGGAGTCCTTGAAGATGTACTTGTCCGGGTAAGAGACATGATCTTTCCTGAAGACTTCTATCTGCTCAAAATGGAGGATGATCAGGTAAGTTCTCGTGCTCCCATTATCTTAGGTAGACCCTTCCGCAAAACTGAAATACTATCATAATTGTTCATTAGGGTTCACTTTCCATGGAGTTTGGAGATGGAGTTGTAATTTTTAATTTTATAGACTCCATGAAGTACCCCTACGAGGACTATTCTGCTTTTGTTATCTCCCATTTTGAACCACCAAGTCAACAAACCATGGATTTATATTTTAATATGCTTAGGGAAATTATGATTATTTGTTCTAGTTTGATATCTAAGAGTACTTCCACACCTGTTTATGATGGAAAAACCTCTCTTGGATCTGATTTTGATGTGGATTCAAATTTGGATCATATAAACTCTAATTATGACATTGCTGTTGAGTATTCTGATGGATTTGATGCATTATTTTCTAATTTTGAAGATTTTTATTCTGATACTGATGTTCATTGTGCAGATATGTCTGTTGCATCAATTTCTCAATCCATACATCACCCCCTACATTGGAACTCAAGCCATTGCCCCCAAATCATAAATATGAATACTTACTGAGTGATGATAGATTACCTGTTATCATTGCTAACAATCAATCTTTCAAACATAAAGAAATTTTTTTGAATCTTTTGAGAGATAACATTAGGGAAATTGGTTGGACATCGGCAGACATATCAAGTATTATCCCCTCCATTTTCATGCATAGTATTCTCTTGGAGGATGGGGCTAAACCGATTAAGCATCCACAAAGGAGACTTAATCCAACACTTTTGGAAGTTGTTAAGAAAGAAGTTGAAAAATTACTTGAGGCGAGTATCATTTACCCATTTTCTGACTCCCAATGGGTTATCCCTATCCAGGTTGTACCAAAGAAAACTCGTTTCACTATTATAAAAAATGAAAATGATGAGTTAGTTCCTATGAGAGTACAGAACAGTTTGTGAGTGTGTATTGATTATAGGAAACTAAATCAATCCACTCGTAAAGACCATTTCCTACTTCCATTCATTGACCAGATGCTTGATAGAATTTTAGGTAGGACACATTATTGCTTTTTGGATGGTTTCTCTGGTTATTTTCAGCTTCCCATTGCAATAAAGGACCATGAGAAGACGACATTCACCTGCCCCTTCGGTACCTTTGCTTACTGAAGGATGCCATTTGGACTTTGCAATGCCCCAGGTACCATCCAGAGATCCATGGTGAGTATTTTCTTAGATTTCATTGAGACCTGCATGGAGGTATTTATGGATTATTTTACAGTTTATGGGTCCTCATTTGATGAATGTCTCTCAAGTTTGGGTGATGTGTTGCATCGTTGTATTGAGAAAAATCTGGTCTCAAATTTTGAAAAATGCCATTTCATGGTCGAAAAGGGAATTGTCTTAGGTCATATAGTCTCACAACATGGCATTGAAGTTGATGAATCTAAGGTAGAAATTATTTCATCCCTACCATATCCTACATGTGTGTGTGATGTTAGATCATTCTTTGGACATTCTGGATTTTATTGACGCTTCATCCGAGATTTTAGTAAGATTTCTCTACCCTTATCGTGATTTCTTCAAAAAGATATTGACTTCAATTTCGATGATTCATGCAGGGTAACATTTGATGAGCTAAAGAAGTGTCTGATCACTCGACCGATCATGCAGCCCCCACAGTGGGACCTTCCATTTAAGCTTATGTGTGATGCGTCCAACTTCGTGGTTGGAGCTATCTTATCTCAAAGGGTGGAGGGATGTTCACATGTGATTTAATATGCATCGAGGAAATTGGATTCTGCCCAATCAAACTACACCACCACAAAAAAGTTTCTAGCTGTTATATTTTCATTAGATAAATTTCGTTCATATTTATTGGGATCTAAAGTAGTTTTTTTTATGACCATGAAACTTTGAGGTACCTCCTAAATAATCCATATGCAAAGCCATGAATTATCCATTGGATGCTTCTTCTTAAAGAGTTTGACATAGAGATAAAGAAAAATAAGGGGCCCGAGAATTTGGTGGCAGAACACATGAGTAGGCTTACTCACACACTAGAGGGTGACACTTTGGACCTGGTACCACATCGGGACACTTTCCCCGATGAGCATCTCTATACTATCTCAGGTACACATCCTTGGTATGTTGATTTAGTAAATTACATTGTTGCCTCTGAAATCCCAATAAATTTTAAGAAGCATAAAGTCCAAAAATTAAAAAGTGATTCCAGGTTTTATGTGTGGGATGGTCCTTACCTATGGCGCATCTGTAGGAACCAAGTCTTTAGGAGATGTGTTCCTGATCATGAGTTTGAGTCTATTTTGAATTTCTATCATACAATTGCTTTTGGTGGACACTTTGTACCCCAACGTACTTCTATAAATGTCTTAAACTCTAGATTATATTGGCCTAGCTTATTCCATGATTCCCATGTTATTTTTAAGTCATGCTCTCGTTGCCAACACACTAGAAACATTTCAAGGAGACACGAGATGCCCCCAACAACCCATTTTATTCTGTGAGATTTTTTATGTTTGGGGAATTGATTTTATGGGACCTTTTCCTAGTTCATTTGTTTTTTTGTATATCCTTGTTTATGTCGATTATGTGAGTAAATGGGTGGAGGGAAGGCCACCAGGACTAACGATTCTCATGTTGTAGTGGATTTTTTCAAGGCTCAAATTTTCTGCAGGTTTGGAGTACCAAAGTCCATCATCAGTGACCAAGGGACACACTTTTTCAATAATAATTTTTCTTCCCTCCTTCAAAATTATGGGGTGACACACAAAACATCAACACCATACCACCCCCATACAAATGGCCTGGCTGAGGATTCCAATCGTGTGTTGAAAGAAATCATGGAGAAAACTATGTAGCCAAATAGGAAGGATTGGAGAAAGCGCTTGGATGATGCATTGTGGGCTTATAGTACTACATACAAGACCCCCATTGGTATGTCCCCATTTTGGATTGTTTTTGGGAAATCATGTCATCTCCAAATGGAAGTCGATCATCGGGTATATTGTTCTATAAAGAAATGCAACATGTATTTGGCCTAAGATGGAATTCAAAGGAAGATGAAAATTCAAGAGCATGAGGAGATTTGACTATCATCATATGAGAACTCAAGTCTCCACAAGGAATGATCAAAAGATATTCATGATAAAATGATGCAAAAAAGGGAGTTTCATGTTGGAGAGAAAGTCCTACTCTATAGTTCACAGCTGAAGATGATGCCTGGTAAGTTTCATTCCAGATGATTAGGTCCTTATGTTGTGTCTAATATTTTTCCTTATGGTGCAGTGGAGATCACACAAGAGGACACTGGAAGGATCATTACAGTCAATGGGAAACATTTTAAGAAATACATCGAGGGACTTTCTACCGATGCAGTTGATTTCATCAAACTACATGACCCCATCATCACTTGAAAATATCATGTTGTTCCCAACCCTTTCACTTTTATATTACTTTTCCTAAATAAAATTATTCATTTCATGTGGACATATCATCTCATGTGTTTACATTGAGGACAATGCAATATTTTATGTGTGGGGAGGGAACCTTTATAATTTAGGATTTTCATTTGTTGTTTGTTTAAAAAAAATTGTGTGTTTTCAAAAAATTTGTGCACTTCTTTATCATTTTTTGTGTGTGTTTTTTAAAAATATTTTGAGCTGAAATGATTATCAATGCCTTTTTTGAAACTTGTGTCAATGTGTAAACCAATTTATTCCATGAAACTGAGCTTAAATGAATGCTGAAATTACTTTGTTTCAAGTTCAAATATTTAGTAATTTCGTGAAAAGTACACTAGATTTTGAATCCCATGCCACATACCACTATCATTATATTTAAAATCACTTTCCTGTGAGGATTCTGAACCATTATTTTTATATTCTTTACATTCACCTCACTTCTGGAGAGAACCAAACCATGCTTGATTTAACCAGAATTTGATCCATTCCTGTCAAAACTTGAGGGTTTGAGGAAATTATGTTTAAATGAATGAGGCATTTATTTGGTATTAAATCACCTATTTTAAAGAATAATTTTTTATAATGGTCTACCTTGAACATTTAATCCTTGTAGCCCTTAGAATCCATGTACAACCTATTAGGTTATCCACATTACAAGCCAATTTTCCATATCCAACCAACTCTTGAAGTGAAATTGCATAATCTAGTTGAACTTAAGTGTGGGGGAATCTATGATGTGTTGTTTTACGACATTCTGGGATACATTGGGTGGAAAATTAAATTATGAAGATATGTGTTTTCTGCTAATAAAAATCATTATATTGAAAGTTGTGCCTTTTCTGGAGCTTCTAATAGAGGTATAAAGTTGTGCCTATTTGGAGTTTTCAAGAAAATCATGTTTGAGAAGATTTAATTTTTTCATGCTGATTTGATGAATGGTGTAAAATTTCCATGACGTTTCCTAATTATGGAGATGAATTGATACTATGGGGATTGAGGAGGAGACCATATTTAAGTGAAAATTATATTAATGCAATTTTGCTCCAAAAAGAGTCCAGCCCTCCCCATTCAGCCTCAAAACTTTTCACATCAAAATCCTACCAACCGAAAACCACAGAACAACCTTGTAAAGTCCTCATGATAAAAATATTTCATTGAATCACATTTGGTAGTGATTTAGGAATTTATCAAGCCTATGGTGACCCTTGTATGAGTTTGGATGAGAAATACATTGAAAAAAAAATTGACATTTTGGTGATAAGAGAAAATTTAAGTGAGGTAAGTGTTTTGAGAAAGGGAGGATAAATAAAGTGGAAATATATTTAATGATATAAATGAATAACTTTAAATAATGTTTTTTAAGAGGCATTATATCTTATGTTTCTTGGTGTGTAATTGTTTGATCTCAAGGATATGTGTTTTAAAATTGGTTTTGATTTTATTTTGATGTTAACTTAATATGAGGTTTTTCCCAGGAGTGAAAAAGGGTATGTGTGTGGGAGTTGATAAAACACTATTTTATTGAATATTTTATTGACAATAAATGATATAATTTCCTCAATTTTTTTTTAAATATGTTCAATTAAAATTTATTTGGGATTAGATCATTCATTTGAATATTTGATAAAAATTCCAGTTGTACCTTTTCAAAATCACTATAGTATTTCAATCATAATTATTTTTATTTGAATTATTTGAACATAATATTTTGAAAATGTGTTACCTACTTCATCTTCTAGAACTTTAATTCAGGACACTAGATCAAAATAATGCATTTGGATGGAGTATTTGGGCCATAAAGTCAAAGGTGGGCTGGACACGCTAGAATGGAGAAGCTTCTGTATTTGGGCCATAATGCCTTCATCTGGGCTTGTATTGAGACAAAATTTTGAGAAGAGATAATGGTCCTATATCCTCACATATGATCCTTCTAGAAGAAGAGCTTATTCACGCGTTTCAGTTGTCAAATGGGTGGTACAATTTGGATTAAAATATTTGGCCGAAATTCCACATTCACACTTGAAACCACTTGTAACCTCTCCCCCCTCCCCTCATTAAATTAGAGTTTTTATCATTTGTAAGGGTTGGGACGTGCATTGGGAAGTTTAAGGAATAATAGAAGATGTTTCACTCCAATTCCCCAACCATCGTAATAGGGGTATCTCTTGAAGAAAGGGTCCCCTCATCAAGCATTCATGTTCCCCTTCTTCTTCTTCATGTTGTAATGCTTTTCTTCTTTCAATAAACTCTTAGTTTGTCTTCCATTTATTCAGTTATTTTCAATTTCATTCTTCTATTAATCTTCCTATTTGGGTTGGAAACCAAGAGTGGAAATGAGATTGGGTTATTCCCTTTCTAAACCGTTTCAAATGCAATACATTTCTACGATGACTACACCCCTCATGGAAGAGTAGTTTTTTATGTAATCGATCTAATTCTCACTTAATTCATTCATTTATTTAGAATCAGTGAGGTACTGTAATTCTAATAAAAAGGTCTATTAATTTAGTTTTAATTTAAATTATATTAAGAAAGAAATTTAACAATTTACAAAAAAACACAAGAGGTCGAGAATTTGTGTAAATTATGAGAGCACAAACTTAATCTGTGAAACCAAGTTAGACGGGATAAATTTGTAGACTTAAAATATCATCCAATAAACTCAATTAATCCTCATTTACAGAGTGTATTTGTTCCCTAATCAACTAGTAACGATAAGATAGACTTAGAACATTAATCAAATCATGGTGCTACGATTGCATGTTCTGAAACTAGCCTAGGGTTTAATTCATTAAATCTTTGTGGTTACGTTAACTCTCATAGGGTTTGAGGGTTAACAAATTAGGGGATAATAATTAATTGGATGTTAATTTAAATGATAATTATTAATAAGTAAATGAATAGGTAGAGTTAGATCGATTACGCCTTTTTAAATAGATTTCAAAAAAGACATCTTCTTTTTGTGACATTTTAATAGAAATTTATTTCAAAACAAAAAAAATACAATCTTCTTCCAGTAAACTTCTTCTAGATTCATTAACTATAACAAACCCCATCCTTTCAATTAGTTTTTTTATTCTATTTTATTTTATTTTTAGAATACCTCTAAGAATTTGTTTTAATTTACTTCCTCCTTTGAGAGACGACCTTGGTCAGCCACTCTGCTGCACCTAAGTACCCCAAAATCACACTAATCATTTGAGTGCGCCAACTAAAGTGCTCTTTCAGAAACACTCAGTCATATAATTCCTTTCTCAAGAAGATAATCCAAATGTGACTTCAGCTCTTTCAGTTCAACTGGTGACATACATTAAGAGTGAATCGGAACTTGTTGAGTACTAGGAATTAAGTCAATAGAAAAATCAACCTCCCTCATCTGTGGAAAACCAAATAAATCAGAACTAAACACTTCAGGGAACTTGACAGAAACTAGAGGAAGATCTACACTCATTGAATCCAATTCACGATAAAAATAAAACATTAATATAACTTTCCCCAACTCTAGAAAATAGGGTCTAGCTCTACTCAACCTTGGGTCCCATTCTCCTTGAAAGACAAGAGGGACACCACTAGGTGTTGTAAGGTAGACCCATCGAATATAAAAATAAATTTAGCCTTTATTTAAAATGATCCAATCAATCCAGAATATGATGTCAATATATATCATATCGAGACCTGAAAACTCCAAGAATGATCGATGATAGATAGAGAGAATACAAAACAAGGACTATGGGGATCCTAATATCTGAAGTGCATTGTGTTGCATTTGTTGTCAATTATGTATGTTGTTGTCAAAAGGTGACATGGAATGGATGGATGTCAAGGAGCATCAAGATGTGAATGTCAAAGGATGTGATGGTGATGGTGATGAATGGAGAATGGCCATGGAACATAGAGGAATGTCACTTAGAAGATTCACTAAGTGACATAGGAGATGATGGTTGAAACATTCTCTAGTTAAATAAGACGATTGTTGAGCTGTCCTTAAAGTTTTAAGAACTTGTATCAACTGGATACAATGTCACAACAATGTTTGAAGACCATGAACTGTCATAACAATGCATGAGGATATGAAGATGATCCATCCACAATCACTAAGTGGATGATGTGCATTAATGAAGACCATGCACTATCTCTTAGTGCATGATGAATTGAAGATGATCCAACTTGATCTCTGATTGGATCATTGAAGAATGTCGAAGAATTATTTGATTCAGGAGCATCGGTTGAAGGAAGACCCTTCGGGAAATCCATTCATAAATGTTCATTATATGTTGAAGAAGAATGGAGGAATTCTAATGAAGAAGAAATGAATTATTTTGAAGAATAAGAAGAATGGAGAAGAGTAAGAATGGCTTGGAAGAAGTGATATGGCATTGGAAACTTGGTTACTTTGTTTTATACAAAGTCCTAAGATTTCCCCTTAGAAAAAAATATGGGCCACCAAGGAGGCCAACCGAGGGTCATCACCCAAGGCTCTTGTGGGAATCACGGTCACCACACCCATGGGGAACCCTCAAGGCCAAGGCAGCAGCCCTGAGGCAGGGGCACACCCCGCAGGACGCAGCGTAGGCGCCAGGGGCACACCTGGAGGAGCGCATGGTGGGCGCGTAGCGTGCCCGTGTGTGCATAGTGGAAGCCAGTGGCACACCCGAGTGACAGGGGTGGAGGCAAGAGCGCGCCCGCTAAGAGAACTCGGTGCGGGGCGGCACCGAGAGGGGAGAAGTGCAACTGAGCATTGAAAGGGAGGCGGTGTTTGATAAACCGCGTAGAAAATGGCCGCCGATTCGATGTGGGACACACCTTTTTTCCGTGGAGCAAATCGTGGCCATCCATCTGATCTCGGGGACGATCTGCGCCGCACATCTCATCGCGCCGCTCCCGTTTAGATCCAGGCCGTTGAAGACTATTTGATCGCCTGATCCGACGGCTCTGAGGCGTCTCCTTCCTTGAGCTTAGCCGAAGGCCACCCGACGTCCCCGCTGAACCAGTGGCGCCTCCGAGCGATGTTTTTGAGTTCTCGGCCACCTCCGATCAAACCGAAGGCTCCATTCGGCTCGTATGGCCCTACCGAACACAACCATGTAATAAAATATGCATGCACATGATGAATGGAGGATTTTGGACTTCAGCCGAGGGAAACGGAGTTGCTGAGGCTTCTTGTGTTCGTGCTATGCATGGAAAAGTATTAAAGAGGCTGTGCATGCGTTCGAAAATGCATGCACGTGAAGGAGGAAAATAAAAATGCAACCCGCGTGAAACAGAGGAGCAAATCAATATTTGAAGAATCTTGAAAACCCAAGAATTTCGAGAATTCGGATTTATATCCCGCGGAAGATATGAGGCATCCCTCTGCCTATAAAAAGAGAGGACGAGGCTCTCTGTTTTCTTGCTGATCTTTTGATGAAACTTTGAGGAGTCCCGTGAGTGCTCTCTGCCTCGCGAAGAATTTGAGAAGCCCGGAGCCATTTTGGCTTCGTGAAGTCCCTTTTGCACATCCCTTGCGCGAAAGAGGTGAAGGGAAGTCCCCTGCGCGCACCCCTTGCGCGACAGGAAGGAGCCGAGCCGCATACTTGCGCGCTCGAGTCTCTTGCCACCCTCTCTGCCCGCACACTTGCGTGGCAGGAGGAAGGAGCCCGCGGTGTTGCACCGTGCACACCCGAGGCAGTGGCCCTTGCACCAAGACCCTACGCAGCTATTGGAGAAAAGGATTGGCCGCACCCTTGCGCGCCTCCTTTGAGCTCAAGTGGAGACGACCACCTACGGACAATGTGTGTGCTAAGTGAAATGAAGGGAAGTAGGTGTTCGGGTGATGTGAATTACACACCTTGTGTGTGTGTTCTTAAGGATAATACACCCTAGCCAAGTGAGTGCACACCTACGGGTTGTGTGCAAGAAATAGTGGAAGGCCACCACATTTGTGTGTGTGAAAAACAAGAGGAAGGCCGAGGCCTTAGTGCCTTGTGTGCAAAGTGAACAAGAGGAGGTCGTAGCCCTTGTGTGTGCACACTTTGAATAACAAACTAAAAGAACACTAAAGTGTGTTTGTGCAACAATAAGAGGAGGAGGCCAACTCATGTGTGTGCAAGAGTGAAAAAAGTGTGTGCAAAGAGACACGAAGGCCGAACTTAGTGTATGCACTAAAAGTGTAAACACTTAGAAGAAGAAGAAGACATCCACACAAAGAAGAACACACATTTATGTGTGTAAGAAAATTGAATTAATTGTGTGAAGTTCAAAGAAGGTGTGTTCTTAAAGAGACTATACCCTTTGTGGGTTTATTGAACCGAGAAGAAGAAGGGGAGTGCATGCTTACATGCATGCACGTGCACACGTGAACAAAGCCAAATCTGGTTGTGTGCATCTGAGTTGTTCAAGAACAAGAGTTCTTGAAGAGAATTAAGAGGCCATGCAGTCAGTGCATGAGGAAGCATAGATACCATGCACTCAGTGCATGAAGTTGATGTGAAGTCAGACTGAAGCTAGACTGAAGTTAGAGATATCAGTTGTCTGAGTTTTCAGTAATTGAGAAGACCCTGATCAACAGAAGTGATCAGAAGATTTGAGCAAGACCAACAGACCTTTTCAGAGGCTGTTGAAGATTCTTGAAGAGAGAGGCAAGGTAATCCTAAGAAGAAGGAGATAAATCCTGAGCAAGACGAGGAGACCTGATCAAGTGATCAGAAGTGAAGAGCAAGGCCAACAGCCTTTATCCCAGGATGCTGAGGATACTTGAAGAACATAAAGAGGAGAAGAGCTACTCGTGTGACTCGAGGAGCCAGGAGAAGCCCCATGTGAGACTCAGGGTGGAAGAAGTCTTCAGTGGGATTCTGGAGTAGGCCAGTGGGACTCTGGTAACACTGTGGGATGCAGTATAAAGACCCTCCTGTGGGACTCAGGAGAGATACATTGAGACTCTGTATCGACCATTGTAATACTAACAGATTATAATGGTAGAAACCATGTTGGGGCGTATAAAAAACATGGCAAGGACGTAGGACTTTGGTGTCGAACCTTGTAAATCCTTGTGTCTTGTGCCTTTATATTTACTGCATCATTCGAGGAAAGGTGAGAGATACAAGAAGAGTGGATCGAGGCTTTAACCAGCCATAGAGGTTTAATTGATTAATAATCAATTAGTAAAAAGTTTTAAAGGATCACTGATTCACCCCCTCCCCCTCTCAGTGATTCACACTGATCTGGGCACTTTAATATCTCTTCATACCAAGGGTTATAGTAATAGACATTTCACAAGATAAAATTGTCATTGTAAAATTAAGCATATTAACAATACAGGTTGAAATAAATGTGTGAGATGTACCAATATCGAATTGAGTATTCCTTAATAAGGATGTTATAGTAATGGTACCTCTCATAGTCATTAGACCCATTTCTTCTTCCTATGGAGACTCTTCCACTTTGTGAAGAATCTTCACTTTAGATGTCTATGGATGGAACCCTTTTGTATGTGAAGAATCTGCTTTCTAGATAGTTTTATGAGGATCTAATGATCTTGTTCCACTATGTATAGTAGATATGTGATGAAAGAATATTTGTATGTTCCTAGAATGTCTGCATGATCCATAGTTCTTGGGTGCCTTAGTTCATACCCTCTTATAATTTCCTAGTTTACCACAGTAGTAGTAAATCAAAGAACATCCTCTGGGTGTTTTAGGATGTTTTCATTGACCAATAAATCAAGAACTACAACGATAATCATCAAACTTTTATTTTCCTTTGAAGGAACCAACACTGCCACTAGGAGTAAAAGAGACTTTAGATAACCCTAACTTCCCAGCCTGGTCCATATCAACCATTATCACCCTATCCAGCACATCCTCATATGTGAGAATCTTCAGTAAGAAAAACCAAGAATAGATATATGATCAAAGTACCCAATCAAACCATAAATCCTTAATTACCTCATTAGATAAAATATAAAATTAAAACTATACTAACTCATCAATGTGATTTTAATACTCGACCATGGTTCTATCAACCTGATAAAGCTTGAAAAAACTCCATAGATCTGGACAACACCGTTGGATCTTGTTAGAACTTGTTAGTGAAAAGAATTGTGAAGTCTTTTCACACTAATCACTCATGTTGTTTTTTCATCACTATCATGACCCACTATCACCAGATTGGTCCCTCTATCACGAAGGTGTCACACTTCACCTTCCTCACATTTGGTGTCTCCAAGAACTCAAACAGACATTCAATCTTAGACAACCATTCTGTAGAAAGTTTTGGATCACAAAAA
The DNA here is from genome assembly GCA_963277665.1 of Viscum album. NCBI lineage: Eukaryota > Viridiplantae > Streptophyta > Magnoliopsida > Santalales > Viscaceae > Viscum > Viscum album. The sequence goes on along the minus strand of OY728152.1, from coordinate 1,520,180,803 downwards.
ACTTTGAAAACTGGTGGAATTTGGTGAAGGGAATATTGAAAATGATTTAAAATAATAACTCCCTGAGGATCCACAGCTACATCCTAGATGGGGACAGGAGGTGGTGCATGTTCTAGAGCATGAACAGTGCACACAATCACCTCAACTAGATTTGGGTCCACTGGAAGAGTTTCTCAATGTAGTTCTGTAAAAGATTCCTCCGGGATTATATTTTCATGTCTATTCAGAGGCATGATTCTATACAACATCAGTTGTCAGCATTAAAGTCATTAGATTCTCACTCAAACTGATAAACAAGGGAAATTATTCTCAATAGATGAAAAAACCATATTTGGATTCCACGCTATCAAAATAAAAAAGGGAAATAACTATAAATAATAAATTTGACTCCCTTACCAAACCACACCTGGTGACTTAAGGTTTATTATGGTGATAGATGTCCAGGAATATAATCACAACTACCTGTTATGTCCCGTCAAGGTTTAAAAAAAGTATACATACATCAAGACAAAATCTCAACAGCCGCCTCTAATAACACTTTGACATGAACCAGCTCGGGTACCCTGGTAACATGACAAACAAGTTAGCCCTATCATAAACTGAAGGTAATTCCCGATCCCCATAGGTTGAGGACCAGCACATGGCATCATACAACATGAAAGTATGAACGATTTTTTCACAAGACACAGCTGAAGCAAGACAAGAATGTAAATATGAATTTAAAAGAAAATCCATTGGGATTGAAGTACCAAAAAATAAAAAGGAATAAAAATCCAAAATTATAACAACCTAAGTACTAAAAATAGGGAAAAATCCCCATGGTACCTAAGGACACAACTCAAGAAGTCCCAAGCTGAACAGCAAGATCCACCTCCAAGAGATCCCTTCCCTTTCCTTGATCCTAGAAGAAGGAACTCTATAAACACCCAAAAGAAAAAGTAGGATGTGAGCCTATGTCTAGTATAAAACCTCTAATGATTCCATAATATATTATATATATATTATCTAGATAAAATCTTTCAATTTAAAAAATAAGTTGGTTTGTAAATTCAAAATTCATATGTAAAAGAAACATGATATACATTTTTCAAATGATGGTAAATACTTTTCAGTCACATGATATACTATATAGGATATGTAATATATAGAATAATGGATTTAATAAAATAGTTACATAAAAAAATTACGTAAATCGAGAAAAGTCCTGTAAAGCAGTTTTTCAACATTGAGCTATATTTATATCTCATATATAAATAAACAAGCGTTCATCATGGTCATCATCTAAGTAGGTATGAAATTATTTTATAGTTATAGGACACCGAAATATATAAGTGTTCAAGGAGAAATAAGTATACTCACATCCTCCTAACACTGGCCATAAGAAACACATCACCATCCTATTAGGGATGTGACCCACCATAGGTATGTTTTAGAATATTGTAATAGCATAGAGTGTGTCCAAATTACTCACCGACTACCTAAGTCTTGCATGTTCTCTTACATGATGGTAAATTTGTTTTAATACTACTTAAAATAATATTAAATAACATCCTTCCATTGTAAAATTCTAATTTTTTCATTTAAAACCAAAAAAATGTTTTAAAAAACATACCCTTTTCACAAGATAAAAACACTATGTTTCTATCAAATCATTTTAATCCATTTTCATAAGTTTAAAATCCATTGAAAACCAATTACATACTATTCACAATTCATTTCCACAATAAAATTCAATAATTTAATTCAAAACATTTCTATAAAATCCACACATTAAATTCAAAAATATAAATTGACTAAATTTTATAAACACACCTCATGTCAATGGAATTTCAGTTCTTCTAAATTTCTGTACCAAAACAATTTCAAATCTAACGATTCACTAGATTTAGTTTTTTTATCAATTTATTTGAAATAATGTTTGAGAAAGAGGATTTAAATAAAAAAATAAATGAATCAAGAAATTTAGGAATAATCAATTTGTGTAATCGGGACGGATCCACCTACCCCTTCCTAAAACTCAATAATCACAAAAACACCGATCAACGAGAATAAAGATATAGAAGACCTAGAAACCCAAACAAGAAGAAAGATCCAACACAACATGGCATAGATACATTAATTCAAAGATAATCCATTAAAAACCCAAGAGAGGATAAAGAGAGATAGATGAATAATGAGGTAGAAATATTACCCAGAAATCACACTACAAGCGCAATGATGATCGAATGCAGAATGAATGGATTCAGAAGGTTTAGAAGGATTATAGATCTCATGGAAACATCCTCGGGTCTAGGGAGAATAAACCAGAGAGGATTGAAAATTAAAGATCAGCCACACTTCTTTTTTTAATAATACAGTCACGGTATTACCTAATGTGAAATACCAATATATGTTGTGAAATATGTAAATTTCATAACCACTTAAAAATGCATCTCCTCAACTAAAATCACAATCCTCCGAATAAAAAATGATAATTAAATCACTCATGGCATGTAATGAAAACTCACGATGTGTATCCATCATAGAAATAATACATTCCTGGATTTTTTGTAGAACCATTACAAGATGTGTAACTCTGTTACACAATGTAAAATCCCCAGGCATCTTTCATAAAAAAGTCATTTAATGGATAAAATCCAAAAAACCTATGATTGCGCCATTACTAGTATCTTATCAATCCAGACTCAACCCTTACCCAAAAAATTAATATGAAAACCAATAAAAGGTTTAAGATTTACCTGTTATACTAGTAATGAGATGTTACAATGATTCTCTATAGTGAACATTGCGAACCACTATTCAAACCCTTTCATGATCTAGAAGGGTTTAACCAACTGTGGTTCTAATTTCCCTTACATCCACAACAACGATGCACTGATCGATTTAATAATTTCAAGAAAAACAAATAAATAAAAAAGAACTTCACAAAACATCTAATTTGGTCTAAATATTATTTCATCCAATTCTAATTAGTGACTAACTACTTCGTGATCAACTACACCCTCTATGAGGGCTCTTATACAATATCTAGTCCAACAATCCTCATTGCAACAAATAAGTGAGCAGCAAAGAATATTTAGAGTCTAAAATGCTACCATATATGTACCACATTGGAAGGTATTGTTGCAAGGGATCTCCAATAATGATATTTTATTATCCAATGATCCACTAATGTTTACAACACATGCTCAAATTAAATCCTTCAATATGAAAATCATCTAGTCAAACTATCTGTCTAATTCAGTATTTTATGTTGTGGTCAATATCATTTGAGTCACTAGGGATTTCATTATGACCTAATAAAAGGAATACATGAAATTTTTATCCTTATCAGGTATGATGCTCTAGGTAAATCTATAGAAGAATACAATCTTATAGTCAAAAATATTTAAAATATCATCAATTAAGTGATTCTCTTGGAACAGTAAGAGGAATGAAACATTCATATTCCAATTTAAAATAACATTGATAGTCTCATGAATCATTAATTTATAAGGTTACCCTATCAAAATTTCTATCATGACATCCTCTAACTTCAAAATGGTAATTAGAAGTAGAAATAGGAAACCACCAGGACATTCTTTCTCAACATTTACCCACTAACTGGTAAGGCATAAGATACAAAATCTATTATTTCCCACTACTAAGATATGTGGAATTACATAATCAAATCCTATATTATGGAATAATATACTACTAAGGTTCCATGTATGAGAATCATATCATCATATCGCAATAATATGTCAATGGAACGTAACCAAGAGGATAACATGACCAGTAAGTAAATCCCAGTCACAACTTCAACATATATGAAGAAAAGTGAATCATTGGCCTAAAAAGGCAGTAGATGAAGTATACATGATCAATATCATACACCATAAATTATATTTCCTCTCCCCAAAATCATCTAGTGTTGGATCCACTATATAAACATGGATTACCTCAGCTTCCCAACTGAATCCTTGAGACAGACGAGCAGTCTCATTTGTTATCTAGGTCTTCTGCTAAGAACTCTAGTGGGAGCCATTGGACATAGATATTTATTTTATAACACCATCATGTAACCAAAAATATATATTTGATAACAATATGATATTAAAAATCTTCCCAAAACACTAAAACTTTCTCCAATGTTCTAGGAATAACTTCTCATAATTCCTAAACACCTCATAGATGAACTATGGTAGACCACCTTATTTCACATAATGTGTCGATGATCCCTTGCTCTAACATGAATAATTTTTTTTAATCTAGTGAAAAACCTCATCCATCCTCTTAAATGAACTAAATGTATCACTAGAGTTACAATTGGTTACTATAATAAAACCCAAAACGATATCCTCTTCTAGGTCCTTCTTGTTCATCCAGGCCTTCTAAAGAACTTATGTGAGTCGTGTAATGTAAGTAAACATTATCATGAATATCTTCTTAATTTTTGGGAGTTCCTAATCTCTATCTCATTATAATATACCCAAAAATAATTCATTGAATAAATATCCATTGATGGATATATAAGTAAATCCTTTATAACATCTAACAATGTTCACTACAACCCACCCCCACTTAGCTGGTCCTTATAACATGAATTCCACTAACATCACATTACTATCCATTGGGGTATCTACCAAGTTGAAAATCCCATTGTTAATAAAAATCCATTATTTAGAATCAGTAATGATTATTATTATATAATAATATGAAGGATGGTGGAGAAAAAAATATTAAGGATTGCTAGATACAGTCCTGGTGAATCCCCTGCCTTGGATATTCACTTGGAGGAAATCATTTGGATTGAGCGGTCCCTTTGTGAAAAATATCGATGAAGGTGTGGGAGAATTTTTAGGAACACCCACTTACATAGTTTATGGTCTCATAAAATGTCTAAAATCCAGAATATATTGTAATGTAAAGAAAAATTAGGGAAATAAATGTTTATAATTAGTCTACGGTATTACGTAAGGATCTCCTTGGAGTCTAACCATAACCCAAGGTATATACCTCATTGAAATAACCAATGTCTTACACGAAAAAATTATTTACATTCATATATTTATAAACATAATATCATTCTCTGGTTTAACTAATTAATTCCAATAGATATATCACCATAGTATGGAAACAAAGCTATATCACATAGTCATAAATAGAGGTTTATCCTAAATAGATAGAATAATTAACATTATTAAGTTAAAGAACTAAAATGAAACATGAAAAAAGTATATATATTGAAATTTGATCCTATTTTCATGGTAATTATGCCTTAATGAATCCAAATCATCATAAAAATAGTAATAACAATCCCATCCATGGAAAATCAAAGGTCTGTTACACATGTTCTGGCCAAGAACAAAGAAACTCTCCAACCCGAGTTACACAAAATTATCTCATTTCTAACATGTACCAAGATAGTATAAAAATAAAGGAAGAAATTAATATATAAGACTAGTTTTTAGCACCCATCATGAACCACAAAATATGAGCTGGATGGTCACATGACATCATGCATACCTCCCCATATGCTAGAGACTGTTGAGTAGTAGTGAGGGTCCAATTCATTCAGTCAGGATAATATACCCTCAATATTATTATTTCATGGAACACATAATAAGTAAAAAATATAATAAATTACTAGAGTTACATGAGAAAACTAAAATATCAAATAAATTTCATATGATAAAATAAACAAATAGGATTCCAAGGTGGTAAGACAAACCAGAGTACATGCACAATATATAAATAAAATAAATAATCTATGAAGTATCCTAGATTTTGTCCACTTCTACCATTATCTCCATTCTTCATTACTCAACCATCATCCATGGTCCCCTTTACCTTTCTCATATCCCTAAAGATGATGTCTACATGCACATCTAAATTCTCATACAAGATATGACTAATACACTAAGTAGGAAACCATCAATGCATCCTTTATAATTGATAACATGTATAAATTGTGTATTATATGATAATAAAAAATGTGTAAATAGGGATATAAAAAAACCACATACCATGATTTCATTCACTAATTATACTTATATAAACCTTTGAATATACCTGATTTGGCTCTATTCTAGATGGATAATGGGGAGAAGACAAAAGTAACCAAAACTAGCCCTAAGGCTAGGGAAATTGTTCCTTGAAAACTACATAGAATCATGTGTATATGTAACTCAACTTCCTTAGGCCTCAGTTATGGATTAATACTCTCAAATAAATACTAATCAACTATGGCACATGGAAATGATATATGCATTAAGCATGTTACTCACAAATCTACTAGGTATAGAGTAAACTACTCACAAATAAACATGTAATCGAACAACTAGGTACTTAGATTTGAGGAATCAAGTGAATCCTCAACAGATCATTTCTTGGTTACATCATATCCCCACCCTATGCACATTTCTGTTGTTTTCATTATCGTAATATATACAAACTCCCCCTTTAAGGGATAAACATCACACAATGGTCCACCTGTTCCACATAGCAAGGAAAATACCTCTTAAATCATGGTAACATATAAATAAAATAAGATAATGCAAGGAAATAATATCAATAGGCGAGTAAATTATAATCATATATAAATTTTATCATCATTAAACAAGGTCAAACAAGCTACAACAGTACATATGGAATCCAGAATCATAAATAAGGAGTATGAGCAACAAACACTCCCACTTGGGATCCAATCAAGAATAGTCATTATGGTATTCTAATATAATAACTTCTTCAAGGGAAAAAATTATTTAAAATAACATCATAAGTTAAATAAATTCCCACATCAATATAGTTAATGAAAAAATTCATGTTTTGTTATGGAGTCTTCACTCGAACAACATCCATGTGTTAATTTGATCAAACTAGTCACTAAGGATTCCTATAACAAATTATAAAATTTTTATTTCCAAAGTAAAAAAATTACCAAATTATATAATAGATTCTATCTTTTTTAAAATCCATAATAAACATGATAATTCCATATTGTTATTCTCGATAATTCCATAATATTTTTTAGAGAATAATTAAAATTCTATAGGTGATAATAATATTCTATCACCAGAATAATCGATAATGTACTGAAATAATTTTTATTAATCACTACCATGATTTTGGGTTATTTGAAATTTAATAATTTTTATCATTTTTTCTAAAATATTTTGGAAGATTAATTTACAAAATTATTTATGAAATAATTTTTTTTAATCTTACCAAATGTATTATCTCTAGAAATACAGCACCATAAAAATAATGGAGGCATGGTGTTGTTACTTCCATTCCTAGAACCTAGATAAAAAACTCATTTTGATCGAATAAGAATTCAATATTTTTTAACATGAGACTTTTAGATTGATCAGACTTGAGAGGATAACAATAAACCAAGGCTGAAATATTTTAACTATCTTATAAATAAAAAACACATATATTATTGATATATTAAAAATTACAAATTAAATATCATCATTTAATTTTTATGTCATGTGATTCATAATTTAGGAGTGTTTAAATTCATCCCTAATATGAGTGATGAGTTTTAAATGAGTCAAAAACCCATTAAAAAATGTGCATCATTTAACATAACCATAAACATGTTATATGGTCAAGATAGATAAGAAGAATTGAAAATGGAGGTTTTAAAATCATTTTCCCCAAAATGGGTATTGTGTAACTATAACATGGCTCACCATGATGTATTGCATAACTATCATATAAGGGTAGTGATTTACCCTTGTACACCCAATGTAATCTCTAGGTTACCCTTACACAATAATGATGTACCATTACATAAAGAATGTTTTCCCTCACAGAGCTTTTGTAAATGCTTTACTTCCCTTATGCAGTTCCTTTGATACCCTTATATAGCTTCTAGGTAACCTTATGAAACTCGAAGGATACCCTTATATGGTGTAATGGAATTTGAGGGTACCCTTATGCCACTCTAAGTTACCTTTAAATAGTGTATGAATTACCCTTATGTAGTATAGGGCTTCTCATCTAACCCTTATACTATATAATCCTATTCTAATGAATCATATAGTAAAAATGAATTGCCCTTAAAATATATATAATATTATAGAGTCATATTGACACAGTAGCTGAAAAACTCTCTTACCCTTACACATGGACTAGAAACCCTCCTAACCCTTATGTAACCTTTATAAATCAAGGGTTACCATTACACAAAACTAGAAAACAATATGAAAGGGTTATTTTTATTTAAAAATTATTTTTCACATAAAAACATATAAATTATAAAAAAATAGGGTTCAAGGATAAATTTACAATTGATAATATTACTCTATTCATAAACCTTAGGATTATTGGAGGCGTGTTGCGAGGGTCTCTCTTGACTCAACTGTAGGACTGGAAGGAGATCACAGAGGGAGAATGTCCTAAATTTTTTGGATGTTTAGATTTTTTAACTTAATAACTATGATATAAAAATTAAATAATATTAAATTATTTATTAATTGATTATAATGATAATATTGAAGAATATTTAATTATATAAAGTTCATGTTAAAAGAATATGTAACAAAATATATGTTATGTAAGTTAAGTAGATTTCGTAACAACTATTAATTTCCTCCAAAATAAATCACAAATATTTAACTATACTAATCAAAAGATACAAAATATATTTTAATACATTTATTTAATATAATATAGTATATTTAATTTAAAACTATTTTTTATTGTTTTTGAATTATATATATATCCAGAGTTTGAGTTTTTGTTCACTTTTTTTTCTTGTATTTCGGGTAAACTTTTCCTTTCATAGAAATGATTCCAAAATTAATTTAATTAAAAAGTTTCATGTAAAGGACTATTTTTTCCCATAATAATCTATATTATTTCTTTGAGGTATTGAGGGTGTTTACGATGTGTTTTGAGATAGATGGAGGGAGTTGAGAACAAGTTTTGATAAAATTTCCTCTTTATGCATATGAATTGTCATGACCAAGTATATTACACTATAATTTATCAACTTGAGAAGAGAGGTTGTGTGGATGGTTGGTTGCACTGTGGTGTGTGAATTTGCAACATGAACGATCATGTTATATCACGAGGATTGGTCTATGATGTTTTATTATTCCATTATATGGCTGGGTTAAGTCATTTTGTTGTGGTGTTTGACATTGTGATGTGGAGATTTTAGGTGTTTCATGGAGCTCTAGGCTGTGATGTTTTGTGTTGACTATGATTGAGACAGTTTCATTGTGGGGATTTATATTTCATTGATCCCTTGTCTAGGGACTATTGGGTTCATTTATAAGAGGCATAGAGTTGTTCCTTAATCATTGATTTTTTAATTATAGTGGTTTAATGGTGGTAATTGAACACATATCATCCTTGAATATATCAATTCATTTGGTTTTAAGTCTCGATATTTGAGGAATTTACACCATGATTTCTAAAGGGATGATTGATTGACCGCTATTATGACATGACTCTGGTTAGCACACCTTGATTTTATATCCCCAACTTTTTAATATAAACTCAGCCATATTTTCTAAATATCATCAAATTCCATGGTTCTCTTTGAACATTAGTTTTCCCTTGTCATGGTTTTTGTAGTCACTTTTCATATCAAGGGGGATTTTAAGCAGTGATATTTTGTGATCAATTACTCATGATCTAAGGTACCCTTCTCTACCGCTTTTCGTTGTCCTTCTCTCTTTCTTTCTTCTTAGGGTGGATTTGGAAAAAAATTGGTTCATATTTATTTTTGGGTGGTCAGTGCCTTGATGAGTAATTGTCATGTTTTGGTTTTTTTTTGAGTTCATATGAGTTAGATATTGGTTAATAATTATTAAATATTAATTCTTGTGTTATGATTGTAGATTCACCAGTTGAGGTAGGATAATTGGAATTTATCACATATATTATGTATTCAATAAAATTAAAAATAAACATAGAACATAAATATAGTCCGATAAAAAATCCTGAAATCCCTTATTCAAAATACCTACATATATACCTTAGATCTTTTTTAAATTAAATAATAATAAAGAAAAGATAAGAGTAAATATTCTAAGAAATTTCCTTGTTCCTACATGGAAAATATTAAGAAGGATAAGTGGTTACTATGGTAATGAATGGTGAAATAGAGTACATTGAAAATAGAGGGTATGGAATGAAAGGGAGGGGATGGTGAACCAATGATGGATGAGGAGAATTGTAAATATAGTGGTTAGCTATGTTGTGAAGAAGGAGAGGGGATGTCTTTGCATTGATGTTTGCTTGATAGAGGAGGGGAATAATGTGATTGAAGAATAATGAGGGGTGGAATGGCTACGATATAGGTTTTAAATAACATCATTTAAAAAACCATTGAAAAAATATTGGATATAGTTTTTAGAAAATATTTTTAATATATTTCATTATGTGATGACTGAAGTTAACCACTGATAATAAATAAGGATGAATTGGCAAAATTTTTGGTTTCTTTAATTAGTTGTGGTTCATTGATATTTACCCTATTAAACGATAAAAAAATATTTTTTTATTAGAGTTACAATATAGTCTAATGAAATCTATATCAATAAAAATATTTTATCCTTTGATTATTTAGAACCTTATGTAATAAATAAAAAAACCATCCTCCACCATTTGATAAATAATTATAATTCATGTTTTAGAAGGGAAAACAAGCATAAATATCCATTTTATTCTTAAGATATGAAATATTTATATTTTTTGTCTCAATAATAATTGATTATAAGGTATCTTCAAAATAATGAATCATATTCTAATTTATTTTTTCCATCAAAGACAATTTTATTTTCAAAAAACACTATTAGATTTTCAAATCATAAATTTTCATTCAGAAATGATTATTGCATGTATTCTTCTAGTGAATGAATTTGGAAAATTTTAATAAATTAATTCATTTAAAATCAAGACATAATGAATATAAATAGCTTGAAATGTTATGTCAATGAAAAAAGATAATTCAAATTATATGTTTTCTAAAAAATAATAAATTAACAATATCATCAATTTCATCCAACATATTAGAAAATTTTAATTTTTAAATTTTTCTCATCACTGAAGAAAGAAATTTTCGTCATAGAAAAATGAAATTCAAGAAATCAAGGTCCATTTAAAAAAAGTTAGTTCCATTTTCTATAGAAAAATTTAATAATTATTAATGTAATTAGTTTCCACTTCTAAAAAAATGATATAATTTACTCTGACAAAAAAATTATAAACCTTGCAAGAATATTATATAAATGAATCAAAAAAAGAAAATTATAAATTATTTTCAAGAGGAATGAATTATTTTTTATCATTGAAAATATTAATAAAAAATATTTTATTCTGTTTATTTATTTCTAATAGTATTATAAAAATTAGAAAACTCAACTCTAATATCCCACTCAGTATGAAAATATTTATTTATCTTTTAAATTTCAATACAAAAATCATCAAAAATTATTTTTGGAACAAATCTATGAACACTAACAACTACATTTTCATAATTATATTTGTTGAAATAATGAATTTTATTATAAAAAAGTCACCACAATTTGAGTTATCTTTTGAATGAATACTTTTTATTAATATTGAAATGTGGTTTTCACAAAAAATATATTTTTGATGAGAAATTATACGTAAAAAAGTGTCAATAGCATCAAAATAAATTTATACAACTATATAAATTATATTCAATAGAGGCATTAAATAAAGTAAATTCATGGGAAGGATTATCAAAATAAAAAGGGAAAACAAATTCTTTATCATTAACTTTAATTATCGAACTTTTCGTTTTTTACACTGTCAAATTTCTAGATTAATTTTTTTATTCGTTAATTATATGAGAATAATAATGATTAATATTTTTATTAAATATAATTTAATCAAAAGTTTCTTTTTTTTTTCTGTGAAAATTAATTGAAAATTATTTTGAATAATCATTTTCCAAATTTTCTATTTCAAATTTTGGATAAAAATAATTTGAAAAAAATTACACAAATATATAAAAAGAATTATCCCAATTTTTTAAATAATTATTATAATTTTTTTTATTTATTACAAAGGGAGGTGTATTATGATAATTTGAATAAAATCTCTCAAATTTACTATTTTTTTGGAATTAAAAACTCTCATCACATTGGTTCTAAAAATTTAAAATAAAATTTTCATTATTTTGTGATTACTATTTGTTTGTATAAATATTTTTCAATAAAATCACTAACATTTTTATTTTCGAATTAATCATTCAGGACACACAGAGTAAAAAATTCATTTTTCCAAATTACACAACAATTTTCATTATCTTAGATATAATAGGGATTATTATAATTATTTTAATTTAATACATTCCAAAAATATATTTAAATTTTTATTTAGGGGAAAATATAATGGTTTATTAAAAAAAATATCTAATGGATAACTAAAAAAATTCTTTAAAAAATTCAGATGAAAATAGATTAAAAAATGATGTTATGAAACATTGATTTTGAAGAATTATTTTATAACAAATCAGAATTTTTTATATTGTTAATTTATGTATTTTGGGTTTTGGTAGTGTTTGAAAAATACTGGAGGAAGGAAGGAGTCAAATATGAAGTTTTATCAAGGAATATGTATTCCAATATGGCCTAATGTACTATTCCAGGAAAGAATTTTTTTGGGGATATGGTTGTTCAATAGTATAGTGTGGTGCACCATGGAATATTAGGTTGTGGAATTGTTATTATGTTATGGAATGAGGGATGATTTGTGTAGTCTTTTTAACACCCCATGATTTTAGTTTTTATGTATTCAATTTAATACTATGTTTGAGAGAATGTTCCACCTAGAACACATACCTTAAACAAACCACAACATTATAATTTAAATACGACTATTATATCGTAGTCATTGGATTGGTAGGTATGAATATGAGTAATCGAAATATGAACTATATACAAAAAAGTTTCCAAGTAAAAATTTATTGATTAATTTTTAGGAAATATGTACCAAATTTTTAATGATTAGAATTAAATCATATAAGTTTATGAATAGTTAATCTATAAAATTGTCATTTTTTTCATAAATAAAGGATTTATTTATATTTTATTTGTAATTAAAATTAAAATTACATAATTTGAAAACATAAAATTTATAAAAAGGCTGTACTTTTAGAAATCATCACAACAAAATAAGCAAATTATAATATTTTTATTTTGATGAAGGTATTTATTGTAAGGTAAGTAGTTAAAAATAAAAAATTTACAAATATTGCCGTTTTTAACATGATATAATAATGACATGAATGTTTTTTAAAATAATTTTATAGAAAAAATATTATTTTTAAGAAGTAATATAATGTATTTATAAATATAATTTTAAATAGAGTATTCAATGTGTGACTTTTTAGAAGTCTAAGTAATGTTTTTATTCAAATGCGAACTATTGTTTTTGTTTTTGTCTTTTAATCATGTTTCCATAAGTTACATTTTCGTTTTAATTTTTCTTAAAGTCAAATAAGTCATGTTTGATTAATAATAACATAATTAATTCAATTATAATCAACATTATACATTATTTTGATATAATATCAATTTTTAGCTTATAATCACCATTTTTTTTCTAAAAAGTCTTTTCGTTGTATTGTTTTAAATTATTTTAAAAATAATTTTACCACTTTTTGAAATTGAATCATAAAAAAGTTATTCTATATTTTTAATCCTCATCTTAAATTTTTTCAATATGTTCCTTTTCATTTGTATTCATAATGAAAAGTAATCATGGTAATTTTTTATCGGCATGATAAATGGTACAATGAGTTAAATAGGTTTTAAACTATGGGTAAGGTCCAAAATTATCTCAAATAATTGAAATTATTTCATTAAATGTGATTATTACATATAGAATCCTTCTAAATTTGAAATTATTGTAATTTAGGACATTTTCCATTTAATAATGACCATTTAATTATTTTAATTAAGAAATAATTTAAAAATGTCACTTTTTTCTTTTAGTATATCTAATATGTTTTCAGAGGGATAACAAGTAGTTATAAATTATTATAAATGGTCATTTTTTAGACTAATAAATTATTTTTATGAGAATAATTTATTTTTAGCTTTATTATTGTTATAATTACCATGAATGTTTATACAATACTGACATGACGGTTGTGAATGTAGTATAAATATTTGGTAATTTATTTTGAAAAAATAAAGTAATATGTTTTGGATGAATTATGATATTACATTATTTTCATGGATAATAATATATTATTTGTGATGTTGAAACTATTTATATTTTCATTCCATTGTTATCTTGATTCCTTTAAAATTGAAATATGTGATTTTTCATCAAAATGACTTTGAACATTATTTAATGTTTAAAAAATATATCTAAATTATTATAAAATCATATAAATCACATATTTACTAAAGTGGATGGAAATTTATTGTGGTAATCATTCATGGTTTATGCATTTCCCCCTTATAATTTATAAAATTACCTTAATGACCCTTAGATTTTTTTCAAACTACCCTTTTATTTTTCTCTATAAAAATAGATTAAATATATGCATATAAAAGAAACATATGAGTTTGGGATTTTCTAAAACTATAACAACCCATGTTTCAGACCAATTTAAAAGTTGTAAAGGAATTTTAATTTACCTTTAGTGGATGGTTTATAGCTTCAACTAAGATTCATAATGTAATTTAGAGATTTGAAACATAAGAGTGTTGTTTCTAGATGGTATTTAAGGCTTGAAAGATTACTTGTGAATCCATATGAGTTTCTGGAGTTTCAATCTATGGAAAATCATATTCTGGAGAGATTTTCATAGACACATAGTTTGCACATAGTTAACACTAACTATGAGGTACAACTATGAAACATATTTTGATGAATCACCTGATTTTTCTAAACAATATAAGCGGTCCCAGACAACCATGTGAGCCTTAGAGGATGTCAGATGATTTTTAAAACTGTGCCCCCATGGTTCCAAAATCATGTGAGGTGTCTATTGTGGATTACTTTGGTGAACCCCATGTCTTTATCATGGTTTTTCTAATAATTTTATTAACTCAAATGGGGGTTGGCTCTTAGATAGTAGGAGATTCATGGTCAGTTCATGATTTAGAAAACCATGATCCCAAACTATAACCCCCATTAAAAAGGGTGAAATTACGTTTCCCCTCTTTTATTTAAACACAAATCTTCCTTTATTCTCCCTCACACACACATTTTCTCCTCCTATCCATGGAGTGATGTCCCTCTCCCTTACATAGGCATGGTGGTGTCTCTTTCATACTACTTGTTATTCAAATGATGCCAGTCAAATTGGATTGACATTGGTATGTATCTCAATTCTTTTTCTTATTATCTCATTTTCTTTTACTACATTTGATGTTATTTCTGTGTGAATTATTACGATATTTTTTTCATATCATTTTTTGATTCATCCTATTTTTCTTATATGGGATTGAATCATTGGCCTACAATTGATGATGGAAGAATCGTTATAATGAGGTTGGTGGTCTATGGAATTTACATCAAATTATCACATGTTTACAATATGTAATCATTTTTTTCTACTCCAGATCTTCCATGCGTCACCTCTAAAATATAAAACACTTAAATTTTATTTTCTAAACTGTAATAAAGAGTCTTTATGATGCACATTGACCTTATTAGACGTTAGTACCTCAATGTGAACCACCCCTTGGGTGTGTACCTTATATTCCCTAATTATTATTCTATGTAATTACCCAAAACACCGCTAAGTTTGTTTGTACAAACATTTTAAATATAGAGTAATTAATTTCTTCTAAATAAATTATTAGATGGTAGGGATCTTCAATTATCCATATTCAAAATCTTAAATACAATCCTTGATTGTTTACAACTTATATGTGGAATGTAATTAGAATGGAATGAATTTCCCAGATAGGGATGTTGGACATGATGCATAACACCCACTTAGTCATAGATCCTTCCTAAATATTGTGAGTTTCATTCTTAAATTAACAAATTAAGTCGTAATAATTCATATATTTAAACATGAACCTCTTCAATACTTTTATATTAATTGAAAAATAAAACAATCATGATGAATTATATTATGTGACATGGAATGTTTTCCAAAAATGCACTTACATCTTTAATGTTGATTGGTTGGAGAACATATTCTAGACTATGTAATTACATTACTAAATTTATTGATTATTATTCATATTAGGTCATATTGGTTATTTTGGAATAGTTAAGGGATGTATTTGACATGGCGCTTCATACTCCCTTTATGTCAGATGTTGGACCTTATTCATCACATCATTTATTTGGATATTGGTCATGATGTCCCTTATCCTTTATATGAGTGTATTGGGTATTAAATCCATAATTATGTATATGAAACTATTAGGCCTGACATCCATTATCCATCACATGATACTGTTGGAATATCATTCATTACTATTTATATAAAACTATTGGGGATGAAATCTATTATCCTTCAAATGAGACTAATTTGCATTATATCACTCAATATTTAACAGAAACTACTGAGCATGAAATCCATTATCATTCATTTAGATCATTTGTCTTGGCATTCATTATTTAATGTATGATACTTGTATAATATTCTATTGTGGATGCTTGGGTCATAAGACTCTATATATCACTAGTGTATATATATATATACATTTTATGGATTGTTCTTCTATATTATGTCTTAGTAAAAATTAGGTATGGTCTGCTATTTGTTCCATGGAGAACTCGATCTATAATGTGTTATATATTTTTTATTAATTACACTTCTCATCATGATATGTACACACTACTATATTTTATACAAACTGATTTGATAGAATTATTCCTTATTGGTGGTGACATGTAGAGTTTTATTCACACCCTATTTGAGCAATCGTTTGGTCCTTGGAAATATATCTTTGATATAGGTTAGGACCCTGGATTTTATATATTTGTTTATTATATGATATTAATTAACATGGAGATGGGGTCAGGAATTTAATTGACTCACATATAGTTTTTGTATCTTATATTTATTTATTTGTTATCAATCAATTCCTATTATATGTATCATTTTTGTTTCCCCTTCTTGTATTATGACTCATCCTTTTAATACATGGAAGGTTATTTGGCACGAACCAAGTTATCTTTTCTCTGTTGTTATTAGTTATTGTTTCATCTTTTGATATCTTTCTTTATTGTGGATTAAAATATATTTATTTCTAATCCATAGGTTAAATTCTCCACATCACACCGCCATTAGACCCTCACTTCTAGTCAGAAGCCTCTGGGGTATGAGGCAATAAACATGAGGTTGTTCAGTGAAATAACTCGGGAGACATGATTCATATCTCTCAGATTGGGATGTTATAAAGGTGTATCATAGATATCTTTTCATTATATTTCTTTTTTTTTGATGGTATAAATTAGACTAAGAATATTTTGGAACTTAGTGGATAACTCATGTATGGGTATGCAAAATGCATGCACGGGGAATATTTACTGTTGGGAGGGATGGGGTTTATGTTCCTAATGACTCATTACTAATGTTGAATATTTTTTCACCTTTAGTGATTCTTTAATTTCTGATGGATATTGATTTATTATAATTTCATATTTCCTAGATACAAAAAGTGATTATCTTGGTTCATTCATCATTTATGGCATATAGTATCCATATTTCCTTATCGTTCTTATTATATTCCATTCTTGTTTGATTATGTTTCATGATTTTCCGTACACCATGTTTGTGTGACTATTTTTCTTGATTATCGGTATGACATACTTCTTTGATTCTATATTCTAAACTACTGTGATACACCTATTTGTGAATGTTAGGATGTATGGAAGGTAAAATAAATTAGAAACATCAATATCAATGGTGTTTTACAACATATCTTCATAATGGAATTATATATAACTAACCTAAAATTAATTAACAAAATGCATGATTTTTAAATTTAATCATGAAAATGAAAATGAATTTTTTTAATAAATTAAAGATATTATTTATGGATGCCAATTAAATGGTGTTTCAATTGAGGACTATAAAGTATTATACGTATATAACATGGGAATGAATACCCTTATAAATTAATATTTATATATTTACTCGACCCTAGTGGGTGAGTTTTAGCATTATATTCATATTAGATAAACTCACTAAGGTTTTGTTAAATTTAAAAAAAGTTAACTATAATGGGTTTTACACAATTGGGATTCCAATTGTAATTTATATAATGGTGACCCAATAAATTTGGAATTGATAACCATATAACTAAAACGATGACTATCTTAACATGACCCTCGTAGTTCAAATTTATTTTGTAATCATTCTTAGTACTTAACCCCATGGGGATATATTTATGATAACATGGATATTTATTTAAAGATCTAGTAAAATTTTATATGGTACTATGTATAAATATATGGTTTCATCTTACTTGACCAATACCCTTGAAATGATAGGATATCATCATTTACTTTTGAGATTCATTAATATCAGGCCGTAATTAAATAAAATTAATGTTTTAACTTAAATAGTTTTATCCTCTATATATTAGGAGTGAAATTTTCTGTAACTAGTCCAGTTATGGTAATTTATGCATAAATAAATGGGTGAAAGTAAATTATGATATAATTCCACAATAATGTTGCATGGAATCAACTAAATAAATTACTATGTATAGTTGTAAAATTATTTTATTTATAACTACTACATGATATCCCTTTTATAAGATCTTATTTAAATGTAGAAATAATTGTCCATGGACTGAATGCATTAAAATGAAACCTTTTAAAGGTGTTTATAGCATAGTCCCTTTCATAGGGATTCATTATAAATGTCTCTTTGAGAGTTTCCTTGCATGGGAATGTGAGCATTCCCATGGAACTCTGGAGACTTCTTCCTTGGTTGTGTTAGACCTAGAGGGTAGGTAGTAATGACTAGTGACCTTTTCAGGCATGTCCTTGTTTTAGGGTGAATTCCTCTTACAAGTATGTTTTTACCCCATTTGTGGAATAACACTTAGAAATTAATGAATTCTTATGTTATTATGAATATTTTATTATATGAGGTGTTGTTTAGGTGGTGATTTTTCCGAGTAATACTCTTAGTGATGATACAACACCCCAGGTAGATGGGTGGTCATTCGGTAAGATAAGACATGCAAAGGGAATGAACACTATTTAATAATCTAGTTCGGTGGGTTATACATGCCAAGGTCATTGTCAGCTACCATAATGATCATGTAATATTTTCTCCATTTTGATATATGACTCATTAGTTCCTTAATCTTTTTATAGTTATGTGAGATAATATTACTCAGGAAGGATTTGTAAAATTTACTGAGTGTGATTATACTAAAAATCATGATTAGTTTTTGATGTATGAAAATCACAATGATGCCTATAAATGTGAATCAATGTGATCGTTACATATGTGTCTAATAGATAACATGTTCTAGCATGCTGATAAAAAGTTGGTTTTCTATATCCTCATACCGTCTTTTTACATAAGTGCATTATCCACATCTTGAACCTTGTTAGGTGGTGTGGGATCATGTTCCCTATTATGAGATCTATTTTAATAAAATAACGATTTGGAAACTCCCAAGGTGGGGAGAAACACATCGTTCATCAGTAGAGTTTCCTTTCAAATAAAACAAATACGACCCTAGAGGACCATTTTGAAATAGTAATAACAACTTCTAGATGTGAGTGAGTGGGTAAATTTATTCTTTCAAGTATCTAATGTGACATTGATTTTTAAAAGTTATTTTTGTGTTTAAATTTTTTTTGTTGATATATCCATCCTCAAAATGATAAAGTAATATATACGTTTGATGGGTCAGTAGTGCATTTATTTTTTCAAGATATCATGATACTAATTGGATGGTTGAGTACCCAAAAATTTATAAATGTTGAGGGTCAAGGTTAGATATTAGTGGCTGTTATTGAATTATCACAGTTAACTTGGGATCAAATATGAAATAACTTATCCCTAAATTAAAAAATAAACTATTATTTTGGTCATCTCTTAAATATATAAGTTATGATTAGACTAACTAATTCTGCCATGATAAAATTTTCCATTTGAGTTGAGACATCCATCTTTTGATATTGTTAAATATGATGGGTAAATTTTGTGGTGCAACCCTTTAAAATTGAAATGTTTTAGTATGATGAGGGTTGTAGGGTTCCTTGTAGAGGTTGAAAAGTAGTTGATCCTAGTCAAACTTCTTCAACAAACTTCTTTGAGGGGCTATTTCAAGAAATTAATTCCTGATTTGGTGAAGAAAGGCTTAGGAAGAGCTATAATTGCATATTGGTAGTTTTTCTTATGAATACCGTGTTTTCCATTCTGTGTATCAGGAATGGGTAATGTGTAACATATTTTTATACTCCTAGTCTATTGAATATCATGCACAATATATTATCATTTTCATAAGTATGTTAAGATATCATAGGCTATATTTTGATATTAATAACTAAAACCAATGATTTTTTTGTTAGATGAAAGGAATCCTAGGGAGTTTCACATTTAGAGTAAGGTATATAAATCCTTATAGTATCAATGACCACCATATATTATTGGAGGGTAACCCTCGTGTGAGTGTTGTAATGATCATTTTATGGTCATTTTTTCTTCCATGTTCCCAAATAACTTGAACAATTTTTACTGGTTTCCTTAGGGACTTCTAGGTACTGGCTCAAATATGTACTTGAATGAAGTTCAAGTGTGGGTGTCAGGACCTATTTATATTTTGATGATCCGTGGATGCTAGATCAATATTTTTTATCAATATTTTTGCTTTGCGACACTAATTAACATTATTTAATATTTTTCATCTAGGAGACATCAATAGAAGTCAGTTATGAGATTTAGTGAGCATTATCGGAACAATCTTGGTACACTATAGGGAAATGGATTTTGGAATTCACCTTGGATGATATGGTTATTAAATCCGAATATTTTGAAGAAAAAAAATATTCGACCAAAATAAGTTCAAATTGAGATCACTGGAAATATGGGATGTGTTCAGTGATGAACTGCATTAGTCATGCCACTTGGATGAGAAATATTCATTCTCTAGGTTGGTATTATATTTTAAAGGAAAATCATTCCTAACTAGTATTATTTTAGTGAATTGGAGTTTGAAAATTCTGAAAAAATTAGAGAATAAGGGTTGTTTCTTCATCTTTAATCTTTAAAAAAATATATATGCTTTGTTAGAATTATAAGTTTTCTCTTCAATAGGAAATTAATATGCTACCATAACAATGGTTTGGAAATGGATAGTTCATGACTAGAACCTATGGTGGGGAGAACCATAGGATTGTTAATTTAAAGTTATAATAAATTCATCACGTATTTGGTTTGATGGGCTGGAGTAGGAACAATATTATTTTTTCTTTGATTGTTATCAGTGTTTTCTTGAGTTTTAATAGTTTTGAAAATGTATTATTTATGTGATTATTGGGGCCGCGTTGGTATTTTAGAATCAAAATTTGGTCATTTAAGAGAGAAATCATGAACCAAGTAGTTTAGGTGGTGATTTAATTGTCCCCTAAGACATCTTGGGGATGAAATGTTATAAGGTGGGGAAATTATAATTCATCGTTTTTTAGTCTGATTGAAAAGTTCCAAAGTAATTTGAATTTTTAGTTTAGTGTATGGGTCAAATATTTAACCGAGCTTCTGAATTTAATTTTGAGATTTGGAGTGTTAAGCTTAAAAAATACATTTTTACTAGGGACAACCTTTGCAATAGGGTTGGTGCATGGTTAGTTCTAGCCATGTGATACAATTTTGATACTTGTTTTGATGGAAAAAATTGTCTAAACCATCTGGGAGGTCCCATATAATCATGTGGGCCATATAGAATTTCACATGATTTTTAAAACTATTTACCTATGGCTTCATGATTGAGTAGGTGGTTTGTAGTAAATTGCATAGGTGAACTGCATGTTTTGTATAACTTTGTACCCTGCCTATACAGGTTGTGGTTCTTAGATAGTTGGATCTACATGGTTGGATCATGGTTTAAAAAACTACACATCTAAACTATGATCCCCTTTAAAAATTGTGAAATTATTTTTTGACTATATTTTTAAATTTAAGGCCAACTTTCATTTCCCACATATACATAGTGGATCCTCCAATCCACGGAGTTCTCTCCATCTCCATGACATAAGAATTATGGTATCACCTTCATATAAAATAAAATTTAAAAACATATATCATGTTTTATTTACCTTATATTTTCTCCCAATCATATTTCTTTTTATATTTTTCTCTTTTTCCATATTGGATGTTATTTCCATGAAAAATCATATGCCCTATTTTTAGGGTGTTTATTAATTCATCAAATTTATTATATTCTATATTGAACCAATGGTTGATAATTCATGAGTGAATAATATTAATAATGAGGTGTGTGGTTGATGGATTTTCCCTTAATATATCACATGTTTATAATACGTTTTCATTGTGTCGTGCACCAGATAATTCATGTGTCACCTCTAAAATTTTAAACTCATAAATTTAATTGTAAAGATTATGACCTAGAGCCTTCATGAGGTCCATTAATATTTTTATAGGTTTTAACTCAACATGAAAAACCACATTGGGTATTTCACATTACATTCATGGACAACAATTTCATGTGATTACCCAAAACACCGATAAGTGTGTTCGACCTAATAGTTTATAGAAAAACTGATTAATTGAAAGTAAATAAATTATTAGACGGAAAGGAACTACACATGGACATATTTTAATTGTTAAATATAACTATTTATTATTACCCACATGAAAGTGGAATGGAATAATAATAGAATAAATTGTTTGGATAAAGATGTTGGACATGATGAATTATAACCACTTGGTCCTTGAACCTTCTTTACTATTATGAGGGACTAGCCTTAATGAACCAATTTAGTGGTTTTATGGGAATTATATCAACATGAACCTATTTAATACATGTAAATAAATTGAAAAATGATAATTATAATGATGAAGAGTATATTGTGGCATGGGCATTCCTCAGGTACTTTTCGTACATCTTAAATATTGGATGGTCGGAAAACCATCTTTTGGCCTATGTTTAAACAGTACATGAAATAAATGAATGTTATTCATTTTAGGAAATTTTAGTTATTTTTTCATAGTTAAGGGTAGTTTTGGACATGAATCTTCACAAATAATTGGAATGAGATGTTGGGTATGATGCTTAACATAATTCATTTGAATATTGGTAAGGATGTCCCTTATCCTTTTTATGAGACTTTCGTGCATGTCATCCATTATTATTTATATGAAATTATTGAGAATGATTTTCATTATCCTTAATACAATAATTTTTGGCATGGTGTCACATGTTATTTATATAATACTATTGGAAATTACATCCCTTATCCTCCACATGAGAATATTGGTAATGGCGCCCTACATTATTCATATGAAACTATTGGGAATGAAATCCCATATCATTAATTGAGATTGCTGGGTATGATGTCCCTTACATAAAGTATAATACTATTATAATAAAATATTATAGATGACCAGGTCTTAAGAATCATGTACTCCATGGTATATATATACACATATATTTGTAAATATATACATATGATGGATTTTTCAGAGATGTTCTTGTTTTGGACAAAGTACGTACAGTCTATCATGTGTTACATGGGGAAACTGTACCATCATGTGTAATATTTTTTATTCATTACATTTCCCATCATTATACCTATAGTATTATATATTTTATAATACCTGACTAGATAACATTAGAAACCATTGGTGGTGTCCTTATAAGTTTAAATCACATCCTATTTGGGAAACCATTTGGTATTCAGATAGATCTCTTAGTTGTATGTTAGGACCCTAGATTGTACCTTTTTTTGCTTTAGGATATAAATTCACATGGATCTGGGGGGTAGGCATGTACTTGTGATTCCTACAAGAGTTTGGTATTTTATATATTTTTTATTTTTTAGTCTACTTCTATTGCATGTATCTACTTTGCATCATCTACTTGTATTATCACTAATCATGTTTATGTGTGGTTCTTTATTTGGCATTGGTCAGGTTATTGACCCTCTATTTTTTAATTTATTGTTTTATCTTTCACTTCCATTATTTATTATTGATTACACTATTTTATTACAGATATATAGGGTATATTCTCCCCATTTTACCACAATTAGACCTTCAATGTTGGTCGATAGCCTCTAGTGTGCGAGTAGACACATCTGTGGACATGTGGTGGACCAAAATGGGGCCCCAAATTAGTGGATCTCTAGTTAATACCTTACATAAACCTCTTCTTTAATGAATCTTAAAAATTACAATATCATTCCCCAAATACACTATACTTATCAAATTTATATCCTCTAATGTCCTTAAGTTTAATCGAAAGAGAAATCCCATAGATCGAGGTACGGTTTTCTAATCCTCTTTCACCTTTATTAATAATGATTTTTTATCATGTAATAATATTAAAATATTATATGTATATATATATTACCTAATTATATTCCTATATTAATTTTATCCATTTGATCAATTTTTGATGAGGGATCACTTCTTACCTCTCAACTAACTCTTCAACCTAAGTCATTACTATGATAATTGTGGTGTTTTTAATGAAAATCTTTTCATTTCAAATTATACACATACATTTTCAATATTGAAACAAATAACTCCAAAATAATCCTAAATATAGTTTTATTTATCATAAAATTAATTTTATAAACTTATATATTTAATATTTTTAGCCTTCCATTAAACACTTTTGAAAAACATTGTTCACCATTATGGTTTTTAACAATCTTTGTCAATGATAAAGGTTGAAATCTATTGGATATCCAAAATTATTTGGTCATTAATGAATCCTTAGGTATCTATAATCATGTATTCATTTGTCTTTGGGATCCTTAGAACATTCTACTACTCTTTCAAGACAAATTTTGAAATCTATGGGGGGGGGGAAGTCTTATATCTATTGGTAGAGATAGGGAAATATAGAAGACCAGTTAGATTGAAATTCTATAGTTAGTTTCAATTCATATGATCACCTGACCTATGTGATAGAGTTGGAGGTATTTGAATAATATAATATTTATTGTCTCATTCAAGGATGTTATCTAAATCTCCTCTTGCTCTTTAAGAGATTATGTCTTCTACTAGCTTGTGGGCAGAGTTGGTTGTGTTATTGGGAAGGCAAAACTCTATTCCTATCCCCATAGATATTATGAATCAATATTGATATGGAATTCATTATTTTATATATTTTGTGATAATATGTTGTGGGATTGTAGTCTTCCCCCAAGATATTTTTTCATCTAGCAAGGATGCTCATCCTGTAGTGATAGGGATGTCACTAATACTTTTTTGGTAGAGCATTCATATGAAATTTAGATACTATAATAATTTTCTCACCTAGTTGACAGTTATATGCATAAAAATTTCTTGAGGTTAGGAAAAGGGTGAATACTAAGATAAAAAATAATCTAGTCGAAGATTATAATTTTGACATTGGGACAACAAAGGAATCACGTGGTCGGAATATTACATAGGAATATCTAATGAATGGTGTTGGTAAAAAAGTGGCTAGTGAGGTCTTGTTATATTATGAATAAGTATATTATGCAATGTATTAATAGAAATTATGAAGGAAGTAAATAATAATGAAAATGAATTTAATGAATATCCAAACACCAAAGACTAGAAATCCAAACATCATCAAGACTATTCCTACCTTCTAGATTCTATGATGATGGGATCAGTTGGCTACAATCCTTACTCTAAGAATTCAATTAATTCATTCATCAATAAACCTAAGTATAAGAAGAAGTTAAAATAGGTAATCCTGAAATATTATGTATCACATTCTTTAATAGAGATACTTACCCAATAATAACCCATACAATAATCTCTAAGAAGAGTGAAGAAGACATGGAAGAATAGGTATATGTGAACATCCTATTTCCAGCACAATTTTCTAATATATCGTAATTAGATTATTTTAGTTTTACTAATTACTTGGTGGAAAAATGAAAAATATTTTAAGTGTATAAAATTTATTTAAAAAAAGGTGATATTGTAAAATGGACAAAGGGGTTACTCCCTCAGGGCCTCACTGGGCAGACAAAGAAATTGTTTATTAACAACAAAAACAGACTTAAGGATGGTGTTTAGGATTAAAATAAATTCAATAGACTACTAAGCTTATTTAATTATAGCATTATATAGACCCTATTCCTTATATATTTGGGTTTTTATGTAACCATTGAAATAATACCTTTGACCATTTTGAATATCAGGAACATGTTTAGATATTATGAACGAGATTACCACAAAATGCTAGATGTGATCTATGACGATTTAATAAATGAAATAAACCTGATAATAAGGTATAATAATAAGGGAATAAAGATGAAATATGATCTCAATAAATTATATAAATTATATTTTTCTTTTATTTTGGAAGGTAGTGGATGTACAAAGAAATTAATGACAAAATGTAAGTGGATTGTTAACTAAATTAATTTTTGGTGGGTTATATAACTTATACATTTATTATGTAATTATAGTATTATGTTTTTTGTAACATTTAATTATATATGTTTTATATAAATTTAGTTTATTTGGATTTAAATTTTTCCAACATAATTTATTCATTTATGTATTTCTAATTCAAATTTTATGATCTTTGTAAGGATTCCTGGTCAAATTATTTAATTCTTTGAAATATGATTCATGTTGTGCACCAAAATTTATTTTATTTTATGTACTTAATTACCCATAAATGTGTTTTAAAATATTATTTAAAAGAAATTATGTTATTTTTATAATCATTTAAGTTTTTTATACAGCAGTTTTGTTATTAAATATTTAACAAATTTGTAAGGCTTTCTCAACCCAAACAACCTTCTTCAATACATGTGTTGATTAATGAGCATATATTAATTTACATGGTGTATATATAGCCTCAGAAAATATAATATCATAATTCTATATATAAATTTCTAATTTTTTGTTCTTTATTATTTTTTTCAATGGGTTTTTCTTTTTTAAATGGACATAAAAGGTTTTTTTTAAATGTTTCATCAAATGTTTTGAAGTATTTTACCAAAATTAATTTAATATATATCAATATTATATAAAATGTTTCCAGAATTTTCATATTTTATCCCAAATAATGTTTTAATGTAATTTTAAAATATTTTTTAATTAATTTAAAAAGGTTTTAACAATAAATTTTTTCTCATTTTCAACAAGGGTTAATGTTGAATTTCTTTATAAAAGTTTGAAATAAATATTGTTTAAATTTTTTTAATGTAATAATAAGTGTATTAATTATTTTTTAATTATATTTATTAATGTTTTTATTAAAGTGTATTTCATAAATTTTAACATTTTTTAAATTATTAATATTCTTTATTGGGATATGATCTAATGTTAACTTCCATATATTTTCTTTTAATGGATTATAATGATTGTTTTAAGGATATTATCATGAAACTTATTTATTTTCTGATGGTTAATCATGTTATTCGGGAATTATGATTGATTCTAAAAGTTTTATATGGAAATTAAATCTATATATAACTTATTTATGTTTTGGTTCTTGGATGTTTTTTATTATAAAATTCATATTTTTATATCTCATGATGACAAGTGACTCAATATAACTCTCCAATGTATTGGGTAATGATTTAGTTTTCAAAATGGAAAATGAGTGAGAAAAATCAGAAGGTTACTCAGAGGGAATTAATTAGAAATTTATTATTATAAAACGGGCTAATAATGATTAAACATGGGTTATGAATATAATATCTTAAGATACCAACAAGGTTTATTTATTCTTTCTATTATTTTTAATGGATCATTTGAAAAAAAATTATTTCACACTGACCATGTTTATCTAATCAAATGTCTCTTGTCTATTTTTAAATATTTATACCAAGAATAATGTTTTATTATTTTCTTTTTATGGGTTTAATTATTGTATGTTATTATCCAACTATTTTATTATATTTTTACACTCTTACTCTCATAGTATTCTCACTAATGATATTCAATTGTTAATGTCCATGTTTACCCTTACTCAGTGTTTGAGCTTACCCTTATTATTTTTCCATTTACCCAAGTTATGAAGAATAATGATAAGTATTTTATATCTTGAAAGGTTTCTTATATAGATTATTTTATGATATATTTAAAGGAATTATCATGGAATGATAAAATCATAAAATAATGGAAAAAATCTCATTTTTAGGGAAATACATGGGTTTAGTTTTATAAAGTGGTTATCCAAATTCTCTAATTTATAAACCTAAAATGTCTTGGGTATTTAAGTCAATACATATATCCATTAATGTTGTAATTATAGATTTCTAAAATTGAGTCACATCTAATGGTATCAAATCCATAATTGTAAATAGTTTGTTTTCAGTAACTGATCTAGGTGTATGGTTCTGAGGCATTATAGTTGGTATGAAAGAAAGGGTTTATATGTCTTTAAAGGTTATGATGTTATTTTTAGAGATAAATTGGGAGTTAAAGATATCATCATATATTAAAAATACTAAGTTTGAACATAATCTTAGAGGCATAGATACTCTTTTTAGGTTTTATGTGATGGGATTTTTAGGTGATTAATAATATTTTGTGATACTTAATAGAGAATTGAGGTTTAAAATAATGGTAATTTGGTAAGAATGAAATTACCTTTTAGGGGATGTAATATGGATGTTATAAGAGAAAATATGAGGTTAATTAATTATTTAATGTTGAGATAATTGTGGTTAATTGGGATATAAGGTTAGTTATTTATGGATAAAATTAAGTTGAACTTTGGGTATTATAGTTATAGCTCTAGATATTAATGTATTGATTCTTTATAAGAAGTTTTATTCATTTGTGGAATTATCTAGCCTTGTTATATCCATTTTTTTTATTAAATATAAGAGGAATGAATTTTCATCTTTTTCTTGATCTAATAATTTATTTTCATGATTTAGTCATAAGAATGATTCATCCTGGATATTCATCATTTGGAATATGGGATGAAGTCGAAGTGGAAGACTTTTAAAACCTAAAACAAAATATTTAATTACATTTATTTATTTTAAGACATCAAGTTAGTACATTTTGTTTATATGTGTTTATGGTAAAGGAATCCCTCAACTCTGCAAAAGAGATCATGAAATTAAAATGTTATCCTTTTATAATCATTTTTAATGTGATGATAGTCATTGTCTCTTCATGGAGACTGATGCTTTTAGATAAAATATTCTTCCTGGGTGAAATTAATTATCTTAAAAGTGTAATTTTTTTGAGAATAAGTTTTGTCCTCTATTGTGGTATTTTCTATTCCATGTCTATATTTTTATATTCATTCAATGTTCATCATATTTGGGAACCTGATTATGTGTCATTCTAGTTGATCTTCATATTTTTATTTTTCATTTTAAAAAAAAAATTTATCAACACTTTTTATAATGTGGGTTTTAAACAAAGGTATTTTTAAATATTTAAAATTCTTTTCTTTCATGATGGTATGTTTTATCTTTCACTCATTATAATTTATTATAAAATAGATTTAAACACTCTTATAAGATATGAGAAAAAATTGAGAAGATGTAATTTATTTTAGGAGGTATAATGTGATAACATGATATTTTAGTTTATATTCCTTTAAATTAAAATTATGTTCGATAAGATATACCACACAAACCACTGAGTTTAAATGAATCATGTAATTATTTTTTAAATATGACCATTATTATGATGAGCCGACCCACTGAGGCCCAACGAGTAACTACACCCTAGCCCATCTTCAATGGGTATTGGGATATTGACTAGTTCCATGTATGAATATCCCACAAATGTGAGGCATTAACCTAAATTACTTACACACACACACAAACATCTCCAAGAGAACAAAATTCTGAAATGTAAAACAAATAAAACAAATCATGCATAAATCTATGATACCATAATATAGTATTATAGTAAAAGAACTAAAGGTAGAAAAATGGTAAATACAAGCCCAACCAAAAACTATAAAATTCTAACAATCCCCAAGGGAGAGGACTAAAGTTAAAAATTAAAATGTTGATAAAAAACCTCAGTCTAAAAAGATATAGTTATGCTACAACTACTCCCTTTCCTCCCACCACACCGTCAAAGGGTCCTTCATCAACAAAAGACACGACACAAGAGGGAAAACCCCATATAGGGGTGAGTAGAGTTGTACTCAGTAGGACACCCCAAAAATAATAAAAAAATAAATAGGTAAATTCATCTCAATACAATATATTATAGTCAATGTATAATAGAAACACCCATATATAATCAAGAAGAAGATCACACCACTAAACCATTATAACCAACTTCTAGACACAAGATTCTAATCAAAGCAATGTTTATTCCAAGTGATTCTATGACATGATCCATGCTATAATCGAATAACCTTAACAAATATTTCTACCTCATTGGGCCACATCCAATGATATATCATTGGTCTAAGAAGACTATAGTACATAAATATGGTTTTATGTCTAGAACCGTTGGTGGACACCATAAACACAATTTTTATAAAACTGTTATGTATGGGATTATATGTCAATGATCCCAAAAACACTAGTGATACGACATGTTAGATAAAGTATAAATTCCTTCCTCAAGGTGGTTGTCTCAATTCCATAAACCCCACCTAGTGAACAAAGGATGATAGAGAATCACACTAAAGTCTCAAAGAGGGAAACCACAACTCGATCTAATACTCGGCCTCTAGAGGAGATCACAATCAAGTGATATTGAAGTAATGTCACACTGTTACCTCTATGGAAAAGACCAATGTAAAAACTCTCAACCTACACTGGTCCAAGATAATAAAATGTAGAGTCATGTGAACTCTTTAAGGGGGTACATGGTGTGCACTAGGGGGTACATAGTTGGTCTAGCTATCCTTATGCCTACCCATGTGAAAGAGACTCACACAATATGTAGTCTTCATAGACATGGCGTATAGAATGAGTATATAGTTTTTATAGAAACATGATATCTTTCTCCTATATCATGGCCTTGTTTGTGTACTGAGTTTGTTTCCATATATCAGACCATGTACACCAAGTCAGGTTAGTGTACAAGTACATAGCGTGCACTCTGGTCATCTACTTTTACCTGGGTCCATGTACTCTCCTAAGTACATGTAGAGTCACATGGATGGTTTCCCGTAACATTTTATAGGTTTTAGACACCATGTTATCCTTATATCTAGAATAAACCCTAATGCAGTAACTATGGTCCCCACAAGGAGTGTAATCTCGAAGTACCCGATGTGTTGATTGCGATTTCCATATTTTTTTTGCGCCATCCTACACCTCTCTATTGCCTCCACCCTTGAAAGAACCTATAGATCAGGGTTTCTCTGGGCCTCTGGTTATCTGGTATTATGATTTTGGGTCTCAAATGCACTCATAGAATGATCCATCATGAAAAATAGGCATTGTTCATTTCAAAGACTAGGTCCACACAAAGAGTTATGGGTATTGAGTGTAACATCCCCAAATGATAAAGGGTTAAATGACTAAATTATATGACTCATTTCAATAGGGTGCACCTTCCTTTTTCAGGAGCCTACCTTAATAGATCTCCACAGTTAAGTGTGGTTGGCCTCGAGTAGTGATCAGGATGGTTGGCCTTCTAGGATGTTTCCTAGAGTGTGTGTGACTGAGGATAAAACACATTAGAAATGACATGTGTAGGCCTGTGGGGATAATCATTAGTCAGATGACCTGTTTGGGAATGTGGTTGGGCCCTGGGGTGGGGACCATGTGTCTGTGGGGAAACTAGTGGTACCTAGTGTGCTGGGACCTGACAGCCTTGTTAAGGCGGGGTGGTTGTGCTATCACCAGGACCCAGTTTTCATACATGGTATTAGAGGAGGAACCCAGCCTTAAGTACGGTGCACTTCCTGGGTAGAGATATAGGGCCCACAATGAGAACATTGTGCTCTAGGGGGGGTGATTATAACATCCCCAGATGATAAAGGGTTAAATGACTAAATGACATGGCCCATGTCAACAAGGTGCACCTTCCTTTTCAGGAGCCTACCTGATTAGAACTCCACATTTAAGCATTCTTGGCCCGAAGTAGTGATCAGGATGGGAGACATTCTAGGATGTTTCATAGGGTGTGTGTGAGGACAAAACACATTGGAAAGGACATGTGTTGGCCTATGGTGATATTCATTAGTTATATGACCTATTCGGGCATGTGGTTGGGCCCCGAGGTGGGGACCATGTGTCTGCGGGGAAACTGGTGGAACCTGGTGGGCCAGGACCCGACGACCTTGTTAAGGCAGGGTGGTTGTGATGTCAGCGGGACCCAGTTGTCACACTGAGCATGAATCAGAGCCTCTAACTCCCATGTTATCTCTGAGAATATTCTTATACTTCCACCAAACAAGCACCTAGGGAATCGATTACCCATGTAGTATCCTCTCCTACCAATCCTCAATCTCAACTTATTACTCTGCAAATGTTGCTCCATCATTGATTTATAACTCACCCCAATCGATAACATGTGATGGATCATTCACATATATCATTTTCTACAAAAAATTGAAGACTTCATGTAAACGATCCAACTGTGGGGGGTAAAACTAAGATGTATGCAACCTCTCCAATTATACACCATATATGGAAGAGACCAATGAATCTCAGAGATAACATGTTTTCATGAAAAAATACATTTAGTTCTAATCGTGGTGAAACCCTCAAGAACACACGGTATACTTCCTCAAACTCTAGAGGACTTCGTCATCAGACTTTATAAGACTTTTGAAAGATTTGTGCAGTCTTCATCCACTACAATATGATTTGCACCTTCTCTGTAGTAGCTTTCACCAACTTTAGGGCCATGACTGTCGACATTCTTGAATCAGTCCAATAAAGTGGTGAACTATAGGGTCTCCAATAAAAATCCTCTAATGGTGTAATTCTAATGGTGTAATGGTACATTTTTTGTAAAACACTACCATAAGGGTATTTGATCCTCCCAACTACAGCCAAAGTCTAAAATGCAAGATCACAACATGTCCTCTAATACATGGATGGTCTACTCTATTTAGGAATTAGTTTTGGGGTGAAACATTGTCCTCAAGTGAAATTGAGTCTTGAAAGCCTCCTGTAAGCCCTTCCATAATTGGGATGTAATCATGCATCATGGTCAGATATGATCATCCAGGTAAACCCATGGATTCATACTATCTCTTACATATAGAGGTTTCCCAAGATTTCTACTAAACTATTCCTTAAAATGGCTTGAAATTGAGCCAACACGGTGAGTTGGTATATGATAACTTAGATGGAATCATGTTCCCTATACATACATGGTTATCTCATTAGTAATTCCATTGATATCCCTCACACTTCTACTCCATAACATAAAGGGGATGAGCTAAACCCGTAGAAATTGTTTTCTCAATGTTCACTTGCTAACAAGTAAGGCATAGAGAGAAAAACTTTGCAACTCCTTTATTAATAAATGGCTGCCAAAACTGATGTCGTAGGTCCTGATACATCAGTCCCATACATGGATTTACCAGAAAAGGGTATTTATGAAAATCTTTCAAAACATATTCCTATAATATAAAATTTACTATCGTCTATCCTCTGTAAATGATATTGTGTTCCCATCCTTCAAAATACCCATCATGATCATTTCTAGTGGATATTCATGTATGTATGTTCTCCCAATCTGTATCTTCATTTTTATCATCCCAAACTCACATAAAAAGTGTTTTCATAACAACCATCAACTGACGTTATGAATCACTATCCTTACCCATGAAGGATAACTACAATGAGGCTAACTATATTAATGCCTCAACAAAAAAAATGAGAATAATATCTCATACTAAGTGTGTATTCTTCCATGTTCCCCATCTTTGGAGTATAGACAATATTGATGTCATATTCTTGGAGGATCTATAACCATCACCTCTATCTGAAGTTACAATCCTTATGTGGGAAGATATACTTGAGACACTTGTGGTTAGGGTAAATGATTAACCTCTTACCTTCCATGTAGAGTAGCCACATATTCAATGATAATACTACTTCTACAAACTCATGATCATGGTTCAACTAGTTCAGTTCATGTGGTATCAAATGGAATAAACTGTAGTTAATAACCACTTACCTACGCATGAGGACACAACCAAGTCCCATCCCTGATGCATCTCAAAAAACTACGTACTAAACACCCTCCTCTATAAATCTCAATATGGGAGCACTGTTCGACCTATATCTTAGATCATGAAGAAACTTATGGAATCATTCCATCCCCATGAAATGTTTTCCCTTTAGAATCAAAGCCTTCGAGGTTTTTGGAACTCGAAAGAAGTTGGGTACAAACCTCTGATAGTACCTTGTTAACCCAAGGAAACTATGCACCTTAGTAACACTCTTGATTGTCTCCGAAGAAAAAATTTCCTCAACCTTCACTGGGTCCATTGCTACTCCAGCCTCTGAGATGACGCTTCCTAGAATGTGGACTTCTCAAATCCAAAACTGACACTTTGATAAATTCCTATAATGCTTGTGCACTCTGAGTGAGGCTAGAACCATTATCAAGTTTTTCACATGATCCTACTAAAATTCCAAATGCACTAGGATGATTTTGAGGAAGACTACCATGAACCATTCTATGAAAGGCGGAAATATTAATTTAATGAGTCCCATGAACACTATTGTGGAATTTGTTATAAAAAATGGAATCACAAAGTACTTATAGTGACCAAAACGACAACTTAATGTTGTATTCAGTATATACGCATCTCATACTCGTAGCTGGTGATAGCCATATCTGAGGTCAATTTTCAGGAACCCTCACACCCCACTCAACTGATCAAAGTGTCCATCGATCCATAGTAGTGGATACTTATTCTTCATAGTCATTGGATTAATGTTTAGGTAATCCACAAATAACCCCATTATTATGTCCAGCTTATTGAAAAACAACACTGGGACCCTAGAGGGATCACTATGTCTCAACAATACAATTTTATGCAAGTCCCATAACTTCAAACTCATCTCTCAAAGCTCTATAAGAGCGATCTGATATATAGATATAGATATTGGTGTTGGATTGGGATTCAAGTTTATGCAGTTTTTTTATCTATTGGTGGGGAGGTAACCCAAGGACGTCCTTAAGAAAGACATCCTCATACTTCACCACAACTGTAGGAAAATGATATACCAAGGCATTCATTCTACCAAGAGTCATGCTAGACAACTGTTGAGTAATCTTCTACACTCTCTTATTTATGAGCTCATCATGATATGTCAAAGTATCCTTTTTCACTCATGATGGAAAACCTAGTTTCGTCACTACGGACACACCACATTCTCTGCCTAAAATAGTCAATATGGGCATTAAATGCAGATAAAAATTACATACCTAATATGATATTGTAAGGCCTCATTACTACAATGAAGTGATATTATAAAAAACTCTCAACTTAAAGCATCATATTTCACTATCAGCACTAGTGCAGAATTGCTGAGTCACCACCTATTAGAGTCTCCAACCGTAAGGTTCATGTTATTGGCTCAACTGGAATCTCTAAGTCTTGAACCAGAGAAGTATAAGGGAATGAATAATTAGAACCTATGTTTTTCAATACTATAGTTAATTTGTAAAAGACATAGATAATACACTATATCATCCCTATATCCTCATGGTTGTTGGTCTCAATATCCTACAACTAGCCTCCTCCTTTCCCACATGCCCCTTGAGATTTTCATAGACCACCTGGGGGTGGTAGTGGAAATAGGTCAAACCTGTGACTACCTCCAGATACCCTACCAGTCCCTCTTCCAAATACAACTCCCTATAATTACCCAGTTCCTACCTCTATCTCTATCTCGTTGGTCCCTTGACTATCTCATGATCAGTTGTGCAATGTGTCAGAAAATCTTGATCCAGTTGTCCCCGACCATCAGAGGAGAAACATTGCCTCTACCGTGGTGGATTTGAGCCACCCTAGGATCCAAGAAACACTATCCTTGAGTCCTTGTATCACCCCCTAATGTTTTTGACATGCTTGGATTCCTGTGACATCTATCGGCTACCTACTGTCGAGGTATCAGTTACTGGGTTCCCACTACAAGATCCCACTGTTAGTGTGTACTCTACCAGAAAGCTCTCCCCCAACAAGGATCATTCCAGTATCCCACCATATGTGGGAACAAAGAGGGACACTACTGATGACCTGATGTCATGGTGAAATCCCTATTCAATGGCCTGATCATTGAATAACTAGTTTAGTACCATATAATGTAGTAACATGAGATATCAGTAAACCTTGATGAGTACTCTTCCACATTCATAATTCCCTACACTGATATAGAAGCTCATATATGCATAATGATCGTAACATGGACATATAGAAATCCTCTCTAAAGTGGAATTCAAAGTCTATCGAGGAGAGAGTTGTCATGTTGTGTGAATGAGTCACCAAGCTCCACCATCGCCTATCATACCCTTGAAGAAAATAAACTACAAGGACTACTATCTAATATTCTTGAATCCTGATAAGAAAAAAATGTGAGTGACTACCTATAACTAGTCCTCATCTACCTGGGGTATGGCTCACCACAAAAACTAGGAGGTCACTTCCTCTGAAACTCTGGCACCGCACTCAACATGCGTACATCCTCACCTGGTATTTCCAACTCTATATGATGCTCAATGGGTGGCAATATAGCTGGTAAACCACATAAAGGTTCTATCTTTGGTACAAGCCTCTATATCGATGCCTTGTTACTAGGTAGATCATACTCATGATCATCTAGTGGAGTCTTGGATTGTTGTCTACATGGACGTATCTCAAAATTAAAACAAGAAGTACCACTGTCAAAATAGTATATCTAGGGAACTGACTCAAAAATAACATATAAAACAACCATCATTATTATACATTGTATTTTCCAAAAAAAATCCCTACAACCAATTTTAACATGCTTGAATGACTAGTAATTAGAGTTCTAGTCTATGGATGCACAATAAACTACATCAACACTAGATTCTCCAGCCTGAAAGCTGAACTCAAAACACTAAAAAAATGTTGTCCCAAACTAATATCACCAACTTGGGTCCCAATGTAGAACATCCACCTTTGATACCACTCTTTCATCACCTGACCCACTGAGGTCTGACCCGTGGCTACCCCAATCCCACCTCCAATAGGCTAGGGGATGAAGACAAGTGCTGAGTAGGCATATCCAAAAAATGGTAGGCATTATCCCAATGTAACTATACAGACACACAAACATCTCGAATCCCACATAATGGTGAAATTTAAAACAAATAAAATAATGCACGTATACATGAACGATCCCACAACAGAGTAAAATTTTAAAATTACAGAAAGCAGGAAAAGGGGTCAAATACAAGCCCGACCAAAAACTAAAAATATCCAACCTACTCAAATGTTGAGTAATAATGTAAAAAGTTGGATCATAGTAAAACACCCAAGTATTTCAATCTCTATCTATGCTCCACCTACTCTATGTCCTCTTAGGACATTGTCAAATGGGTCTTCTTCTGCATAAGACACGACATCTTTATGAAAATACCATGTAGGGGTGAGTATAACAATAATAACTATGACCCCACAAAAAAACTAAAAAGAAGCACAAAGTACATTAAACTCAATATAAGATATAACAATCAATATATAAATGAAAAAACTAGATATACTCAGAAAATACACCACACCCCCAAATGGTCATAGCCAACTACTAGCCACATGATTCTTCTCCAGGAAATACTCATTCCAAGAGAATACACCCCACAAGACGTGCAATCCTCAGAGACACTCAATGAAGAGTTATATATCATTGTGCCTCACCTAATGAAAGATAACTGGTCTAAGAAGATTCTGATACACTGATTGGGGGTCACACCCAAAAGCCCTAGAGACACCATGAACACAATATTGATCAACCCACTTTGTCGGGGATCATATATCAATAATTCCATGAAACCTACAGATATGGACTTCTAGATTGAGGATCAACGCCCTTATCTAAGAGGTCATGAAAATTACAAATACCACACCAAGGTAAAAATGGATTAGAGAGGATCACACACCAGTCTCATGGAGGGACACCAAAAGTCTATTTGAAAATTGACCTATATAGGGGATCACAATCAAGTGATATGGATGTAACACCACAAAATAACCTCTAGGTAAATGACCAAGGGAAACATACTCAAACTAAACTAGTTTAACAAATAAAAAATATCCATAAGTACTGTTGAAGGGGTACATGGTGTGTACCAAGGGGTACACTTGTCCAGCTATCCACATGATTTCCTATGTAGAAGAGCCTCACATGTCATGTAGTCATCATATACATCGAGTGTAGAAGGAGTACATGGAATGTAGAGACACATTATTTCTTGATCTTATCACCAGGTCATGTCTGTGTACTGAGGTTGTGTCCATGTACCAGCCCATGTAAACCAAGTCGTGGCCATATACAATTACATGGCGTTCCCTCATGCTGTGTACTTCTACCCATGTATGTGTAATCTCTAAATTACATGATGAGTCACACATAAGGGGTAACACATCATGTGACAGGGCTCCCATTCCTTGTAACCCTTTACTATAGATGAAAACCTAGCGTCGTAACTAGGGGTCCCCACACACCGTGTAATCCTGATGTACATGTCATGTTGCTCAAAATTTATAGATCTGCTTCTGCGTTATCTCACACCTCACTGAAGCCTATTCCCCATTTAGAACCTATTGATCTTGGTTCTTCTGGACCTCTAGTCGTCTAATATTGGGACTTCAGTTCCCAAATTTTCTCATAGAATGACCAGTCAATGAAAACCATCATTATTAATCCAAATATGTAAGAAGGATATCCACAAATCCATCTATTCTGCTCCCAATTCTCCACATCCATCATCACTCCTCAACCACACTTTCGATCGTGGACTTACATTATGGTATCAATCCGTTGCACCAAAGAATGTCACACAAGGATAAAATACTGTGTATTCATCAAACCGTGAGCCAATAGAAAGCACCCCTGATGAACATACAATGAACAGAGGGAGAAAACCACAAACCATAACATGTGAGGAGTGAACCAATGCCATTGTATTTTTGGACTTGATTATTTACCATAGAAGGGATGAACGAAGTGGGAGAATCAAGATAGAAAAATAAATTATTTCATTGAAATTAAATCTAATGGTGATGTGCATATCATTTATGTTCATGGAATTGATTTGAATTCATATGGTGATTAAAGAATGGGATTGAAATTAAAATACAAAAAATCATTCATGGATTTTTGGATCGATATTAGATGATGAAAATTGTCACTATTGGAATTGATGATATTCACAGACTCCATTGGTGCAATGATCCACGATCTGATTCTGATTCATTGTTGTTTTCTAGGAATAATATCCTCCAAAAGCTCCTAGATCTCGATGTTTATGTGACCAACCCTAAGATAAAATCCATTTCCATATATTTAAAGTGGATGTAGGCCATTTTGTTGAAAAAAATAAAATAAAATATTAATTTTTTTAAATTTCAAGATTGAAAAAACATTTTAAAAAATGGCCCACGCCCAAAAATATTATGTCACGCCTAGGGAAAACTCTATGTTCTGAACTCAATGTATCCCTCATTTTTCAGATCTGGGCCTCTTTTTCGGGATTTATACTACTTTTTGAGGAAAATTGCATCTTTTTTTATTTAATATATTTCAACAATTTATTCTGGGCACATCGGGCCTCATAATTACACACTGTCTTTTTGACTAGCCTTTAAAGTAATTGATATAATATCCAAAAAATAATACATAGAAAAAATGAGACATTACAATTATATCCTTGTTGATGGATTGGAGGATATGAATAGAAGTGACAAAATTATGATATATATATACATATATTTTAATAAAAAAATTATTGAATAATTCCCTATTAATATGTAATCATTTTAAATCAATAGAATTAAATCATTTACGTTCAAGAACAATTAATGTTTAATAGGGTAATTTTTCTATAAATAGGGGTTTTGATTATATTTTATATTTCCATATAGAAGTAAAATTACTTAATTTTATAAATTAAAAATATAAAAAGAGTTGATTTTGGATATCATTCTATTAAAATAATTTTAGGATAATATTATTGATTTTTTTTTTTGAAAAAAGGATTTTTAGGTGAATTTTGAAAAATACCAAATTTTCAAGTACTATACTTTTCGTAATGATATAATAACAACATGATACTTTATGTAACCATTTTTATAGACCAAATTTATATTTAAGTTACAATATAATTCATTTAAAATTACATTTTTGATCTATGAAATCTATTCTTAGCATTTTGGATATCTAAGTAATGTTTTCATTCTAATTAAAACTTTTTTTAGTTCCTCTATTTTAACCATTTTTTCACATGGAAATTTTTTTTATTTGGTTTTAAAGTTAAATAAGTATCATTTTATTAATAATAATCTAATTAATTAATTGGTAATGAACATTTTAAATGATTTTGGTACAAAATATTTTTAATTCTTTAAAATGAATTTATTTAAAAATGGTTTTCATTATGTATTTTTTGAACATATATAAAAATTTATTTATACCAATTCTTGAAATTTAATATTATAAAATTGATTCTATAATTTTGATCAACATTTTAAAAAGATTTAATGTGTCCTGCTTAATTTTTAGTCATAATTAATAGTAACCACTACAAAAGTTACTCACTATACTAAAGGGTAAAATTGGTGAAACCAAGTTTGTACTATGGGATATGGCCTCAAAATATCTAAAAAACTAGCCTTTATTTTCTTTTGTTAGTGAATTTGAACCATAATTATCCTATATTCTTAATTATGTCAATTTGTTCCATTTTCCTTTGATAATGACCTTTATATTATTTTATGCAAAGAATAATTACAAAATGATACTATAATTTTGTCAATATCTATAATATCATTTAATAGGGATAAAAATAAGTTATTAACTATTTTAAATGGTTATATTAAATATTAATAAATTATTTTTGTGATAGTAATTTATTTTAAATTTTTAGTAACATTATAATTATATTTTATTCTTACTTAATTCTAACAAAAAACTTGTACACGCAATAGACAAATAATGTAAATTGTGTTTGAAATGTTAAAATGAATATTTATGGATGAATTATAAAAATCCTTGATTTTAATAGATAATTATAATTTTTTATTGATGATGATAGTTTTTTTAATATTAATATACAGTTATCTTGATTCCTTTAATATCAAAACATGTGAATAGTCATGAAAGTGAAATATTATAATATTTGACATTTAAAAATTTTATTTAGATTGTTATGAAATCATAAAAACTCAATATTTAATCAAGGGGATGGTAAATCTTCTAGAATATCATGAATGGTTCATGTATGTTCCATTTTTACAATTACATTCCTGACACATAAATACTTAACAATTATGAAAAAGACATTTAGTTTTTCCTATAAAAATGACCTTAATATAAGCTCTCCAAAGTCATAATTATGTTTACTTTTTCCATAAACATTTACCTAAATACCTCTTAAAACATAAAATACAACATTCCTAATCCACTTTAGTGATAAAATTTATCTTCTATAAAGGCCTTACGTTCAATATAAAGTTTCTATCTTGAAGCTCTAGATAAATGTTCCCAACACTCATTTTCCTTTCTTAATATTTCTTTATTATCTAAAAATAATATTAATTATTCACATATATTCTTACTATGGTTCCATTACTATTTTAATTTATTCTAATTGATCAATTTATGATTAGTTAATACTTTTTATATCTCAAAGGAATCATCTCCATAAGTTATTATTATGCCAAAATGTAGGGTTTTTAAATATGGTCTTGTCATTTCAAATTATCATCTTCATTTTTAAATAATAAATGTAATATATCAAAATGTATCATAAAATATATTCCTTATTTATCATAAAATTATTTTTATAAAACATTCATATTTACATTTTCACCCTTTTTATGTACTTTTGAAAAACATTGTTCATTGTGGTGGTTTATGCAAGCTAGATGAACGATGATGTTTACATTAATTTAAGAATCCCATATGTATTTTTCAAAATTAAATTTTTTATTGAATAAAAAATTAATAAAAAATTAATTTTATTATTATAATTTTTGAAAGTTAAATTATCCAACATTAAAATGAATGTAAATGTAAATATACGTGGTTATTTTTAACCAAAAAACATATTTAATAACTAAGTTTTTCAAGATTGAAAAAATTTTATGGCCTTTTTAAATTTTTATAAATATGGAATGATATATAATATAAAACTTAACTATTATGAAGTTTATAAATCCATTGGAATAATACCTTTGATTTTTATGAATATAATGAACTTATTTGGTGATTATAAACCGAATGACCCCTAAACAACCATTGTACACTCTACTGATTTATTAATTAATAAAACATAAAAATATAGGATAATAATAATGGAATAAAAAAGTGATAATTTATTAATTAGTTATTTAATTAGCAAAATTTTATTATTCATTGCGTTATTGGATGTATGAGTAAATTCAAGACATGAGGTAAGGAGATTTTTAACTCAATTTATTTTCATTGGGTTGTATCACATAGTCATTGAGATTGTTATTCCAATAAAATATGTGTTATTAAATAAAAAAATTTATGTTTATTTTAAAATTTTTTTATTTGAATTTATATTTTTTCTATATAATATTTTCATTTATGGATTCTGAATTCAAATGTTACAATCAGTTTAAGGGTTCTTAGTTTTAATATTTAATTCTTTTATATATGCTTCATGTTGTGCACCGTGACTTATTTTATATGGTCAACTAAATACTAAATTAATGTGTTTTAAAAATTATTTCATGGAATGTTTCTATTTTATAAAATCATTTTATGTTTCTTCATTCAATGTATTTTGATTCAATCATTAACAATATTGTAAGAGGTTTTCATCTCAAACTTCCTTCATTGAGATATATTTGGATTAGTGCACCAATATTAATTTACATGATTTATATAAAAATTCATGAAATGTAATATCATTAATATAATAATACACATAGTATTTTATGTTCATTGGGAATTTATTTCATTTAAAGGGTTATTTGTTTTAAAATGCTGAAAGGGGGTTTATTTTCAAAACATTATTTAGAAGTTTGGATGTATTTTACAAAAATACTTTCCATCCATATCCATATTATTTAAAATAATTCTAGAATGTTATTATTTATACTCTAATTAGTGATTGAATTCATTTTAAACTATCTTTTACTTTATTTTAAAATAATTTAATAAGAAATATCCTAACATTTTTTACATGGGTCCCTTTGGAATCTCTATACTAATGTGTGAAATAAATGTATTTTTTAGTATTCACAACGTGATCATGTTTCACTAAAAATATGTAATTTATTCATTATTAATGTACCATTTAATGTTTCAAATGTTTTCCATAGAATATAATTTACCCATATTTTTGTGGATT
Organism: Viscum album; assembly: GCA_963277665.1. Classification (NCBI taxonomy): domain Eukaryota; kingdom Viridiplantae; phylum Streptophyta; class Magnoliopsida; order Santalales; family Viscaceae; genus Viscum; species Viscum album. The sequence goes on along the minus strand of OY728152.1, from coordinate 1,520,137,197 downwards.
TCTATTTTTTAAAGGATATCGAAAATAGTTATACATTGTTATTTTCAAAAGTATATTTCAAAAAGATTTTTTATAAGGTATGTTCATTAATTATTGTATATTCTAAAGGAGTAAAATTATTTACTTGAGATATTATCTAATGATACCAGCCACATATTATCCCTATATGGATTAGGATTATTTTTAATGAAATTGTCATTAAACATATTTATTTTTACAACTTACTTAGGTTATTAATGCAATGAGGGTATATTCTTTGATTTTTATATGGAAATGAAACATCTATATACTGTATTCATGTCATGGTTATTGGAAATAATTTTATATGAATAGTAATCTAGATATTTCTCATGATGATAGGTGATCTCTATATATCTCACCAATGAATTGTGTAATTATTTATTCATTGAAGGAAAAAATGAAGGGGGGAATTGCGTAGGATACTCATATAGAATTAATATGGACTTAGATGTTCTGTAACGATTTAAACATGAGTGAACATGGGTTATGAATACAATTCCCTATTAATCGAAAATAATTTATCTTTTATCTCATTTATTTTTAATGGTCTATTTTTAAATTATTGATTTCACATGGATCAGGATTGATGAATCAAATGAATATTGTCTTTTTCTAAAACCTTATCCTATGAATCGTGTTTTATAATCTATGTTTTTATGGGTATGAATTCATTTATGTTAAACTCATGCACTTTTATTTTGTTCTTATACCCTTATTCTCATTTTACTCTCAAATATGTTATTAAAGTTTTTATGCCTATGTTTACCCTTACTGGGAATTTGATCACACTCTTCTTTTGTTTATGATTACCTTGGTGATGAAAAATTATATTAGGTATGTCATATCAAGAATGATTTTAATGTGTGGATAATTTTTTGGTAGATGTTAATGTCTTATTAGGAAATTATAAAATATATTTATAATGGAAAATTTTTCAATTTGGTTCGAAAGATGTGGGTTTATGTCCATAAAGGTTTTTTCCCTAATTCATTAAATTCTGAACCTAAATGGTATTGGGTATTTATGTTACTCAATATTTACATTAAATGATTCACTATGGATTGTTAAAATTTGGATGAATATTTTGGTATCAAATCCATTTTTGTAAATAGTATGTATTTATCATCAGATATGGGTGTAAGGTTTAGGGGATTTATAATTTTTTGGTCTCTTTTTATCGAAAGGGAATTGTGGATTTTGTGTGAATATGATTGTTTATGGCATGAAGGTTCCATGGGAATTATTATATAGTAAAATCCCTAGGATTATCTAATATGAATTATCTTGAATTTTTTATAATACTTTGAGTTTCCATAGTTTTTTTGGTCATATTGTGGTTGTCTAGATGTGTTTCAAAATTTATCATAAATATAATGATTATCATGTTATGTATTTGAGATTTATATTATTTAATAATTTTTTTAATCATTCATGAAATATATTTTGATGTGACTTTGTCCTCTACAATGTGGGGTCCCAGGTTTAAATTATTGAATAATCCCTTATGTTCGATTATTGTGGTGGGACCCTTGGTATTGCACTATTAAAATCATTAAATGCATTGGTTTTAAGAAGGTTTTACCCCTTGAGATTCAGGTAATATCACACCATGTTTTTTATATTGGAGATTTATTCGGGAGTGATGTAACGTATCTTGTTTTGATTTCTTATTTTTCTAGAGTAATTATAAATTTGGGAATTACCTATATTTTCATTAATAATACAAAAACTTCCTATGAAAACTATAATGTTATTTGTGAATATTTTTGATATATTTGGACATCCTATGGTTGGGGTTTTTTCTTGAATTCAAGAGATCAACTTCTTTTTAATCAAAGGTATATTATTTTTCTCTTCTTAATGATTCTATTTTAATCCTTAATTATTACAGAGGCTATCACAATATATTTTATTATGTTTCTTCATTATTGTGTTGTGTTTTTTTGGTAATAGTAATGTGTAGGACTAGTGTCTAATCCTTAGGTTTTTGGTGGTGTTTGATTTTAGTTTTATCATTGCATCATGCAAAATTTATTGAAGCATTAGTTAGGGAATGGGATTCCAAATGTTTCCCCAATTACTACAGGTAAATTATTTAATTATCATAATTTTTTATTCATTGGGTGGATTATAAGGATTATCCAAGTATGATAATAAATTATAATTAATAAAATTAAATATAATAGGATGATTCACAAGAGTTTTATAAAATTCCATGATATTTCTTATACATTGTTTGTTTCATTGAAGTTGTTGTTAAGTGATTCATGTTTTTTTGTGATATACATCATTTACTACTATTTTTTATAATCACATTCCATAATGGGTTTATCACTTATTTTTTTTAAATAATTGGATGTGTGTAAATATGTAATTTAAGTTCTTAAAATATAATTTGTTATGAATAATTTATTAACGGGGATTTCTTCAATTATATTTTTTTATATGTCTGCTATTTTTTTGATTCAAATACATGAGGCCTTCCTCATTATGATTAGAAGTTAAATAGGATGGTTTTTATTTATATTTGCAGTTATGGAGTGTTTATTGGTCATGCAAGTGGTATATGGTTTATTTGTGGTTATGGTTTTGGAGGAATGGCTTGTTGAGAAGAAAATAACTGGTTTTTTGATTTTATAATGGCTGTTGGTATGTATTTTGTGGAATTTTATGTTATGATGGATTGGTTATTATTATGTTGTAATTTTTTAGTATCATGAAATATGATTTTATTAAGAAAATTCTAAATGGGTGATGGGATGAAATTTATAAATTGTGGTCTATTTAATAGAAAATGATTATTGCTGGAATAAATATAAATGATGTGTTATAAATGTTGTGGTAAATATAATTAATGAATAATGATTGGATGTAATATGGAAGTGTATTAATGAAATAATTTTTTATAAAATTTGTAAAATTTAATTTAATTTGGAAGATAATATAGTAGTATGGAATAAATAATTAGATATATAGAGTGGGATGTAAATAATATGTTTATGGATGCTTTATGTGAATATATAGATTCAGTGTATGGCATAGTGATGACCTAAGTTGATATCATGTGGTCAAAATGATGTGATGGTTATTATTGGTGATGGTATTGTTACATAGTATTGAACCTTTAGGTTTGGTTTTATTGACGGTTATTATTGGTGATTGTTATTATTGGTGATGGTATTTTTACATAGGATTGAACCTTTAGGTTAGGGTTTTGATTGTTTCCCTTAACCTTGAGGTATTAGAGGGAATGGATGTTTAACTACTCCCTCTTACCAACAATAACTTCAAGATGTTGAAAGTATTTAATGGTTTGATGTTCAAAAATATGTATATAGTATGTAAGTTGTTGAGGATAACTTGGTTTATACAGTTTCTTGGTTGCGATGTGGTTACAAGATAGGGGTTTTTCATGGTAGAAGGAGGGAAAAAGGTTAATTCCCTTCACATTTTTATACTCTTTTTCTATGAGTTTAGGATGTGAATTTTTGATATGGATATAGAATGTGGTATGTGGTGATGGTTACATGGTTTTAATTTTGATATAGTATGTGGTTATATGGATATTGAAGGGATAATAGCCTAATACCCATTTCATTAGAATGCGAGAATGATCAGATTAATGGGAAATTGGTTTAGGGAACCTTTAGGATATATAGTCATTTAATATTATGTTAGTATATTTGAATGATATATTGGGAGAGAAGTCCCTAGTGAGGTTGGGTGATAGTTTACCTGATATAGTTGTGAGTAGGTGTTAAGCAAAATACGTTAAATACCTTGAGGGTGTGGTGAATTAGGATAAGATAGATTAAAACAACTTTCCCTTTGTTCTAGTTTTGTTACTAAAAAAAATAACCTTCTCTATTCTTCTTATAATAATATATAAATAACTAATTAAAGGAATGAATGAGACAACAAAAATTACATGGTTCGCCATTAACAAGGAAAGTACATAGAGTTTACAAAGGAATTGTATTAATGTACCAAATCCACTAAAGCACAATACTGTTTCAAATATTGGAGTGGACTCACTATCCCTACTTGTTTAAAACGATCACACATTAAGATATAACTTCGCTATCAACTAAAAAGAATGAAAGGCTCCTTTATAAAATTATTAGATTGATCCGAATCACAAAATCATTAGATCACATATATTTTAGTGTTCCATGAACCTTTTCTTTCACTAAATAGATGCAATCTAATTTATCGTTTCATGTTTTCCATGTAAAAACTTCTTTAGTGAAATATTATAATTCTTTAAACAACTTTTTTATTCCTTATAAAAACTAATTGGGTACAAAATGGAACTAGTTCTTCAAAAAATAAATTTTATTTGTGGATAGATGATGCCTCACTATTTGGACGAAACTAATAAGGATTTTCATATTCTGGTGTTGTATTTTGTTACCAGTAATGATTTTGAAGAAAAGAAATAACTTCAAATTGTTTTTTGTGACAATCAGATTGACCATGATATTCAAGATATTGGGACTCAAAATGGTTTAGAAATTTCATTGAATATTGAAGTCGTTTTCTGGGTGTAAGGGATCTCCAGACTCACCTCAGGTCGAGACTGGATGTAGAGATCATAATGGGGGAGAATTAGAGTCTTTGTGACTATAATACAAATTTGATGATGCTTTTCTGATCATGGAGTTATCATAAATCATAAGTATATATATATAACTTGTGATTTTATCTTAATGAATTAAAGGGGGGATTAAGTGTTGATAATTGATTTGATCATTGAATTAGAAGAGTGAAAGTGTTGGAAATCATATATTGTCTAATTGAAATCATGAAAATCGTATTCAGGCTGAGTTAGAAAGAATGCTAGATGATGAAAAAAGGGAAGTTTCAATACATTCCATTGTAAGATATATGGTTCTAAAGTTAATATTCAATGTAATCAATGTCATGATGGAATTCAAGATACAAGATGATGTTTGTTAAAGAAGATAGTTGCTGAAGATGATGTTTTCTGACCTCAAGGTTATCGCAATGAGTTTGTAGAATGCAGATTTGTTTAAAGGCTGGAAAAGATGATAGTAATGATGAAATGAGAGAATCTACTGTAGTTGGATTTTTTTGACACTAGTCCATCGTATTCAGTACACTATCGTATTCATCAAAGGCTGGAGTATTCTCATCAAGACTGATGGTAAGGGAATTAAACTTTTGAATATGATTCAAAAAAATTTTATTGGTATCATATTTAGAAGAAAACACAAACTGTAGTTTTGAACTCATTATGACATCTTAATCATCAATGTAATAAGTGTTTTGGATCAAAGAATAAAATTAAGAAGAAAAATCCTACATAAAGATTTTTTGATGTGTTTTCAAAGGAAGATCGTGAAATATGATGGTTGCGATGTTTTTTGGAAAATTTGAGAAACTGAAGGTATTGGTTTTCAGTCAGACAAAAATCCAAAAACGATTTAGTGCTTTATAGAATGAATCAATTCAAAAAGGAAGGAAAAACCATGATTTGTTTTCTATTTCTTTTATTAAGTGGCTTAAGAGCCACCAAATCAGAGATTATACAGATTCATCATGCTAATCATAATAAACAAATATGAATTCAAATATAGCAATGTAATTGTATCAAGAAATTAGAATGGTATCTATTTCCTTATATAATAAATTGGTATGAAGCATTTTAACAAAGGAATCATATTGAGGAAATTAGATTTGGACTGATATTTATGAAGAAATTTAGAAGAAATTTGAAGTGGTTAAGAGATTAGAGATAGATCAAGAAGAAACAAAAATATTTGAGAAGTGTGGATAAAATCAATATTCACCAGAAATTTAAGGAAACATGAAAATTCAATAAATTTATTTAGGTAGGAAAAATTTCATGAATCCTGAAAAAAACACCCTTAGGGTTAGTATATGAGGAAAAAAGAAAATGATACTTATCAGACTAATGTACTGTTCAAAAGAGATAGAGAGAAGATATAGAAATGAAGAAATTCTAGATAGAAGAAATGGTATTTAGAATATTTTGTTAAAGAAACCATTCCAGATAGAATATAATAGAGAAGATATAAGATTTAAATGTATTCATTTGATCATCATATTAAACTAATTATCATATTCATTCAATGATGGTATTCATAAGAGTTGTCATATTCAATCAGTGATTATATTGGAAAAAACTATCATATTCAGCAGGAAGGATATTTGTATTGGGAAGAATTATCATATTCATCTGGTAGGATTATCAAACTGGGATTTTAGACTGAAGAATAATGTGTTCAAAATTTTCTTAATTGTGTTCTATAGAGATATATAGTCGTATTTAGCAATCAAACTGGGAAGAATCATTTTGGATAATTTAAAAGAGTTTTATTTCGAAGTCTAAGATATTCTTACCAGCTTCTGGGTATGAAAGTGAATAATTTATTTGAAATATTATATTTTCATAAGTTGATAAAGAAGAAAATGTAACTTTTTTTATTAAAAAAACTTTCTATTACATCATTTGTGATAGAGAGAGAACATGCACTATAAGATTGTTGACATAGTTCTACAAGAGTGAATGGGAATATCCTACTCATTTTATTCCATGCAAAAGGATTGTTTTTTAATGTATTGTTTGGAATTGATTTGTTTCAAAACTATACCAAGGACATAACTATACTTATTTAATAGGAACCTTATAAATACTTGTATTCCTATTAATGTGTGTATGATTATTTTCAGAATGGAAAGAAATATTTAACATGAGGTAAAGGTTGTTTCATTTTATAAGGAAACATAAATGAAAATATATAACTAATTAATCCCTCCCCCTCTTGATGATATAATTATCTTGATTGGGATCTTATAATTGGTATCAAATAATATGTTCCCTTCACTTATTCATTATTAATGTTTGGAAGAGAAGTTGATGGAGAGTATGAATTGAAATAATAGTAAATTAATTATGGTTTTTAATGGAAAGTATTATCATATATGGAATGATATAATGTTTATTTATCTCAAAACTATTGTATATGATGTTCTTGAAGATGAAATAGATGGGTTTCATCCTATTAATGAAAAACATTCTCTTACATATATTGCTAAGAAGAATCATGAGAATGATAGAAGGGACAAAATTCATTATTATCATCACATTATAAAAGTATATTCTTAGTAGTGAAAGGTTCTTACACAACCAAAGTTATATTCAAGATGTTTAAAAAAATAAATTAATGTAATGAAAAAGTGAAGAATAAAAAATTAAAAATCTAGAGGCTGAAGTATGAGTATTTGAAAATGGGTGAGCATAAACTTGTTTGGGACTTATTTACCAGGGTGAATGACATTGTTACCATTATCATATGCCTTTGTGAAAAGTTAAAAGACTATATGATTTTTGAAAAGATCATGAGAATCCTTCCTGAAATGATTGATGAAAAATTTTCCACATTGGAAGATAGATATCTAGATACATTTTCTCTAGATGATTTCTATATCACTCTCATCACTTATGAAATGAGAAGGGATAAATCTATGAAAAATAAAAAATAAAAGTTGATAGAGAAATGTCCATCAAGGATATCAAGAAAAAAAATTAAAAGATGATTCTTATTAAATAATATATGGTTATTCTGATTTGGAAAATTATGCATATAAAAATCATGATTATATTTTATCCTTGTTTTCTAAAAATGCGAGAAGAGGTACTGGTAAATACAAAGAGAAACTCCCCTTGAAATTTTTTGAATGTGGGGACATTGTGCATTATGCCACCAATTGTTCTCTATGAAAGAAATATGTGGATAGTGATAATGATGAAAGAAAGAATAATATCGTGGAACAATCAAGGTTATAATGATAAATATTTTGATGAAGGGAATGAATAAAAGTTCATCAAATTTAAAATAAAATGTGTCTTATCTAAATATAATGAATTAGAAGGCGTTGACAGTGAATCCAAAAAAATTATTGAGTGTATTTGTGAAAATACTTTTATTGGAATAGTGAATGATGATGAATTTGGAATAAGTAGTTCTGATGAAGAATAAAATCAACTTTAAATTCATTTTAAAGAATATTTGAATGAATTTCAAAGAAAGACCAAAAGACATGAAAAACAAAACAAGAAGTTTGAAGATGAATTTTCCTCAATAAAAACTCAAAAATGTTTTTCAGATGAGAATAATGACAAGATAGTGTAAATTGATGATTTAATGAAATCTATATAAAATAATCACAATGATAATCTCGTAGTGATGTTGAAGGAAATAGAATAAGAGTTGTAACTTTTCCAACACACACATTCTAAATTTGAAGGGAGAAATATACTTTTCCAAAAAACTATATCTAAAGTTGGTGAAAGTTCTAATAAGAATATAACTGATAAGGAACAATAAAAGTCACCTTCAAATGTTGAATGTGTTTCTAAAAAAAAGTTTGGGGAAATTTATCACTATGGTTAAGACTAATAATGTTTGAAATTCAGAAGGTTAAAAAATTCTTGAGTCCAAAAATATTTCAAAACATTATGAATACATAAATGTTTGTAATACTTCTAGTTTTGATAAGTCTAAGAAGAAAATGAATATTCTTATTGATAACTAAGAATTTGGTGATTCGGGTAAGAAAGGCTTTAAAGAGAATCATGTTCAAAAATCTGGTTAATATCAATGTTTCGGAGACAAATACTCTTTATTTGGATACTACTAGTATTGTGGTGGATTCAAACACACACAAAATATGTATTTGTTTAACCAAAAACAACACTTTGATTCCATAGAATAGAGAAGGTAATGATTGAAGGGGATTCAATCCTCACAAGAGAATAAGTCTGAGAATAATGTTCGAGAAAAACCAAAGATGGTTGGTTTGAAAGTGAAGAATAGATTTTATCTATTGGAAACTATTTTTGAAATTTGTGAACAACCTAGAAACCTTGTAAAAGGATGTCTTGTTTTATTAATGGAACAAAAAATGTTTCTTAACAGTTATCAACATCTCTAAGTTAATAAGGAAAATTAGAAAAATAAAAGGCTCTTATTATTTAAACTGCTCTGAAATTCATATTAGGAGAACAAAATTTCATTTTTGATAGTGTATTTTCTTTAAATTTAATAGTAGACTTAATGATATTAAATAATTTAAAAGACTTCAAAGAGGTAAAAATGACATTTTTCAATGATGAATCATTGAGATTCAATAGTATTGGATCAACAGTTATTAGGAAATAAAATATGAAATCCAAGAAAGATTTATATATTTATGGGTTGAAATAGAACATGCTAAGTGTTTCACAATTGTGTGATGAGGGTAAAAATCATTCTTTTATAAAAGATGGATTTATGATGATAATTGATAAATATGAAAAGATACTTACAAAAGGCCAACATACAAAATGAAACTTATTTTAGGTAGGTGAGGCACAAAACTCTTAATACTCGAGCATGGTGGAAGAAAATCAAATTTGGAACAAAAGGATGGGACATATGTGTCAGAGAAACATGAGAAATGTATCTAAATGAAATAATGTCTTGGATATTTTTTTTATTTTCCAAGATAAAGATATTTGTGTTATATTATTTCCCAAAAAGGAAATCTTAAAATTGTACATAAAAAAGATGATATTTATTCAAAAAAAACCTTAAAACTTATCCATTCTGATATCTACGGGTAAATGATAAAATAATCAACGAATAGAGATAATAATTTCATCACATTCATTTGGGACATTACTCACATTACTTGCAACATGTATATGAAACATAAATCAGATTATCTGAAAATGTATACATGTTTCTGGAAGAAATATGAGAAATAATGTGATTATTTAGGGAATAAGTTGAGAACAGGAAATGGTGGTGAATACATAAATGAATAATTTTAATGTTATCTTGAAAATCATGGAATTCAGAATATGTATAGTTCCCAAAAAATCCTTAATAAAATGTGGTTGCTGAAAGAAATAAAATAATTTTGGTGGAAATGGGGATAACTATGTTATATGAATTTTTTTTCTCATTACTGTTAGAGTCAAGCCATGAGTATTGTTGAAAAAGTTCAAAATTTAGTTGTATACATTCCATGTTCTGAACTGACACCATATGAATTATTTTATAGAAAAACTACATGTTTGAAACAATTAAGAGTTTTTGGGAGTCGATGCATTATAAATAGGAAATGTGGAATCTTTGGAATGTTTGAGTAAAAAGGTGAAGATGTAATATTTATTTTCTGAGCTATAAAAGGTAGAGGATAAAATGTTTCAAAAAAGAATCAAGAAATTTTTTTGATAATTATGACATCAAAATTATTGAAAAAACTAAATAACATAAATATATTAATATATATAATTAAATTGATCATGATAATGAAAGAATTTTAATAAAGACACAGACAATTGTAATCCTACTTAAGATGTATCGAACTCGGTTATTTCTATTGATGGGGAAATACTCGAAAATATCATCTTAGGAACAAGATGTAACCAGAATCTCATAATGCCATCGGTGATCAACATAAAAAGGTTCAAACTAGAAGAACAAAAAATTCTATTACACATACTTCTTTTTATTCAAATGTCGAGATAAATGGTGTAAATCATGATTTTGAGTATCCGGAAGGGGTTTATGTCAAGAATGAAGAGAAGGACCAGATAGATGAGAGTGATTCATTGGAACTTGTTCCTAATCCATAAAAATTTTATTAGTGAAAATTGGGTTTTACATATAAAGAATGATGAAAAGGTGAAGTGATTAGAAAAAAGAGATATTAGTGTGAAAAAGTTACTCAAAAATTGAAGGTATTTATTTTGATGAATATTTTTCTCTAATGGAAAGGTAAGAAAAAATTCTTATTTTTCTTTCTATTACTAAACAATAATATTAAAAAATGTTTAAAATGTGTTTTCAGACCATATTATTTAATTTTGATCAACATTAAGAAGTATAAATTGTACAAACATTTTTAATTTTTTGGGAAATATGAAAGTTATGTTTGAAGATTAATGAAATATGTTTTTGGTCTAAAACAAGATCTGAGGGCATGGTATACCAAATTGGATACATTATTAAGTAATATGATATTTACGAAATGAAGAGTTTACTAGAATATTTATATCAAAGAAATTCAGGAGTATTCCCTCATCATAATTGTTTGTGTTGATGACCTTATTTTTACTGGGAACGGTGAATGATATTGTGAAATATTTGATGAGGAAATGATAATGTATTTTCAGATGTCCATTCTAGGGGAAAGGAAATACTTTCTTGTGATACAAATTTTACAAAAAATTAAACACATATTTATTTTTCAAGAAAAGTATGATAATTAACTTCTTATAAATTTCAGCATGGAGAACTCGAAACCAATTTCTACAACAATTTTAGTGGTAACTATGTTTTCTAAATATAGATAATGTAATGAAATTGATCAAAAATAATTCTAGAGGCTGATTAAATATTTTTTATATTTGACTACCTCAAGACCTGACATTGTTTATACTGTCACCTTATGTAAAATATTTCAATGTGCTCCAAATAAATCACATTTACTTGATGAAAAAATAATTATAAAATATATCAAAGGTACAAAAAAAATTTGAATCAAGATTGATAGCTCAAAAGGTATTGATTTATTTTGGTTTTCAAATACTTATTTGAAAATAAATGTTGATGATATAAAATCCACATATAGTGGATTATTCTTTCTTTGGAAAGGTTTTGTTAGTTGGAATGAAATAAAATTCACTAACTCTTAGTATAGTCAAATCTGAGTATGTAGTAGCTACTCAAGTCACTACCCAACTTATGTGGATGAAAACTAAATTAGAAGACTTAATTTTTGATGTTATGTTACCTTTTATCATGGGTTTTGATAATCAAAGTACAGTCAATCTCACTAGGAACACTATTCAATATTATTATTTGAAACATATCAACATAAATATCATTTTATCAAATAGAATGTGGATAATAATGAATTAAAGATGGAGTATGTTCATATATCAGAACAAGTTGTTGACATTTTCACAAAACCCCAACTGAATGAATCTTTTTAAAAATTTATGTTGAACATGGGTGTCCAACCTCTTTCTCATCAAGGTTTAGGTATGTGTTTTTTTATACTATCTCATATTAAATTTGGATATTATTTTCAAGGGGTATAACTATTTCATAAATCTAACCTTATGGAAGCATGTAAATTGGGGGAGTTATGGGAAAGCTGTGAATCCAAAATTATATGTGTGTAAACTATTATAACTATTTTATGGAGTGGTTGCGGAAAACAATTTTTTTTGTATTCCATGAAATTTGAATAAGTGAATAAAGATTTGTAAGAATGTTGTGAAGAAAAGATGAAGAGTTTTCATGATCACTTCTTCTGGATTCTATGGTTTTGTTTTCAATGATTATTGTTTCCTATAATGAGTTAGCTCATGTATGCATAAAATTATTGATATGTAATCCATTGCTTGAGGATACAATGTTTAGTGATTTATGAATCTTGTTTGACAACAAAATCCGAAGTGGAAGATTGTTAGGACCAAGATAATTGGGATTATCATATTCATGTGTTGTGTTTTATTATCAATGATGTTTAAAAAGAAAAGAAATCGCTTCACATTGTTTTTTGTGATAATCAGACTGACCATCATATTCAAGATATTTAAACTCACAATGGTCGAGAAATTCCATCGTATTAAGAAGATATTTTCTATATGAAAAGGATCAAAGAACTCACCTATGCTCCAGGAAAGAAGAAGAGATCATAATGGGGGAGAATTAGAGTCATCTTGACTATAGAACAAATCTGATGATGCTTTTTTGATCTCAGAGTTCTCATAAATAATATGTTTTCTTTAAACAATTTGATGTTAGATTAATGAATTAAAGGTGGAGATTATGTGTTGAAAATTAATTTGAACATCAAATTGGAAGTTAAAAGGTGCTGGAAATTGTATCCACTCTGATCACAATCATGCGCATCGTATTCAGGCTGAGTTGGAAATAATGTTATTGCAAAAAAATGGGAAGTCAAAATATATTCCATTATATGATAGATGGTCCAAAATATGATCTTCAACATAATTAAATTTATTAACAAAGTCATTATACAATCTAAAGTTTGTAAAAGAAGAAAGTCGGAAAAGTTAATGTTTTCAATACTCAAGGTTATCATAATTTGTTTTTTGAATGAAAATTTATTTAAAGGCTTAGAAGGATGAATGTAATCATGAAATGAAAGAATATACTCAAGGTGGGACTACTGACACTGGTCCATTGTATTTGTAAAACCATTTTATTAACCAAATGCTAAATTTATCCCATCTAGACTGGTGGTGAATGAAATAAAACTATTGAAGGCTATTACAATTATTTTATTGGTATTGTATTTATAAGAGAAAGACGTTTCTTCATTGAACTCAGTATTCCATCATAATCATCATAAGAAGAAGTGGTTGGGACCAATGAATTAAATAAAGAAGAGAAATCCTACATAGAGATTATTGGATGTGCTGTTAAAGGAGGAGTTTGAAACTTAAATTTTGTGAATATTGGTGAAAATGTAGGATACGTAAGTTACTGGTTTTCAGTTTGACCAAAATCGAAAAAAAATCTTTAAAGAATAAATCATATGGGTATCGAATTTAATAAAAAAGGAAAACCTTTATTTTTTTAAAATTCTTTTTTCCAGTGCATCAAGATCTACCATATAAAAGATGATACTGATTCATCTTGCTGATCATAAGGACATATTGAAATGGGTAGATAGAAATTTAATCGTATCGAGAAATATGAATGGTATCTATTTCATTATACAAGAAATTGGTATGGAGCATCATAATGATGTAATCATATTTAGGAAAACAAATTTAGACTAATGGTCATGGGCAGAAGATATTTGAAGTGGTTAGAAGATTTGAGAAGTATCTAGAAGAAACAAGAAGAGTTGAGAAGCATGGATGAAGTCAATATGATCCTGAAATTCATGGAAACATTCCAATTAATGGAATATTGTTAGGTGGGAAAATTTTAAGGAAACCTGCCCCAACAAAATTTGGGGTGAGTATAAAAGGAAAAAAGCACATCATACTTTTCTGCCTGAACTACTGTTCATAAGAGGTATAAAGAAGTCATATTTCTGAATAAATTCTAGAGAGAAGTAGTTGTTTTTGGACTTCTTTCTTGAAGAAATCATTCTGGATAGAAGATAAATTAAAATAAATTAGATTACAATGCATTCATCTTATCATCATATTCAACTGGTTATCATATTAAGTCAAATATTTTATTGCACTGATTTGTTATATTGATTTCGTGATTATATTTGGAAAATTTAACATATTTAGATGGTAATATTTCAATATTGGGTATAATTATCATATTTATCTAGCATCATTATCATATTGGGATTTATAGACTGAAGCAAAAATGTGTTCAAAATTGTCCCAATTGTATTTTTTGGAGATATATTATCATGTCAATCAAACTAACTGGGAAGAATCGGATTGGAAAATTAGATTGAGTTATATTATGAAGTCCTAAAGGTTCTTACCAGTTTCTAGGTAAAAATTTAAGAATTAATTCAAATGTTTATCTTTTTTAATGTTGATAAATAATCATAGGTAACTTGTTTTTCTATGAAAACTTTTTATTACATCATTTTTTCTAGAGTGAGGACACACACTATTAGATTGTTTACATAGTGCTACATGAGTGAAAGGGGATATCCTACCCCTTTAATTCCACATAAAATGATTTTTTTAGTTTATTGTGTGGTATTGTATTGACTCTAAACCATACCAATGACATATCTATTCTTATTGAATATTGAACCATGTAAATACTTATGTGTATGTGGATGTGTGTATGATTTTTTTCAATAGGAAATGATATCTTTAACAGGTGGAGAGGGTTATTTCATTTAATAAGGAAACAAAAAATAAAATATATCACTGAATCACTTCCTCCCCCTCTAAGTGATACATTTATCTTGACTGGGCACTTACACTAACAAACAATAACTCCTTTGAAAACAAAATGTTTCCTATATACTAATCCTACTTTGTGAACTCGACTAATTTATGAACCAAATTTCTTCATGATATCAACACTTTTTTGAACAAATTTTGGACATATGAAAATGATTACATTGATGAATCTATCTAATGAACACTGTGAACCACTATCCAAACCTGATTAATGGTCAAGAAGGGTCCAATCAACTACAGTGCAGGTTTCCATTACTTCTAAAATAATGATTCCCCAATTGAGGGGGAACTCGAATGAAGACCCAATCACAGACAAAAAACTCCCAACATAATATAATTTTTTCTACATATGATTTATTTCAATTTTTAGTGTTCACTAAGAACTTCCTAATAAAAAACACCCTCTATGAGGTCTCTATCAAAATATTAGGCCCAACATCAACTTCCTCACCCATATCATTCCAACACAGCAATAAACAACACATCAATACTTATAGATCCAACAATGGTTCATTATTTTAAAAATATTAGAAACTTTAATTATAATAGAACTCCACTAAGGATAGGTTCTAAATGCAAGATTCACTAATTTTTAAAACATAAGCTCAAATCATATCCTATAATATGTGAATTATCCCCCTGGGTTGTTCGTTTATCTGAGTATGATATGTTGTAATCAATATATACTGAGTCCCTAGTGATTTTTTCAATAACTAACAAAATAATGATGTGAAATTTTCTTCCCTATCATGTACGATTCTCAAGGAAACTCCATGGAATAATATAATCTCGTGGAAAAAAATATTTCCAATATTTTCTTTTAAGTGAGTCTCTTAAATTAGTAACAAGTGACAAACATTCATCATCTATTTAAAATCACCTAGAATATATCATGAATCCAAAAGGTTATGAGAACCCAATAAAAATGTCCATCATGACATCTTCTAACATCTTCATGGGAACTGGAAGTTGGAGGAGGAAACCATTAAGACCCTACTACTCAATATTTACCCCCTAACATGTAAGGAAACATAAAAAACCAATGATGTATCTCCACCTAGATGTATGGAAGTACCTCATCAAAACCAATATAATGTAATTATATTCTTATAATCTCCCATGCATGATACTAAAATCATCATCACCCAACAATATATCAATGTAAATTAAGTTAAAGTATAAATTGATAAGTAAGTTCTAGTCACAACTTGTGCAGATATGAAGGAAAGGGAATCATTGGTATAAAAAATGTTAGTATAAAAATTATACATGATCAATATCATAAATCATATAGTATATGGACTCGCATGACCATTATATAGTGTCTGATCCACTATATAAACATGGATTTCCTCAGCTTTGCAACACCATCTCTAATACACATTAACATTCTGAGATTTCATATGGGTCTACTATTGAGGACTCTAGTGGGATCCCTAGGTCATATATCATTCATTTAAAACACCCTTAAGGAACCAAAAATAATATGACAAAATTGGATGATTTCACATCTTTACAGAACAATAAAAATTGCTTCGTTGTTTTAGGAATAACTTATAATAATGCATGAACTCCTCATAGTTGAAGTACTATAGACCTCCTTGTTTCCCATAAGGTGTTGACAATCCCTTACTCCACCTTGGCTAAATTCCACTTCTCTAGAGGAAAACATCATAATTTATATTTATTTATTAAAAATTATCCTTGGTAGTTCTATTGAGGACTAGAAGAGTACCCAAAACTCTATTCTCCTATAGACCCTTCTTGTTTATCATTGCCTCCAAAAGCACTACTCTGAGTCGTGTCGTGTGGGTAAATGTTTCCATCAAGATCTTCTGAAGCCTTTTGAGGTTCTATGAATATTTTCACACTAATATACCTAGAATTAATTCGTTGAAGAAAATTTCCTTGAATTTTATCTTTTTAAAACCTTTATAACATCAATTAATGTTCGCTACAACCCACCGACACATTACTGGTCTATATAGAATGAACACTACTAGCTTCACCATATAATCCTTTGGGGTATATAACAATTCAAAAATATCATTTAAAATAGAAATATATTCTTTAGTATCATAAGGGACTCTAGTTCCATGGGAATAGTGATGATACTATAGAAAAAAATCTCATTCATAGTCGACTGTAGTCCTAGTTACTCCCATACACTGAATATGAACTTAGAAATAATATCTTGGATGTATCAGTCCCTCTACCTGAACTACAAGAGAATGTGTCAGAGACTGATATATAACACTCTCTTACACAACTTATAGTCTCACTAGATATATATAAGGCAAAAATTTTGTAAAATATTTTAAAAATAGGAACATAAAATATCCTAAAATGTTTGTGGGATTACATAAGGTTCTCCTCGGAGTCAATATATAAATACATTAAATTATTCCCAGGTTCAACTAATTATTTCATGTAGATATATCACAACATCATTGGAAAACAGATATATCACACAATTATAAATACAGGTCTATCTTAAATAGACACTATAATGGAATTGATTAAGATAAATAAATACTATGAAACAAAAATAAAATATTATATATTGAATGTGAGACTGAGTTCCTAGTCATTGTGCATGAATTTTCCCAAATAATCAATAGAAATTAACAATAATCTCATCCATGGTAACTCGTAGGTCTATTACATATGTTCTTTCCAAGAACATGGAAACTACCCTACCTAAGTCCCATGTAGTTATCTCCATTCTACCATTTCCCATGCTAGTGTAAAAAAAGGAAGAATCTATGATCAGATACCATTTTCTAATACCCCAGCCCAAACAACTAGATTTGTGTCAGAGGGTCACACGACCTCATGCACGCCTCCCTATATACAAGATACTATCAAGTAGCATTTAGGGTCTATGTCCATCAGTGGGGAGAATATACCCTCAGTATCATGTCATGACACACATAATAAATAAATAAATACAATAAATAACTAGATTTACATGAGAAAAATAACATATGGAATACATTTAATATGATAAAATAAACAAACATGCTTCTATGGTAGTAATCCAAACTAGTGTCCAAGTGAGGAATATAAATAAAATAGATAAACTATGGTGTTTCCCATAGCCCATGCAAGTCTTCCATCAATTCCATGATTCACTATTCATCTGTCATCCTTGGGCCCCATTCTCTTACTCGGATCCCTAAACATTAATTCTACATTCACATTTAAATTCACATATAAGGTGTGAGTAATAATCCATGTAGGACACCACCAATTCATCCTTAGTAGATGTGAATAATTATAACTATTGTATTCCACGATAATATTAAATGTTTTTATTGGGATATAGAACATACAATCACATACCAAGAAGTTGTTCACTAACCAAGATTCCATAAAACTCTAACTTTACCCAATTTGGCTCCATATTGGAGGGATAAAATATAGATAACAGAATTAACCAAAAATTATAATGGTACCATGGAAACTATTTCCTGAAAACCATATAGCATTATGTGTACATGTAACTCAGATTCCTTAAGCCTTAGGTTTTTCATGATACTCAAAAATAACTAGGAATCAACTACACCATTTGAAAATAATTTACGCATTGAGCATGCTACTTGTAAATCAACTATGTATGGAGTGTCGTAGTCATAAATAAATTGGGAATCAAGCAACCTGGTACCCATATTTGAGGCATCAAGTGAATCCTCAACAAAAAATTCCATGGTATGATCAAATCTCCACCCTGTTTACATGTCAGTTATTTTCATCATCCTATGATATACACACTTTCGCTTTAAATGATAAACAACACAAAATGGGCCAACTATTCTGAAAACCAAGATAAATACCTCCAAAATCATGGTAACATAAATAGTATGGTAGATCATAAAAGGAAAACACATCAACCTGAGAATAAAATTGAAACATACATACATGTGATTAACATAAAACATAGAAAAATGAAATACAAAAATACAAATGGAATCAAACATTAGAAACATATATCATAAGTTACAAACACACCCACATGTGATCAAAATCAACAATGGTCATTATGTAATTCAAATAAAATAAATTTTTCAAGGGAAGCAAGTGTTTCAAATAACATTATAAAGTAAATAAATTTTATATTCAATGTCATTAATGAATAAAATCAAGGTTCGATAAGGAAACATCACTACTCACCAAGGATTACTAGAACTGATTCCAACTATTTTACATACAAAAAAAATACCACATGAGATAATATATTCTCTCTTTAAAAAAACAAGAAAAACTGTGAAAATTCCATATTATCCTTCTTGATAATTCTATATTATTTCATAGGGAATAGTTACAATCCTACAAGTTATAATAATATTCCCTCTATTGAATAATATGTAACATAATAGAATAATTATTTTTATCATTTTTCATGATTATGGGGTATTTTAATTTTTAATAATTCATTTAATTTTTTCCTAAAATTTTTGGAATCCTTAATTTAAAAATTAATAAATGAAATGATATTATTGAAAAATTACCCAATGTTTTATCGCATGAAAACATGGAACCCTAAAAAATAAAGGACGGAGGATGTGGTTTTTTCCATTCCTACAACCCAGATGAAGATCTCATTTTAATCAAAGAAGCTTTCATCAATATTTTACATGATAATTTTAGACTAATCAAACTTGAGAGGATAAAATAAAACCATTTTTCTAATGTTTTAGTTATCATAAAAATTACAACTATATATAGGATCAAAATATTAAAAACCAAAAATTTAATATCCCCATTTAATTTTTGTTCCATGAAATTCATAATTTAGGAGTGTTTAAATTCATCCATTATATGATTATTTAGTTTTTAATGAGTAATGATATTAATTCCATAAAATTGGTACTACCTTAGGGTGACATGGTTTACCCTTATATAGAGAGGAGCTATCATGTAAGGGTAAGTATTTACCCTTATGAACCTGATGTAAAATATGGGTTACTCGTATGCAGTTATGAAGTACCCTAACATACAACATTTTTACCTTTAAAAACCCTTTTAAAACCCTAAAATCCCCTTATACATTTCCCTAGTAACCCATACATAGAGCCTATGTATACTTATGAAACTCCAAGGTTAACCTTATGTCATGTATGGGAATTCAGGGATAACTTTATGCAACTTGATGTTACCTGTATGCACCATATGACTTACCCTTAGGTGGAAGAGGGTTTTTTTATAGACCCTTATTCCACACAATCCTATGCTTATAAATCATATAGAAATATGTCCCTACACTTACACAACATATAATATTTTGGAGTTCCCTTTATACATTATCTAGAAACATCCCCTACACTAACACAAGGTCTAATAACCCTTCGTACCCTTATACAGCCCTGGAAAATAAAGGGTTTCCTTTACACAACATTTAAAAGCCATATATAAGTGTTATTTGTATTTAAAAATTAATTTTTACAAAAAAACTATATAAATAATAAAAAAATATACTTCAAGGATCAAATGAAAATTTATAATATTACACAACTCATTAATATTTGGATTATTGTAGGAGGGCTTTGAGGTTATCTCTTCTCTCTACTATAGGCCTAGGAGGTGTTCCCAGTGGGAGAATGTCCTAAATTTTTTGTATTTATTATTATTTTAACTCTAAGTAATATTCATTTCAAATTAAATATTATTATAGTTATTTCTAAATTTATTATAATTACAATATTGAGGATTATTTATTTAAAATAAGTTCAAGTTCAATGAATTTGATAGAAAATATAATTTATGACTGCTAAACAGGGTTCATAATAACTATTTATTTTCACCAAAATAAATCAATAATATTGATGAGGAAAGCTCAAATGATACCAAATAGAGTATAATGCATTTTAGTTTATAGAATATAAGATAGTCAATTTAACTCCATTTTTTAGAGTTTTTGAATTATATATATATTGAAGAGTTTTAGTTTTTTCTCAATTTTTATATGTTTTTATTTATTATATTTTTTTATTTTTTAAATTTTTTGTATTTAATATAAATGACACTTTTCTGAAATATTATTACAAAATTAAGTTTGTTAAAATGTTCCTTATAGAGGCCTTGATTTCCCATGGTCCTCTATATTGTATTTGTTAGGTATTGAGGGAGATAAGGATGTGTTTGTGGATAGATGGATGAAGTTGTGAACATGTTTAGCTGATGTTTCATCTTAACGTATAAATCATGTCATGACTAATTTCATTACATTGTAATTTATTATCTAGGGAGGAGAGGTGGTATTCATTTGGTTGGTTACACTATGGTGTGTGAAGTTGCAACATGAATGGTCATTTTATATTGTGAAGTTTGGCATGTGATGTTTTATTGTGCCTATAGATTCCTAAGTTCAGTCATTGTGTTGTGCTGTTTGAGATTTTCATGTGGGGAGTTGATTTTTTCCATGGTGCTCTAGTATGTGATATTTTTGGTTGACTATGATTGATAAATTTTCAGAGTGGGGAATTATGTTTCTTTGAGCCATTATCCTTGGATTTTTGGGGTCAAATATATGAGGTTGAGATATCTTTCATAATCATTGATTGGTTAATTATTGTGGTTTTATAATGGTTATTAAACCCTTATCATTTTTTAATATATTGACTATCATGGTTTTAACTCTCAATATTTTAGGAATTTAGAGGATTATTTCTAGAGGAAGGGCTGATCAACCTCTATTATGGGTTAAATCAAGTCAACACACAATGATTTAATATTATCAAATTTTTAAATATAATCCAGAATTTTCTCTTAATCTCTTAAAATTCCACAAATCTCTTTGAATAATAGGCATATTTTGGGTCGATTTTGGTAGTCCATTTCCATTTCATGGGGGATATAAAGTAGTGCCCTTGTGTGATCAATCTCCCATGATCTAAGGTAACAGTGTCTACCTATTTCTTTTGGATTTCACTATTTCCTTATTGGGGAGGATTTGTAAAAACATTTGGTTCATATTTTTTTGGTTGGTCAATGTATTGATGGGGGATTATCATGTATATGTTTTTTTTTTGGATTTCATGAGAGTTTGTTATTGGATAACTATTATTATAAATTTATTATTATTTTATAACTATTGATTCTCTAGTTGAGGTTATAGAATTGGAATTTCTCTCATTTAATCACTATTAAAATACATAAATATTATTATTTGTTTTTTTATAAAGCGTTGATATTGACCCAATAAATATAATAATTGATACCTAAATAAAAAGATTGGAATATTGTATCAACAGTGATTTACATTTTTCCCTATGTTATTATTGATTGATATTGTTGGTTTTTTAAGTATAAAACATATATGATTTAAAATTCCTTGGATACATCAAAACATGATTGGAAATTTCATATAGAAATTAAGGAAGATAATGGAAGGGAATAATAAAAATTTATAGTTTATATTTAGAATTGATAGCCAAAATTTTAAAAGCATGGTAAAATAATTTTTTTTATTACTGTGGTGATTATATTGTTTTTACATAGGTTAGAAGGTGTTTTATTATATTTTTTCTTATTTTTTGGGTCATTTTGGATCGTTAAAAAACAATTTGTAGAAAGAGGGATGTTTCTTTGGAGGTAGTGTGATTTTTTTCATTGTTTCTTAATACACATTCTTTCGTTGGAGTAGAATGTGTATGCTAGATATGGTTATTTTGATGTGTTTATTGTTATAGGAGAAGGTTGTGTGGTTTTTTTGTGACAATATTGAGTTTTTGAGATATATTGTATGGTAGATGTATGGGTTATGGTTGATATTCAAATAAAATAATGAAATAAAATATGGAATTATATTATAATGATATAAATTATGGGTTTCAATTAATAAATTAAATAGTGGATAATTAATATGTGGTATATGAAAATTTAAATGTGGGAGTGAACATGGGTATATAAAAGAGAATATTCTAGAAAAATTTTAATATCCCTAGTCTACTAGCCACCGAATCGCTTCCCTGGTTCGAGTCGTCACATGAAGGCTATTGACCAGTGGTGCAAGTCTATTAATATATGTTGGGAGAGCCTATACCCACTTATTAGAGTAACATCCCAAAAATAATAATATCGACAGTTAAAGAACCAATCTAAACATTTAATCGAAAATATACAAAAAAATACAATAAGTAACAAAGTAACACATGCTATAATAATATGATGAATACACTATGATTCGGGCTATCCTAAAAGTAAAATTTCTACTACCAAAACTATTAAATACCTCCAACACAGTCCTGATTCCCAACCAGTCCTTACCTCCCATCATCCAACCCAATAACCCATGCATAAATCAAACAATAGGTCCCTGTCCAAAACCTGTAATAGAATCATGTAGCTTCTTCTTGGCTACCAAAGGTCTATGAAGGCCCGAGAAGGGTGTGAGTACAACCCAGTAGGACACCCCCAATGCTGTCTAAATTTTTAACCATTCTATAAAATTGTGTATACAGTCAAAAAAGTGTAATAAATAAACATGTCAATGAAAGGAACATGATTCAAATTTTACAATATCCATTTAAATAAATTTTATCAAAAAATATGTTTCTAATTTAAAAAATTACTAATTTACAATTTTATCCATCAAGTTATTTGGGGTTAACCAAATAGAAAAACACATGTTAATCACACCTAAATCCTAGGCCATCGAATAATAGGTTACACACACTTTTAATCACTGCGAAATTCACTAATCACAACTTATCAACATACCCCAGAGCCTTAGTTTAGTTATTCCATGCATGTCTATGTGATTTGGAAGCATAGGTCCTCAGTTCAATCACCCAACGTAAACCATTAAAATACATTGTGGAGCATATATCCTCAATTTGACATCCCAACCATACATTACATAACACATACTTAGATCCTCAGTCCATCCTGACCCATGGAAGGATCCTTAGTCCAATAGAACACATACCACCAAGCCATATGTAGATGATTCTTATACAATAACACATTAACTGAACACAATTTATAACCATTAAACACATTCATAATTTTCAATTTTAACTCTTTATACACATACCACTTATAATACATAACCAATTAACACATATACCATTATTCCAAACACTCCCTTATGCTATTTTATCCACTAGACAATAATTAACAACAACATTATTTCATAATTCAATGGTATCTCACAAATAAAACAACTCATATAACATCATCTTGAAGTCTCCTTTTGAAAACATGGTCTTCATATTTGAAAACTAAACCAGACCCCATACATTTCATTTATATTGAAAACCATCTTAAATAATGAATAAAGAATTTTCAGAAAAATGGGAACCATGCACTCATTTCAGATCATAATTTGAAATAAATAAAAAAACATATTCTAAATTACCTTGAGGTAAATGAATCCTTTTAAAACATTCCCACTTTCAAAACATCATATTATTAATTTAAAAACAATAACCATATCAAAATCCAAACACATTATTTAAAACATTAAATAATACCCTTAGGTATTACCCGAAATCTCATATATATCAAATAAATTTAACCATTATCCAAGACAAGAAACCTAATTACAATTTATAACCCCTTATCTCACTTATTTTCCCCATATCATCATTCATCAATTTATTTCAGCCTTTTCTAGATTTTATCATACCCCATGGGTATCTATAGGATTATTCTTGCGTCATCAACAAACCCAACGGGGTTTGTGAAGGGCCTCACAACTTAATATAAGGCCCAAATTACATTCCTTAATCTAATACATCAAAATGTATCAAGCCACCACATTATTACAACCACATGCACAAACAAAACATCAAGAATATAAGAAAAAAATTCATACCACCTACCAAATGTCTGTTGACGAACACTTTCTAAACCTCCCCCCTTGATTCTAACTCAAAGATCCATTAAATACCAGAAATTAAGATCCAACCAAGCTTGGACCACCAAATTTATTAATAAAAAAAAAGTGCAGAAACAGGAGAAGGAAGAGAGAGAGATTACAAGTCAAAACATTCATAGTCACCACCCCCATACCTGATCGTGTCATCAGCATCAGCTGATTCCCATTCTGATTGGGTCTCGTATTGTTTAAGAAACTTCTTATAGAAATTCCGTTTGTCCAGCTGCTCCTTCGATAGCTTCGCAATCTCTTTCTTGGCAGATTCCCTAGTGGTCACGGTCCTCGGAACTGCAGAGTAGTCCTTCCTTGGTTTCCTTGAAACAGGGGAAGATCTGACACCCTCATTGTCAGAGCCTCTTTTCTTTTCTCCTCGGACAATATCACTATATGATATCGTATTTGCATCCATACCTCTTCCCTTGGTCTCAACATGAGAGGCACCCCCTTTTCAAAGGGTTAGGTCCCCAACTCCAGGAGTGGATTCCTCCGCCCTTCCTTTCTCAGATGCAGAGGAGGAGGGTTGTGGAATCTTAAGGGCAGGACCCTCACCTTCAGTAGTCTTTGGCTTGTCACCATTTCCCGAGACCCTGATCGGGGTACGCACCCTCCCCTGTTCATCTTCAGAAATGTTCCCCCATTTCTCAGGTAACTCAAATATTTGAAATTGCTTCTGGATTTCATGATGATAATCAACATGTAGTTGCACATCACCCTGATTAGAGACATCAACCTGGTGAGAGTCAGGGATCAAATTATCAGAAGTGATAACCTAATGATCTCTAGAAGGGCCGCTATAAGATCTTGTCGGAGTAGAATCAACAATCAACTCTTTGACCTTTGCAAGAGTCGGAACATCAGGGGCTGCCTTCATAGGAGGGTCACTCTCCTTGATGAAATGCTTTGGAGAGGACGATTCCTTCAAAGTATCCTTTTTTCGACAGAGATTGGAGGGGTGTCCTCGCATCCCACACTCCTTACAAGAGTTGTTTTTACGACACAACTCCAAAGAGTGCCCCAAAGTCATGCATTTAGTGCAGGAAATAGGTTTCTTTTCATATTCAACATCAATTAGAATTTGATCAGACGGAATAGAAAGAGTTACCGTATCAATGAGAGTGGATCTGAGATAAACTTCCACCAGCATTCTAGCGAAGTGCCCAAATCTGACATCAGTTGTTTCCTTATCAAGGCGGATGGGAGTTCCAATTGTCGTTCCAATATCATGCAGGATCTCTGGATGCCAAAGAACCCAATTAAGACCATGAAGACGCACCCATACCTGAGCGAAGACATTTTTTGCATTCGAGACATTAAAGTCAAGTGACCATTCGTGGAGAGGAAGCCATCCTGGTTTTAGAAACATGGAACCAGAACTCCATGCCCTAATCTTGAGATCCGCCGATGGAAATAAACAGTGAAAGAATCCCCGCCCAAGGGAGACACATTTCCAGATAGCAAAGCCCCACAACATCGAAATTCTACGGAATAAATCTTCACATTTCCAGGGTTGTGCACCTTTAGGAAGAACAATGCGAGCAATCAATGAATTCTCACCCAATGCCAACCTTTCAGCAATCACACCGGGGTTCGCCTCAACGTGAGCCAAAGATCCCTTTAGGAGAATCCTTCTAAAGCATGAATTCTCAATCTTTTTCTGATCCGATAAAGAATCCTTCATCACATCAACAAAGGAATGCTGACCACATGATGCGGCGCCAGAAGGAACCCTCACAGATTCCTGAAACTGAACAATATTGACATCAGAAGAGGCAATCTTCAAAACATCCTTTACCATGGACCTCGAAGAATCCCATGCACATTGGTTAAGGGATTTGCAGGGCGGAGGTTTCACAGCGATGCGATTCAACCGGTCCACCCTCGCCGCACCATCCTCCGATCTCAGCAAAACAGTCTCACAAGAGGAGACCTTCGCGCCACCAGCCGATGTGACATCAGCAGAGGAAGCCTCCAGTTTTTTGAAGCTGCTCGGGTCCGCATCTTTCCCAGAAGACCGTCGCTCTCCGGAGGAGACAACCCCACCAGCCGACGCGAGGAAATAAAAAGAGGAAGCCGCTGGCTTTCTGAAATCGGAACTCGGCGCAGAGGAAATACCGCTCGGAACCGGATCCTTTCCCACCGTTCGCATGTCGAGGCGATTGAATCCAAGGAAGTGCGGAAGCACCATCTCGGTAGAAAACCCTAGCAGGCGCCATCACTCCACGTCGTCGCTCGGGTCGCCTCCCGTATCGCCATCTCTTCGGCCCTCTCAAAGATCCATTAAATACCCAACATAGAATATATTGGTAATTTGAGGTTTTTATGGTTTTAGAATAAGTGGAATGATTCTATAATCCCTAATATAAAAAAAAGGAAGGGAGAGGAGGGCTTAAATAACTCATATCTTCAATTTAATCACAAATTCACTCCAAACAGACAATAATAGATGGAGAATAATCCCTTAGAAGTCTAGAAGGGGTTAGATTATCACCCATGAAGAAGGAGGAATAATGAACAAAATTAGGTTATAAACCTTAAATCCTAAGTGGGAAAAATGGAATTTCCCATTTAAGGGTCTCATGGTTTGGTTGCACGGTTAGCCAAACCATATGGCTCCCTCTTTCTATGAGGTTCCAATCCACAATGTATCCTAGATGAACCAACATGGTTTGAAAAATTGTGAAGTAACCATGTGAAAGCCTTTATTCGAAAGGAGGTTTGGCTGCATGTTTTCTCTGGCCAGGTGTGTGGTTTGTACTAACCATGCACCAAATGAATGTTGCACACTGTTTGGCTTATTTTCCTTCTAAGTTCGTGTCTCAAACCCTCATAAACCCCCCACCCCCAAAACTCCTCATACACCCCATAATTTTCTATAATATCCAAAACAAATGGATTTTTACCAAATTTAAACAAGGATATACCTCCACTAAAGGTTGTAATCTTATGACCTACCCATATAATAATTGTTTGTCATCGAGCCACACATTCCAATGATCACTACACCACCAAGGAAAATGGTCAGGCCATGAGACCACCTATCAATATCCATATTCCATGATTCTCCTTGAACTCGGCTATGCTTTAACAAAACTAAGACCAACAGAACCATCGTACACAAAAAAAACACTTTTCTACCACTATGATCTACAATTTCAAACCTGATTCTCCTCGAGGATGCATCCAGATGAACTCATCATTATCAACATCAAACAAAAGAGAGGGTAATGGTTAATGTTACCAAACCACCAAAAAAAGGGCACTGACCAGGGTCTATACGACCCTAAGGGGAGCCAATCAGAACACACTCAATCCAATTCGCTCCATAACTCATCACCTAAATTTCATAGTACCATCTCACCTAGATTTCAATATTCTAATAGCGACACAATCTTGGTATCACTGAAGGACCACGTAGATTCAAACCACCTTTCCCAACCAAGATTAGTTTGAAACATTAATCACAACACCCTCATACCTTTTTGAATATCCAAAGCACAAACCATGCATAACCTTCGTCACACGAAATTCATATGGTCAAAACCCAAGCTAACACTCTTCAACAAAACTATTACACCAAGTTAACTCCAACCCCAAGTCCATCTTACTCGAAGAATCAGTCACATCACTAAACAAATAGTATCCCACTATGGTGCTCCCCGCCATGTTCCTTAGTTCACCCCCACAATTTTTCACTATTGAAAACTTGTATAATCGAAAAGGGGTCCAACTGAATTCCATGTCAACATTCAAAACATACCTGATGTGTTTCCAAACTCACCACACCTAAACAACCCTTGGAACTCTAACCAGCACTAGATTCCATCCGTTTTGTTGAAACAACCTAAAATGAACATGTACAATTTTCCCCCTCAATAAACAAAAACAATTTGATCTATCTAAATTTTGCCTTTATTTTCAAGACAATATTTCCACTAGAACAATAAAATGAATGTGGCTTATAAAAACCTGACCATTTCCACTTAAGGCATACCACAGTCATCTAGAAGTCCTACCAGAGTCATTCCCTAATGTTTTTTTGAAACATTACCATCAGGGTATCCACTACTATACAAGCCATCATTGTGCTCTAGGGTAGCCATATATATTCCTATCCCAAACATATCTTCTACAATGCATCAACTAAAGCCGACATATTCACTCTTCGAAACCCATTACCATTCTTCTGACACACCTATCCATAAATTTGTCACACCATTACATTACATGAAAAAAAGTCTTCACACATAAGGACATTCTCAGGTCACCCAAAGAAACCTATCCAACTCTATGTCTAAATTCATGTGAGGTTCTAACACCCATCCTATATTACCGTCATATGTTTTTTTGTCTTATCTCACACATCAATGACTCAAACATAGGCATCTCATATTTCTCACAGAACTACCCGTGCCTAAAGCCAATGCTTGGCTTGATCATCCTCAATATCTATAGCCCACTTGGCCTTCCCTGAGAACCCCAAACATGTCCCTCATTGGTCTCTCTTATTCAACTTGATGTCACTTTATCCACTGCATTGTTTTCTCCACCTACCCATGACTAAAATTATGCTCCCCACCATGGGAGTGTCATGGTATGTGCTTACCTCAAATATTAGGACCACCAGGGCTCACTCTTCAACCACAAGTTGACCCCTAATCATGGACTTCATCATCCACCTTTCACTAGAACAAATAAAATATATCAACCACAACTCATTCCTAGCTTCTGAGAATGGAACTGATGGAATTCATTGGCATTTGGTCCCTTCTGAAGGCCACTCCCAAAACAAGTTGATCGTGTACTACCCCACCATGTGGATCCCACACACACACCATTGTATGATCATATCCTCAAAGAGGCTCCATTTTCATTAAAAACACATTTTGGAATCTAGGAGTAAATCAAAATCTCTCTTAGAATACCCAAAATGATGTTAAGATATTGAGAATAATTGTAACTAGATAAAAGTATGATAATAAGTTAGTGACGAATATTATCAAAAACCATCCATGACCAATGTCACTTCCAACTACCAAATCAATTTCACCCACCAAAAGTCTCATATTTTTCTTCAATTGACATCTCATCATGCCCATTCACCACAACTAATTCAAGAGGATCTTTCCAAGAAAAACTCACAATCCTTTCACAACTCCCCACCAAGTGGTCATAATCCAACTTTTCCTTTGGAACTACTACCTTCCCACCACTTTAGTTCTCCTAGGATGACCCTGAAGATTCACAATAGAAATGTAAATGACCACAATAATCCAAAACCAATTGTTCTCTTGCATAACCAGCACATCACAATTGGTTTCACAGAAAATGACATCTACTTATCCCGATCCACTTGTTCACCCATCCTAAGAAGCATCGTTCCTTCCCAGAAGATGTCCACATCTAGACAACTTCAATCCCTTAGGGTATCACACCATACTAAGACCACATGCTAAACCCAAACCTTGGTCACATGAGCCGAACCTTAGTAGAACTATTCCCAACACCTAGTTACACCACAAACCATGCATTCAAGTCCATAATCCTAATTAGAATCAAGGATTTCCCAACATATCACCGGAAAATGAAACCACTCATACAACCAATCCTAATCATATGACCCCCACCCCTTGTGTCACATCCACACCAAAACCGTCCATACATGCCTTGGTCACCCTTGCATTTTCTTCCCCAAACTAGCATTGAGGCCACCATTAATCATCATAAAGGTATATGGGTCCAACACCTGAATGGTCCATCCTTTTGAATCCAACCTTAAAACCAACTAAAAGAACATATGTACCTCTCTGATAATGAAAACAAGTCATAACCATTCAATCTTCCCAAAATATAATTGAACCAATTGTTCACTGATTCCATATCTAAAGCACCCACTCATGTTTCATATTACAATGTTCCTGAAACACTGGGATAACCTCACTTGAGTCTACCCTCGATTCACCACAACTATCAACTCACATCCACAAATCATGTATCATATCGAAAACCATTAACCTTGTCACATAAACCTCTAGGATAAACCCACACTTGGCAACACTATTTGTGTGCCATTTACAATTTCCAAACATCTGCATGTTCCATAGACCCCCAACATCAGTAGAACCCTCGGTCAACCCCTATCATGGGTCCCCAATAAAGTCAAACAATTCCAACTCCCTAAACAAGAGTCACACATAACAAAGGCCATTGGATATACCACAAACCCATACACATCAAACTACAGACAAAATGTTGATCATGAGTGGAAATCCAACCCCCTTTTCAAACACATTGTGTCTACCGTACCAAGAATCCATTTACTAATATTTTCACACCAAAGATACTTACACACATACATTGGCACCATGCACTAAACACCAACTCTAGGGTCCAAAACACAACTCATAAGGTCCCAACACACAAGTGTAACTACAAACCCATTAAATTATTCACATAAAAACTTAAAGGTGAAAACCAAACCAAAGAAACAAAAAACAACCTTCCATTAACCAGCACATCCAAACACATCAATGTCTCACATCCTATAACACAATATCTTAAAACTAAGTCATGCTCACACACCAAACAACTCATACACCGGGTTAACAACCAGCGTATGTGATACACAAAGCCAATGTCCTTTAACATTTCCTTCATTTACCCATTTCCCTTCTTAATTTAAACCTTAACATTTTAAACCCAGGGTTTCACATTTCAAAACATATGACTTCAAGACCCATGAATTTATGCTTTCAGAAAACTTTTTTAAACCTAATATTTTAAAAATCCAATCATTATTCAAATAATTTTTCCAAAAGTTTTCATTTTTTACCATTTCAAGGAATGATTATCAATATTAAATCAAGGGAAAAAAGTATAGTACTAATAACTGATTCTCAATGAATTAGAAATAACAGGAAACATATATATAGTCTATCAATCATAAGTGCCTAGCATGATGCATGAACTCACACACCTTCTATTTTCTTTTCTGGTCAAAGATATAAAACCAAATAAATAAAAAACATCCCATAAAATTACACCACTTGATGTGGATGTATCAATAATAAATAAAATAACAAAACAAAAACTCAATTCCTACCCCTATAAACATGGGTTTTCCACCATACGTGGGTATGCAGGAACCCGGGTATGAGCTCATTTCTTAGACCCGACAAGGCCCTAGTTTCATATATACCATTCCTCAAATAGTAATGAAAAATACACTACCTATAATAATTCTTGGCAATTTCCCCGGTCTAGAATCCACTGAACTAGTTCCCTGACATGGATCATCACATGACCTTTGGCATGCCTCCCTGTACACCATAGGTTGTCAACTAGCTGTAAAATTTTATAGAGATACGTTGGGGAGAAAATACACGCTTAATAGAGTAACATCAAAGTAGAAATAATATCTACTCGTAAAAATCCCAATCTAAACCTTTAAAAGACACCATATAGGAAAAGGCAATTAGTAACCAAGTAACAGATGCTATAACAATATTATGAATACAATATGAGTTAATAAATACTACAAG
The DNA here is from genome assembly GCA_963277665.1 of Viscum album. NCBI lineage: Eukaryota > Viridiplantae > Streptophyta > Magnoliopsida > Santalales > Viscaceae > Viscum > Viscum album. Next base: position 1,520,104,787 of record OY728152.1, on the reverse strand, counting down.
TAAAAAGTCTCGTACCAAAACCATAAAATTTTCTGCAAATAATCCCAAGTCCCAAACCAATATTGAACTATCATGCTATAACCCAACAACCCATTCATAAACCAAATAATAGTTCCATGTTTTGAACCTGTAACAGAAACCAGTAGCTTCTACTTGGGAAACCAAGTGTCCGGGCATCTTGATCGGGGTTTCATTGCAACTCACTATTCCACCACCAATGGTGTCCAAAGTAGTAACCAGTCAGTACAATAGTGAATGTGGGGAAAAAATATAATAAATAAAAATGGAAATGTAAGGAACATGTTTCACATTTAATACCTTCCCATTTAAACAAATTTTACGAAGAAATATTTTTTCATTTAAAAAATTAATAAGTAACCATTTTATCCATCATGTTCTCTTGGTTTAAAAAACTGATCAAAACTATATATGGTCGTATCGTAAGACTAGAATATAGAATAATGTGTTACCCACACATTAAATCACAAGGGAATTTACTAATCATAAATTATCAACGTACCCCTGAGCCTCATTCTGTTAATCTATCCATGTCCATCTATTTGGTAAGAATAGATCATTGGTCTCACATCCCAACCCACACCATGAATAATAATTGGGATACATAGAGCCTCAGTCAAACATCTGAACCATTTATTACATAAGACACACAGTGGAGCCTTAGTCTAGGTAGTCTCACCAAATGAAACCAATAGGGGATTAAATCCTCAGTCCAAGTCCCTAACCGTTTCTTTATAGGGGTGGGGTTTAGATTCGTAGTCCAACCCAACCCATGGGAGGAGCCTTAGTCCAATACCCAACATAGGACATAGCCATGTGCACATGCTTATTATACTATAACACATTTACCAGACACAAACCATAACCATTAAACACATTCCCCATTTACAATTATAACCTATTATACACATCTCAGTGGCAAGACATGACCCATAAAAACATATACCATTATTCCAATCATCCTCGTATTCTATGTTATCTTCTAGAAAACAATTAACAACAACATCAATACATAATTACATGGTATCACACAATCCAAATCACTCATTTAACATCATCTTAAAGTCACCCTTTGAAAACATGGTATTCCTCTTTGAAAAATAATCCAAGCCCCATGAATTTCATTTTCATTACAAACCAGTTGAAATTACCAGTAAATAATTTTCAAAAAAAGGAGAACCATGACCTCATTTCAAATCATCATTTGGAATCTATAAAGAAAACTATTTACTAAATCTCCTTGAGAGTAAAGCCTCCTTTTAAAACATTTCCCAGTTTTAAAAAATCATATTATTTATTTAAAAACCATAACTAGATAAAAATACAAACACATTATTTAAACCATTTTAAAATACCCTTAATAATTACAAAAACTCTGACATTTAATCAATTCAAGTGACCCTTTATCCAAGAACATGCACCTGATTACAATTTATAACCCTTTATCCCACATATTTCCCCATATCTCAATTTCTCATTAAATGTTTTTAGTAGTTTCAAGAGTTTTTCATACCCCATGGGTAGAACTATGTTTAGTATCACATCATAAATGTACCTAATGGGGTCTGTGAAGGGCATGAAACCTAAATCTATGGTCAAAATTACTTTCCTTCACCAAAGACACCAAAACTAAACAAGGCAGCATATTATCACAACCACACACATATAACGCAAAAAGTCTATAGAAAAAATCTTTAGAAGAACCTAACTCATGTCTATTAACAAATTCTTTTTTAACCTTTCCCTTTATTCAAACTCAAACACCAATTAAATCATGAGCATATAATATTCTAGATAATTGAGGATTTTAGGGTTTTGGAAGAAGTAGAACATATATACAAGACCTAATAAATGAAAAGGAAGGGAGAAGAGGGATAGTCTCACCTGGATCTTTGATTATCATAATAACACTCTCTAAATGGACAAGAATTGAAGAATAATGATCTATTTGATATGTGAAATGGTTTGGTTCGTCACCTGATATATTGGAGGAGGAATAAAGAAACAAATTGGGTTATAAAACATAATTCCTAGGAGGAAAAACTAGAATTTATCACTTCTAAATGGTCACATGGTTTTTTCTCATGGTTAGATAAACTGTGTGACAACTTTGTAGCTCCCACTGTACAATAGGGGTGAAGACAAACAATTTCTAGGAAGCACCTACACGATTTGGAAAATATTTTGGTGACCATGTGTCAGCCTCTATCTAAAAGGAGGTTTTTCCCACACAGTTTCATTGGAGATGTGCACATTTTGTACTAACTATGTTCCCACTATGTGTTGCACACTATTTGACCTCTTTTCCTACTCCGTTCATGTCCTAAACCCCCAATACACTCCTAAAACTCCTCATACGCCCATGAATTACTACACTATCCAAAAAAATGGATTTTAACCAATACATAAAAAAGGAAAACCTCCATTAATGTTATGGATCTTAGAAAATTTATAATAAATTTTTTTAATGCTGTATGGAGTGTGTAGAATTTGTAAGGATATTGTGGGTTATATGTGGTTTGGAATTTTTTAAAGAAAGAAACATATGATGATTTGAGGTGGATATGGTGAGGATAATGTATTTATTTTTTAGGTGTTGTATTGTATAGTTCATCCTTGGGATGAGATTATTTGATATTCAGCATTCGTTGTAGTTATTTTTATTTCTTATGATCCACTACCAAATTAAAGTAATGTGATTGATGTAAATATGATGTTTTGGGTTTTATGTTTTTTCATAAACATATAAGATAGGATTGAAAAAATTTTACAACTAATCTAATTTCCTCATTCCTTCATCTAGACACAATATAAGTTATAATAGAATTAAGATATATTTTTTGGTGATGTTATGATAATGTTTCAATATGGTGGATATGATATTATATTGTAGTTATGTGGTTATATAGAAGTGTAATTTGATTATTATGTGGTTACAAGGTATATGGATGTGTTTCTATGAAATAGTTTGGAGTGATAATCTTTATTCTCTTTGGGAGTAATATAAACACATTCATTAGGGATGCAGATATAGGGAATCTTCCATTAAATTACTATTGATATTGTATAAATATCCATTTCTCTGGATTTATTGAATAAACATCAATGAGATTGTATGTTATCTTACTTCCTATATGTGATTAGTTGGTTTCACTGTTTATTCCCAGAGTATTTAGTTTTATTATTAAATATTTTCTTGAGAGATTTTGAGGAGGATCATACAGAGCATACCTTTATTGTCACCACTATATTTTATATCATTTTTTTATATATTTTTTTGATGGGGTTGGTGATCTGGAATAACTGAACTAGTTAGTGATAGGATATTCATTTGGAGTTGGAGTAGTTTATATATAACTTGTTTTCAATATTTTTCTTATTTTATGAGTGATATTACATTTATTGGGGGATATTGATTTTATTTAATATTATATTATGGAGTAGATCGATGGTTTAAGTATTATATTCTTTGTTTAAATATGGAAAATTACTCCCATTTTTTTATAACCATGGTCATAGTCACCAACTCAGGGTCTATGAGGAATACTTTGGGGGACTCTTGGCTTCCTTATAAGCCTAGTAGGGGTTCTAGTGTGGAAAATTCATGACATAGTATTTTCATAGCTATGTTTGTGATTTTGGAAAGATATTGGAGTTATTATCAAGTGAGGATTAAATTAGGTTGGTTAGATAAACGTACCAATCAAATACTTTATGTGATGTTGGAAAAGGAGATCATATGGGAAACAATGTTTATGACACATGTTATTCAATGAAAGGATCTTATACTAAGTAAATATATTGATGTTATATGATAAATGTTTTTTGGAAGATACCAATGTCAGGTAGATTCATGTTGTTTGATTACACCTATGATTGAATTAAAGGGATATTTTAAGGAATTAAAAATAATTTAATTAAAATGATTTTAAATGAATTCCATATCTCCAGTTTAAGATTGTTTAAATTTTTTATAGAGATGGGTATCTGAAGGAATCCTCATGTGGTTCTAGTGGGAGTGTTGTAACATGATTTCATAATTTCTCAATAGAGGGTTAATATTGGTAATGATGACTCTTGAAGGAAGGCACTACATGAGTTTTGATGGAATATTTTATCTTTTTATGTGGAGACTATATATGATTAGGAGAAAAAGCATAGAATATTTTTGATTTTTTATATATTTCAGAGCCATCTTTAATTCTAATGTCAAACTATTCTCAATGGATAATGTGGGTCATGTACTTTGTTTTTAGTGATTATTTGGTATCAGTTTCCCTTAATGATTAAATGGAATTAGTAGGGTCAAATGGCCTTTGGGAAGATGATTGGAGAAAAATCCGATATAATAAAACCTTATGATATTTATAATCCTCAGGGACATAGGTTTGAGAATAGTGATGGATATCATTTTAACCAAGTAAAATAAAGTAGATTAGGTTATGTTACGATTTATTTGATATATTTTCTAGTGACAGGTGATCCATACATTATTTGGTGTAACATTTTTTTATCTCATACATTGAATGATGTTTTTTATCTAGGAGTTTCAAACTCCTTCATAAAGAATTACTTGGTCTACTCTCTAGGACTCACAAAAGAGAATATTATTATTCCCTTAGTGTTTACTACGTTACATAATGTTTTTTCTAACATAATTGAGGTGTGTCATAATTATAAGCTAATTATAGAGAAACATCAATCAATTGTAGATTTCTTCACATTATGAATATATCCAAAATTTTCAACCATGGAATGGATTATATTTATTCAGTGATGGTTATTATTGAATGGTTTGAATGAACAGTTGTTTCCTATAATGAGTATAGAGAGTATAATGTGTTCATTGGTTAGTGATATAATATTATTGATCAAAGATGTTCATGATAGATTTATTCTTATCCAATAGTGTTAATTTTAGGTTCATTAAATGTTTAGGATGACCTATTTCTGAGAGATGTGGACGAAGTTAGTAACATGTTTTAATAATAGGTTATGAATATAATATATCCACATGATATTGAGTTTTTAATAGAGTTACAACATTATTTTTATTTTAATTAATTGTTTTTTTCTTGGATAGATCTCTCAGAGTTATGAGAGTTTAATATTCAGATTGATGACATGTTATAGAGTGGAATCATATAGATTAGTGTGTCCCAATGGGGTACTATATTTTTGTTTGAGAAGATGGATAATGGTAGTTTTTGGTTGTGAATATATTTCCATTAGTTGAATCATGTGATGTTGATGAACTACTATTCCCATATAAGGATGGATGATTTATTTGTTAATATGAAAGGATCTAGCTAGTTCAAAATTATTTTTAGTTTGGGTATCCTTATATGAGTGTAAAATATAATCATATCATGAATCATGAAGTCACATTTAATTTTAAGAACATTGATTTCATATTTATACCCATTAATATCATGAATGACCAATATGTTTTCATTTTACTAATGAACTTAGTATTTTTTGTGTTCTTGTATAATTTTCTGGTTGTTTTATTTGATGAAATCTCTTTTATATACTAGAATTTGAGGATCATGTTGAGAATTTTGAGGTGTTTCAATGAAAATATCTTCATGTAAAGTTTTATATTTACACATTCAGTATACTAGAGGTGAATTTACTTGATTATTTTATCTCTCATTGTGGAGTGTCATGTAATCCATTGTTGATTGAAGTTTTTTTCTCATGGGAGTATCCCAATATTATTATAGAGTTTTTCTATTTAATTAATCTTATATGATATTATGAGAGGTTTTTTTATTTATCTTTGATTTTATCCCCTTTATAGATATGGAAAAAAAGGATTAGTATTTAATATTAAAATATTAGTATTTGGAATTATTTTAGTACCCAAAGGAGAAGTAGGTAAATTTTCTTGTTCTCTATTTCGTATAATAAATGGTTATGTTTGAGGTTTTTAGGGTGCTTCCAATCCTTTTTTGGGATGGTTTTGGAATGAACAAATAGAAACAATATCTTATAGATATCATCATTATTATCCTCATGAATATAACTACTTTACCCATGATATAGAATAGGTGGTGGTGGTGTTTTCTATGAACTTAGGAAAAATTATTTCATTAATGATCTCTTTTAGTGTTTATAGATCATAAGATGATGATGTACACACTCTATTTTATAAATTTAAATCTACATTAGGGGAAGTAGATGGAGTTATTTTATGACTATGAAGTTTATATTTCCTATACCCCAGGGATAGGTAATGTTGTAACTAATATCCCAAGTAGAAAGTTACATGCATATATTGTTTAAGAGTATGGAAATTTTTTGAGGATGACGAATAAGTTTTCATCCAAGAACCTCGATATTCATAAATTATATTAAAAAATTTATTGTATTATATAATAGTTCATTATTCCTTTTACTAGTAGGTAGATGAGTCTATGTTTATAGATGTTGAGGATAAAGTGTGGTGACATCGTGTTTTCAAAATTGATGCTATTAAGTGATGGTTAGTAGATGACGAAAAAATGAGTTGTTTTAAAGGAAGCAATTTGTTTCATGATTATTGATATATGTGGTCCGATGTAATTTCCATGGATGAATTATATAAATATATATTGGTTTAAAAAATACATATATTTCTTGGAGGGGTAACTTTTGGTGGAGAAGGATAAAGAGGATTTTGGCTAAGTTTGTGCCTCCCTAATTTTTTCAGTGGGTGAAGGATGTACATCAAATTCCTGCTAGATGTTTTTTAGTCATTGTATATTCCTCAATGGAAATGGGAGGAAATTTAAATATATTTCTTCACTGTTTTTCCCCGTGATTATGAATGATGTGACACTATATTGGTTATTGTGGATCAAATGAAAAAAAACTTCTCATTTCATGAGGATCCATGAGTTGATTGTGTGTATAATTTCATGATGTAGTATGAAGAAGAGTATTTGGGGATTAATTGGGTTTCTTGGATGATAATATCTAATTAAAATTATTTTTCTAACTCATGGGGGTGGAAGAGTCTGTATTTTTCTTTTAGATCTCAATTATTCCATAGAACGTATTTTTAACCTCATATGAATGGTTAGATGGAGTGGATAAACTAGATGATTGAGGAAATATTGCGTGTATATGTTCTCAAAATTGGGGGATTTTTTTGGAAGAAATTACCCTTGGTTAATTTTTGCAATAATAATATATATCACTAGTCTATTAGTATGTCTTTATTTGATGTGTTGAATGGGTGGTCTTGCAGATCTTCATTTTTTCGATTGAGGTTATAGAGGTAATGATTATTGGAGTAGATTTGGTGTAAATATTGATATATAAAGTGTATCTAGTTCATGATTTGATTAAATATTTTTAATATTATTAAAGAGATTATGATGATTAGAGGATGAGACCTATTTAGTTTAAGGTTGGTTATCTTGTTTTTCTAAAGGTTTATCCATAAAAAAAGTAGTGGAAATTTGGTCATAGTAATAAGGTTTGTCATTGGTTTATATCAAATTTCAAGGTTTTGGAGCACATATATGGGGAACCGTATCAATTATATCTTCCACCATAGATAGATCATATTCATGATGATTTCCAAGTATCTATACATTAATGATATCTTTACAATGGATCTTATGTCATTGCTTGGGGTGAGTTGGATATTTAGGAGGATGTAATTTCCATGGAGCGACCTTTAAGATTCAATATTTACAAGAGAATTTATTTCATGGTCTCTTCATTCCATTAATTCATTTTTATAGTGGCAAAACATATAAGAGGATTATACATGTGAACACAAGTCAAAGATGAAATATTAGAATCTTAAATTTTTAGAATATTGTTTTTAGATGATGATATTGATTTATTATATATATATTAGGTTTTTTATTTTTTATTTTATTTCGGTTTATCTATTGTTAAGTTATTGTTTAAGTTGTTTCTTGTAGGGTTAACTAGATTTTGTGGTTTCTTTATTTTTAATAGGTTTGGTTTTTATTCTTGAATATATAAAAAATTGAGTGGAATCTAATTTAAGGGCTGTAATTTCTCATTGTCCTATACTATATGGATCTATTTATTTAGAGTTTCTAGTTTCTGTTTAGAGTAAAATGAAGGGAGTAGATGAAGAATTTAGTTGAAATATCACAATTAAGTTCAAATCATAACATGGGCTGGGGAAATTCACCAATATTTTTGTGTTAGAGAAGGGATATTGGATTGATTTTTGTGGTTTCACCAATGTGTATTTGGTTGTAGAATAAATGGTGCTATTAGGATGTGAAACTTGGGATGTGAGGTTTTGGTGTGTCTTTGGATGGATGAGTTTGTTCATTGCAACATGGTTCCTGAGATAATGACAAGGGGAGTTTAGTTGATCTTTGAATATCTTGTCAGTGATATTTCTTGGAAAATCTAATTGAGATAGTTACACTCTAGGGGCTTTTGTTTCACTATGGACATTTTTATGGATCACCGGGTTCGAGTTTTGGAGGTTGAGATTTTTGTTGTGAAACTACATGAAATTTTTCACTAAAAACATTTTTTTTTGGGTTTTCTAGTGGTTTAAATTACCCTAATTTTATTTTAGTGGTTAATATAAAATTAAATGAAATAATCCAATAGTAGATATTTCAAGGTGGTTTTATGAATTTTGTGTCTGTTTAATGGATTTTTCAAAATAACATATATTTAGTTATAGTTTTTAAATATATCATGAAATTTTTATTTTTCATTTTTCATTTAAATCATGTTGTGGTTTATAACACCTCTATGTAGGTTCTCTAGTAGTGTTAGTTAAAACAAATACTAAATTGTCAATATATATAACAATGGTTTAAAAAAATTTCAATAATCCATTGTGGAAAAAATGAAATAAATTGAATCGAGTCTATCAGAAATGAACTGAACTGAAAAATATAACACAAAGCCACATTTAACTATGATTAAAAAACAAAAAAAAGTTAAACTAAACAAATAAAAATAATAAAACCTAAATTAATTAAACTAATCCATAATAATTTAAATAGAATTAAATAGAAACAACATGAACTGCGCAAATATAAACCCATTAGACCATACCAACACCAAAGAGAAATGAAAATATTAAATCGAACTAACAAAACTAAACTAAGTAAACATAAAATAAAAAAAAATTATCTCTAGATAAATTAAAACTATATGAATTAATATTAATTTTATAGATTTTATTAGAAAAAAAATATTATAATATAATTTATTTGTGTATATTTGGCTTGAGTAAACATAAATAGTAATTAATTGAATAAAAAATAGTAGAAATGAATCAAACAATAAATACTTGAATTAATTAAAACATAATAAAACATAAAAAATCAACCAAGATTCATCCTACCAGAACCAAGTTAACTCAAATTCAATTGATCAAACTAAAACATATCAAATCATTCAAAATAGAACTGACCTAACCTAATCAAACCAGACATTATCTACACTAAAATATAATAAACCTAATTATAATGAACTAAAATAAATAAAATTAAACTGAACATAATTGAATTAATGAAACTTGAATAGTCTTGAATTAAGTGAGCTATGCTAAACCGACGAACAAAAAATTGATCCAAATTGAACTAAATTAGTATGTACTAAATTGGACTAAAATGTATCAAATCAAATATAAACAAACGAAAATTAACTGACTTTGATGAAAATGAATAAAAATATAACATATGTGTTCAACACTAGACCCCACTTAACAAAACTGATGTGAAAGAAATAAAAATTAACTCATATGAATATATTTGAACATAAAAATAGACCCAAAGGAGATTAAATCACATAAATTTAACTAAATTATATTAATGAAGCCAAAACAAATTTAAATTTATGGCAGATTTATTTAAATCAATTGAATATAATAATCCTATAAAAAATGAATTAAAATAAAAAAATATTGATCTACTCTAAATAAAACTGACTAGATATACACAAAACAGATCATAACCAAAATGGATTAAATGAATTAAATTATTTAAAATCAAATTGAAATAGACATTACTAATATAATCACATTTGGATAAAATAAATGCAAAAAAAATTAATCTCTACTAAATTAGAGCACATTAAACTAAACTCTACTAAAATGAACATTCATTACCAAATTAATTAATTTAACTAAAAAATAAGGAAATAACCAAGTCAATATGATTGAATCTAATAAAAATATTTCCATATATCATAATTAAAATAAAACTAAATCAAACCAAAATAAAACAAATGAAACCAAACCGAATCAAATCAATTTAAATTGACCTAAATTGACTTGAAATGATGTCAAATAATGGATTACTTTGAAATAATATAATATAAAACATAATAGTTTATAACAGCATCACCAACCAAAATAAGATGTCCAAAAATAGAAAAATTTAGATCATTTTAAATAATTTACATGTACTCTTTTTAGCCATTAAACATCACCAATATGGTTTTTAAAATAAATCCACATAATTACTACATCGTGATGAGAAATAATTATCTCTATTATAACAACTAAAGAATTCAATTTATATTCCCCTTAAATAAATAATATATTAAATAGATTGATTTACATAATATCACAAGCTAATAAAAAACCTTTATAAATTTTGACTATTAAATATGACCATTATAAATTTAGTCATTAAATTTTATAGTATAAATTAAAGTAATCATGTTGCAAGATCAATAAAGTAAGTAGGAAGTAATGGCATCTAAATCCAAAATTCTTCCTTATAAAGACTGTTTTTCTAATCTTTGAATGGAGGTAGCTTCACTAGGATATTCATTGAACTAATCCCAATATTCACTCGAGCAATTATGGTTTGATAAAAACCATATATGGGATAAGTTAATGCTCATATATATTTCCAAAAACTCCTTACTTGTTGAAACACCACTTGAAAATAAATATAGATCCCATCTGATGCTTAGGATAGACGAAGATATCATAAAGTATTATGTAAATATAATTTAGGATTATATAAACATGTAAAATAATATTTATTTATAGATATATCTTGAATTTTTATACTTTTCAAAAAGACATTTTTTATGAAATCACATTGACCTTAAAAAATTTACCACTAGGAAATTATATGTTATTTCAAGTAATAGTGATTATTTGGAATGAATAATAACAATATATATTTATTTTATTAATAATAATTTAACACTAGATTAATTAGTAATATATAAGATAAAGAATAGAAAAAATAGCTAAAAACATTTTCTTATAATAGTATTTTTGGCTATATTTTATGTTCTAGATTTAAAATAATATTTATAAATTTTATTAAGTGAAATTTTAAAAATTATATTACTTTCATAAATCATAATAAAAAAATTATTCATATTACTTTTTTATTTTTTTCTGAAAATGTTGTATTTTAGTCTTAAAAAATGGTTTTTTAAAATATTACAATTTTTAGGATTTTATCATAATATAAGAGTACACTATAGGTTTAGAAAACATTTTTTTCAATAAAATATTTTTTTAGGAATAAAATTATGCAATTTAAATTTTCATTTTATGTTATCAATCCAATTTTAATCATTTTTAAAACTAAATTAAAATGTTATTTTAATAAAAAAATGACTTTATTTTTTTCCTTGAATCAAATATCTTCATGGTGAGATTTGTTTTTGGATTTAAATGAAATCATCATTACTTTAATTTTTTTTATAATAAAGTAATGAATTTCATGGTAACTGGTAATTTTAATTACTATGGCATATACATGAATTTTACCCTAAAAACAAGCTTTTTCTAAACACTATTTTTAGGTATTTTGTGAACTTATCTTAAAATTAACTTTTCAAACCCCTTTAAATTTTTATTTGAGAAAATTATTTAAAAATTTTAAATCGGAAGGTTTAAATTAATTAAAATTTTCAATATTAATTTTCCTAATTAAAATTAAGTAATAGGTATACAAATTAATTACTAAGGAAAAAGTAACAAGGGTAAAAGTTAAAAAGTTAAAAGAAAAAGAAATAAAACACTCAGGGGTATCTAAAAATGATTATATGAGTTTATTTATAACAAAAAATCACTTTACCCTCCACTTTTTTATGTTTTGGATTCATTTACCTTAGAAAGATATCATTATAATATTAAAATTTTAACTGTTACTGAAAAACTATAATTATATTCACTTATAGAATGGTAAAAATTACAGCACTCCATTGCTCACCTAAATTTTGAATTTTTTATTTAAAATCATCTAATTTTATCCTCATATAAACCTCTCCCTTTTCCATAATCTTATATTCATCTTTATTTTTCTTAATGCATCCATTTATAATGTTTTTTTTCAAGAGAAAACTCAAGCTTCCAATTTGAGTATTTTATTGTCTGGCCCTTTTATTTTACTATAATCCTTCCTAACTAATATCTACCATTATTAATATAAAAATAATAGTATCATTAGTATAATTAAATTAAACATTATTAATTTAACATAAATTATCCACTACATTTTATCCATTAATAGAGACAAAAACATAGATCATGATCATGTGCGGACTATTGCTTCCATAATATGATGTGAGTAATTTTTAATCACCTCCTCTAAATGATAGTATCAAGGATGTATTTGAATAATAAATATATTTCATATTTCAAAAATTAAATTTTTAAATGACTATTTATCACTTACTATATTTCAATCCATTCGTGGATAAATTAGATCCTTAATTGTGCATACATGCTGATTACCAGCTCCATGAATGAATAATTTTTTTATCCTAACCACCCATTTTGGATGGTTTTAAGAAAGGATTTTTTGAAGATAAATGAAAATTATTACATTTTTATTCTTATGAATATGTAATATTATCATTATTTAAATTAATCCATTTACACTTGAAAACATTATAATAAATTATAGTTTAGGTTGGTTTTACCACCTGCATAAATGATGATATAAACATTATGCCATAAATGATTGGGAGGTGTCATTTAATTTTAATATCATAAAATAATGGTATATTTAATATTGTTTAATTATTATATAAATTATTTATTAATATTTAAAATATTTATTAATATTTCACCTTTCGATCGTTAAACGCGTCGAAAAGTAACACATCACAATTCCCATTTTCATAAGCTATATCGTGTTTTAACCTCATGAAAAATGGACATAAGAAATCATTTAAAAATTTATTATTCTTATATATTTATTTATCATGAATGTATGAACATGAACCCTCTTACTGATAATCTATCCAATATTCATGAATTTTGTATAAAATATTCAACTAAATGCTCTAACACTCAATAATGAAAATAAACTAAAAAAAGTTAATATATTTTTAATATATAGTCATAAAATAAATATAAAAATTGTATTATTTTTATATTTAGGTTTTTTGGAAATTGAATAATATATTTTTTTCATTATACATTTGGTTAAAGCATGGTCGAGTAATTGGGAATACAGTGTAAGGTATTTCATCACAAATTTGTCTCTTTGAGACATGTTTTTTATTATGAACATAATTCCATTTATGAAGTGTATATACTACCAATTTGAGAGTTTATAACATCATGTATTTTTATTAATCATAATTTAAGTTCAATTTAATTATTTATCTCTTTCACGAGTTTTGAGTTAAATACTTTTCAAATTGTAAGGGGTTTTTGTGACTCAAATATTATACTGGTCTATAATCACTCCTCTTTATCTATTATCTCTCAATATTGACATATTAAAACCTATAAAGATTTTATGTTTAATTCACAAATTATATTTGTATAAAATCATGTTTCACACCAAATTAAGCTTCCTTGATGACCCATTTTTTTGTGAAAATGTATTTTTAAGAACAACTCAAATTTCTTTTATTGTATTTTCCCTCCATATCAATAATTTTTCATCCCACCATTTTCTCCTTTACCTAGTGGAAAATCAATTTTTTCTCACCAAGGATCCATTTATTCACAAATATTAATTTTATAAAAGAGGGTTTTTTTATTTTAATGATTTAGATTTTAGATATATTAATTTTATAAAATTAAAAATAATTTTTTTTCTATGATCTTATATTCATCCCTTACACATTAAACTATTTACATCTGTTTTATTTTTTATGATGGTGTGTTAATTGGAATATGTTTTATGAAATTTTTAACGGGATTTATCTACATTATAAAATATATTTTTTAAAAAAACATAAGAAAAAAAATCTTTTGAAGATGATATTATGAAATTCTTTTAAATAAAATTCCCTTTTGTGATTTCTCTTCCATTTTTAGATGATTATTCTCCAATGGAGTAATGTTTCATGATTCAACCTATTATTTTTCATTAAGTAGGTGATTATTTTTTGAGATCTATTTTTCAATATCATGTTATTTATTTCATGATGTTATATTGATATTTTATGAAACCCATTTTATTCCCATTGGGAATTTATGTAATGTGAATGATATCCATTTAGATGTTTTATGAAATCTATTTTGTTTCAATGGGTTATTTTTAATGTGAAAAGTGATTTATTTTTAAGTGGAAATATTAGTATTAATGAATGATATGTGGGGTCTGATATCTTCCTATATTATAATGATCAAGCATTTATATGTCATGATATAGGTGTTTATGATTACTTTTTAGTCTTTCAAAAGCATGGGCACTAATAGTGGAGATCGTGGAAGCAAAATTTCCCAATGGTAATGTTTATTCCACAGTTAATGAATTTCATTAATTATGATATTATGGTATATTGAATCATGTTTTTTAAATGATTCTAATATATGGTATAGATATTGTGTTTCCTTGTTAATACTTTTTATCTTTGCATTCCTATGCAATATACATTAAAAATCGCTTATGTTTTACGGTTATCACAAGTGATGTTATGATATTTCTCTCATAATCATATTTTTAGTTATTATTATGAATTTGGCCTTGATAAAAAAATTATTCACCCCTTATTAAGTATTTTAACTCACCCCTTTATTCTGTTTTCATTCCCCATATTTTGAGTATTAATCTTACTAATGAGATGTCAAGAACATGGTGTATTATGGTTCATTTAAGGAGAAATGATAGTGAATTTTTTAAAATAAGATTGTTATTTTTGGAAGTATACAAAACTTTAAAAATTTAATTCCTTATGATATTATTATTTATGGAATTTTAAATTTTAAATTATGTAATGTATTTAAAATAAATACATGTATATCATTGGTTTCTATATACATCTCCACTCCCTTCTTCTAAAATCGGTATTATAATTTATTTTAAATTTTTTAAAAAATCATTTTTATAACATAGCATAATGTAATAAAATTTACTATTATGAATGGTTATGAAATTTTTAAATTTACTATATAAATATTTCCATCCATCTAAGATATCTCATTGGGGGTATTTTTAATCATTTTTTGATTTAATTCAACCAATACATTTTATAAAGTGGTGATATTCACATCCTAAATTCATATATGACTATACTGTCCCAAAATTATGTTCCCCTACTAAAAAATAATTTTTTTAATAAAAATGAACTCCTTATAAATTTATTTATTATTGGGATAACTATATCTTGGAAAAAAATTGGATATAGAAAACGACCTCGATGACTTGTTAGGGTCTTGTGATTGGGATGGCCGAGAACCCATCTCGTAAATAAGGCCTAGATGCTCCTTCCAAATAGATTTACCAACATGATCATATTGGGATACCTGTATATGTTATTGGGGATGAAATACCATTTTTATATTATTTTCTCCATTTATTCATATTTTATTTAAATTGAAAGTAAAATAAATATTAACAAAAAAAGAAAGATTAAATCATTTAATCTAACTTCTTTGAGAGGTTCATTCAAATAAATACCATTGGATTTGGTATGGACATATAAAAAAACTAACTTCTAAGAAAATAGTATCCTAAAATCATTTTCTTATATCTTAAATAATAAATATAAAATTTTAATATATGAAAATCATATTATTTATCATATAAATATTGGAATTCCTTAAAATATTACCTTGCTAAATAGTTTTATTAAAATAATATTTATATAGAGACCAAAAAAATTTATACATATATATTACATATTAATATATTAATATTCATTACATAACATAACAATCCACAGTAGAATTTTATAGGTCTAGTGCATTTGGAAATATGGAAATGTAAACAACTAGTTTATAAATGAACTAAATCTTCTACTACAAATTTATTTATAACTAGAACTATTATTAGACATATAATACATAAAACCATTCATAATAACCTTGGTAAAATAACATAATAATGAGCAATCTTATAATATCACTAATTTTAATCAAGGTAGATATCAATGATGACATAAGAATAACATGTGTATAAGGGCATGAGAACATGAGTATAACATTTGAAAACCATACCCTGAGTATCGTAGATCGTAAAAATGAGTCATAGAATAAATCTTGGCAGTTCCTAAGACATGAATCAAAAATTAATCAAGTAACATAATCCATGAGATCATAAAGGTTTATTAAGATATATAATTGTGGCATACATATAAGATTTAAAAATTATGAACATGTTTAAATAGTTACAGGTTCACTCATTAATTTAAAGACACGAAATTAGGACCTCATGACAACTTATAGACATGAAAGTAGGTCAACAAATGACAATATGGTCATAAAATATGGAATACACATAACATTATAGTAATTAATGTAGGCCCATTAATTACCTTATAAGAATTAAAGAAAGTCCATGCATAACGTTTTGAACATGGAATCAGGTTCACACGTAACATAATTAACTCATGACTTGTCTATCATTAACCAATGAATTGGAAGGAGATATAGGTACCAAACATCACATAATCCATATATTTTTGTGGAAAAGTATTATAAAAAATCATCATATCTTAAACCATGGAAATGAAATGGGTTTTGTAAACATTTGATCATAATAAGACCCGGGGAAAAGGAATGGGTTTTATAAACCATCTATCATCACAAACATAAAACATCCAGAGAAAAAATAAAGATGATATAATTAGATCATAAATAACTTCATGATATAAAATTTCAAAGGTTATTTATATAAACTTCATAAAATAATATATGTTCATTTCATAACATTGGTCCCAAAGAAGTAAATTTGAGACAAAATTTCCTTACATTAAGTATCCACTTCATTCATACACATTTTAATATCCATTATAACAAATACAATATTATTATTAATATTTTAAAGAAAAAATAACTAATATTTACCATTCCATATATATTTTACTTATGATATTTTATAACCAGTATATTAACAATTCCTTGTGAAAATCATGATTCGAGTAATAATTGTTTTGTTCATCATTTATGGTTCTGTTTGGTATTTTTTGGTCCTTTTAATTTTATCATGGAACCATTATATCTAGAATTTTAACCATGATATAAATAAAAATTATATTCATTATATATTTATTTAGAGTAATGAAATAAATTTTAGTGTGGAAATGGAATTACACATTTTATGAAGAGGGTAGGTCATACATACGTATGAACGCTATTTCCATTTTATCAATGGATGAAATAAAATAACGATAGTTAATATATTAAATTGATAGAATCATTTTTATTTTATATGTATCACACATATTTATTAAATTTATCCTTATTACCTTCTATGTAAATATGGAGTGATAACTAAATCACATTACTTCAAGATGCGATAGTCCACCATACACAAGAGTGATGTTATCATATTCCCAAAGAATGGAAAATAAGAATTTATATATGATATTATAATTAAAAATGTATAATTATTACTTATATAACATATTAATAATTTAAATATATCATTATAACAAGTTTTGAGAGGTGGTGATGGAAAACTAATTACATTAGTTCGTGAGGCAGTAGTTCACCGTACACACTCTCGACAGTTTGGTTTTCTATTTGATGGAAGAGAAGATATATATATAGGTCATGAAATTTAACTAATTATCTTTTAATATATCAATATACTATTTCTGTTATATTTTAATTATTATAACATTAATTAAGGTGATAAGATGATAAGAAAAAGATAGATTTCTGTAAAGAAAATTACATTCACTTAGAGAAACCTCCTTTCGGTCTCATAGTAAAGACCATGGGCATGATATTTTGGGAAAAAAGTAGATATAGAATTTGGATAAAGATTTTTTGGAGGGATTTTGTCTTTGGATAGTCCAAAAAATGGATTATGTGGTTTGATGAAGTGACAGGATAATGTTCCTTTTTAATTTAGGAGGAGTGTCATATTTGTAAATACCCCAAACAATTCAACAATGGGAAGTCACTCTCACATGAAATTCCTAAAAAAAAGATAATTAATGTATTTAAAGTAATATATGATCAATATACACATAAACCAAAAAAAATGTTTTAAACAAGTTATACATTAGCCTTTAAATTTACATGAGTTTTCCATTTTAGTTTTCAGCGTGGTAATTATTTGTTATTTATTTACCAAGGTTATTTATCCCTTAAGGATAAATGTAAAGTGAATTTTTTATTAATTTTGGACCCATTTATTATAAATTTTAAGTCCAATTATTAAATAAGAATCATATTTGTATAAAAAATTAAATTTAGCAAAAGCACAAGTAACATGTAAAACCTCGTTTTAACCTCGACAACGATAATTAATTTTTAATCATTTTATAATTAATTAGGACTAAAAATTAAATTGAACATATTATATAATATTAATTGTTATTATTCTTAATATTTAATTTTTTCCCAAATTTAATTCACAGAATATGAATATTTAAACTTTAAATTAATCTCACACACATGATGGAAAAGTGATTTTCTAAAGAGAAAAGTTTAATAAGTATTGAATGTTTTAATAGAAAAAATTAAATATGAAATTGATTTTAATGAATTAAATTTTATTATTAGATATATAATTTATCTAATTTTACATTATAACTATCTATGGAAGAAATTATTTTAATTCTTTAAAAAAATACAATTCTTAATAAAAACTAGTGTTATTCACTATTCATAAAAACCATTATGTTTTCATAAAATCCCCAAATATTCAATATGTAATTATTTTTACATGATAAATTCAAAATTTCTATTAATTTTAGGAAATAAATTTTTCATAATTGAAAATAATAAATTTAAAATAGGTTCGCAAAATGGGACAACAGTTTCTTTTTATAAAAATACTCTTCTTAAGAATAAATCTGGATTTATTTTTATCTCATTCCTATAAAACATATAAGTTTAATGTTAAAAAAAATTGATTATATAATATAAAAATTTCTTTTAAATAATTAAATAAAATTTTATTATTTAATTTATTAAGATAAAACATGTTTGTTCATATAAAAATAGTTTTTCAGAAAAATGATTTCCTTTATTTTAGAGAAGTTTTTATTTACATTTATAATAAATTTGTTACCAAAGAATTATTTTTTTATATTTTAATAAAACAAATATTTTCATAATTTAGATAGTATTATTCATACATATCATTATCACCTCTAGGCGATAAATATCATTTTAAATAATCATATTTTAATATTATGTCACTCTTTGGTAAATCATGATGTTGTGTATAATGCATGATATTTAGGAAATAAATTTTAATTGAGAAAAAAATATTTTCTAAAATTTAAAGTCATTACAGTATACCCCCTCAAAATTAATTTCACTCTCATAATTTCCTTACTTTGTTATAAACAAATAAGGATACTTCTACCTCATCACACCCTCAGGTTCCCTCATAGATTCAATGATTTTATGATTCAGCCAAAAAACATTTTCCTAGTGAGCGGAATTATTTTATTTCAATTTTTTATACTAACTATAATCTCTAATTTTGTTTCCACATAATACAAATGATGCTCCATTATTTTAACCTCTAAGTTCAATACATGTTATGGATCAGCTATGTTATTCCTTATGAGAGATACATGTGACATACCGTGAACTTGGGGAGACATCTAATAGAAGCTCCAAATGATAAGATACTGTTACAATATGATCAAAAATTTCAAAGGAACCCAAATATGAAGGGATCAAATTTTCTTTATATCATAGGAATAATATCTCCCTTTGGACATGTCTTTATTAATTTCTAATTCAACTATTACTCAATGAAATGAATATTCATGATGATTTTTTCATTCTAAATTCACTAAAATATTTTTAAGATACATAAATTATCTATTTAACCTCTAAATATTGATCAAAACCAAAAAGGATGGAACAATTTATCTAATAGAATCCAAGAACATATGACCAAAATTAAATCTGAATGATTGAAATTAACTATTCTTACATAAATTAATGATCAAATTAACAATAGTAATGTCTAAAACCAAAATTTATAAACACTTATCACTTAAACAACAAAAAAACCATATATGATTCCAAAATATGAACAACCTTTTATTCATAAAATAATCTCCTATCATAGATAAAATAACATTTCTATTTGAAATCAATGTTTATACTTGCACTGATGTATGAACCTAAGTTGATTCAGAATAAAAAATGTGACTTTCTTATTCTAGAATTCAGGTAGATAGATAATCATTACTCACAAAAAAATAAAATTTAATTAGAGGATACATAATGAGATTTTCATCAAGCTTATTCCAGTAAAATCCAATATAAAATTCCCCACTATAGAGTGCCCTAAATATCATGATTCACTTTAGTTTTTTTATTTCATAATACATCCCTTTTCCATTTTTCTTGAAACGTGGTTATGAATTATTATCCTCATCATCGGTTGGATTAGAGAATTGATTTTCATAATTCCCTAACTCTTTGCATTTTAAACAGAGATGTTTGGGTGGTTAATTCTATTTATATATCTCTAATAAATTCAATGTTTATAATCTTCTTTAATTTATATATAATTATTCTCAATAGATAGGGTTCCCACACTTGAAACACCTTCTTTTTTACTTTCAGTTATTTACTTCAGTGATCCTTCTCATAATTTTTCCATGTTAGAGTTTGAAACAGTTTCATACCTCTAGATGACGTATCATTGGATCTTCCATAGAACCCCATATTTATTTTATTTTAACAAGAAACAAGTGGTTTTCAAAATTCCATTTCCACATTTAGTTCACATAGAACAATTTATAAATAGCTTCCAAAGTACCATATGGATAATTCTATTTTTATATATTGTTTTAAGCCACTAAATAGTCGATCAACCTCATATTTTGGATAGATGATAATACCAATAGAATACATCACAAGTCTTGTAAACTTTTCTCTATGGGTACCAAAAGATTCACAATCCTTCTAATTAATATTGAGTTATTCATTCTCTAGTATTCTATATAGAATATAAGGAATGTAAATATTGAAAATTTAGTTCATAAACACATCCCACTCCATGGAGTCAATTTCTTATTGTTTCATCGTATTCATAATAATTATCCACTATTGATCCACAAATACTTCCAAATAATAGACATCCAAAATTAAATTTTTATGATCCAAGCATTGGATAACATAAAAATTATTTTCATTAGTACTGATCCATTACTTAGAAAAAATTGGATCAGTGAAAACACTAATTGAAGGTGGATGTTTCTCCATGAAGGAATCAATGGAACATTGTTCCCTCCTTAGATTTTTTAGATGTTTAGCAAGATTCGTCGAATGAGAATGTATCTCCTATAATATTTGGTAACTCACGATGAAAATAATTGAATTCTTCATTGAATTAAGAATTAACATGATTCAATTGGGTTCCATCCATTGAATAATACAAAAAAACTTTTTTTGAGAAATAATGATCATATAGGAAAAACACATGGTCATGAAAAATCATTTATAGTACATCGAAATCATGACACCATCTTCTCAATCTTTGTAAAATTAGGTTTAAAATGGGACTTTAATGATCATCATTTACTCAAATCAATTATAATGGTCTGTAATAAACATATGTATTAACAAGGGCTTATCCCTCATGAATGTGAAAATAGGTGTTCCCTAAGGTACATTATCATGTACTAAGTTACAATCGAGTGAAGAACAAATCAAATTTTCACTGTTATTACACCTAGGTGCATTTGTGCCAGAATCACATCCAATTATAGTATCTAGGTAGAGAATTATTTCTATTCAATCCACAAAATCACTTCTTTATCTAAAAATTTGGATTTTAACATATACATAGGTTATCCAATGGTTTCCAACTAAAATTTTCTCATCTAAGTTTATAAAAGCTATCTAAATCTTTCTCTGATACCAATATAGTGACTAAAATTTTTTATAAATATTTAATATATCTTAATATATGAATATAATTTATAGAAAATAATTATCTAAACTAGAATATTATAGGTCAAGATCTTTTGGAAACTTGGAAACATAAACAACTAGTTCATAAGCTAACTTCATCTTCTCATAGTATGTTCTTAATAACTATAACCCTTTTAATACATATCATACATACAACCTCTCTTCATAAACTTGGGAAGGATGCATAATAAAGGGATATCTTAGATGCATAATAAAGTCAAGTAAGGGAGATATCAATGATCACATAGTGATAACATGATCATAAGGTTATAAGAACATGATATTAACATTTTAAAACCATATCCCTCATATGATAGATAATAAAAAATATTCATGGAAAAAATATTTGTAGGTAATAAGATAAGAAACATAAAGGAATCATAGAAAATAAACCATGATTTGATAATAGTTGTGTAAGACAGATAATTGTAGCATGCACATAAGATTACAACATTGTGAACTTGTTTAAATAGATACATGTTCACTCATTAATTTAAGGACATCAAATAAAACCCTCAAATAATCTTGTGGACACTAAATAAGGTCCATTAGTGAAATTATGGACATGAAATCAGGTCCATGCATCACCTTATGTATATTAAATTATGTAAATTAATAACCTTATGAACATGAAATCATGTCCAAACAAAACATTGTGAACATGAAATAATGTTTAAGTGTTAAAAAATTAACTCATGAGTTATCCATTATTTACCAATGTGTTGGAGGGATATATAGGTCCAAAAAATAACATAATTAAAAAAATTGTGGCAAAAATGAAAATAAAACACTCATCAAATCATAACCCATGGAAATGAAAAGAGTTTCATGGACATTTCATCAAAGTATAGCCCCTAGAAAAGGAAGGTGTTTCATAAAACTCTTGTCATCATAACCATAAACCATCTTTGGAAAGGATAAGGATGTTTTAATTGGTTCAAATACCTATTAAATGTTAAGTTTCATCAAATAATTTCCTCTTATATAGAAAATTATTTTGAAAGACCCCATGGATCATATCTTGAGGAAAATAACATTTTTCACATTGAAAATAAATCTCTTAAAACAAAATGTTCACAAAACATTGTGAATTAAATTTTATTGAAAACATTATTTCATAATTATAAAATAATATTTAAAACATTAGGTTTTCATGATAGTTGAAAATTCTATTCATGTCATACACATTAAAACATGATTCCATTCATATTTTCGATAAAAATTCAAAAGTTTCTCGTTTGGAAAATAACAAGAAGATTCCCCTTAAAACCAATTTTTAAAAAGTAAAACATTGTGAAATTTAATTTAAAAATATTTTTATAATATTAAAACATTTATTAAAATATTTTATAAAATACGTACATAAAAAAGATATTTCAGACAAATAGTGAAATAAAGTTTATTTTTCTTCAAAACATTAATTTGGAATGTTGAGTACGCAGAGAGAGGAAATAGAAATGGAAACATGTATTCTCAAGAAATAACCATATTATATGGAATTTCATGTGTTTATTGAGAGTTATATTATAATATATCATCGACGAAATCATAATCATAAAAACCCTAATAAATAATGAGATTGTAACATCATACTGTTACCACTTGGGTAAATTTTCAATCGTAAGACCCATTAAAGAATAACATCAAATGAAAATTTAAGTATAATTTGAATAAATAAATTCATGATATAACATGTTAAATTGATTTTATATACATATCATAATATAATAATGGTGTATAATATGACATATGTCCAAAAGAAGACAATTTGAGATGAAATTCCCTTACCTTAAGTCTTGACATCCATCACACATGTTTGAATATTTGGTACAGTAAATATAAGTCTACTATAAATATATTATAAAACCATAATAATATTTACCATTCCATATATGATTTAATTATGTACTTTTTTACCATATTATTAAAAATTCCTTGTTAAAATCATGTTTTAGGTAATAACATCCTCGTCTTTCATGTATGTTTTCATTTGGTATATTGTTTGGACCTTTTACTTTGATCATGGTTAAATTATATAAATAAAATTAAACATTTTATTAATAATATATATATATATATATTTATTTATTTATAGGGATATAATAAATTTATTGATATAAATTTAATTAACTCGTTCATGGAGATGGTAGGTCATATGTAAGTATGGACGTTGTTTCCATTTTATCAAGGGATTAAATAAAATAATGATAAAAAATATATTAAATTTATAGAATATTTTTCTCATATATATCACATATTTTCATTATCTTTATCCCTATTACCTTCCATTTAAAGTGTTAGGAAAAACCAAATCACATCACTTTGTGAGGTGGTAGTCCATCTTACACATGAGCGAAATTATCATATTTCTATGGAATGTAAAGTAAGAAGGTATATGTGATATTATAATTAAAAAATTATAAATATTTCGTAAATATCATATTAATAATTTAAATCCATCATTATATCCATACATTATTGGTGGTGATGTAAAATGAATTACATTGGTTCGCGAGGTCGTAGTCCGCCATACACACTATCGACGATTTCATTTCTCATTTGATGGAAGAGTTAATAGATTTAAATCATCACTATAAGAAAATGACATCTCGATATAGGATAGATCTGGTTATATTATATTATAAATATTATTATATTAATGAATGTCGAAATATAATAAGAAAAATAAATGTCTAACTAAAGATAATTATTGTCTCTTAGAGAAACCTATTTTGGATCACTTTTTAATGACAACAAAGATGGTACTTTAAGAATAAAATCAGATCTATAATATGGATAAGGTTTTGGGGGATTTATTTGTGTAGTTATTTTTTCATATAAATGGATTATGAGGTTTGAATAATTAAGGGGGGTGGGGATTTTCCCTTTTATAATGGGGTGGAATGACATCATTTTAAATACCCAAAACAATTCAATAATTGGAAGTCATTGTACCACCCAAAACACTTCATGGTATGTTTCTCTTAAATAAATTCTAGTTATAACATATATTTCATGAATCACTGAGGCTATATAAAAAAACATGTTTACTTTTAGGAGATATCCATAACCTAGCCATTAAACATATTTTTTCCAACTCTGCGATTTGAATTTTAAAAATCTGACATACACGGTTGTGTTCAAGATGATATTTAGAGTATAATAGAATTCACATATTTTTTCATGAATAGAAACATAACCTTATGAATAGAAACCTTACCTTATTAATAGTAACTTAACCTTATGAATAGTAATTGACTTTTATGAATGGTATCCATACCCTTGAGTGTATAAGTGAATTTAGGCACCTTAAAAAAGAAGATGAATATTTTAAGTGTTTATATTTTTCGATTAAATAATAATTTAAATTAAATATTTAATTAATCATATTTAGGAAATTATTTTTGAAAAATTTACTTCATTTTTGGATTCTACATGTCGAAAAAAGGTTAGGGTGAATTTTTGGTATTTTTCTGAAATACTTGAAATTTTGATGAATAGTAAAATCTGATGTTTCACAGTAAATATTAAATAATGGACTAATTGAGTCATTGATGATGATATTCTAATATAAGCCTAACTGATTCGGTTTCATATGATAAAATTACTATTCTTGGTCATGGAAGACTCATTATTCCTCATCTTGCGGAAAATAATAAATTAATGAATTTTATATTAAGAAAATTCCTCTCTCCTCCACTATAAAACCCCCCCTTTACTCCCTCTTCCATTCACTCCTATCAAGCCTTGTACCTTTCCAATATTCCACCCAAATATCTCCCCAAGATCCTCCCCCACATCAAAAATCTTCTAGCCACATCAAAATACCAAAACCTCTCTCTTTAAGAGGTTCTCAAAGGAGGAAGTCTCAAGAGGTAAACACCTCTTTCCAATTCCTTCATTTCATTTATGTTCTTTTCATTTTGTTTCATTCCTCACCTACCTTCACCCAAATATAATGATAACTCCCGTAACATAAATGTACTGGAATTTTTTATGCTTATGGTATATTTCATTATTTTCCCTGCTTTCCCCACCCTTTATTTGGATGAAATGAAAGCACCGTTTAAGATGTGCTAATTTAGCACATTCAAGGACAACGATTTATCAATTTATATTATAATATTTAATTCTGGTCATGAAACAATTTGTTTTATGGTTGAACCAGATTATTATATATGTAATATATCCTATTTTTAGTTCTATAATCCTTTTGTACAAATGGTATTAATTTATAAAGAAAAACATGTTTATTGTAATCAAACCCACCGTTTAACCAAAACAGTTGTCACTAAGGTTGTATATATGTAATAATTTGACATCACTCTAAGTAACCAATTTAAATTTAAAACCATGTAATCTCCTGGAAGTTCAATAATGGCCTATAACTTCACATCTGGATAACCACTTCCATCTTTCATATTTTTCCAAACATGAATATAAGTGAACAGATCTTTTAAAAACCAGTAATCAAACGAGCCCGAACAATGAAATTGAACATTATAATTAATAAAAAAGGACTTTAATGAACTAAAAATGGTTATAAAAAATCATTTAAATATATTAGAGGTTATGTACTTATGAATTAATATGTGGAATGTTTTTATTCAGGTCTTTAATAACAAGTCAAGAACACATTCAAGTATAAGGTAAGGGATCCTCTTTCTCACTTTTATTCAAGAATCTCCCCTATGTTGTGCCCTTTTATTTTTAATTACTAATGATGGGGTATGTTTTATCACCTCCCCCATACTGAAATTGTGACATATAAATATTGTAATACCCCTTTACCTATCATTAATCCCTCACAATAGCACTCGTTACCATGCTGAAATGTTTGTAAGTGGTTTCTCATCTCACTTTCATTTCTGTGGGATTTTCATTGTTCACCACTTATTTCTTGTATGTGTTATATGTGTACCTCCATTTGATATATAATAACATTATTATATTTATATTCATGTTATTCAATGATTCATTTTAGGGTTATTAAGTTATGGTCATATGATTCAACCGATTACATTGTGGTAAGAGACTTTGTCTTAACTACTTTTTTGTTGTAACTAACATTGAATTTTTCACCTAACAATCCTTATTTGGTGTACCTACTGCCCATTTTAGATCAATTTTCATTTTTAATTATATTTATATGAAATATCCATAATCTCATATAATGGATATGTTTTTTTCTAGACCATATACACTTTTAAATACGGTGTTTATTTGGAAATTTATTTTAATTATGGAAACATTGATGAATCTATATACTATAATCTATAAATTTATAGAAAAGGAATGTTTCTATTGTATTTAATCAATGTGTAAAGAATTATTTGGACATACAGTGGCATGTGGGGCCTGCTATAGGCCCTCGATGTATCGGTAGGTCGGATGAGACAAATCAGTTTCGCGACAAACCCTTCGAGTTTGTTTCCAAAAATCAGACGGGTTTCTACCCATAGAACTAAATCATTGAAATGGGATTATGGTTTCATGTGATAGATACATAAAGCCCAATTAATAAGAAATATCTTTATTCATTATCTGTTTTTACTATTCATGAGTTTTTCACTTTGAAAAAATCTATTGATGCGGTTTCATTCTCAGTTTATTAATGGCATGAGTTTTCATTTATTCACCATGCCATATTGATTATGTCAGATTGATTATGATTCACTTATTATTATATTCATGATTCCGCTATTTTTAACCCTTACTGAGCGTTTGATCTCACCCCTTTCTTTGTTTTTTATCTACAGGTGATGAAGATGTGATCATTTACTGAGTTCCTGTGGTTGTAGATTTTAGTTTTTTTATGTATTCTATTTTATAACCTTTTCCAATGTAATTTGAGTTATATATATGTATCTAAACTGATCTAGTGTATGACATTATTTAGAAATTTCACATAATGGAATAAGGGGAATCAATACTCATCGAAAATTTAGGGATTTCCCCACTAAGAAATTCAACATCGTCAATGTTGGAGTAGATCAGATTATGACCATATTGGGAAAACATACCCAGGTCGTGACGAAAAACCATACTACACCTATGTTGGATCGTTTCATGCAGCAGAAGCCCCCATATTTTAGTGAGAATACCAATTTGATTGTAGCTGAGTAGTGGATCAAGTCACTTGAAAATATATTCATGGCATAAAGATGCGATGAAAATGAGAAGGTAGTGTGGGGAGTATATTATTTCAAGGGTGATGTAGATCAATGGTGGTATTTGATCTAGAATACCATGGTGGAAGAAGAAATAGAAGATATGGAATGGGGGAATATTAAGAAAATATTCTTCGAAAAATATTTCCCTCGTGTGCAATGAACTAAAATGAAGAGGAAACTACTTAGCTTAAAACAAAGGGAAGAAGATAGTGTCGTAGAGTATGAGGCTACCTTCCCAAGGATGGCTAGGTATGCCATAGATTACATACGTGACTCGGCAGACAACATTTTTCATTTATTTTAAGGTCTTAAGACAATTCTTAGAAGGGCACTGACATCTCAATCATTTTCATCATATTATGAAATTGTATCAAGTGCCATCAAAACAGAGATGTAATTTTCTAGTTAAAATATTTTCATTGGAAACCGAGATAAGAAGAGGAACATTGATAACAAAGGAAAAGTAGAAGCATCAAAGAAGAGAAATGGAACAAATTTATTCCCATTATGTGATATATGTGGAAAGAATCATGTCGAGAAATGCTTGAAAGGCATGGAAGTCTTCTATAACTGGAGAGAAAAGGGTCATCGATCTAATGAATTCAAGGGGAAGAAACAATTAAATGATATTAAATGATAAAATTTTAGAGATATGGGACACTATGAAAATGAGTTTCCTAAGAGCCAAGTAAACTTGACTCAGAAAAGGCCAAGAGAGAAAGGGAGGGATTATGCGATTACAACCACGGAGGTTAAAGTTCCTAACGATGTGGTGGAAAGTAATTTAATTGTTTCCTCAAACTTAGATAACACATTATTTGATTCTGGATCATCGTATTCATTTATATATTCTCAGTTTTCAAGAAAATTAGATATCTTCAGTTTGATTTAATAAAAGAGTTTTTAGACAAAACTACCATGGGATGTATCATTCCAACAAATGCATGTCGACTAGTCCCCCTCCAGACACCAAAATTTTCTTTAGTTTCTAACCTTGACATCATACCAATGACTTACTTTGATATAATTCTTTGTATGAATTGGTTTTCAAATTATTATATAAAGAATTATTGTAAGAAGAAAGAATTTAGAGTTTTTGAAAATGGTGTAGAATCCCTTATTTTTAGGGAAGAAACTACGCCACCTGATTCTTATCTAGAACCACCCCTAGTAGGTATACTAAATGAAATTCTTAGAGAGAATGATAAACCAATTTCTACGGGTGAGGAAAGAAATATTAAATTTGAAGATGTGAATATAGTGCCAATGTACATTGATGTATTTCCAGAGGATTTACCTGGACATCCTCTAGAGCGAGAAGTTGACTACTCTATTGATTTAATTCCTGGTGCGAAACCTATATCAAAGAATCCCTATAGAATGGTCACAATGTAATTAGTAGAGCTAAAGGAACAACTAGAGGATTTGAGTGAAAAAGGATTTATTCAACCTAGTGTTTCTCCATGGGGAGAACCTGTCCCCTTTGTCATGAAAAAAGATGGGTCCATGAGGCGTTGCATTGATTACAGGGAAATAATTGCTATTACAATAAAGAATTAGTATCCTCTGCCCCAGATTGATGATTTATTTGATCAACTTAATGGAGATCAATACTTTTCGAAGATTGAACTTTGATCTAGATATTATTAGTTGCATGTGAGAAAGGAATATATTCCTAAGACAACATTTCAGACCAAGTATGGGCATTACAAGTTTATAGTGATTCCTTTTGGACTGAAAAATTCACCCTCTATTTTCGTGGATCTAATTAATAGAGTTTTCAAGAAATATCATGATAACTTTGTTCTGGTATTCATCGATGATATCCTCATATACTCAAAAATCTATAAAGACAATGAGAATCACTTGCGGTTTATTCTAAGAACTATTAGAAGAAAAAAATTACATGGGATGTTTAGAAAGTGTGATTTACAGCTTCAATCAGTTTCTTTTCAAGGCAATATTCTCTCAAAGGATGGAATCTTAGTTGATCCTGCAAAGACAAAGGCAATCCAAGAATGGCCCACACTAATAAACATAACTGAGGTACGTAGTTTCATTGTCATAGCATGTTACTATCAGCGTTTTGTTTAGAATTTTTCCCAATTGGCTAACCTACTAACAAAGCTCACACATAAAGGAGTTATGTTCGTGTGGACAAAAGAATGTAATAATGCTTCGAAGAATTAAAAATAAGATTTGTCAATGCCCCAATTTTGACTCTTCCATCTGGAAGTGGTGGATTTTTAATAAACAGTGATGAATCAAAAAATGGACTGTGTTGCATCCTTATGCATGAACATAGTTAAAGACTCAAGGGAAAAATTATTCAACTCATGATCTTGATTTAGCAGCCGTAATCTTTGATATGAAAATATAGAGTTATTATCTCTACGGATAGAGATGTGAGATTTATATAGACCAAAAGAGATTGAAATAAATTTCCATACAAAAAGAACTCAACATGAGGAAAACTATATGGCTTGACTTATTCAAAGATTGTGATTCTTCAATACACTACCACTCGAGAAAGGTGAATAAGGTGGTAGATGCATTAAGCAGGAAAGATCATGGACTTCTGACTGAGATGTGGATTGAGATAGATCCTATATTTTTGGATCTACTAAAGATAGATATGGGAATTTTTAAGCAAAGGGATACATCTCTCCTCTTTCAAATGATTACTAAACCATCTTTATTAGAGAAGATAAAAATCTCTCAATCTGATGATGAGAATATTCATAAGAAAATTAATGTTTTCAAGGATGGGAGACTAGATGACTTCGTGTATAAAGAAGGAGTTCTGAAATGTGGGAGGAGGTTATGTGTTCCATCAGTACATGAGCTAAAAAGGGAACTATTAGATGATGCTCATAGCTCAAATTTCTCTATAAACCTAGGTAGCACCAATATGTATAGAGATATGAAGGAATATTTTTTGTGGGATAATATGAAGTGGGAAATTGTTGACTACGTCTCAAGATGTCAATTTTCTCAACTAGTGAAGGTTGAGAGACAACATCTCAAAGGAGTGACGCAACCACTACCTATTCGTATGTGGATGTGGGATAACATTACAAAGGAGTTTTTTACCAGACTACTAAGGACACCTAGATGGAATGACGAAATATGGGTAATTGTTGATTGTCTCAAAAAATCAGTACATTTCCTTCCTATAAGATAGGATTTTTCACTTGAGTGCTTGGAAGGACTTTATATAAATGAAGTTCTATGACATCATGGTGCACCTCTATCTATTGTATCTAATCGAGATCCCCAGTTTACATCAAAATTCTAGAAAAGTATCCAGAATTATTTGAATACTGAGCTTCTTATGAGTAATACTTATCACCCCCAAACTGATGGATAGTTTGAAACGAATATTAAAACATTAGAAGACTTGCTGAGGTCATTTTTTCTTGACTTACAAGGTATGTGTGATTAATAAATTCCTTGGGTGGAATTGGCCTAAAACAATAGTTTCCATTCAATTATTCAAATGGCTCCATATAAAGCATTATATGGAAAGAGATGTCAAACTCCAACTCTTTGGGACTTAGTTAGTGAGAGGAAACATATAGGCCCAAAACATATTGAAGATACCACGACAAAGGTGAAGAAGCTACAATCCAATATTAAAGATACCCAATGTAGGTACAAGAGTTATGCTGAAAACTAGATAAAGGACTTCGAATTAAAAGTGGGATATCATGTATTTCTAAAATTATCTCCATGGAAGGGTGTTTTAAGGTTCGGTAAGAATGGGAATTTGAGCCCTAGGTATATCGGACCATTTGAAATTCTAGAGAGAATCGGAGTGATAGCTTACAATTTAGAAATGACACAAAATCTCTCCTGGGATCATGATGTGTTCCACATTTCATGGTTAAATAAATACATTCCATACCCAACTCATGTACTCACATAGGAAGAAATTTAATTGGAACCTTTTTTGTCATACTGTGAAAAGCCTATCAGGATTCTTGACACAAGGGAGAAGGTATTGAGAAATCGAACAACTCGTCTAGTAAAGGTTCTTTGGAGAAACCATAATATAGATGAAGTAACATGGGAACCTGATGATGTTATGAAAAAGAATCACCAAAACATTTTGGGTCAGTTTGATTCATAAATTTTTGAGGATGAAATTTCCGAAGGAGGGAATAATGTAGCACCCCAAACACATCATGGTTTGTTTCTCTTAAATAAATTATAGTTATAACCTATATTTCGTGAATCACTGAGCTTATAGGGAACAAAACATGGTTACATATAAGAGATATCCATAACCTAGCCATTAAACATAAATTTTCCAACTATGTGATTTTTATTTTAAAAATATGACATACACGGTTGTGTTTAAGATGATATTTAGAGTCTGATAGAATTAACTTAATTTTCGGTGAACAGTAACCTTCCCTTATTAATAGTAACATGCCCTTATGAATAGTTACTTACCCTTATGAATAGTAATTTTACTTTTATGAATAGTATCCATACCCTTGAGTTTATAAGTGAATTTTGGCACCTTGAACATGAAGATGGATATTTTAAGTATTTATATTTTTCGATTAAATAATGATTTTAATTAAATATTTAATTAATCATAATTATGAAATTATTTTTGAAAAATGTAATTCATATTTGGCTTCAACAAGGTGAATAATGGTTAGGGTGATTTTTTGATATTTTTTTGAAATACTTGAATTTTTATGAATAGTAAAATCTGATAATTCACAATAGATGCTAAATAATGGATTAATTGAGTCATTGATGATGATATACTGATGTAAGCCTAATTTATTTTGATTCTTATTATAAAATTACTATTCTTGGTCATGGGAGACTCACTATTCCTTGTCCTGTGGAGAAATAAAAATATTAATGAATTTTATATTAAGAAACTTCTCTCTCCTCAACTATAAAAACCCCCATTCTATCCCTCTTTTCATCACTCCTCTAAAGCCTTTTTCCTAACAATATTCTGCCCAAATATCTCCCCAAGATACTCCCCCTTGTCCTAAAGCTCTTATCCTCTTCATAATACCAAAACAACTCCCCTTATGAGGTTCTCAAATGAGGATGTCTCAAGAGGTAAACTCTTCTTTCCAATTCCTTCATTTCTTTTAAGTTCTTTTCCTTTTGTTTCTTTCCTCACCTCACTTATCCCAAATTTTATGATAAATATAGTAACATACATGTACTAGAATGTTTTTATTATAATGGGATATTTTATTATCTTCTCTTCTTTCCCCAACCTTTATTTGGAAGAAATGAAAGCACCGTTTGATATGTGCTAATTTATCACATTCAAGGACAATGATTTATCAATTTCTATTATAATATTTAATTCTAGTCATAAAACCATTTCTATTATGGTTGTACCAGATTTTTATTTATGTAATATATCCTATTTTTTGTTTTTTAATCCTTTTGTACAAATGGTATTGTGTTATAATGAAAAACATGTTCATTGTAATCAAACCCGCCGTTTAACCAAAACAGTTGTCAATAAGGTAAGTTATATATGATAATTCGAACTCACTCTAAGAAACCAAATTAAATTTAAAAGCACATAATATAATAGAATCTCATTGATTTCATATGAAATAATTTTTGTAAAAACACTTCCATCTTTCATATTTAACCAAACATGAATATAAGTGAACTGATCTTTTAAAAACCAGTAATCCAACGAGCCTGAACAATAAAATTGAACCTTATAACTAATCAAAAGGCCTTGAATGAACAAAAAAGAGTTATAATATATAATTTACATAATTTATAGGTTCTTTAATTATGAATTAATAAGCCTAACTTGTTTATTTAGGTCTTTAATAACAAGTCAAGAACACCTTCAAGCATAAGGTAAGGGATCCTCTCTCTCACTTTTGTTCAAGAATCTTCACTATATTGTGCCATTTTATTTTTAATTCCTAATGATGGGGTATACTTTTTAACCTCCCACATACTTACCTCATGACATAAAAATAATTTAATACACCTTAACCTCTCATTAATCCCTCTCAACAACACTCATTACTATTCCAAAATGTCTGTAAGGGGTTTGTCATCTCACTTTCATTTGTGTGAGATTTTCATTGTTTTCCACTTATTTCATGTATGTGGTATATGTGTACTTCCATTTGATATATAATAACATTATTCTATTTATATTCATGTTATTCAATGATTAATTTGAGGGTTATTAAGTTCTGGTAATATGATTCGATCGATTACATTGTGGTAAGAGACTTTCTCTCAACTGCTATTTTTGTGTGACTAACTTTGTATTGTGAATCTAATAATCCTAATGTGGTGTACCTACTTCCCATTTGAGATCAATTTTTATTTGAAATTTTATTTTTATTAAATATACATAATCTCATATCATGGATATGTTGTTGTTTAAACCGTATACAATTTTACATACTGTGTTTATTTGGAATGTTATTTTAATTATGGAAATATTTATGAATATTTATACTCTACTATATATGGATATTGAAGAGGAATATTTCTCTTGTTTTGAATCAATGTGTAAAGAATGATTTGGAAATTCAGTGGCGGGTGGGGCTTGATATATCCCCTCTATACAGCAGTAGGTCTCATGAGAGAAATCAGTTTGGCGACAAACCCTTCGATTTTATTTCAAAAAATCAAACGGGTTTCTACTCATAGAACTAAACCATTTTACCGTTATTGTGGTTTCATGTTCCAGATACATGATTTAAAATTAATAATCATTATCTTAATTCATTATCAGTTTTTACTATCCCTGTGGATTTCACAATGATAAAATCTATGGATGATGTTTCATTCTCGGTTTATTAATGGAATGAGTTTTCATTTATTCACCATTCTATATTGATTATGTCAGATTAATTATGATTCACTTATTATTATATTCATGATTTAGCTATTTTTAACCCTTACTAAGCATTTGAGATCACCCCATTCATTGTTTTCCGTCAACATGTGATGAAGAGATGATCGTTTATTGAGTTCCTGTGGTTGTAGTTTTTAATTTTTCTTATGTATTATATTTTGTAACGTTTTTCAATGTAATTTGAGTTGCATATATTTATCTAGTTTCTTGAAGACTACTAAAATGATCGTTCCTTTAGGATTTTCATTCCTTCTAACCATTCCAATATCACAAGTAATGCACTGACTCCAGCCTATAGGGGTATGACTGTTACAGTCACTCTCACCCCAAGTGCCTCCAAAACTGACAACTAAAGGATTGGAGGGACTATGTGGTTGATTAAAACCATAATTTTGTTTAAAAAACATGTTTTAAACATGTTACTAATTAAACTTCAATCTTACATTATTTTACCATTTTTTCACCAAAAAACTAGTTTATTATTTATTTACCTAGGTGATATATCCCTTAACCATAAAAATGAAATGCGTCTTATTATATAATCTTACCCACAAATTTTAAATTTTAAATACAATTTATCAAATAAATATATAATGTGTGTTGAGAATTAATTTTAACACAATATCATGTAATACACAAAACCCCATTTTATTCTTAATTATGGTAATCAATTTTTACTCTTTTTACTATTAATTTTGACTGAAAATTTTATTTAACTTATTATATAATAAAAATTATGATGATTTAAAAATAAAATACATTTCTCTAATATTAATTCAAATAAGTGTAAAATTTTAATTTAAAATCTAATCCAGAGACATGAACAAAAAAGATGTTTTCCAATGAAAAAATTATAACATAATAGTTTTAAATGTAAATTAAATATGAAATAATAACAAAGAAAGGTTTTAAAAATAATAATAATTAAATTATTATTATGATGATGATGATTATGATTATTCTTATTATATTTTTTCTTTATTTTAGTTTAGGTTTTTTTTGAAAACCTAATGGGTTCTCCTCCCCCTCATGTGTGTCGTGCAACCCCCAAGGTCTCCACTTCCTCATGTGGCATCCCTATAGTCGGAGCTCCCTTTGGTGAAACCTCCCTCTCTATGACCTCCCTCAGTGTGAGATCCCTTCAGCGTGACCTCCCTCCTTGTGACCTCACCCTCATGTGACCCCCTAGATGATACCATCTCACATGCGAGGTAGTTCAGGTTGTTTCAGTTCATTGTCACTATTCGACGTAAGGGTTTGAAAATGATGTTGGTTTTTTTGCACCCTTAATTTGGGAATCTTATGATGTTTATGGGAACCATGTTTTGTTGTAGTGGGTATTGGACATCTTTAAAGTCATTCTCATGCATATAAAAAGATATATATATATATATATATATATATATATATTGTAGAGACCCCAAACTTGATGTATATGGACATTACATTACTTTTTCAGAATACTTAATACATAACAAAAACAAGCACACAAGGACTGTAATAGTTCAGTTTATTTGGAATCTTGGAACATAATATTCTAATCATGGTGAAAGATCTACAACATGTCCCATAAATATCTTCCCCTTTTTTTCATACCTAAAACCTTTCTTTTTATCCTGTGGAAGTGAAAACATATAAAGAGTGAGCTCAAATGATCAATAATAGTAAGAATGGAGAAAATAAAACAAACCATATACTTCAAAACATTAACATTAAGTTTACACGTCAAAATATTGAGTTGTGAAATAAATCGTGGCAGTACGTAAGTCATAGGTCATAAAGGAACAATAATCATGATAAAATAGAATGGGAATAAAACATCTAATAGTGGGAACCCATTAAGCACATGATATGATTTCCATAGTAGCCAAGGTATTGCTCCCAAGACCATCTTAGTGGATAAATTCCCTTTCTGAATCGAGTTCACTCCTCGTTCCAGTCCTGTATCACTGAACCGGATTAACTTTCCGTTCCAGCCATGTCTATATCATTAGATATAAATCTTTACCCAATGCGTTGCAGGGAGATATAGGTCCCACCCATCTCATGATGAAATCATTCTTACATGTTCCACAACATAAACATAAATCATTCATCATAACCCTAAGAATAAAATGGGTTTCATAAACATCA
This sequence comes from Viscum album, assembly GCA_963277665.1. Taxonomy (NCBI): domain Eukaryota; kingdom Viridiplantae; phylum Streptophyta; class Magnoliopsida; order Santalales; family Viscaceae; genus Viscum; species Viscum album. The sequence continues at coordinate 1,520,067,292 of OY728152.1, read as the reverse complement.
TCTCGTCATAACATAATCCATATAAAACAAATGGATATCATTTCATCATAAGAAAAGTTAAACCATGTAAGTCATAGAGATATTATACTTGAAACATACACATATGAAATAATGTCATCTTAGATGGAAAATGGTTTTGAAAAAACAATTGAAATGAATTCTTGAGGAAAATATCCATTCTTTTCAAAATCATTTTCATTTTAGAAAATGCCTTGTAATTTTAAAATAAAACGATTTTTTTGAAAATAATAATGAAATCATGTTTATGAATATTTATTTAAATAAAGCGTTATGAAACAGTAAAAATCCATTCATGCCGTATAAGTTAAAAAACATTCTCCTTGTACTTTTGATAGAAAAGTCAAAAAGTTTCTCATATGGTAAAAAAAGAAATATTCCATTCATAACATGTGGTAAAAGTTAAAATAGGTAAAAAGGACTTTAAAAATACATAAAAACACTTTTAGAAACCATGGACATGGATGACAACAATAACCCTCGTAAATACTTACGAATAAACATTCTCAGAGAAGAACGAGATTAGAATAATTAACCCTTTCCTTATATCCAATTTCTTTCGTATGTGTTAGAGACTCCTATATAGTGGCCTTAAAAATATTATTAACTTGTAATGGAACCATAATAATATTTATGATATCATATATGATTCACTTACTGTCACGAACCAGTCCGGGTCGCCATCCGACCCGGCGCCTGACCCGGTACGTGGCAAGGCCTGAAGGGCGTTCCCGATCCCCACGGGCTGGCACAAGTGCCCGGGTATCAAGAGTAACCTGTGGGAACGGTTTACCCAAAATGGTATATGCAAACACTAACAAGATAATAAAAATGAATCTAGGAATCGACAACTAAAGAGACCATTAAACTGAAATCAAAATTTAATGGTTTACAACTAGAACCAACGTCCAAAAATAAACGACAACAAAAGAGACTAATACTATAACTCAAACCTCCATGCGACAAGAGTGGTGTATCATCTGCATGCCACAACACCAACCTACATGAGAAGGACACTAACAACTCAAACCAACAGCGTCGAGCACGATGTTACAACCTGGAACACACAAGGAACAAAGTCTACATACACCCGAAGGTGTATGCAGGGTGTGAGCGAAATGCCCAGTAGGACGTCACCCAATAAAAAGGTTCCATGCCACAACATCAGAAGGAAAATTTAATGTTCTTATTCAAGTTATAATTTCGAAATACTTTTAAAGAAAACATTTACAAGCCAAAATCTAAAGGAAAACACTAAAAATAACTCATTTCACAAAGGTGATTTTAAAGAGGAAGATAAAAGTTCATTTTGGGCACACACACACACACACATACTCACACACACTCACACACATACTCACACACACGCACTTACACACACACTCACACCCAAGTGGTCCTCCATATGCCGACGGAAGGCACCACGCCAAAGATGGTAGAGCACTATGGGTAAATCCCCTAAGGTTCATCTAGCTCGAGTGGGACCCTAGAACCTCGTGTCTCGGTTAAACGTGGCTTAGAAGGCCACGACCCTCATAAAATGTGGCTTAGAAGGCCACGAGCATCCGAACACGTGGCTTAGAAGGCCACGACCCTCAAATATCATATGTTTAGTTAGTGTTGCAATCGTCAATCCAGCTAAGTGAAACGGGGACGACACCCATCCGGTTCACTAGCACACTAGTTCTAGTCCGCCCACATAGATACCCAGGGTTCTCCAATGTGCTCAATCCAGTTTCACATTCAAATAGTATATTTCTTTCTAATATCACAGAACAAACAAGATATTGCACACAAAAGTCACCATTTTCATACCAAAGCACTATTTCAAAGACACACGCACATGATATGTCTCATTTTATAAAAATACACCACTTTAAACAATGAACATGTATTCAACTCCTACAAAGCACCATTTTAGCGTCATATATATGTACCAATAAATCATTTGAGTTATTATTGAAACCATTTCAAGAAAAACCAAGAAGACTTTACACCAAAAACAGCTTGAATTTATATTGAGGCTTCACTTTAAAACTTGATACACGAGGTAACCATGTCAAAACTTGTTTTCCATTATTCAAACAATTTTGCATTCAACTTCAAAAGTACACAACAAGGAAAACACACCAAAAGTGATTCATGTACTTTGAAAATGTCTATTTATAAACACAAACACCTAAAGTGACTTGAAAAAAACTTTTGCACCTGCCAAACAACCCTCAAAAACCTTTTATCCATGTTTCGCACTCAAAACACCACTTAAATAAACAATTCCTAAATTTATAAATCATATCACATGAAAAAGAAACCATTAAAAAAATCAATTTCACAAATTGACCCTTCTAAAACCTCATTGGCACTCTATAAACAATTATTAAACATTTCTAAAATTTTCCACAATAGGATCGAAATGGAAAATAACATAACCATTTCTAAAGAGAGTGCAATTTTCATCACGTGCACATGTCAAACAATTTTTTTAAAACGCCTTTAACACAACCTATTAATCACACAAAATCATTTATACAACAACACACATATAGACAACAAAAGCATACTATTTCTGAAACCCAATTTTCATCAAACGAACACGCCAAAACATTATAAACATAGATCGCACCATGCAATTAATTCATATAACATATTAAATTGAACTAAACAAACAAATTAAATTATCTAAATGTTGCAAAGGCATGGACCCACCTACCTCGACGTCAACCCCGAAAATTGGTGTGGAAACTTCAAATTCTAGCGTGAAACCTTAATCGCGCACCGTGTGCACCATAAGGAACCTAGTGCAAACTCAAACACATTAATTCGAACCCAAAAACATCAAATTAAAAACCCAAAACAAAATATAAAACCTAAAAACTAGACTCAAGAATCATTGTAAAACCAAAAACTAAAATATAGAAAAAAAATGAAATAGAGGAGAGTCCTAACTGGAGGGGGAAGATGCTACCAGGCTATGTGGGCTCGGTCGGAAGGTCTGATCGACGGAAAAAGGGTCGGACAGCGAGGGGAAAGGAAGTGGGCACATATGTGCGACGGGGAGAGCGGGGAGGGATGGTCAAGCAGGGGCAGGGTGCTGGTGGGAGAGTCCGGTGAGGCTTCCGGACAGGAGAAGAGGGCGATGCCGGCTTAGAGGGACACTGGGAAGGAGTTCTGACTGGTCAGATGTGGGGGTGGCGGTGGCTGGTCCAATGAGCTGACAACGCGGCGCGACAGGATTTAAGGGGGAGGCGCGAACCAGGTCGGTTGTGGAGGTAGGAGTAATCCGGGGGAAAACAGCCATTCAAGCACCATGCAGGGGGTGTGGCATGTTCCGGAAGGAGCAAGGGGGGTTGCGGTGCAATTCTGAGTAGGAGGGAGATGGGGCGGCCGGTGGTGTCGCGATTCAAGGGAGAAACCGGTTTCAAGGAGTTGCGCCGGGTAGGTGGAGAGTGAGGCGGCTGCACAACATGAAGAGAGGGGAAGCGAGCTTGGTGTGAAAGGGGGAAGCCAGCGGCGGCGCATAGTGTGCAGGAAATCCTGCAGCGCGACGGAAGAGTTGGGGAAAAACCTACCCCAAAAAAATCTCATGCTAAAAATAATAATAACAAACAATAATTAAAAATAATAATAAACAACTAAAATAATACCAGAATTCATAAAATGAAAATTGATAATAATAGTGATAACAATAATTAAAATGATAATGATAATATTAATAACTTAATAAAATTTGTATTCCCAACGCTATCAATCATAACAATAATAACAATATTAACATCCCCCAATATTAAAACAAACCATTAAATCTTTATCATGTTTCTTATTTAATTTTATTTTCATTTTATCTCTCCTAAAATTTATTTCTTTATTAATAAATTCTTTATTTAATTGGTTGCACGTCAAGCATGCGTGCGCAGAACTGAGCGAGGTCGCACGGCGACCCAAGCGAGGTCGTGCGGCTTCGACAGCAGCGCGCTGAACGCCGAAATGGCCACAAAATGTGTTTCAGAATAAAACACATAAATATTAGGTTCGGGTCTCGACCCGAACTATCTAATTACCAAGAAAAATAATAAAATAAATAATATAAAAAGGTTGGGCGTGACAATTCTCCCCACCATAGATCTTTCCGTCCCCAGAAAGCCACAACTAGTGTTGAGATACAAAGAAGAAACTGATACCCCACTAAAGTTCAAAGAGGATCTCCACAACTAACAAGCGAAAAGAGGCAAAAGAATCATGCTCCGAAAAAAGTGACTGAAATGACAACCTCAAGAAGCATGTAAAAAGACGTTTTGATATGTGTTTCCCACCCCAAAGTGCTAGAACGCCTCTAGTTGACTGAACCAGGAAAGAAACTCTCGCACCTGCGGAAACCAACCTCACAAACCAAAACACCTCAAGAATCATTGAAAGAAAAACACGCCATTTTACTGGAACGAAGATACAAGACCAACCCACATCCAAAGAATACTTCAATAACCTACCACTAAACCATATCTAGGAACAAAACTGAATGGCCCATCATGGGAAAGCCTGATGGGGCTCTCCACCATTAAAAACGTTCCAATGCCTGAGACGGGACTAGAAAATCGACATGAGGAGGCCCGGGCGGACTCCCCACCATTAAAAACCTACTATCGCCCAAGATGGGTTTGGAAAATCGATATCGGGAGGTCCGAACAGACTCCCCACCATTAATGAAAATTCCAACATCGATTCATTCCAGAGATATTTGTACGAGATATGATGTGGGTCTCCCCTCCATTGGAACTAACAGCATATACAAAACTTTAGAAATTTTTCGACGGGGACCAAGAACACCACCACAAGGGGAGGGGAGGGTCGGGCCCAACTACCGGGTGTCAAAACCACAACCCAATACAAACCAACATCTTCACATCCCTGGACGAGAACCATTCCAAATTGAGACCAATTTACCCACCAGACCCCATAAGGACCACTCAAGTGATCACATTCAATGTGACGCAACCCCTAAGACTTTAATGCACGAGACGAACACTCCTCCACATGGTCACAAAAACCTTATGCAACCAGACGGCTCATTCGAACAGAACAACCGTAGAAAACAATTTAAGCTTCTTTCACTTTCAACACCGATGACAGAAATGAAATTGGAGTTTTATACAATCCCGGGGTTCCTGACCATGCGCCAGCTTCACTTCGAGGCCTATGGATGGAGCCCTGATGTTTGAAGCATCTCATTCCTCGCAGATAGGAATTGAAGACTCTAGAATGGAGCTTCTCCTTTTGGTGTCACATGCAACCAGACTACAACCAAGAAAACTCTAGCAACCACAACACATTATGAGATCCAACTGATCATACAATGAACATTCACCAACACAAGAGCTTTAATGGTGCATGCGCATCACCCTTTTTCACACTGGATGAGAACACAACACCACGAATCGTCACCTGAACATGATCATTTCTGTTGAGAGGAACATTATACGGAGAGGGACTTCAAACTGAGTCTTAAACAACATGTGATTCCTGCAGTTGACCGTAGCATCCCCATGTGACTGGGTCTGCCACACTAGTGGCCTAACATAGACCCTTTCATAAACGAAACCAACAAAGGACCAAAGGTCATTTAGAATAGTGGCCTGCACCGACCACTCTAGGCTGCTTCCACCTCTCCCCACTGGAATCTCCTTCAACATTTCCAAACATAACATTCAAATTAATGAGGTCAAACTTCACCCTTGACAATCAAAGAGAACTTAAACTACAAGACGTCACCAAACATGAAACTTGCAACCAATGAAAATACTACAAAGCCCTTCAAGACACTAGTAAACACTGATAATTCTGAACCGCCTTCACCCTTTCCCAGTTAGAATTTCTTTCACTATATAGGGGGGCCTTCTGATGCAACGACGTCAAAATTCATACCCGAAGACTCAGACAAATCAAAGAGACCAAAACTCCCTTCAAATCCCCTCGCATCTATCATCTCACTACGAGAGGATCCACTTAGTTGTAAAAAAAGATAGGTGGTTTCAATTCTAGAATTCAGAAAGAGAGTCCTTCGATCAACTGGAGTTTCGGCCAACGGGGAATTCCCCGTAGTCGTACTTCAATCACATACCAACGCTTTATGGGGGGGGCATACACTAGTCAAGAATGAAAACTATGGACTCAACCAAACTGGTCCAACGGTCAACACATACCACAAGAAAACATCAAACGTGAAGGGGAAACCACTACAAGAGATCCCCGATGTACTCTTCAAAAAGATTCACCAACTACAGGCTTGCATATCAACTTACAAATAAGAATTCTATCTCAAAACACAAACCAGCCAGAAGGGATTCTCGGCTCAAAACACCTCACATCCAACCTTTCAAAAATACAAGGACACACCACACAATCACCGCTTATTTAAAACACCAAATTTTTCATTTAAAAAAATTTCTTGAAAATAAGAAAAACTTGTGGGTTGCACAAACACCAATGGTGTCCCATGGGATTCACACATGCATGTTCTCGTGCCACACCAGCACCCACCTCATATCCATCCAAGAACTCATCCGCTCATTCCATTAACCATTTCCATTTTCGTATACACTCAAGCATGTGGTTTCCCATGAGAGCTCCAAGGATCAAAACCAAACCATTCCATTTTTTTCAAATCCAAAACATCCAACCCACACTTTTCAAACCTCACACACCATTTCATTTTCAAAGTGCTTCATTTGAAAAAAAATTCCAAGACCAAAACAGTTTTACTTAAAAACCAAATTTACACGAATCCAAAACAAAGAGACGAGAAACAATATAGGAGGAAACTAGTGTCAGTGGGTGATTGGAGCATATGGTTAGCGGCCATATGCCAGTCACACCGTTGGCCAAAAAGAGTATTTTAGGATAGTGTCCCCATCTCCACAAGGCTTTCCAGACCCTGCGAGCTCACTTAGACCACTGACCTTACTCCCTTTTCATTTCCCTTAGACACGATCATCTGCAAGGACCAAAAACTCAGGCAAACCTCAACATACTTTGGTAACATGAGTCCTACCACGAGTTGTGTTGGACAGACACCTTACTCATAGCCAGGACGTCGTGTCCCAAAAATTTTAACTCAAGTCTACCATGACTCTATCCCAAAAGAAATGACCCAAGAGAGAAAACCTTGCCCTATGATACCTTTTTTTTCATGAACCAAGCCGGGTCTCCATCTGACCCGGCGCCCGACCCGGTCCGTGGCAAGGCCCGAAGGGCGTTCCCGATCCCCACGGGCTGGCACAAGTGCTCAGTTATCAAGAGTAACCTGTGGGAATGGTTTACCCGAAATGGTATATGCAAACACTAACAAGATAATAAAAATGAATCTAGGAATCGACAACCAAAGAGACTATTAAACTGAAATCAAAATTTAAAGGCTTATAACTAGAACCAACATCCAAAAATAAACGACAACAAAATAGACTAACACTATAACTCAAAACTCCAAGCGATAAGAGTGGTGTAGCATCTGGACGCCACAACACCAACCTGCATGAGAAGTCCACTAAAAACTTGAACCACCACCGCTAAGAAGGATGTCACAACCTAGAATACACGAGGAACAATGTCTACACACACCCGAAGGTGTCTTCAGGGTGTGAGCGAAAGGCCCAGTAGGACGTCACCCAATAAAAAGGTTCCATGCCACATCATCAAAAGGAAAATTTAATGTTCTTATTCAAGTTATACTTTCTAAATACTTTTAAAGAAAACATTTACAAGCCAAAAGCTAAAGGAAAACACTAAAAAGAAATCATTTCAAAAACACGATTTTAAAGAGGAAGAGAAAAGTTCATTTTGGGCACACACACACACACACTCACACACACACACACATACTCACACACACGCACTTACACACACACACACACACTCACACCAAAGTGTTCCTCCATATGCCGACAGAAGGCACCACGTCAAAGATGGTAGAGCACTATGGGTAAATCCCCTAAGGTTCATCTAGCTCGAGTGGGACCCTAGAACCTCGTGTCTCGGTTAAACGTGGCTTAGAAGGCCATGACCCTCAGAAAACATGGCTTAGAAGGCCACGACCCTCAGAACATGTGGCTTAGAAGGCCACGACCCTCAGATATCATATGTTTAGTTAGTGTTGCAATTGTCAATCCAGCTAAGTGAAACAGGGACGACACCCATCTGGTTCCCTAGCGCACTAGTTCTAGTCCGCCCACCTAGATACCCAGGGTTCTCCCATGTGCTCAATCAAGTTTCACATTCACATAGTATATTTCTTTCTCATATCGCAGACCAAACAAGATATTTCACACAAAAGTCACCGTTTGCATACCAAAGCACTATTTCAAAGACACACGCACACGACATGTCTCATTTTATAAAAATACACCACTTTAAACAATGAATGCATATTCAACTCCTACAAAGAACCATTTTAGCATCATATAAATGTACCAATAAATCATTTGAGTTATTATTGAAACCATTTCAAGAAAAAACAATAAGACTTTACACCAAAAACAGCTTGATTTTATATAGAGGCGTCACTTTAAAACTTGATACACGAGGTAACCATGTCAAAACTTGTTTTCCATTATTCAAACAATTTTGCATTCAACTTCAAAAGTACACAACATGGAAAACACACCAAAAGTGATTCATATACTTTGAAAATGTCTATTTAAAAACACAAAAACCTAAAGTTACTTGAAAACACCTTTTGCACCTGCCAAACAACCCTCAAAAACCTTTTATCCATGTTTCGCACTCAAAACACTACTTAAATAAACAATTCCTCAATTTATAAAACATATCGCATGCAAAAGAAACCATTACAAAAATAAATTTCACAAATTGACCCTTCTAAAACCTCATTGGCACTCTATAAAAAATTATTAAACACTTCTAAAATTTTCCACAATAGGATCGAAATGGAAAATAACATAACCATTTCTAAAGAGAGTGCAATTTTCATCACGCACAAATGTCAAAATTGTTTTTAAAACACCTTTCACACAACCTATTAAACACAACAAATCATTCATACAACAACACGCATACAAACAACAAAATTATACTATTTCGAAAACCCAATTTTCATCAAACGAACATGCCAAAACATTATAAACATAGATCGCAACATGAAATTAATTCATAGAACATATTAAATTAAACTAAACAAACAAATTAAATTATCTAAATGATACAAAGGCATGGAACCACCTACCTCGACGTCAACCCCAAAAATTGGTGTGGAAACTTCAAATTCTAGCGTGAAACCTTAATCGCGCACCGTGTGCACCGTAAGGAACCTAATGTGAACTCAAACACATGAATTCGAACCCAAAAACATCAAATTAAAACCCCAAACCAAACAATCAAACATCAAAAAGAGACTCAAGAATCATTATAAAACTAAAAACTAAAATATAGAAAAAAAATTAAATGGAGGAGAAGCCTAACCGGAGGGAGAAGATGATGCTGGGCTATGTGGACTCGATCGAAAGGTCTGATCGACAGAAAAAGGGTCGGACAGCGAGGGGAAAGGCAGTGGGCACAGCTGTGCGACGGGGAGAGTAGGGAGGGATGGTCAAGCAGGGAGAGGGTGCTGGTGGGAGAGTCCGGTGAGGCTGTCGGACAACAGAAGAGGGCGATGCCAGCTTAGAGGGACATCGGGAAGGAGTTCCGGCTGGCCCGATGTGGGGGTGGCGGTGGCTGGTCCGACGAGCTGGAAAAGCGGCGCGACAGGATTTAAGGGGGAGGCGTGAACCAGTTCAGCTGTGGAGGTAGGTGTAAGCTGGGGGAAACCGGCCATTCAAGCAGCATGTAGGGGTGTGGCGCATTTAGGAAGGAGCAGGGGGGGGGGGGGTTGCTATAACTGCCCAAGATTTTATGAAAAATATTCTTTTTAATTTCACTAATGTCTTGTGTTGTACGCAACACAAAAATGAGCTTGCACAACACGCATCCTTGACTTGCCCTGCATTACACGCAATCACAACCTTCCTCGATAGCGTGTGTAGTACGCAATACTGAGTTTCACGAAACAACGATATGCTATTAAAATATTATTAAAACTAGCCGTTATGAATAGTAATAACCACTTTTTAAATTTTAGAAATTTTAGCTCTCAAAATGGACTTCATTTTTTTATTCGGAGTATCGAATTTAGCCTAAGGTGAAATTTTGGTACTTTTCGGATAACTTTCATATTCTGATGAATAGTGAAAATTACTAAATTATAATTATAAACAACTTTTTTAATCGAAATAATTAATAGTGATAAATCATTAATTTGAGTGGTTTTAAAGTATATTTAGAATATATTTTTACAATTTAATACAATGTTGGTCATTGGTTGTAATTTCACATTTAAACCAGACATAATCAAGTGTCAATCTTTTGATAGATATTGTTTCTTAAAAACACGCTATTTGTTTTAACAGCGGGATTTAATTATAAAATTAATTAATGCAACTTCTATGTTATGAATTTGGTAAAATAGACTTCATTTTTGAATTCGGAATATGAAATATAGCTTAGGATGAAATTTTGGCATTTTTCTGAAAACCTTCAATTTTTGATGAATAGTGAAACTACTAAGTGGTAGTTAAAAAACTGAATTTTTCATAAAACTTAATTTTACCATTTCTGTGAATGAAATTTCAAAAAACCGAGAGACACAGTTGATGCCAGTAAGTAAAATGTGGTTCAATGAGATGAAAATAATTTTTGGTGAATAGTAACTTTTTACTTTTATTTACCACGGTTAAAAGTAATTAAGGGTAAAAATGATATTAATATTACCCTAACACATGTCCTAATCCTATTGGACAAGTTTATCTCGACCAAAAACAACCTTAAGTGTAAAATATTATCATTTAGGCCCACTTGGATTAGATTAGGACATTTATTATTATTTAATTCAAAGAAGAGTTAAAAGAGTTAAAATCAAAGTTTATTTACTAAAACATTTTTAATATAGGGTTATACATAAGATAAATTCGATTGTAAATATTTATTAGAAATATAATAAGATTTATTATATAATGGTATTTTATTTGTAATTTTTAGACATTAAATAATTTAATTTATTTATGACACAATGATGATGCAGTAATTATCTTATTAATGAAATATTGACATAATTGATGTTATAAACACAAAAATAAATGTAATTTGAGACTTTTTATGAATTCCACTAATTTTATAGGTTACTATGATATATTAGTGTTGATTTAATCAACTTGGTTCGAACATATAATTCTGTTATGACTTTCACAAAAATCATATATCAAATAGTGTCAAAATTGACACAAAATAGTTTTTAAATCAAATATTATATTACTAATTGTTATTTTATTCTTAAAAATCTAAGGTTCGGCCAAATGACTTATATAAGGATATATATATTAATAATAATCAATTTGGGGTTCGTTTGGCATGTTATCGTAAGTGTATTAACCATATAGTGTAAGAAAACAAAAAGACACAGTAAAAGTTAAATTATTTAACTTAGAGTTAAATCTAATTGATAAGGTTAAAATAATACCCTAAACATGTCTAAATCCTATTGTATGATAGGATTTCGACCCATCCCCACTTTAGCTTCTAAATAATACCCTTTGGAACCATTATAAACCGATTTTGACTTTAATATAAAATAATAGTTTGAGATATTCCTAAGGTGCCCCTCTCCTCCCTTATAAAAGGGCACCTCCTACCCCTCCTCCTCACACCAATTTGAGCAGTCAAGCTCGGCCAACCCCTGCCAAAATCCCTTCTCCACTTCCCTATAATAATCCTAGAGGTCCTGGTCTTCTTCAAAGACCAATCTTAGTTCACTAAGTGGAGGATTCAAAGAAGCGTTTCAAAGAAGAGGTAATATCCATTACCGATCTTTTCAATTTCTTTCTTCTTCAACTTCTTCTTCTTTAGTTGTTTCATGACAAAGTAATAACATAAGTATTACTTACATACTGATATGTTATTATAAATATGAAACAACCCTAATTCACTTTCTATCCATCCTACGGAAAAATGAAATCACCGCGCGTGCGTACGTACGGAATACCGTCTCCACGCCGTGGTGTAATCTATTTTCCACCACCACCATACAAGGATGGGTATAATGGTGTAATGAGTAACTATTTATGATTATTATAAAGTAATATTGATACTGAAATAATATATATATATACTCAAATACAATTCCATGATCATAGGAACGATATCATCACTCGTGCGTACGTACGGAATACCGTCTCCACGATGTGATGCGACTCGTTCTACATGATCATCATTACATAGTAATTATATAAATGAATTGAATGAATAAATATGATATATGTTACACTAATACCATTCTGGATATAAGGTATCTATAACCTTAAAAGAATAATAAGAATTTATTCGGCAAAACACGCATAAGAACAAAAGGCAATAAAGACCCGAGTAACAAGTAACAATGAAATATTACTAACAAGAAGCTAAGAATATGACCATATATGATATCATATAAATATGTATGATTCTTCAATAAGTCAATAACATTATTTAAACCATTATACAGGAGCTTCGGACACGTACAAATCAAATCGGATCTAAGGTAAGGGAAAATATCACAATCTCATTTTTATCCGAGATTGTTTTTACTCTGCCATTTACTGGGGTGTATTTTATCATCAAAATCCATGTTTCCTCAATATGTAATATTATTTCCATCCACCTACAATTGTTTAAATCCAATTTTACCCTTCGGTGAATTTTAGTAAAAGATAAGAAAGGAATCTTTTGTCGTTTTTCGTACAAGGTACTTTTTGACTTTTCCGACAAAAGTACGAAGAATGTTTTTTTTAACTTATAAGGCATGAATGGATTTTTAAAACATTATTTCCAAGAATCTTCCTTTATAAGTTTTAAATTTTATTTTTAATCAACTTCTTTTAGTTTATAATTGTATCACATGTCAAGAAATGAAAAGTGTTTTTGAAGAAGAAAGGATATTTTCCTCAAGAATGGAGTTCAAATGTTTTATCAAAATTATTTTCCATCTAAGATAATATAGGGTTCTGTTTTTATCCCTATTATTACATTTATTTGATTATGTTTTGAGGGAATTATTTTTATGAAGTCATTTACCTTATATGATTTGTTTTATGATGTCATGATGTTTCAAGAATCCCATTTTTGTTACATGTGTTATGCGATGATGTATGATTTATGATTTATGTGGAACACATAATAAAGGATTCATTATAAGATGGGTGAGACCTATATCTCCCTCCAATGCATTGGGTAAAGATTTTATATCTCATGAGATAGACATGGCTGAAATGGTAGGTTATACCGGTTCAGTGAAACAGGACTAAAATGAGGGTTACTCGATTCATAAAGGGACTTTGTCCACTAAGATAGTCTTGGCAATGAGTCTTGACTAACAAGAAATGATTCTCTATGATTATGTGTGTATTCCACAAAGTTTCATGTTTTAAGTTATGATTATTGTGATTACATTTCACTAACATGATTTATCCCATGTTATGAAATTATGATCTCTTTTGCAGGTTAAGATTTCCAAAAGTTATGTGCTTATGTATATGAGGTGATCGATATTTCTTTTGTTTACCCTTACTGAGCATTTGAGCTCACCCTTTTATGTTTTCTTTTCCCCAAGATATAAAGAAAGTTTATAGGTATTAATAAAAGGAAGATCTTTATGGGAGATGTTGAAGATCTTTCACCAGGATTAGAAGATTATATTCCGAGTTTCCAAAGACACTAAACTATTACGATCCTTGTGTGTGTGTTTTTGTTATTTACTAAGTATTCCGCAAATGTAATGTAATGTCAATGTACGTCAAGCTTCGGGTCTCTACAGTTGGTATTAGAGGAAAGGTTTAGTCAACCTTTGGAAACTAGGATGCAAGAACTTTAGTGAGATCCCTAGAGATATTTATAAGGTATGTCTAGGGATGTCCCTAAGGATAAGTATACGTATAGGATACAGTCCTAGAACTACGGTAACGATCATAGAATTTAACATAAGATGTTAGATATTGAGGGTACTCCCCCTTTATTATGTTCTTTTCTCTAGCATGATTTTTGCCTCTCACACTATTCTTTTTTGGGTTTTAGAAAATGGCTGGAAACAAGATGATTCACGATAATGGAGGATATGATGGACAATGGAATGATATTCTTCATAATGAAATTGGATTTGTAAGTCCAAACATCATTATTATGCCGAATCAGTAATCTCATAATATGATCAATAAAGTAAAATTTGGTAAGTTTCTTGACTCGACTAATAAGAGAAAGATGGAGTTTCATGATGATCATAGAGGAAAGAAAGTTCAATTTCCCCTATGTAATTCATGTGGGAAGATGCATCAAGGAGAATGTTTCAAAGGAACTGGAAGATGCTTTGGGTGTGGAAAAGAAGGACACAAAGCCAGTAAGTGCAAAGGAAAAGGTTCAGTTAACACCAGGGATGAGGATAATGGTATTGCTACGACATCAACACTGGTGAAATGTTTTAAATGTGGAATGTACGGGCATTATGCAAACCAATGCCCTAAGGGAAAGTCTCATGAAGATAATCAGTATGGTCGTATGGGAAGTATTTATGTGGATGATGATGAAGAGACTAAAAATGATATGTGAGATGAAAGAATTGTTGAAGCTCGATCAATGGTTTAAGAATGTAGTGGAATGATTACATGTTTATCATGTGTAATGTTGTATAAGTAATCTCATGGTACTATGGATTAAAGAGACATGTAAGGATTGTTACACTGTTGTCTGATTAATGTTACCAGTATCCATGAAAGGTTATTCAGATATTTTTGGAATGTAGATGATATGCACATAATGTAGGGATAAGGAGAAAATTAAATGTTTGATAGTATTCATGAGCTCATGACTGATATAAGGGAAGGTTATATTATGGTTTGAGTATATAGAGTTTTTGGATTTTGGTATGTGGAAAGTGTTAACTTTTAACAGTATTCATGATTTCACTAAGGTTCAATGGGTATTCATTCTTCAAGAGAATACATGATTAAGGCCTTTGAATGTTTGGAATGTGACCAACAAGACATATCTTATGATATATGGGGATCAACGACAGTATTAAATCTCTGGTAATCACTTTCACTATGTTATGAGAATGGACTGCAGTATTATGGATAAGACTAAAGATTGGAATGGATTATGTTGGACATAAGTTAGTATTGTTTAAGGATAGAAGTTTTTTTCGATATTATTGATGGGATGTTATAGTAATATAGTCCTAGAAAAAGGACAACCTGCAGAACGGGCGACAGCCCATCGCGTCGGACAAGGCTGTGGGAATCGAACCCACAACCGAAGTGCGACTGGCCTTTATCGCCTACCACTGGCCTACACGAAGTCCCTGTTTAGTAAAAACTAGTTTTATTATATTAAGCAGTATGATATATGAAGTATAAGCCCATTTTAGGAACCATATATGATTAATCCCACTATAGATCGACTTATGTATATAAATTTTGCTAACCTTTTGAGACAGATGGAATGACCCGTCATTCTATCACATGATCTACTAACACTTCACGAATAACAAATTCAACTTCATTTATTTAAGAGATGATGTTGAAATTGTTAAAGGCACGAACAACAGTGAGGTTTTACCAACACAAAGTAAGTATTTATTCTAATTCAAATTCTTTAACTTTAGGGAAACGATCTTGAAAACCAAAAATGTTGTCCTAGTGATCTTATATCTGATGAATCAGATGGTACGTTAGATCGTCACAAATTTATGGATTTGTGATTGTTGGATTTTCCATAGCCATGTTCTCTACCACTCTCCATCAGAACATGATGGTTAGATTTTTCTTCCATATCCATATTTTCACCTATGTGGAAACCCAGTGATTAGTTTATTTGGGTAACCGTTAAGTTTCATACTTTTGTTTTAAAATATTGGTTTTGGTATTCCTTTTTATGATGTAGGTTTCTATTAAAGAAACTTTCGAATAGTAAACCATTTATAACCCCGACGAAGTTTGAGGGCGAAATTCATTTTAAGGGGGGTAGAATGTAACAGCCCAAGATTTTATGAAAAATATTCTTTTTAATTTCACTAATGTCTTGTGTTGTACGCAACACAAAAAGGAGCTTGCACAACACGCATCCTTGACTTGCCTTGCATTACACGCAATCGCATCCTTCATCGATAGCGTGTGTAGTACGCAATACTGAGTTTCACGAAACAACGATATGCTATTAAAATATTATTAAAACTAGCCGTTATGAATAGTAATAACCACTTTTTAAATTTTAGAAATTTTATCTCTCAAAATGGACTTCATTTTTGGATTCGGAGTATCGAATTTAGCCTAAGGTGAAATTTTGGTACTTTTCGGATAACTTTCATATTCTGATGAATAGTGAAAATTACTAAATTATAATTAAAAACAACTTTTTTAATCGAAATAATTAATAGTGATAAATCATTAATTTGAGTGGTTTTAAAGTATATTTAGAATATATTTTTATAATTTAATACAATGTTGGTCATTGGTTGTAATTTCACATTTAAACCAGACATAATCAAGTGTCAATCTTTTGATAGATATTGTTTCTTAAAAACACGCTATTTGTTTTAACAGCGGGATTTAATTATGAAATTAATTAATGCAACTTCTATGTTATGAATTTGGTAAAATATACTTCATTTTTGAATTCGGAATATGAAATATAGCTTAGGATGAAATTTTGGCATTTTTCTGAAAACCTTCAATTTTTGATGAATAGTGAAACTACTAAGTGGTAGTTAAAAAACTAAATTTTTCATAAAACTTAATTTTACCGTTTCTGTGAATGGAATTTCAAAAATCCGAGAGACACGGTTGATGTCAGTAAGTAAAATGTGGTTCAATGAGATGAAAATAATTTTTGGTGAATAGTAACTTTTTCCTTTTATTTACCACGGTTAAAAGTAAATAGGGTAATTAAGGGTAAAAATGATATTAATATTACCCTAACACATGTCCTAATCCTATTGGACAAGTTTATCTCGACCAAAAACAACCTTAAGTGTAAAATATTATCATTTAGGCCCACTTGGATTGATTAGGACATTTATTATTATTTAATTCAAAGAAGAGTTAAAAGAGTTAAAATCAAAGTTTATTTACTAAAACATTTTTAATATAGGGTTATACATAAGATAAATTAGATTTTAAATATTAATTAGAAAGATAAAAGGATTTCATATATAATGGTATTTTATTTTTAATTTTTAGACTTTAAATAATTTAATTTATTTATGACACAATGATGATGTAGTAATTTTCTTATTAATGAAATATTGACATAATTGATGTTATAAACACAAAAATAAATGTAATTTGAGACTTTTTATGAATTACACTAATTTTCTAGGTTAATATGATATATTATTGTTGATTTAATTAACTTGGTTCGAACATATAATTCTGTTATGACTTTCAAAAAAATCATATATCAAATAGTGTCAAAATTGACACAAAATAGTTTTTAAATCAAATATTATATTACTAATTGTTATTTTATTCCTAAAAATCTAAGGTTCGGCCAAATGACTTAGATAAGGATATATATATTAATAATAAACAATTTGGGGTTCGTTTGGCATGTTATAGTAATTGTATTAACCATATAGTGTAAGAAAACAAAAAGACACGGTAAAAGTTAAATTATTTAACTTAGAGTTAAATATAATTGATAAGGTTAAAATAACACCCTAAACTTGTCTAAATCCTATTGGATGATAGGATTTCGACCCATCCCCACTTTAGATTCTAAATAAGACCCTTTGGAACCATTATAAACCGATTTTGACTTTAATATAAAATAATATTTTGAGATATTCCTAAGGTGCCCCTCTCCTCCCTTATAAAAGGGAACCTCCTCCCCCTCCTCCTCACACCAATTTGAGCACTCAAGCTCGGCCAACCCCTGCCAAAATCCCTTCTCCACTTCCCTAGAATAATCCTAGAGGTCCTGGTCTTCTTCAAAGACCAATCTTAGTTCCCTAAGTGGAGGATTCAAAGAAGCGTTTCAAAGAAGAGGTAATATCCATTACCGATCTTTTCAATTTCTTTCTTCTTCAACTTCTTCTTCTTTAGTTGTTTCATGAAAAAGTAATAACATCATTATTAATTAAATACTGATATGTTATTATAAATATTAAACAACCCTAATTCACCTTCTATCCATCCTACGGAAAAATGAAATCACCGCGCGTGCGTACGTACGGAATACCGTCTCCACGCCGTGGTGTAATCTATTTTCCACCACCACATTACAAGGATGGGTATAATGGTGTAATGAGTAACTATTTATGATTATTATAAAGTAATATTGATACTTAAATAATATATATATATACTCAAATACAATTCCATGATCATAGGAACGATATCATCACTCGTGCGTACGTACGGAATACCGTCTCCACGATGTGATGCGACTCGTTCTACATGATCATCATTACATAGTAATTATATAAATGAATTGAATGAATAAATATGATATATGTTACACTAATACCATTCTGGATATAACGTATCTATAACCTTAAAATAAGAATAAGAATTTATTCGGCAAAACACGCATAAGAACAAAAGGAAATAAAGACCCGAGTAACAAGTAACAATGAAATATTACTAACAAGAAGCTAATAATATGACCATATATGATATCATATCAATATGTATGATTATGGAATAAGTCAATAACATTATTTAAACCATTATACAGGAGATTCGGACACGTACAAAGCAAATCGGACCTAAGGTAAGGGAAAATATCACAATCTCATTTTTATCCGAGATTGTTTTTACTTTTCCATTTACTGGGGAGTATTTTATCATCAACATACATGTTTACTCAATATGTAATATTATTTCCATCCACCTAAAATTGTTTAAATCCAATTTTTCCCTTCGGTGAATTTTAGTAAAAGATAAGAAAGTAATCTTTTGTCGTTTTTCGTATGAGGTACTTTTTGACTTTTCCGACAAAAGTACGAAGAATGTTTTTTTTAACTTATACGGCATGAATGGATTTTTAAAACATTATTTTCAAGAAGCTTCCTCTATAAGTTTTCAAGTTTATTTTTAATCAACTTCTTTTAGTTTATAATTGTTTGACATGTCAAGAAAAGAAAAGTGTTTTTGAAGAAGAAAGGATATTTTTCTCAAGAATGGAGTTCAAATGTTTTATCAAAATTATTTTCCATCTAAGATAATATAGGGTTCTGTTTTTATCCCTATTACTACATTTATTTGATTATGTTTTGAGGGAATTATTTTTATGAAGTCATTTACCTTATATGATTTGTTTTATGATGTCATGATGTTTCAAGAATCCCATTTTTGTTACATGTGTTATGCGATGATGTATGATTTATGATTTATGTGGCACACATAAGAAAGGATTCATTATAAGATGGGTGGGACCGATATCTCCCTCCAATGCATTGGGTAAAATTTTTATATCTAATGAGATAGACATGGCTGAAATGGTAGGTTATACCGGTTCAGTGAAACAGGACTGAAACGAGGGTTACTCGATTCAGAAAGGGACTTTTTCCACTAAGATAGTCTTGGCAATGAGTCTTGACTAACAAGAAATGATTCTCTATGATTATGTGTGTATGCCACAAAGTTTCATGTTTTAAGTTATGATTATTGTGATTACATTTCACTTCCATGATTTATCCCATGTTATGAAATTATGATCTCTTTTGCAGGTTAAGATTTCCAAAAGTTATGTGCTTATGTATATGATGTGATCGATATTTCTTTTGTCTACCCTTACTGAGCATTTGAGCTCGCCCTTTTATGTTTTCTTTTCCCCAGGATATAAAGAAAGGTTATAGGTATTAAAAAAAAGGAAGATCATTATGGGAGATGTTGAAGATCTTTCACCAGGATTAGAAGATTATATTCCGAGTTTCCAAATACACTAAACTATTACGATCCTTGTGTGTGTGTTTTTGTTATTTACTAAGTATTCCGCAAATGTAATGTAATGTCAATGTACGTCAAGCTTCGGGTCTCTACAGTTGGTATTAGAGGAAAGGTTTAGTCAACCTTTGGAAACTAGGATGCAAGAACTTTAGTGAGATCCCTAGAGATATTTATAAGGTATGTCTAGGGATGTCCCTAAGGATAAGTATACCTATAGGATACAGTCCTAGAACTACGGTAACGATCATAGAATTTAACATAAGATGTTAGATATTGAGGGTACTCCCCCTTTATTATGTTCTTTTCTCTAGCATGATTTTTGCCTCTCACACTATTCTTTTTTGGGTTTTAGAAAATGGCTGGAAACAAGATGATTCACGATAATGGAGGATATGATGGACAATGGAATGATATTCTTCATAATGAAATTGGATTTGGAAGTCCAAACATCATTATTATGCCAAATCAGCAATCTCATAATATGATCAATAAAGTAAAATTTGGTAAGTTTCTTGACTCGGCTAATAAGAGAAAGATGGAGTTTCATGATGATCATAGAGGAAAGAAAGTTCAATTTCCCCTATGTAATTCATGTGGGAAGATGCATCAAGGAGAATGTTTCAAAGGAACTGGAAGATGCTTTGGGTGTGGAAAAGAAGGACACAAAGCCAGTAAGTGCAAAGGAAAAGGTTCAGTTAACACCAGGGATGAGGATAATGGTATTGCTACGACATCAACACTGGTGAAATGTTTTAAATGTGGAATGTACTGGCATTATGCAAACCAATGCCCTAAGGGAAAGTCTCATGAAGATAATCAGTATGGTCGTATGGGAAGTATTTATGTGGATGATGATGAAGAGACTAAAAATGATATGTGAGATGAAAGAATTGTTGAAGCTCGATCAATGGTTTAAGAATGTAGTGGAATGATTACATGTTTATCATGTGTAATGTTGTATAAGTAATCTCATGGTACTATGGATTAAAGAGACATGTAAGGATTGTTACACTGTTGTCTGATTAATGTTACCAGTATCCATGAAAGGTTATTCAGATATTTTTGGAATGTAGATGATATGCACATAATGTAGGGATAAGGAGAAAATTAAATGTTTGATAGTATTCATGAGCTCATGACTGATATAATGGAAGGTTATATTATGGTTTGAGTATATAGAGTTTTTGGATTTTGGTATGTGGAAAGTGTTAACTTTTAACAGTATTCATGATTTCACTAAGGTTCAATGGGTATTCATTCTTCAAGAGAATACATGATTAAGGCCTTTGAATGTTTGGAATGTGACCAACAAGACATATCTTATGATATATGGGGATCAACGACAGTATTAAATCTCTGGTAATCACTTTCACTATGTTGTGAGAATGGACTGCAGTATTATGGATAAGACTAAAGATTGGAATGGATTATGTTGGACATAAGTTAGTATTGTTTAAGGATAGAAGTTTTTTTCGATATTATTGATGGGATGTTATAGTAATATAGTCCTAGAAAAAGGACAACCTGCAGAACGGGCGACAGCCCATCGCGTCGGACAAGGCTGTGGGAATCGAACCCACAACCGAAGTGCGACTGGCCTTTATCGCCTACCACTGGCCTACAGGAAGTCCCTGTTTAGTAAAAACTAGTTTTATTATATTAAGCAGTATGATATATGAAGTATAAGCCCATTTTAGGAACCATATATGATTAATCCCACTATAGATCGACTTATGTATATAAATTTTGCTAACCTTTTGAGACAGATGGAATGACCCGTCATTCTATCACATGATCTACTAACACTTCACGAATAACAAATTCAACTTCATTTATTTAAGATATGATGTTGAAATTGTTAAAGGCACGAACAACAGTGAGGTTTTACCAACACAAAGTAAGTATTTATTCTAATTCAAATTCTTTAACTTTAGGGAAACGATCTTGAAAACCAAAAATGTTGTCCTAGTGATCTTATATCTGATGAATCAGATGGTACGTTAGATCGTCACAAATTTATGGATTTGTGATTGTTGGATTTTCCATAGCCATGTTCTCTACCACTCTCCATCAGAACATGATGGTTAGATTTTTCTTCCATATCCATATTTTCACCTATGTGGAAACCCAGTGATTAGTTTATTTGGGTAACCGTTAAGTTTCATACTTTTGTTTTAAAATATTGGTTTTGGTATTCCTTTTTATGATGTAGGTTTCTATTAAAGAAACTTTCGAATAGTAAACCATTTATAACCCCGACGAAGTTTGAGGGCGAAATTCATTTTAAGGGGGGTAGAATGTAACAGCCCAAGATTTTATGAAAAATATTCTTTTTAATTTCACTAATGTCTTGTGTTGTACGCAACACAAAAAGGAGCTTGCACAACACGCATCCTTGACTTGCCTTGCATTACACGCAATCGCATCCTTCATCGATAGCGTGTGTAGTACGCAATACTGAGTTTCACGAAACAACGATATGCTATTAAAATATTATTAAAACTAGCCGTTATGAATAGTAATAACCACTTTTTAAATTTTAGAAATTTTATCTCTCAAAATGGACTTCATTTTTGGATTCGGAGTATCGAATTTAGCCTAAGGTGAAATTTTGGTACTTTTCGGATAACTTTCATATTCTGATGAATAGTGAAAATTACTAAATTATAATTAAAAACAACTTTTTTAATCGAAATAATTAATAGTGATAAATCATTAATTTGAGTGGTTTTAAAGTATATTTAGAATATATTTTTACAATTTAATACAATGTTGGTCATTGGTTGTAATTTCACATTTAAACCAGACATAATCAAGTGTCAATCTTTTGATAGATATTGTTTCTTAAAAACACGCTATTTGTTTTAACAGCGGGATTTAATTATGAAATTAATTAATGCAACTTCTATGTTATGAATTTGGTAAAATATACTTCATTTTTGAATTCGGAATATGAAATATAGCTTAGGATGAAATTTTGGCATTTTTCTGAAAACCTTCAATTTTTGATGAATAGTGAAACTACTAAGTGGTAGTTAAAAAACTAAATTTTTCATAAAACTTAATTTTACCGTTTCTGTGAATGGAATTTCAAAAATCCGAGAGACACGGTTGATGTCAGTAAGTAAAATGTGGTTCAATGAGATGAAAATAATTTTTGGTGAATAGTAACTTTTTACTTTTATTTACCACGGTTAAAAGTAAATAGGGTAATTAAGGGTAAAAATGATATTAATATTACCCTAACACATGTCCTAATCCTATTGGACAAGTTTATCTCGACCAAAAACAACCTTAAGTGTAAAATATTATCATTTAGGCCCACTTGGATTGATTAGGACATTTATTATTATTTAATTCAAAGAAGAGTTAAAAGAGTTAAAATCAAAGTTTATTTACTAAAACATTTTTAATATAGGGTTATACATAAGATAAATTAGATTGTAAATATTAATTAGAAAGATAAAAGGATTTCATA
This sequence comes from Viscum album, assembly GCA_963277665.1. Taxonomy (NCBI): domain Eukaryota; kingdom Viridiplantae; phylum Streptophyta; class Magnoliopsida; order Santalales; family Viscaceae; genus Viscum; species Viscum album. Next base: position 1,520,043,790 of record OY728152.1, on the reverse strand, counting down.
TATAATGTTATTTTATTTTTAATTTTTAGACTTTAAATAATTTAATTTATTTATGACACAATGATGATGTAGTAATTTTCTTATTAATGAAATATTGACATAATTGATGTTATAAACACAAAAATAAATGTAATTTGAGACTTTTTATGAATTACACTAATTTTCTAGGTTAATATGATATATTATTGTTGATTTAATTAACTTGGTTCGAACATATAATTCTGTTATGACTTTCAAAAAAATCATATATCAAATAGTGTCAAAATTGACAGAAAATAGTTTTTAAATCAAATATTATATTACTAATTGTTATTTTATTCCTAAAAATCTAAGGTTCGGCCAAATGACTTAGATAAGGATATATATATTAATAATAAACAATTTGGGGTTCGTTTGGCATGTTATAGTAATTGTATTAACCATATAGTGTAAGAAAACAAAAAGACACGGTAAAAGTTAAATTATTTAACTTAGAGTTAAATATAATTGATAAGGTTAAAATAACACCCTAAACTTGTCTAAATCCTATTGTATGATAGGATTTCGACCCATCCCCACTTTAGATTCTAAATAAGACCCTTTGGAACCATTATAAACCGATTTTGACTTTAATATAAAATAATATTTTGAGATATTCCTAAGGTGCCCCTCTCCTCCCTTATAAAAGGGCACCTCCTCCCCCTCCTCCTCACACCAATTTGAGCACTCAAGCTCGGCCAACCCCTTCCAAAATCCCTTCTCCACTTCCCTAGAATAATCCTAGAGGTCCTGGTCTTCTTCAAAGACCAATCTTAGTTCCCTAAGTGGAGGATTCAAAGAAGCGTTTCAAAGAAGAGGTAATATCCATTACCGATCTTTTCAATTTCTTTCTTCTTCAACTTCTTCTTCTTTAGTTGTTTCATGAAAAAGTAATAACATCATTATTACTTAAATACTGATATGTTATTATAAATATTAAACAACCCTAATTCACCTTCTATCCATCCTACGGAAAAATGAAATCACCGCGCGTGCGTACGTACGGAATACCGTCTCCACGCCGTGGTGTAATCTATTTTCCACCACCACATTACAAGGATGGGTATAATGGTGTAATGAGTAACTATTTATGATTATTATAAAGTAATATTGATACTTAAATAATATATATATATACTCAAATACAATTCCATGATCATAGGAACGATATCATCACTCGTGCGTACGTACGGAATACCGTCTCCACGATGTGATGCGACTCGTTCTACATGATCATCATTACATAGTAATTATATAAATGAATTGAATGAATAAATATGATATATGTTACACTAATACCATTCTGGATATAAGGTATCTATAACCTTAAAATAAGAATAAGAATTTATTCGGCAAAACACGCATAAGAACAAAAGGAAATAAAGACCCGAGTAACAAGTAACAATGAAATATTACTAACAAGATGCTAATAATATGACCATATATGATATCATATCAATATGTATGATTATGGAATAAGTCAATAACATTATTTAAACCATTATACAGGAGATTCGGACACGTACAAAGCGAATCGGACCTAAGGTAAGGGAAAATATCACAATCTCATTTTTATCCGAGATTGTTTTTACTTTTCCATTTACTGGGGAGTATTTTATCATCAACATACATGTTTACTCAATATGTAATATTATTTCCATCCACCTAAAATTGTTTAAATCCAATTTTTCCCTTCGGTGAATTTTAGTAAAAGATAAGAAAGTAATCTTTTGTCGTTTTTCGTATGAGGTACTTTTTGACTTTTCCGACAAAAGTACGAAGAATGTTTTTTTTAACTTATACGGCATGAATGGATTTTTAAAACATTATTTTCAAGAAGCTTCCTTTATAAGTTTTCAAGTTTATTTTTAATCAACTTCTTTTAGTTTATAATTGTTTGACATGTCAAGAAAAGAAAAGTGTTTTTGAAGAAGAAAGGATATTTTTCTCAAGAATGGAGTTCAAATGTTTTATCAAAATTATTTTCCATCTAAGATAATATAGGGTTCTGTTTTTATCCCTATTACTACATTTATTTGATTATGTTTTGAGGGAATTATTTTTATGAAGTCATTTACCTTATATGATTTGTTTTATGATGTCATGATGTTTCAAGAATCCCATTTTTGTTACATGTGTTATGCGATGATGTATGATTTATGATTTATGTGGCACACATAAGAAAGGATTCATTATAAGATGGGTGGGACCGATATCTCCCTCCAATGCATTGGGTAAAAATTTTATATCTAATGAGATAGACATGGCTGAAATGGTAGGTTATACCGGTTCAGTGAAACAGGACTGAAACGAGGGTTACTCGATTCAGAAAGGGACTTTTTCCACTAAGATAGTCTTGGCAATGAGTCTTGACTAACAAGAAATGATTCTCTATGATTATGTGTGTATGCCACAAAGTTTCATGTTTTAAGTTATGATTATTGTGATTACATTTCACTGCCATGATTTATCCCATGTTATGAAATTATGATCTCTTTTGCAGGTTAAGATTTCCAAAAGTTATGTGCTTATGTATATGATGTGATCGATATTTCTTTTGTCTACCCTTACTGAGCATTTGAGCTCGCCCTTTTATGTTTTCTTTTCCCCAGGATATAAAGAAAGGTTATAGGTATTAAAAAAAAGGAAGATCATTATGGGAGATGTTGAAGATCTTTCACCAGGATTAGAATATTATATTCCGAGTTTCCAAAGACACTAAACTATTACGATCCTTGTGTGTGTGTTTTTGTTATTTACTAAGTATTCCGCAAATGTAATGTAATTTCAATGTACGTCAAGCTTCGGGTCTCTACAGTTGCGGTGCGATTCCGAGTAGGAGCGAGATGGGGTGGCCGGTGGTGTCGCGATTCAAGGGAGCAGCGAGTTTCAAGGAGTTGTGCCGGGTAGGAGGAGAGTGAGGCGGTTGCGCAGCCTGAAGAGAGGGGAAGCGAGCTTGGTGTGAAAGGGGGAAGCCAGCGGCGGCACATAGTGCACTGGAAATCCTATAGCGCGACAGAAGAGTTGGGGAAAAAACCTACCCCCAAAAAAATATGAAGCTAAAAAAAATAATAACAAACATTATTTAAAAATAATAATAAAAAACTAAAATAATAACAGAATTCATAAAACGAAAATTGTTAATAATAGTGATAACAATAATTAAAATGATAATGATAATATTAAAAACTTAATAAAATTTATATTCCCAATGCTATCAATCATAACAATAATAACAATATTAACATCCCACAATATTAAAACAAACCATTAAATATTTATCACGTTTCTTATTTAATTTTATTTTCATTTTATCTCTCTAAAAATTTATTTCATTATTAATAAATTATTTATTTAATTGGTTTCACGTCAAGAAGGCGTATGGAGAACTGAGCGAGGTCGCACGACGACCCAAGCGAGGTTGTGGGGCTTCAACAACAGCGCCCTGAACGCTAAAATGGCCACAAAATGTGTTTTAGAATAAAACTCAGAAATATTAGGTTCGGGTCTCGACCTGAACTATCTAATTCCAAATAAAAATAATAAATAAATAATTTAAAAAGGATTTACATGACACTTATGACTTTATATTATCCGTTCATTTGTCAATTCCATGTTAAAGCTGCGTTTTGGGTAAAATCGTTTCATTTATCATCCGTGTCTTGACTTTAATTATTAACATTATTACATAGATCTTGATTACATAATTCCAGAATATAAAAAATAATATATATATATAATATATATTCAGAATATACATATATATAATAGATAGATAAATGGAAATAAATACACCGTTCATGGAGACGGTAGGTCGTACGCACGCATGAACGCCGTTTTTCGTTTCCTTATTGAATGGAATGGAATTAAGTAGATGACATACATATATATATATATATATATATATATATAGAAATCCAGTATAATTATTATTTCATATATTTCATTATTAATTATTATATATACTTTATAATCATTCTTGAACTGTTATCATGGAAAATGAATCTCATCGCGTCATGGAGACGGTAATCCGTACCTACGCACGAGCGATGATATCATTCTCATATTTATTGAATGGAATTTGAGTGGTTGATATAATATCTTAGAATAAGTATGATGTTATAATAATTATATATAGTTATTCTTTACACCATTATACCCATCCAAGTAAGGTGGTGGTGGAAAAAATGATTACACCACGGCGTGTAGACGGTATTCCCTACGTACGCACGCGCGTTGATTTAATTTTCTGTAGGATGGATAGAAGGTTAAATAGGGTTATTTAATATTTATAATAAAATATTAGTGTATAATTAATACTTGTGTTATTACTTTATAATTAAACAACTAAAGAAGATGAAGTAGAAGAAGAAAGAAACTTGAAAGAATCGGTAGAAGAGATTACCTCTTCCTTGATGCACCTCCTTAAAACTTTCTTCTTAGGGCACTAGAGTTGGTCTTTTGAGAAGAAAAGAACATATATGATAAAATTAGAGAGGTTGAGAAGAGTAATTGGCAGGGTTTGGTCGAGCTTTAAGGCTCAAAAGGGTGTAAAGAGGAGAGGGAGTAGGTGCCCTTTTATAAGGGAGGAGAGGGTCACCTTTGGAAAGTGTGAAAATATTATTTTATTATAAAATTATATTCTGATTAAAAAGGTCCAAAAATAATTAATGATGAAGATAAGACGACTCATGGTCGAAATAAAATTATACAATCAGAATTGGACATGTTTTGGATAAAATTTTGATCATTATAATCTTATTTAGTTAAATCATTTTTTAATGAGGTAAATACTGCATCATTATTGTGTCATAAATAATTTAATTTATTTGATGTCTAAAAATTATAAAAAAATACCGTCATGTAGGAAATCATTTTATCCTTCCAATAAATATTTATAGTCTAAAATATAATTTATATAACCCCTAATAAAAATTAATTACTAAATGATTTTTGTTAATGTCAATTTTGTCTTTACATCAAATTAATTAATCCAAATTGTCATTATCACTACCAAGTGGCTCAATGGGGTCCCAAAATTGATGCAAGGATGCCCATGGTTGGCCACTACTCATCCAATAATGTTAGGAAAAGTGTTAAGATAATTTTGAATTATTGTAATATTTTCATAACCTTGAATTACCATATTCACCTTTAACTACGGTAAATAAAAGTCTAAAGTTACTATTCCCCAAAAATTATTTTCATCTTATTGAACCAAATTTTACTTCCTGATAACAACCTTGTATGTCGGATTTTTGAAATTCAAGTCACATAAGTTGTAAAATTTCATTTAAATGATAGAGTCAATTTTTTTAACTACCACTAAGTGGTTTCACTATTCATCAAAAATTGAAGTTTTTCAGAAAAATAACAAAAATTCAGCCTAAGCTATATTTTATTTCCCAAATTGAAAAATAATATCTATTTTTCAAAATTCAAAACATAGAAGTGGCATTTATTAATTTTAAAATTACTTCCGATTATCAAAACAAATAGCGTGTTTTTAAGAAACTATAACTATCAAAAGATCGACACTTGTTTATGTCCAATTTCAAAGTGAAATTAATTCCAATGACCGAAATTGAATTAAAAGGTAAAAATATATTCTAATTAAACTTTAAAACCAATAAAAAAGATAATATAACCATATAAATTATTGTGATGAAAAAATATGTTTTTAATTAAAATATAGTGTGTTTTTACTATTCATTAAAATATAAAAGTTATCATATTAATGTGAAATATTTATCCAAATTAAATTTTTATATTATGATTCCAAGGTAGTATATTATTTTGTCAAATTGAACATATAAAAATGTTAAAAACTAGATCTAATGTGGGTGTGCCATCAAAAGTTGGAAAAACTGCATTTTTTGATAAATACTTATTTTACCCGAAAAATTTATTTTGTTCTCATTCCATGTTATAGAAAATATGTAATATGAATAATAGTGTTATAAAACTCAATATGTAGTTAATACTATTCATAACGTCTAGTCCATAATAATATTATAACAATATATCGTTGTTTAATGAAACCCTGTATTGCGTACTACACACGCTATCGATGAAGGTCACGATTGCGTATAACGCAAGCCAAGCTAGTGTTGTGTGCAGTGAAATATTCTTTTGATGTTGTGTATACTTCATGCTAGTACGTTGTTGTGTATATTACAATATAACTTTGGTGTAGCATACAACATAAGACATAAATGAAAATAAAAGAATATTTTTAATAAAATCTCGGGGTGTTACATTCTACCCCCCTTAAAATGAATTTCGCCCTCGAAATTCATCAGGGTTATAAATGGTTTACTACTTGAAAGATTCTTTCATAGAAACCCACATCTTAAAAAGGAATACTAAAAGTTAATTTTTTTAAAAAATTGAACGTTAGAAACATAACGGATGCCCAAAGTAACTCATCACTTGTGTTCCCACATAGGAGAAAAAGTTGAAAATATGGATATGGAAGAGAAATCTAACCGTTATGTTTTGATGGAGTGTGGTAGAGAACAAGGCTATAAAAAAACAGAACAGTCACAATGCCATAAAATTGTGATGATCTAAGGTACCATTAGATTCATCAGATATTAGAGCACTAGGACAACATTTTTGGTTTTCAAGATCATTTCCCTAATGTTGAAGAATTTTTTTGAATTAAAAGAAACACTTACTTGATTTTGGTACAATATCATTGTTGTTCGTGCCTTGAACAATTTCAACTTCATATATTAATGAAATGAAGTTTAATTTGTCTTCCGTGAAGTGTTAATGGATCATGCGATAGAATGTTAGGTCATTCCATTTTTCTCAAACAAAAGGGTAGAAAAAGTTATTAAATATACATAAGTCCATCTATAGTGATATTAATCGTAAATGGTGGCTAAAATGGACTTATAATTCATATATCATACCACTTAAAAAATTAAAACTAATTTATACTAAACAGGGACTTCCTGTAGGCCAGTGGTAGGAGATAAAGGCCTTTCGCACTTCAGTTGTGGGTTCGATTCCCACATACTCGTCCGACGCGACGGGTTGTCGCCCGTTCTGAAGGTTGTCCCTTTTCGTAAACTACAATATTATAACATTCTATCATTAATATCAAAAAAATTTCTATCCTTAAACAATACTAACTTATGTTCAACATAATCCATTCAAATCTTGAGGCTTTTTCAAAATACTTCTTTCCAAAATCATAGTATAAAGGGGACGATTACTAAAAAGTTCATATAACAAGCACGTGAATACCATCATTTATCTCTAATATAGCACAAGATATATCTTATTGATCACATTACAGACAATTGAATACCTTAATCTTGTATTCTCTTGAAAAATGAATACCCATTGACCCTTAGAGAAAACATGAATGCTGTCAAAATATAACACTTTCCACATACCAAAATCCCAAAAATTATATATACTCATACCATGATATCACTTTTTCCTTATCTCAGTAATGAGCTCATTTCATTTTTTTTCTTTATCGCTTCATTATGTCCATATCATCTTATTTCCAAAAATATTTCAATCACTTTTCATGGTTACCGGTATCATATAATTATTGAAAACCAATACATAGATATTCCAAAATTCCATGATGCCATAAATGATATTCCATGATACTCTTTTGAAATCCCATTACATAAAAACTTAATCATTGCACAATATCATTGTCATACTCAACATCACAAATAGTGATCACATGTGACTTCCCTTTATCCTTTTCCTTAAGAGGTTGCTCACGTTGATCATCATTAACCCTTGGATTAGGGCATTGATTAGCATAATTTCCCATTTCCTTACACTTGAAGCATTGAAGTGTTGGTGGGGCATTCTTTGCTGTCTTTTCATTATTCACATCTTTAGTAACCCCTTTTCAATTACTTCGACACTCAGTAGCTCGATGACCTTCTTTTCCACACATAAAACAATTTCTAGTCCCTTTAATACAATCTCTGCCATGCTTCTTTCCACACATTGAGCATAAAGAAACATTCATCTTCTTTTCACCATTATTTTGAGATTTCTCCTTGAAATCTATATTTCGTTTCTTGTCAAAACCATGAGATGGATTTGTATCACCAACATCCATTTCTACCTTGATTGCACAATACAAAATTTCTTCATAGCTACTGAAGTCTCTTATAGCTAATTTCCTTTGAAGACTTGGTTTTAAACGACTGAAGAATCAATCAACTTTACTTTCAGGTTGGATGATAAAGACAGATGCATAACTTGCAAGCCCTGTAAAATTTTCATCGTATATACCAATATATTCATCATCTTTTTTCTTAAGCTCAAGGAAATAATTTTCCATCTTTGTTCGAAGAATACGAGGGAAGTACTTATTGAAAAATAAGATCTTGAACTCATCCCATTCCATAGATTCAATTTCATATCAGGGCCTCGTATTCTTAATTAAAGTCCACCATTGATCTGGTTCACCTTCTAAATGGTAAATATCCAGAATGAATTTTTCATGTTCCGAACAGAGAAGCATGGAAAATATCTTTTCAATTGTACTGATCAATTGTTCAGTAACAATTGGATCAGAAGACCCACTGAAAGAAGGTGGGTGTTGCATCATAAAGGGCTCAATAGAATATTGTTCCCTTATCTTCTCATTCGGAAGTCCAGAATGATTCATAGATTCTATAAGTATAGAAATAATATTTTTCACTCCATCTCCCATAACATTGGTTTGTTCAGGAGGACAATCATTGCATTTCCCATTACATTGATCAACACAGTTCCTTCGGGTTTCGGTCATCGTCTAAAACCCAAAAATAATAGCGTAAGAGGTAAAAATAATGGTCGGGAAAACAACATAATAAAGAGGGAGTACCTTCAATATATAACATCTTGGGGTTAATTTTAATATTCTTACCATAATTCTAGTACTATAACCTATACTTATACATAACATTACAGGCATCCCTAGACACACCATAGAAATATCTCTAGGGATCTCACTAATGTTTTCGCATCCTAGTTTCCAAAGGTTAACTTGACCATTCCTCTAATACCAAAAGTAGAGACCCCAAACATGACATAAATGGACATTACATTATTTTTGCGGAATACTTAATACATAACTAAAACAGACACATAAGGACCATAATAGTTTAGTGTCTTTGGAAAATTGAAACATAATCTTCTAATCATGGTGAAAGATCTTCAACATCTCCCATAAAGATCTTCCCCTTTTGGTTTCTTACCTAAAACCATTCTTTATATCCTAGGGAAAATAAAACATATAAAGGGTGAGCTCAAATGATCAGTAATGGTAAGCATGGATAAAATAAAACAAACCATATACTTCAAAACATGAACATAAAGTTTACCCATCAAAATCATGAGTTGTGCAATAAATCTTGGCAATACATAAGGAATAGGTCATAAAGGAAAATTAATCATGATAAAAAAGCATGTGAATAAAAAATATAATTGTGGAAAAACACTAATCACATGATATGATATCCATAGTAGCCAAGGCATTTCTTCCAAGAACATCTTAGTGGGAAAAGTCCCTTTCTGAATCGAGTTCACTCCTCGTTCCAGTCCCATATCACTGAACTAGATTAACTTTTCATTCCAACCATGTCAATCTCTTGAGATATGAATCTTTACCCAATTCATTGGATGAATATATAGGTCCCAATCAACTCATAATGAAATCATTTCTACTTGTGCCACAACATAAACAAAAATCATTCATCATAACCCAAAGAATAAAATGGGTTTCATAAACATCATCCCATCATAACATAATCCATATAAAACAAATGGATATCATTTCATCATAAGAAAATTTAAACCATGTAAATCATAGATAAATTATACATGAAACATACACATATGAAATAATGTCATCTTAGATGAAAAATGGTTTTGATAAAACACTTGAAATGAACTATTGAAGAGAATATCCTTTAGTCTTCAAAATCATTTTCTTTCACAATTTTCCATGTAATTTTAAAAGAAATGGATTTTTTTGAAAATAATCATGAAATCATGTAGAGGATGATTTATTTAAATAAGGAGTTATGAAACCTTAAAAATCCGTTCATTTCGTATAAGTTGAAAAAAACATTCTCCTCGTACTTTTTTCGGAAAATTCAAAAAGTTCCTCGTATGGTAAAAAAAATATTCCTTTCATAACATGTGGTAAAAGTTAAAAATCGGTAAAAAGGACTTTAAAAATACATAAAAACACTTTTAGAAAACATGTACAGGGATGATTACAATAACCCCAGTAAATACTTATGAATAAACTATCTCAGATAAGAATGAGATTGGAATAATTATCCATTAACTTATGTCCAATTTATTTCATATACGTCTGAGACTTTTTTATAGTGGGTTTAAACATATTATTAACTTGTAACAGAACCATAATAATATTTATGATATCATATATGATTCACTTATGACTTTATATTATCCGTTCATTTGTCAATTCCATGTTAAAGCAGCGTTTTGGGTAAATTCGTTTCAATTATCGTTTGTGTTTTGACTTGTAATTATTAATATGATTACATAGATCATGATTACTTATTTCTAGAATATAAAACATGATTTATATATAATATATATTCATAATATACATATATATAATAGATCGATAAATGGAAAGAAATAAACCGTTCATGGAGACGGTAGGCCGTACGTATGCATGAACGCTGTTTTTCGTTTCCTTATTGAATTGAATGGAATTATGTAGATGACATACATATATATATATAAATAAATCCAGTAGAATTATTATTTCATATATTTCATTATTACTTATTATATATAATTTATAATCATTCTTGAATTGTTAACATGGAAAATGAATCTCATCGCGTCGTGGAGACGGTAATCTGTACCTACGCACGAGCGATGATATCGTTCCCATATTTATTGAATAGAATTGGAGTGGATGATATAATATAATATAATAAGTATTATGTTATAATAATTATATTTAGTTATTCTTTACACCATTATACCCATCCAATTAAGGTGGTGGTAAAAAAACTGATTACACCACGACGTGGAGACGGTATTCCGTACGTACACACGCGCGGTGATTTCGTTTTCCGTAGGATGGATAGAAGGTGAAATAGGGTTGTTTCATATTTATAATAATATATCAGTATATAAATAATAATAATGTTTTTACTTTATATTGATACAACTACATAATAGGAAGTAGAAGAAGAAAGAAACTTGAAAGAGTTGGTAGAAGAGATTACCTCTTCCTCGACGCACCTCCTTTAAAATTCTTCTTAGGGAACTAGAGTTCGTCTTTTGGGAAGACTAGAACCTCTATTATATAACTAGAGAAGTTGAGAAGAGGAATTGGTAGAGGGTTGGTAGATCATCAAGGCTCAAAAGGCTGTAAAGAGGAGAGGTTGGAGGTGACCATTTATAAGGGAGGAGAGGGACACCTTTGGAAAGTGTGAAAATATTATTTTATTATAAACTTATCTTCGGTTTCAAAAGGACCAAATATAATTAAATATGATGATAAGATGACTCATAGATGAAATAAAATCATACAACCATAATTTTACATGTTTTTTATAATAGTTTAATCCTTATAATCTTATTTATTTAAATCATGTTTTAATGAGGTAAATACTGCATCATTATTGTGTCATACATAATTTAATTTAATTTATGTCTAAAAATAAAAAAAAATCAGCAAGTAAGAAATATTTTTTTCTTTACAATGAATTTTTATAGTCTAAAATATAATTTATATAACTCTATATAAAAATTAATAACTAAAATAGTGTTGTTAATGTCAATTTTGTATTTACATTAAATTAATTAATCCAAATTGCCATTATCACTACCAAGTGGATCAATGAGGTCCCAAAATCAACCCAAGGATTCCCATGGTCGGCCAATACTCATCCAATAAATTTAGGACAAGTGGTAAGGTGATTATGAATTATTATAATATTCTTTTAACCTTGAATTACCCTATTTACCTTTAACCGCGGTAAATAAAAGTCAAAAGATACTATTTACCAAAAAATATTTTCATCTTATTGAACCAAATTTGACTTCTTGATATAAAACTTGTATGTCATATTTTTGAAATTCAATTCACAGAAGTGGTAAAATTTCATTTAATTGAAAGAGTTAGTATTTTTTAACTACCACTAAGTGGTTTCACTATTCATCAAAAATTGAAGTTTTTCAGGATAAAAAAAAATTCATCCTAATATATATATGATATTAAAAATTCCAAAATGATGTCTATTTTTTCAAATTCAAAACATAGAAGTTCCATTAATTAAATTTAAAATTAATTCCCATTATCAAAACAAATAGCGTGTTTTTAAAAAACAATAACTATCAAAAGATCGACACTTCTTTATGTCCAATTTCAAAGTGAAATTAATTCCAATTAACAAAATTGGATTAAATGGTAAAAATATATTCTAATTAAACATTAAAACCAATAAAAAATAAAATCTAACCATATAAATTATTGCATTGAAAAAAGTTGTTTTTAATTAAAATATAGCCTGTTTTTACTATTCATTAAAATACGAAAGTTATCATAATAATATGAAAAATTTATCCAAATTAAATTTTGATACCATGATACCAAGGAATAATTCTATTTTGTAAATTTGAACTTATTAACATGTTAAAAACTAGATTTAATGTGGTTTTTCCATCAAAAGGCGGCAAAACAACATTTTTTGAAAAATACTCATTTTACCCAAAAAAAATTATTTTGTTCTCATACCATGTTCTAGAAAATATGTATGATAAGTAATAATTTTATAAAATTAAAAATTTAGTTAATACTATTCATAACTTCTAGTCCATAAAAATATTATAACAATATATCGTTGTTTAGTGAATCCTGATATTGTGTACTACACACGCTATCGAGAATGGTCACGATTGTGTATAACGCAAGCCAAGCTATTGTTGTGTGTAGTGAAATATTACTTTGATGTTGCGTATACTCCAAGATAATATGGTGTTGTGTATAGTAAAATATAATTTGGTGTAGCTTACAATATAAGACATCAATGAAATTAAAAGAATTTTTTTCATAATATCTCAGGGTGTTACATATATATATATATATATTATATATCATCCAAGTATGTATTCCCTCATGGAATAAAGAAAGCATGAATTGGGTTCTGAGATATATATAATGGTATGTGCATATATGTGGAGAACTTTTGAGTAGTCAATAATAAATCAATCAACTGTTGAATGTTAAATTGACTATTCATTTGTGGAAGGGTCCCTTTCCTTTCCCCTTCAATTTTAGTAATGCATTAATCAATTAATTAATTCACTATTCTTAGTTTTTAATCAATGTTGTTGAGTTTTAAGTTTATAAGCTTTCTTGAAAAAGTTTTTGAAATGCATAAAAGTTATATATGTATTTTTTGATAGAAAAGTCACACTTTTATAATAAAACCCCTCCCACGGAGGTACTATTCCTTCAAGATAAAATTTTGGCGATAGAATTTTATGCTTCCTGCATTATTTCCTTACTTTTTTCATTATGCTTTAGTTATAATTTATGAATTACTAGTATAGGTTCTTGATCCCTTCTCAATGATTTAAATGAAAGGGTTTAGGTAAATGAAATGGTTATAATGAATTAGACAAGTTGGTAGCATCCCTTAAGGGTAATGAACATGAAACCTTTCTAATTTGTACCTTAAAAATCAATTTTCCTTGTTTAGGAAAATTGAGTGAGAATGAACTTTAGTAAGATGAATCATACCAAATGGTAATCCATGAATAAATGGTTTATCCATAATGAATTGTTGACTAGTATTAAATTTTTCGGTTTGTTCTATCGTGTCAATGATGGACTTTGCTTATGGAGAAACATGTTCGTGGTGTTTGCCTTGCCTCATGGAAACATCTATGGGTTGTGACCAACCTAAAAGTTATGTTTAGAACATTGGACAAATTTATAAACTGAATAGATTGCCTTATAATTGTGGATTACTATTGTAGGGTGTATACCCTTTTCCTCTTTATTTTGCCACTTACTTCATGTCGCACCATTGTGCTGCTCACCGAAACCTTTCGATGATTCCATATTATCACATTTTAATTTTTTTCTACTTGTTGTGTTTGTTGTGATTTTCAATTTTAACAAAATTTAACTGATGGGTTTATCCTTTACTCTTGGCAACCCATTTGGGTGTACCCAACCTAAATGGTATAATTTTATAATGCCTTTGTGTTTCACCTCGCGTGAGTGTCTGGTGCCATGGATTAATGTCCTAAATTGATAACATGATTTGAAATGGGAATTGAACAATGGATTTATCCCTTTGATAATTCATATGCCTAGTTCTTATTCTTTAGCCTTCTCCATATGTTTGTGTATGTATATTATTGGTGAAAAAGTGGTTTGGCTTGGTTGAATTAAATACAAGGTTAATATTGACAACTATTGAACTTGAGATGCCATTGATGACATGTGGTTAAAGTATTGATAATGTCATGTGGATCTAGTTGAATTTCATTGTTAAACCTTATTCCTTGTAGTTAATCATCCAACTTGAACCTTGCTTATGTTTATTGCTTATTTCCTATTGTTCTATGTTAGATACATGAGTTAATTTTGTGTAAAATACATTATTCCATGTTGATGGAATGGATTGTTTTACTTGATAGAATGAATGTCTTATGGCTCATGGTTCTTGTTTGATAGAATTATTTATATATATGATTTCAATGTTAGATTTGTGATGATTTTTTCCTTTCAATTTTCCTTGGTGAGTTGGTTCACTTAATGTGGATCAGGAGACAACATGGGTTCCTTATTAAGGACTCATGGATGGGCTCTTCTGTTCTGGTGGTTATTCCATAATGGGTCAGGGGTAATGCTTTGGCTTTCCAATAAAGGGATTCCCGAGCGGTTTATTATACTCATGAGTGATACTAGTTCCCTAGGGGAGCAAATGTGGATGGATATTTTGGAAAGATGGCTACCCCATGCCTTGGGTGATACTTGGTCCTCTAGTGAGATGACTAGGATAGACTCATAGTCACCATGTCTTGAGTGATACCAGGGACTCCTTATGGATCTCCTAGGATATACTTGGTGGTATTAGATTATATCAGATGTAACATAGAAATACATAGGATTTTTTTGATCTCTAAGGATGGGCTCGGACTCCACCACATGATTTGCTTATTAATTTGTGAAACTTATGATTTTCTTATTAGCACACTTGGATGATGACATGGGATTTAGACCCCAAGCCAAGGAAAAGGATTGGGGTTATGACTCAATTGGGTTTCCATGTTACTGTTGACCCCTGTATGTATATATATTCTTTATTTCATAGGTATATTGTTCATACATTCGTCTTAGGAAGAAGCAAGTTGTATGGGATGGGTGACTATTTAGGAACCCAGACCAAGTTATTATTATTAATTTGTTTTCACTCTACATTTATTATGTATGGAATAATTGTTTATTTATATTGAATTATAATGATTGGGATAGACACCAGTGGTTCTAGCCTATTGATATTTATATCTCACACCCCACTCAGGATGCCATTGCACTAGGGTACCCCAAGAGTCCTACATTCTTGTAGGTATTCGGAGAATTTCTTGTGTTGTGTTGAGTGATTTAGAGCAAGGGGGCATAGGACTGAGATATTACTCAGGATTCTCTTTGAGTTATTCTTTGGACTTTTTTTTATTGTATCGCACTGCTTGTATCATTATCTATCATGTCACGCATGCATCATTGTAAATTGTCATTGGAATTTTTATTTTAGTTATTATTTTATTCTTTTATTGCTATTTTTTGTTCTTATTATACTTCTTCTATCTATTATATATTTTAAATTGATGTTCATAATCTGATCTATGAGGTAATAGTCTTCAGACGGACACACCCCAGAACCTTATTTCTAGTCGTCAGCCTTTGGTGTTTGGGGAGATGCACTTGAGGTTAGGGGGCCCATTGGCTGGCCACTGTCTTAGAGGTGGGAAATTAAGAGATGTTGAAAAGTGGTATTAGAGGTTGTTTTACTTTGTCTTACTATTTTGGTTTGGTAAACAGGAGAATTGGAATGCATTGGCTCTTGGTTAATAGCCATGCCTAGGACTGATCGCCCCATGTATGGTAAGTGACCAATAGTCTAGGGATAAGAATTAATGTTCATGCTTTTTGATATTATAGTTGATATGATTTCACCATGAGTGATTGGGGGTAATTTCCACTATTTATGGATTTATAGAGTTTATGGTATTTCACCATCATTTTATTAATATAAGGTTGAAGCATCACATGAATAGTAATAGGCATATTGTGATTCATATTTCTTTCATATACCATTCCATGTAGCTAAATTAATCGTATTCCTACTTTAAAGATTGAGATCCTTGAATTCCAGGCCTTGTTGTTATGTTTATTAGAATGCATATTTTTATAGCCTACATTGGTATTAATATTCCATGATTTTGTGCCTATAGCATGACTTCCCCATGTTAGCCACTTGTGATTACTTTCTAGTTTTCCTTATGAATTTAATTTCATGGACTAATTGGTTTGATTGAAAATAAATGGGATCCAAACACCCCATGTAAAGGGTATGGGTGCTTTATGGATTGGTAGATGGATACCCATATGACTAGAATGTTCAACATGTGCATGTTGTATTATGAAATTGTTATAAATGTAAAGGGGTTGAAAGTGGAACCTATAGTGGTGTCCTCTGTTTAATACCATCATGTAAGGGTAGATAAAGCTTCTTTTAGTTTCCTTGGAATGGAAGTATGGACATTTTCCATAGGTGCTCTATCGTTTATAAATGGCGTAGATAATCCTCTCTTGATCCTAGTGACTTCTTTTAGCACAAAAAAGTGTTAGGGTTGACTCTTTTTCATCATAAGGGGATATCCCATGGTAAGTAGAACCCTTATAATATAAAATCCTTTCTAATAACATGGTTTTAAGTCTTTTAGTTCCATTTTTGGGTTGTGGTCCCTAGTTGAACCCCCTGTCATAAAATGAATCCCTTGTTTAGATGGGTGCTCATGTTTATCTTGGCCTTTGACACAATCATGAACACCGAGTGATGCTCATTTTCAACTGGTTAGACATGCCTCACGTATGGATGGCTACATCCTAGGTCCCATGATGATTTTTTTTTCATAGTGATGGATGACTTGATTTGGCATCATTCAGGTTAATGGTCATTTAGGGAAATACATCAATGGGATAAACCCCTTATAGGGACTATTTTATACTTGAATGCATAGGGCAGACATCCAATGAATAGTAATTAGGATGTTTCAGTTTCTCATGAAATCCCATGTTTGTATGCGACGATATACGCGGTAACTATCGATTGTTTAATTATCTGATGAACCAATTGTGTTCGGTGAAATCATTGAGCCTTGTACTATATTGTGTGGTCTCAGGTTATCTCTAGAGTACAGTGACCTAGGTGTAAATAAGTAATGTATTCCCAAATACTCGGAATGACTTCCATAGACATAGTTGTTTTGACATTCTGGTTAGTTTGGTTTTTGTTTTCATGCCAATTGTTTAAACATGTACATTTTATGGAGGTTCAAACCTTACATGATTTCGGGCAGCTAGTCTATCTCTTATTTTGACAATGAGTAAACTACAAATGTGTGGAGTTTCAATTTGTTTTTTTAATACGATTCCTTTTGGGTAGAAGTAACACAACCAAATAGGACCATTAGAGAATTGTGGGGTTGGATTAAAGGAATTGAGGCTTGTGAACATTAAATCATATTGGAGATTTCTCGACAACATGATTTTGGGGTGGTCGGTGGGGTATAAAACTATTGATTAAATGTTTTGGTCTTGGATGGACTATGGTGATTATGTGTGAATGATCACATGATGCCTCAGGTGGAAAAGTCATGGTGATCGGTTAATGACTGTGCATCCGCAAGTGAAGTCAAGTTTCTTCTAAGGTATTGAACAGTAGTGGTTTGAAAGTTTTCATTATGGCAATATTTAAAAATACACCTAATGTAATCTGGTTTAGTTATGATCATGTCCCCTATCTTGACATCATCCTTGATGCACTATGAATGTTTCGGTCTTACACTATGCTAATGTCTTAAATACATTGGGCTCGTTCGATTGGTTCTTTCAATGTTTCACGGTAAACGCATGGTTCTTATAGAGGATCAGTTAGTCTTGAGAGAACATTATATTCCTATGTAGGAATGCCTAGGATGAAATATTGAACACAAGCCATTTCATATAACTTGACTACCATGATGATGATAATCTATGCTCAGTCAAGGTTCTGATGTGGGCATCTTATCATTTTACAAACATCTCAGTCATAAACATAGAGGATGGACTAACTTGAGTCAGTTCCTTTCACTCTAGTTATTCCAATATGAGGTTCTCTCAGAATTTTTGTTGGGATCAGTAATGCTTAAATCAAGGAACGTCACCAGAAGTCATGTATGGACTTTGGTGGACATGTTCACAGTGAATATGAGATACATTGGAAGAATACATCACAGTTTAGATCGTAAAATGTGGGCCATCTAAGTTGAGCATCTTCTTTAATGGTCAGTCATTCTGGCATGACTAGTTATCTCTCCTATTCAATTGAGTGGTTAGTGATGGTAAATTTATGGCATGTCGTTAGGTGAGATGAGTGTGGTTTGTGTTGGATATATATTTTCATGGAATGTGGGATCAACTTGGGCTTTGAGGTCAATGGCGAATAGATAATTTTATTCATTTTGGAAATCACGTGATAAGTGTCTCCAGATCACTTAAGGGAGTGTATTATAGGAAATTCTAATGGTGGAAGGTGATGTGGCACAGAATTTTCCTCTTTCTATGGTTAAATCCTAAGCTGAGATGTACCTTTGGCCTTATATTTATCAAGATGATAACATGATCGTGTATCTAGCTAAATGGGCTCAAGAATATGTCGTATCGATGTTTCATTTGGAAAACTAGCATTTCCTCGGGATTTGAAAAATTAAGTGTCATGTGATTAAGAAGTGTTAAAAGGTGTGTTGGGTTTTGGGAAATGCAACACAACCATTGGAATGGGACATCATGACCCCTGTAGATTAGGTGAGGGTTAAGTTGTTTCTGGAGGCTTCTTGGGGATTATAATTTTTAAGGTGGGATGGTTGTAATGTCCAATGTTTTGAACCATATGAAAAACCAAAAAAATTACATTTTTCGTTTACTGGGTGGGTCTTCTTTAAAACGGGGATTCAAAAAAAGAGATAGCTGAAACACTGTGATGTGTATCTTCTAATGGATTTAATTAATTAAATTAATTTTAAAATAGAAAATAAATTAAATTCCAATTAAATGGAAATAATAATAAATAAATGTTTTAATAATAATAATAATAATTTAATTATTATTATGATTATTATTACTATTATTATTATTATTTTAATATTATTTTCTTTTTCTTTTTCTTTTAGTTTAGTTTCATTTTAGAAAACCTTAGGGGGTATCCTCTCCCTTCTATTTGTGTCGCATGACCCCCTGGGTCTCCCCTTCCTCGTGTCATAGCCCTCTAGTCGGACCTCCCTTGGACATGAACTCCCTCATTGCAACCTCTATACATGTGATCTCACTTCGACACAAACTCCCTCCTCGTAACCGCACCCTCACCCAACACCACCTCATAAATTCTCTGTTTGGATTTGATTTCAAACATATCTTCCCTGGTTCATGGTCTGAATCTCCATGGTAAGGGTTTCTCTTCCCTCTCCTCTGCGTTTCTAGTGATTTTGAGGTCTCTCATCTCCTTAATTTCTTCTCAACTAAAACTTTATCTTAGGTTTTGATCTTATTTTCGTTTCTCTTTTGTTTTAGTGTTGTGAAAATGGTCTATCGGCTTATGTTGATGTGTGTTCTGAGAACCACCACGAAAGGTGAGGCGGTTTGGGTTGTTTCTGTTCTCCACTACAATATGAGGTAATGTTTTAAACCTGTTGTTGGCTTTCATACCCTTAATTTGAGAATCTTATGATGTTTATGGGTACTGGGTTTTGTTGTAGTGGGTTTTGTCCAACTTTGAAGGTGTGAACATTCATATACTAAGTTATGTATAAATATATATATATATATATCTTAAATGTATGTATTCCCTTCATGGTGCGGGGAATACATGCATCGTGTTCATGGATATGTTTGTGTGTGTGTGTGTTTGAAGGTATTTTCATGTGTGTGGAGAATTTTTGGGTAGTTGATGATAAATCTATCAAGTGTCAAATGTTAAATTGGATTTGCTTTTGTGGTTGGGTCCCTTTCCTTTCCCCATTGATTTTATTAATGCATTAATTACTTAATTACTTCACCATTATTAGTTTTTAATTAATGTTATTGGGTTTTAGGTATAAAAGCATCGATAATAAACTTAGCAAAAGGAATAAAAGTTAAATATTTTTTATTTGACAACAAAGTCATGTTTCTGTAATGAAACCCCCCAATGGAGGTGCACATCCTTCAATCTAAAAATGTAGAGATATTCTTTTATGCTTCTTTCCTTATTACCTTACTGTTTTCTTTATGCTTGATTTATAATTGATAAATGACTTTTATAGGTTCTTGATCCCTTGTAATGTAGTTTTTATGCATCAAAGAGTTAAATTAAATTTTTGAGGTGAGTGGAATTATTATAATGAATTAGGAAAGTTGGTATCATCCCTTAAGGGTAATCAACATGAATCGTTAGGATGTTGTTCCTTAAAATCAATTTCCTATAGTTAGGAAAATTGTGAGAGAATGAAATTTAGTAGGAAGACTCATATGAAATGGAATTACTTGAATAAATTATTTATCAATAATGAATGTTTGGCTTGTATTAAATTTTTTAGTTTGTTCTATCATGCCTATGGTGGTATTCCCTTATGGAGAAACTTGTCCAGGGTGTTATCTTTGCCTCTTGGGAACCCATTTTGGGTGTGCCCAACCTAAATTGTATTTTTAGAACATTTTCCTATTTTCTAAAATGAATATAATGACATATAAATGGTTATTACCGGTGAAGGGAGTCTACCATTTCCCTATTTATTTCATCACTTATTTCACGTCGCGTAGTTGTGCCGCTCACCGAAACCTTTTGGCAATTCCTTGTTATCGTGTATTAAATTGTTTGTATTTTCATTTCGTGTCCATTGTGACCTTCAATTGTGGTGAAATCTAACCTATGGGGTCCAGCTTACTTGTTGGCCACCCATTTGGGTGTTCCCAACCTAAATGGTCTAATTGACTAATTCCTTTTTGCTTCACCTCGAGTGAGTATGTGGTGCCCTAGATTAATTTCCTAAATTGATAAGTTGATTTGAAATGGGTATTGAACCGTGGATTGAACCCTTTGATAATGGATATACATATTTCTTATTGTATAGACTTGTGAATATTTTTATGTATATATATTGTTGGTGAAAAATTGGTTAGGATTGGATAATTATATATAAGGTCTTGATTGACAGTTTGAGACATTGAGATTCCATTGATGACATATGGTTAATGGCTTGCTAATTCCATGTGGAAATAGTTGAATTTCATTGTTAGATATTTTTAATTTCACCTAAGCCTCTTTCTAGAACCTTCCTATTGTTTATTAATTATTTCTTAATCTTCTAGATCAAAGACATGAGTTAATTTTGTTCTAAATTCATCATTCCTTGTTGATGTCTTGGTTTGTTTTACTTGATAGCTAGAATTGCTTGTGGTTCACGGTTCTTTTTTGATAGCAAGATTTATATATATGCATTCCATGTAATATATGTAACGATGTTTTCCTTACAATGTGCCCTGGTGACTTAGTCTACATGATGTGCAATGGGTGACAACATTGGTTCTGTATTAAGGACTCATGGATGGACTCCCGTGTTTGGGTGGTTTTACCATGACATGATGGGGTTGATGTTTTTCCATCCCATGTGAAGGTTTTGGAGGCGGATTATTATAGTCCTGATTAATATTGGTTCCTTAGGGGAGACACAATTTATAAAACTCTTGGAAAGATGGTTATTCTATGGATTGGGTGATTCATGGTCCTATAGTGAGATACCTGGGAGGGACTCAGAGTCACCATGCCTAGAGTGATAACATCGGCTCCTTATGGTTCTTCTAGGACAGACTTAGGGGTATTGGATTATATCGGATATATTATAGAAATACTAGGGATTCTTTTTAGATCTTCATGGATGGGCTCAAACTCCACCACATTATTTGATGGATTTGATTTAATTGGTTGTTTAAATATGTGTGAGATACATACCTTATTACTGAAATGAGATGCTTTTGCTTTTGTGACACTTTTTCTTTTCTTATTAGCACACATGGGTGTTGACATGAGATTTATACCCCAATCCCAAGTATAATCATGGGGTATTCCTTCCTTTCTTTTCCATGTTACTATTGACCCTTATATTTATATATATATATTCTTCCATTCATATGTATAATTTTCATAATTCTAGCTTAGGAAAAACAAGTGGTATGGGACGGGTGACAGTTTAGGAACCCGAACCAAGTTTCTATTATAAATTTGTTTTCACACTACATTTATTATATATGGAACATGTCTTAATTTATATTTCATTGTCTATATTGGGATAGACACTAGTGGTTCTAACCAAATGAGATTTATGTCTCACACCCTGATCGGTCTTCCATTACACTGAGGTACCCATGTAATCCTACATGCGTGTGGGCCTTTGGTTGATTGCTTATGTTATGTTGCATGCTTGGGATCTTGGGAGTATAGGACTGATCTAGTACCCAAGATGCTCGTGGAGTTAGTCTTTAGCCTCTTATTTTTATTGAATCACACTTCGGGTAGAATTATCTATCATGTCATGCATGCATCATTGTATATGGGCATTAGCTATGTTATTTCACTTATTATATTATTATTTTATTTCTCATGTATGTTCTTGTTATGATTCTGTTATCTATTATATATTGTTAATCACTATGCATAGTCTAATCTATGAGGGAATAGTCTTCCCACAGACACACCCTAGAACCTCACTGCTAGTCAACAGCCTATGGTATTTGGGAAGATACGCTTAAGGTCATGTGACCCACTGGTCTGACCACCATCTTTGAGGTGAGTCAGTCTGAGATGTTACAAAAATTCCCATTAGTATATAAATATTTAATATCATAATTAAATATTAAATTGATTAAAATTACTTAAATCGGATTAAAAAATATATAATTGAACTAATTTTACTCTTAAAACTACTTAAAATCAATTTTTTGGCTTCTGAGATTCATTAAATAAAAAAGAAATTTATAATAAAAATTAATATTTTTACTATTCATTGAATAATTAATATTTTAAGAATATTTCTAAAAATTAAATATAAAATAAATTTAACATGATGATTTCAAAAAATTAAATTCATTTTTAAAAATAAAATTTATAAAAATGGGAAAAAATTGTTTCTAAAAAATGTTTGTAAAATGCGATAAAACTGTCTTTTAGAAAAATATTGTTTTGTAGAATAAAATTGGATTTATTCTTTACTCATTCCTAGAAATCATATAAGAGGAATGATTAAAAATTTATTTTTTATATAATAAATAATTTTTATTAAATCCATTCATCAAATGTGATTTATTTGATTTATTATGATAAAAAATGTTTGTGCACATAAAAATAGTTTATCAGAAAAACTGTTCATTTATTTTGGAATGAATTTTATTTTAATTTATATTTAATTGGGAAAAAAATAATTCATTATATATATGTTTAAGACATATATTTTCATAATTTTTTTTCTATCATATACATACCAAGAATTTCACCATAAAAGAGATAACTATAATATTAATTAATAATATTTTAATTTTATTTCATGGTTTATTAAAACATGTCTTTTTGTTTAAAACAAGATATGAAGGATATAAAATTTATTTGATAAAAAAATATTTTATAAAATATTTGGTTTTACACTTCAAAAATTTTTTGTGAGGGATGATCAGTTTCTCTCTTATTGATTCATTTATCCTTGACACTTCATGTATTAAATAATAGGAAATTTAATAATAGTTAATACATATTTATATAATTATATTAATATAATAATATATTGTCCAATTCTAGATGATTCTAAAAGATTATTCTATTATTAATTTAGCTGGATTGTTTTTCTTTCATTCTTTCCTTAATTCATACATTTGTTTATTTGGTTTTCCAATTGTTCATTCATTTTGTTTTCTGAAAAATATATTGGTCAATCGTTCATTCATTTTTCCATTTCTTTGGTCCATTGGTTAGATGGTTATTCATTTTATTTTTAACTTATTCATTCTTTCATTTTTTCAAAAATCTTGTTTTTCAATCCATCAGCCAATCAATAATTCATTCAGTTGTTCAATTTTTTGGTTAGTCATTCGGTTGTTTCGCCTTGTGATCAGTTGGTCGTTCATCTAGTCAGTCAATCGGTTGATGGAAAATGTTACAACGATGGTCATTCCTACATTATTTTGTGGTATTAGTTATTTTCATTGATTTTCATCAAATAGAAGAAAATGATGTGTTGGTTTTATGGTTTTCTTGGTTGATTTTTCAATGTATATGACATTTTAGTTGTTGTATTTCTATAAATTTGTTACCATTGTTGGTTTATGTTCTGGAAATGTTTATGTCATTGATGAAGAGATGTGGTGATGGATATCCATCAAAATAAATTTAATAAAATGCTTTATGGTGCATGGATCGAGGAAGGACATGTTATTTTAGCCTCTGGTTACCCACTATACATTCAATGTTTTTTGAATTTTGAATTTTGAATTTAAAAATTTCTAATCTCGATTGAATTTGAACTTGTGGGTTTGCTAAATTCCCAGTGGGTATGATTTTTTTGTTTATACTATAATATTTACCACTAATTAAAAAAATTAATATATTCTAAACAAAAAATATATATTTTATGAGGTAGGTTCGAAAATAATTCTATCAATCATTTTTTTCATTCATTCGTTTATTCGTTTGTTCATTCATTCATTATACTATAAATTTGTTTTTTATGGTTATTTACATAGTGGTTGGGTGAGTGTGTTGTTCATTATAACATTTATTTGTTCAGTTTTTATTCATTCATTATGATGGTCAATTAGCAGATCGATCAATCATTCGTTCCATTTTTTATCCATTCATTTAGTCATTCGATCATTCAATTAGCCTGGTAGATCAAGAGTTCCTGACCCGAGGCTGCTACCTCGCTCATCTATGAGGTGAAAATAGTATTTATGGGGATCCAAGTGGTTAGGATATATTTTAACTTTAATGATTCTTATGATGAATTACAACTACAGTGCTGTAAATTACACCTATTTAGTAGGGTTGGTCTTGCACAGTTGACACACCAGAACCACCTGGATCACTGAAGAGTAGGAAATGGAACAATTCTACCACACACCATATGACTCAAGTGGGTATGGTAATCTAATTTTCTATCAGTGGGAAAGATCCTATAGTCCTAATGCAAATTTACCCTCAAGTGGTAGGTGGTCCGTTATTGGATCTCAATAAATAAAATGAGTATGGAAACCCCATAGTTTACCCATCACCATCGCTATATGGATTAATCACACCGAATTTTATATTCCATTAATGCCTCCCTTTAGTCAATATTATTCCATTACATCACCATTCAACCACTACACCCATCACCACCTCTTTTCAAGATCTCTATCCTGATATACACCACCAATACCTCTTACATATTCTATGCCTCTATGTGACTTCATCACTATCATCCTCCATGATGGTTGATGTCAGATACTCATTCTAGTGGTTGTGATATGGATAGATGAGAAATAGATGTTGATGAGTTGTCTGGGCTAATGGTAGTTAGTATTCCCATGAAATTACACTAGTCTTGGGTAGTTTATTTTTTTGTACTCTATTTCATGTGACACTATGGAGAGATAAGGGTTTTATTGGATATGTTTGGTAATCCTCCTAGACTTTAATTATTAATTAATTTGATGTTTATTTCACAAAAACATGTAAAATTAATTTATGAAAATAAATTTTGTCAAGAATGAGGAAATGAGAATCGATGAAATTAAAATAGTACTTGATGAACACATAAATTAAATAAAATTTATAACGAACATATCACAATATAATTATAGAGTCTAACCATCAGCTTGGATTGATTTTTATTGAAACTATGTTCTAAATGGGTCTTGTTGAAGATCTCTCAATGAACATTCCCAATGATCCAATTTTCCATACTATATCTATCGATTATGTTTTTTATCAATGGTCAAAAAATCTAGTTTAGAGTTTTAAGGATGATTATATAGTGGTGTAACAGGGATTCTAATATTTAAAAATAAAATTCTTAGGTGGTCCCCAATTTAGGGCCCAAAACCTGAACATTAATAATAGTACTTGTAGGGTGATTCTCCCTTTCCAGGTCAAATAGTATAAATAATATTACCATCAATGACTACATTTATGAGATATCAATGAATCATTATGATAAATAATTAATGAAATAAAAATTGTTATATTATATTTAATATCTTATAATTTTAGAAAACATGAAATGAATTAGACATAATTGAGTTTGTCAATATCTCTCAAAATATTATTTAAAATATTATATAGCTTTAAAAAAATTGTGTGACTTGACATCCCCATGATTTTAAGTATTTTCACCTTGAAAATGATAACTCACTCAAAAATATATTGGTACTAAGTCTAAATCAATTTAGTCTATTACGAAGAGATCTTCTAAATATTTTTTTGTTTTCACAAAATACACACCAACAATTTCATCCAACCTTGAAGGGTCATCTCATGCCCATTCATGATGACTAATGGGTACTACATAAAAGTATTTTCATCCCCAAATCCCAACTCACCACAGATAATTTTTTTAAAACAAGAAATTAATTCCTCAACTATAAACACATGGATTATAATGTGAATCATTTCAATCTAGAAGGACAATTCTAGGAAGTAATAAATCTACCCTACCCAACATACGATATTGAATTAAATGAGTAAAATGGAGGATTTCGTGCTTACCTAATCAATAATCTTTTAACCACATCATGTTTAGACCTTCAAAAACACAAAATATCCATCCTCAAATTCCAAAGGCCTCTATCATCAGTTTTTATAAGAATTATAAAATATTTGATCCATCTAAATTTTCTCTTAGATCACATGTACCTTTTCCATTATATACAACAATGGTATTGACCCCATAATATATGTCCCATCGATATTTCTACACCAGATGAGAGGCCTATATGGTCTCCCACCTTAGGACTCAAATGGTTTTATTCCAATTATAGTGTGCTAGTTTTTTTATATGCGATATCCACTAAGGGAAGGTGATAAAATCAAATATTATCCTACTATTATTAGAAATACCTTATAATTTTCTCAAGAACCAAAATGTTCTTCTCTATTTGTCTATATATCTATGGGCGTAATGTTGTACTAATATAATTTTTTTAACTAAAATACACTACAAGCTCCTCTATTCATGGGATGTGATGGAGGAATCTTAAATAAAAAATATTAGCATGTCTATTAAATGAAATCAAAATTTCTAATTTATATAAAGGTGCCCAAAATCTTCGATAAATATTATTTCAAATGGGATGGGTTTTTTGAGACTTTTAGGGCCAATAAATAATCACCCATATAGAATTTTGATCCATAATAAAAAATAATATGTATGTTATGATGTACTTAGATATCCCATCTCACTTCCACTCTTAAACCTCAATGGGTTTAGCGTCACTAGAACCTGATAGATTTATACGGTGGAAGAGAGAAACCCCATCAATTCCTCATCATGTAATGTGACAAGAACTACTATCAACCTCATAAGGAGGATGACATGGTCCCTATAATCATAAAATACATCAAGTAAATTACTTGAGGATGTCTACTCACACATGACCTCACAATCAATGTTCCTGAGCTATGCCTCCCTCATTTTATTATGATTTATGGGGGCTACAACCATCAATTGAATGTAACATATATATCCATTAAAATGATGGATAACTATATAATGTATATCTTCTTAGAAACCTCCTCCATTAACCAAACATGACAATTTCTACTAAAAACATTAACCACCAAATTTCCATTCCCACAATTATAAATGATTTTTTAGTCATAGTGATGTTAGAACACCATCCACCACCTTTGACTGAGGCTAATATCTCAATTTTCAAAAATATACCTCAGACTCTTTTGATTTTTCTATATAAAAAATCAATCACCACGAATATAATTATTCAAGGTATTTAGGATAACCAATAATTTTTAATCTTTAAGTCATGGGGGGCACAATTTTTCTCATGAAGCCTCATATTCCTGACCAACAATTAGTCACTACCTAACTATGATTCCTTATATAGGTAATCTCAATCCAAGAGTCATCATAATTCAACATGTACTCCACTCCTTCCACTAGTATCCACAACATTAGAGTGATGGTCAACCTCTATTTTATTTTTCCAAAAGCACTCTGGAACTACTCATACTAGAAAAAGTGCTCCCACTTCTTGGTAAAGACAGCTATTCATACCAAAGTCATATATAAGTCTTCCCAAAATCTTATGTAATTCCATACCAACTCAAGAAACTTTTACACCTTTAAAACATTCTTGTGTGGCTCCCATGAAATAACCAACATAATATTTGTAGGATCTATTCCTACCCCACCATCTGAGATGACATATCCAAATAAATGATCATCCCAATTCTAGAATCAACACATTGATATTTTACCAAATTTTTAGTTCTCCCAAATTAAGTATTATACAATCCTTAGGTGATCCACATTCGTATAATCTAATAATCAATAGATAAGGATGATATCAATGAAGACTACCTTGAAAATATATAATCATGACTGAAAGATATGGTTTATGATCCCCATGAACATATATGGATCATTAATCACACCAAATGGAATCACCATGAACTTATAATGCTTAAAATTATACATTAATTATATATTTTATATTTTCTCATCATAAACATGAATCTGGTGGTAGATATACCGAAGGAAATTTAAAAAAACAACTTTATCCCTTCATATAGTATAAAAGTTTTTAAATCCGTAGTAGAGGGTATATACTCTGGACTATCACTTGATCTAGGAGGTGATGTTAAATAAAATATCCCAAGACCTTTTATTAATTTCTAGTCAAAAACCATTGGAGCTTCCTAGAGGGAAATAGTTGGAAGAATAAAACTATACTCTATAATGTCATCCAGATCAACCTGTATCTCCCTAATCTTGTCATGGGAAATATTATAATTTTTAGAATATATATTTTTTGGTTCTAGAGTATTGGAAGATTCATAAGTCAATCTCTAAACAAGGGAGAAATAGAAGGATAACCTCTATAAAAACGTCCATTTACTCCTCTGTGATAGTATGTATATGATATTGTTAAGCATTTAAAAATCATAAAGCTAATATTTTTAGTTGATGGGTGATAGATTGTAACTTGTTAAGGGAAGGACCTTCTTACCACAATTAAATATCTTACTCACCCATAGAGGTGGTCCTAAATCCATAAACATGATAGCACACAACTCATTAATAAAAATAGTCTATTTGGGTATAATCTTAACATAAAGAACCTACACCACGAATGATTTCATAGGGATTTATCACAACTACAATGAGGTTGAATAAAAACACCCCTTTAATAAGAATAAGCATGCACTACCAAAAGCTGTGGGGGAGAATGTGATCACTTTTAGTGGAATTATCTTGATGCATGGTTTACGGTAATGGTTATAATGGTATTTATCAATCATTTAATATTAATACTACAATAAAACAATATATTAATCTAGTGTAAATGAGTGTGGGTTTATACATAGAGAACACAATAATTGTTCCTTGAATAATTTTGGACAAAAAATACTTCTAAACCTCCATCATTTATATCTTCTTGTGACCATGACTAAAATCCCATTATACATGATGAGGAATACATAGAAGTTATTGTTGTGGAAGTGGAACATATATTGTACCATTTATGGCTCCTCCTAATGGTTCATCTACTCAATTGCCTTTTTTTCATGAGTTATAGCTTCATTTCATTACTGTCATTATTTAGGAGGTCCATCCACTATACTATACTAACATTAGATTTATAAATATTAATTTTGGAATTTATAATCCATGTGAAATGATCAATAAAAATCATAATGAATCATGTGTCCCAGATGGTTTGATCCTTTACCCAACTCTATTGTTGCTGATCCCCAAGGCTGGTATCGTGCATCAACATGCCACTCGTTTTGTGACCTTGGAGCCTACCATTGATTGACTATTGATGATGACTATTAAATTGTATAACCAATACCCACTCTTGTAGTCATATATCCCTAAACCTATAATCTCTCAACCACTAGATTTATGTCAAAGACTCAAGTGTATTTAGGAATGTAAGAGGGACAACCCAGGATCTGATCTCTCTATAAAGGCCATACATGAACTTCAAGGCTTGAATGAATCCTTCATGAGTCATATGGATATAGTACTTCCCAAGGTCAATAAATAATTACATAAACATTTACATATACAATATTCCATATTTTATGTCCAAGAGATCTTGGAATCAAAGTATCTTTTGTGTAGTTGGGTGGTACTCATCATAAATTAGGTTCTCAAAATCTTACCAAGGAAGAGTAGCCTCACTACGGGTTTGAGTGTTCAAGGTCGAACAGTGACTCATTGTTCCACAAACAATACTGGATGAAAAATCCTCTATATTATTTTAAGGTGTCTAGACCAATAAAAACACAGAAGTCATAATGTTTAACTAGTCCTCCACACCTTGAGGTTAGGACCACTATGGAACTCAGGATGCTTATACCATTGGAACTCATGAAGTGAACTAAATATTTGAGAATAATCATACTTACTGACTAGAAAAATCCAATTCTTTAAGGTATATGGTCATTCCCCTACACTATACGTAGCACCCCAATCTTCCATGATACTCTTCTTTTTCAATAATTCAATAGTTTGCGCTACACACAACACCGAGTTTTAGCACAACACGACTAGCCTTTTAAAAAAAGGTTATGAATAGAATTGACCACAACATTAATTTTATATATTCCATATAGTTTTAATATTCATCTCATGTTTTCTTTAGACATGAAATAATAATAAATTCAAATTTTCAAATAAAAGATGTATTTTTAAAAAAAATGAGGTTTTACTACCTTTTACTGGAGAACCCTTTTTAAATCCCATAATTGACACTTTTATATATTAAATGTTACAAAATAAACACCTTATTTAGAATCATGACATAAACAATTAGTGCATACAATTTTTTGGTGTTTTTCTAATAACATTCATATTTTAATGAATAGTGAAAAATTCAACATTTTAATTCAAAACTATTTTTCATCTAATTTATTTATATTGATATAATATCAATTTAATTGATTTTAATTTATAATTAGATTCTGTTTTTATAATTTAATATAATTTTTGTCTTTGTAAGTATTTTAACATTAAAATTTGATATAAACACATGTCAATATTTTGATGGTTTTTATTTTTGAGAACCCTGTTTTCCCATTTAGTCAACGAGGATTAATATTTAATTAACTAGTACCCAACACATTCATTTCCATGGAATAATAATTTATTTAAAATTCACATTCATACACACATAAATTAATGTTAATAAAAATATTATACAAATGAAAGATTACATGATATAATGTCTTCAATTACAATTGTATGTGTACATTTGAAATCTTCAATTTGTTAAAAATAATGAAAATGGTAGATTTAAAATATTAGAGATAAATATTATAAAATAAAAAATCACATTTATCAATTCAAACCACAATCATTATCATAAGATAGAATAAAATGACAACAAATAATGTAATATTGATTTCTACATCACAAATATGTAATGAAAATATCAATGTTTCTCATATAGTAGTGTCATTATTAGTCACTCATAATGTTTGATAATAATTCATAAAATTAAAAAGGAAAGTTATAACTTAATCCAATCTAACACATTTTCCTAAACATATGTCCCCCATGGAGAATATTGAGCTATTTGGATCCCCCCATTCATCAAATAATTTTTTATATTTCTTCACTAAGTAATATGTTTTCTATACAAAATTTAACTTGAATATTTCGATGTTTGTTAATGAAATTTAATTCTGGAACATAACTGTGATTCTAGATTAAAACAAAAACAAAAATTAATTATAAAACATCTTATAATTCTTATCAGTTATATATAATCTTTTACAAAATATATTGATGAGAACTATCCATTTACAATAGATAAAACACAAATCCAATAGAAATCACAACCACAGATGTGAAGAGAGTTTCAAGATCTACTATACATGTGGGTTGATATGAGTGGTTTGTGTGGTAAATGGGATGGAGTACTGGTTATACTACCCAATACAAATTATAAAGAAGAAACAAATATCTTTAGAGTTCAAGGAAAATAAACATTTGTAGAAGTACATTTGAATTAATAAATATGGGAAATGGAAGGATAATATCACTACTACTCATAATATCACCAAGTTTCTTATGGAGTTAAAAATTCAGGATAGAACAACGCGTTAGGGGTGTTAATATGTTTCTCTCGTCTGCTGGTAGTGCTTCATAGTGACCCATCACCATGTATATGATTAGGTCATAGGTCTCCTTGGATATCCTTCTTGTCTCCTTGTTCCACTTGGTCCGTAGATGCCTGAGGATAAAGATGCATGATGCACAATTTTTATTTGAATTGATTAAATATGGGGAATAAAAAAACATTGCTTATGAAGGTAATTCTGGATAGTATAGTAGGGGATTCTGTTGCATCAAAGAGGGACTTCATTTATGGAAGAAACACCATCCCTTAGGTGAATCCCCCCCTGTACATCATCATAGATATCACCGCGGCCGTGATGACTCTCTCATGGCCATCCACCATTATTTCTACAATCCCACCATGGAATTCCACAATTATCCATTTCCATTTACCCACATGTACAACAATGATGCTCCCCATCATAGTCGTTGTGCCCTGCAGGCACAAGCATTCATGAGATTTAGATGAATGAGAGGGAGAATAGTTAAAAGTACGTGAATGTCTGTGAGTTTCTGGGGCACCTACCTCTGTCTTTTCCACATGGAAGTGTTACTAGATAGTTCCATTTGAGGATATGATTCCCATTCCCAGCAGTATACCACACTCCTCCTCAAAATATCTGGGATTCACAGTGACACCTCATCTTAACTGTAAAGTCATTAGATGATAAATTTTGTTAATGTGATATGAAAACTCCTAAATCTAAAAGATCATCATCCTAATGTAACATTCAACAATAATCATGTAAATTGTAAAAATTAAATTTACAAAGGAAAACTAACCATCTGGTCCCTATTGCATGAAATCCTTATAATCCAATACTTCCATCCTACACATTGTTTTTTCCTTCTTTAGCAATGAAAGTAGAAGAAAACAACATTTTGGTTCAATCATGATGGGTTCTTACTTCACTAATTTTTCATTGAAAAAAATTGTGAACTGATATTAGCACTCTGTGAATGGAAGGTCTCTAGGAGAATGCACAGACTTTCCAACATGAAAATGTCAAA
This sequence comes from Viscum album, assembly GCA_963277665.1. Classification (NCBI taxonomy): domain Eukaryota; kingdom Viridiplantae; phylum Streptophyta; class Magnoliopsida; order Santalales; family Viscaceae; genus Viscum; species Viscum album. The sequence goes on along the minus strand of OY728152.1, from coordinate 1,520,010,088 downwards.
AAAAATGAAAAATACTAAATAATTAACATTAAATAAACTTAATCTATAACAAAATAACACATTTTACACCACTCAAGAAACATCATTTATCATATTTTCTAAGGTAGATTTAATTTTAATTATCATAAAAAGGTAAGAAAAAAATTCTTTCCTGGTCACATTTTTCATGTCATAAAGTTAGTATGTCTTTTTCTTACTGTAAAACATCATTCAAAATAAAAAAAAGTTTTAGAACACTAAAAAAATTGACAATAGTCATTTTTTTATTTTGATAAGCATTTTTTCAAATCTGATCAATGTTTCTTTTATATCAGTTGCATGATTTTTGAAAGAACTGTTCTTCTCTTCAAAAAATTGAAAAAAATTGAAATGTATCAATATCCTATTATGAATGAGGCACATAATTGATGATGTGTTCTATAAAGTGGAAAAACATCAAGAGAATTAGAAGCCTCTACCATGTCATCTAGGAATGAAGATGTGTTCTGTAAAGGAGCTAGTGTGATGATTGATTAAAAATAGAGAGAAAAATACTAACCTCTTCATCTTATACCAGCATTTCTTCCTTCAGAGATCATATGTATTTATTATTATTTCAAATCATTATTTAAACCAGCTAAACATATGTGTGGACATGGACCGTGATAGTTTTAGATTATGAGGGAGAGAGGGAGATACTCTTTTCAGAATAGTGTCATTTTGTTTCACCAGCTCTTCCTGGTATACAACCCCTTCTAATGCACTGAATTATAGAGCAATAGAACAGAAAATAATCCAAAAACCCAAACATATCCTTCAAAAAACTACACATGATCATATCAAAATAATAGACATCAAATACATGAACGTTTCTTCTTAAAGATAGTCCTCAGTTCACTTATTAACAATTCCACTAACATGGGTTGATCATACATGAGTATAGGAGATAATTGAATCCATAGACATGTGAGTGCAGGAATTGGTGTCAACTAGATTCACATGGAAGAAAAAAATAATTATTTGTGATTTTTGTTGGTTGGAATGTTTTGGGGTTCGGAATTGTTGAGGTTTGGATGAAGATGTATTAATATAGAATCTGAACTACATCATGCATACAAACTGTTTAGTCAATTCAATTCAAGCATGTTATAAATGAATCATAAACTACTTTAGAATGGTGAAGACATTCAAGGTTCTCTTAACAATACAATCAAAATGTAGGGTCGTATTTTAATGATGATTTTAAAACCTAAAAAGATATCTCATGGGTATTTATTTTTTAAGAGATAATCATGAATTATGAAAGATCTATGATTCATAATTAACACTAATCAATTATCTAATGCAAACATTTCAACAATGGTTATTTATTTTCGTTTTTCTATTACGTGGGAAAAAATAAACATTCATTAACATGTATACAGTGTTATCAAAATTTAGTATTTTTAAGAAAGTTAAAAATTATAAAAATGTGGATCGTATAATGATAGAGTGAGTTGGAAACTAAAAATAATAAAATTTAGAACAATTTGAAGAATATTGGTGGGGGAGAATAGAATAATTATAAGAAGAGTGAGAGGTAGCGATGTTGATGAAAGAATGTTGAGCTAACCCGAATATACATTAGAGTGTCAAAAAAATTGTCTTCCCTAAAACTGACCTACCAAGTACTCTTTATTCTTATTTCCATATTGTTTCCCTTGTTTTTACTTCTTGTCACATACTTTATTTTTTGGTACCATACTGAAATAAAATATTATAGCCCTCAATTGAGGTTTATTTGCTTTGTCTGACCTAACAGATTATCACATTGACGGTTGTCTGATGGAATATTATGTTTAGCTGTATATGGTTTTTATGAACCTGAGATGTGTTATGGGAATCATTTAATCACTATTTGATACATTTATTTGCTACATAGATCCATTAATCAGGTAAGGCTTGGATAATTGATTAATTGGGCCCTTGTTAAGACTTTTCTCACCCATTTCATCTATATGAATTTTAGAAGTGTATTTATTTGATAAAAAAATGCAATATGTGAATGGTAAAGGGAAGACATATGGTACTAGAAGTTAGATATGCCTGTTATATGAAAACCTGTATTGAATATCTATAATAAGATCACTGAAAATGATCAATTGAGTCTAAAATAAAAAATTAATTGAATAAAAGAAGAATGACATTTATGTTTAATCATTCCAACTGATATGAATTATAAAATTTTAATTGAATGCTTTTTCTATTGATATTTTTTGGGATGATGTTTCATCTAATAATTAAGTAGGAGGTCATTCTTGAAATAGAGTAGATACACAAGAGTATGTTGTGAAATAAGAATATGGTGAAAACTAGGATTTTCAACTGTTTAATAGTGCATACTTTGATAACCGTGAAAATATTACATCATCATGAATAATTAAATATCATTACATAGAAATAATTAGTGAACATGGAAGTTATATGGATGAAATTAAGGGGCCTAAATGGGATTGAGGGATAAAATATAGTATCTATAATATATGTTGACTTTATCCCTCATTCTTTTATATTTACTAGGAATAATAATTCATTTCATACATCAATTTAATAATTTAGTACTATGTGAAACATAGTTTTGATATGTAATGTTTTAAAAAGAATATATATTATGAAATTAAAAATTAAGAAGGCCACTGTAATCTAAATATTAATTTGGAAAATGAAAATATGTACATGTTAAATGTTTTCAATGCCTTTTAATGGAATTGGATAATAATGTGTGCCTTTACAATATCTAACTGCTTAAGAGAAAGACAATTCGTTAAATCAATCAAGGGGAGAACATATAAAGCTAGAAATTTGATGATGATTATTGAATTGAAAGGATGTTGAACCTATGCCAATGGGAGAATGAATTGTTTTTAATACATACATATAACACACATTCCAAATTATATGCATGAGAAATGCTAATATAAAGGATGAGTAAAAGAGAATGAGAAACAAAAGTACTGAGGCTTCCCTGAGTAAAAGAGAATACAGTCTTGAAAAATGAATTTTGAATTTGAGTATCTAGTAAGGTTTTGCATAACATTAAAAATATATACAATAAAAAATAAAAAATTAATATTAATATAAAAAATGGACATCGAAAATAATATGTTTTCATAAAAAATTTAACTTATCCATAAAGAAAATAAAACCCATTTTCTTAAATAATTGAACATCACAAAAGATTATGAATATTTACAGTAGTTACTGAGATAAAACTATTTTCATAAATAACCTATATAACCTATCCATCAAGAGAATAAACAAGGTAACTCATTTTATAGTGAAGATAATTACCCTCATGAAAGTATAGTCGGAGGATGTGAGCTAAGCGCTGGATGTGCCTTCAAATTTGATGGTTTGACAAGCCATACCCTTATGATCAATTTGATTCTCATTCATTAATTACCCTTGTATTTACAACCTCTCCATATTTACCAAGATCCTCTTAAAAATGAGAATCATATACGTCCCTATAAAAATTTGTAGCCAGATGTTCTGACAAAGATAAAATGCACAGGGAAATCATTCAGGTTATTCAACTATTCATGGAGCTTCCATGTTATTTGTAAAAAGACATCCATTTAGATCATGTTAATAATACATGAAATTTTTAAAAACCCTTAAAAACATATAAATTTTTAAATTAATGGGCATATGAATAAATCAAATGGACCTCATTTTTTAGGAACATAAAAACTTCAATACAAAATACCCTAACCATTTATGTGAGCTGATCATAATATACAAAAAAATTAACATCATAAAAAACCCTATAATTCAAGGAAATGAAAAATAGGAAAATGAATGTGTAAAATTTACACTGCTCATAAGATCAATTATTTTTTTATGAATGGTGTGACTTAAATGTGGATCTTTTTCATGAAATTAATAATTGTCAAAACCTGTAGCTACTGAAGAGAAAAAAATTATAAAAGGAATATTAAGATATAAAATAGGGATTGTTATTATATCATTATGGCATGACACTCACATAGAGCCTGAAGGTACATATTGTTAAATGTGAGGAGAACAGAGAATTAAAAATCCATCCAGGATTTATGTTCTTGCTGATAACCCAAGTCTTCAGTTTCTGCATTGAACAATTACATATTTATACAAGAGAAGAAAACAGAAAAGGTTGCCAATGGATCAATGCACTGGTCTCCATTGGATCTGGTTCGAGGCCTGTGATTCCATTAGAAGCATCTATGAACTCAAATAGGATGATGAAGACCAACCTACTTTCCCAACTTGATAACCTCTTAAGAATCGATGGTCCGAACATATCGAATGACATAACATAGATTATAAATAGTATCAAGAAAGATAATATAATTACCTACATCAAAGAAATTTTATTTATAATTTTTATAGATTAAATAATTACCATTAATGATGACAACATAATGATGCAGAATTTATTTTATTAATAGAAATATCAAATAATTGATATTTAATTAAATTAAATATATAAAATATTACTTAATTAATGACTTCCAATAATTTTATAGATAACATAAAAATTTTAGTGACATATTTGAAGTTTTTTTTTTAGAATTTATCATGTTGTTTATATATTTTAAAAAATGTAAATATTGAATAGTATCAAAAAATGACATAAATGATACTTTAAAATAAATAATTTTTTATTAAATGATATAAAATTTATAAAAATCTACCGTTCGTCCAAATAACTATTATAGTTCTACATATGTCATTAATGATATAATTTGGTTTCATTTTCATTTTATAGTATTTATATTAACCCTATAGTATAAAAATATAAGTAGACATAGTAAGAGTATAACTATTTAAGTAAGTGTTAAACCCAAAAGTAAGGTTACTTTTGTTAACTAAAATTGTCTAAAAATCACTGGATTTGATGATTTATACCCATAATCATATTATCTATTAAACAAATTTCTATGGATCTATTTATAGCCATGATCATATTTTCATTACAAACCATTATGACAAATTTATGAGTTAATATTTCCCCAAAGAATAGATTTTTATGATTATAGATTTGATATGCATAAATTTTTCAACTTATGTTATGTAATTTCCTTGTTTGGAATTATGAATTATCATTCATAACATAATATAGTGGATTATATTTTTTAGAAATAGAACCTAGTGGATATAATGGAAACTGTATCAATGCACATAATCCATATAGGGATTTCCCACTTATAGAAGATAATGATATTGGTGATGGTGATACAACTAGTACTAAAAATCATATAACTATACTAGGATAGCTGAATCAAGTTATGAACAAAAACCTTCCCTATATATAGCACCCTGATCCACAATGCATATGATCAATGTTAGATAGCTTCATGAGGCAACAACTTACATCATTAAATGGGACTATAAATCCATTTTTATCTGAGAAATGGATAAGTTCCTTAGAGAAAAAATTTCTTACTTTGGGGAATAATGGAAGGAAAAAGTTGTTATGAAGGCCTATCAACTATTTGGAAACGAAAATCAACAGTTTTCATTAATTCAAAACATGATGGAGGATGCATATGTATAAAATATGGAATGGAGGGAATTGAATGAACTATTCCTAGAAAAATAATTTCCTCGAGATCTACGAGTGGATATAGAGATTAAATTTTTGTGTCTAAGGTAGAAGGAGGATGAGAATGGTTCAAATTATAAATCTAACCTCATAAGGTTATCAAGGAATGTTGTAGACTTCATACGTAACCTAACAAGTAAGATTGATCGATTCTTTGATAATTTCAAACCATTTTTCTAATAGGCATTGGCCTTAGAATATTTTTTATCATATGAGGATATAGTCTCATGTTCTATCAAGATAGAAAAATTAATTCTCTATGTATAATGAATTTAAATTAAAGAAAGTGAAGAATATGAATATTGAACACTCTGAAATATGATGTAAGGGGAAGAAGGGAAAAGTTGAATTTACACCCTACAGTAATTGTAGGAAGAAAAATCCAAATAGTGTCTTAAAGGTGGGGGGATTTTTACATGTGTGGATAAAATTACCCCTAAGCTCTTGATTATAATATTCATAATGAGTCTACAAATATTCAATGAAACAATTTTATAGATACGAGATATTATGCAAATGATTTTACTAATAATCAAGGAAACTTTCTCTAGAAAAGGACAAGGTATAAAGGCTAATCTTTTGTAATCAAAACAGCTGAGGTTGAAGTTCATAATTATGTGGTGGTAGGTACTTTAATAATTTCCACAAATTTAGGAAAATCATAATTTTATTATGGATCATTGTATTCCTCTATATCTTCCAGTTTTTGTAAAAAATTAGATTTTTTCAATTCACATTAACATGTGAGTTGTCACTCAAAACCCTAATGGGAAGTCTCATTGCAACAAATATGTGTTAGGAATTCCCATGATGAAATATAAATGTTATTTATCTTCTGACTTTATCATTATAACTATGGTCTAATTTGATATAATCCTCGGTATAGACTGGATTTGAAAATATGACGTGAAATGTTTTTGCAAGAAAAAGGAAATTTCAATTTGTGAGGAAAAAATAGAATCCATTATCTTTAGAGTAAATATTTCAACACTTGATTCATATCAAAACCCACCCCAATAACTTTACTGAATGATATTCGTGGGGATGAAGAGGAAATAACATCTAATGATTATGGAAGAAATATTAAAATTGAGGATGTATCTATTATTCGATAATATATTGATGTATTTCCAAATGATTTACATGGACATCCTCTAGAGAGGGAAGTTGAGTTTACTATTGATTTAATCTATGATGCAAGGCCAATATAAAAAACACCCTATAGAATGGCCATCATGGAATTAGTAGAGCTGAAGAAACAACTAGAGGACTTGAATAATATGGGATTTATTTTTCCAAGTGTTTCTCTATGGGGAGATTGAGTTGTTTTTATTAAGAAGAAAGATTGATCAATGATGATAAGCATTGAATATGGAGAAATAAATGCTATTATAATAAATAACATGTATCCTATACTTTGAATTGAGGATTTTTGTAAAAATAAACTTCATGGAGCTCAGTATTTTCTGAATATTGACCTCCATTTTGGATATCATCAATTGTGTGTAAAGAAGGAATATATTCCAAAGAAATTGTTCTGAATCAGTTATTGGAATCATGAGTTTACAGTAATGATGTTTGGACTGACTAATTCACCATATGTTTTCATGGATAAAATGCATAGAGTGTTCAAGGAATATCTTGATGATTTTATGGTAGTTTTTATTGATGATATCTTGGTATACTCCAATATATACAAAGATCATGGGAACAACTTTAGGATTATTTTTATGACTCTTAGAAGAAATGAACTATATAGAATGTTTAGAAAGTGTGAATTTTGGATTCTAGAAATTACATTTCATGGCCATATTGTCTTGAAGAATATAATCTCGATTGATCTTATAATGACAAAGGCAATCCATGAATGGCCATCACCAATGAGTATAATCGAGGTATACAAATTTTGTTGATTTATCATGTTACAATCACCATTTAGTCAAGAAATTTTCTTGATTAGAAAACCCATTAACCAATCTCACACATAAATGGATTAAATTCATTTGAAAACAATAATGTGAACAATTTTTTGAAGAGTTGAAGAGAAGATTAGTCAATTATCTTATCTTGAATTAACCTTCTTTAAATGATGGGTTTGTGATTTATAGTGTTGCATCAAGGACTTGGTTGTGTCCTTATTAATAATTATAGATTTATTGATTATGTATCATGGAAATTAAAAATATGTGAACAAAACTACAAAAATCATGATTTTGAGTTAGAAATTGCAATATTTTATATGATGATATAAAGATATTATATCTATGGTGAATGATTTGATATATATATATAGATCACAATAGTTTGAACAATATTTTCTCCAAAAAAGAACTCAACATCAGATAATGGAGATGGATCGAGCTACATAAAGATTAGGATTTCACAATACACTACCACCCATAGAAGGAAAATAAGTTAGTGGATTCTTTGAGTGCAAAGGACCATGGAGTTTTAAAAAAACGAGAGTTGAAAGGGATCCTATATTCATGGATCTAGTAAATATAGATATAGGAATTATCATGGAAGGTAAAACATCACTAATTTTTTAAATGGTTTCCAAAACATATTTACTAGAAAGGATAATAGGTTCACAATTTGATGATGAGTATTTTCAAAAAAAATTAATGTTGTGATTTATGGTAGATTGATCGACATCATTTATGAATATGAGATTTTTAATTTGGGAAGTGGCATTGTGTTCCTGCTATAACTGAGCTAAAAAGGGATCTATTGGATGATTCTCATAGCCCCAATTTCTCTATAAACCCTAGTGTCACTATGATGTATAGATATTTGAAGGAACATTTTTGGTGGGGCAACATAAAGAGGTATATTTTTTATTATGTGTTAAGATGTTTGGTTTTTCAATATGTAATGACAAGAAGACAACATCCTAGAGGAGTCATGAAACCTCTTCCTATATCTATGTGGAAATGGGATGATATTATGGTGGACTTTATCATGGTGCTACCAATGACACCCAGCATAAATGATGTGATATGGTTTATTGTCGATCTTCTAACAAAATCTGCACATCTTCATTCTATATGATAAGATTTACCACTAGAATATTTAGAATTATTATATATTAATGATGTTGTCTGACTTCATAGTGTACCCCTATCGATTGTTTCTGATCATGATCTCCATTTTATATTATAATTCTGGAAAAGTATTAAGAAGGACCTAGATACTAATCTTCTTTTGATCACTCCCTACCACTGTCAAACAAATGGACAATCATAAAGGACAATTTAAACCTCATAAGACATGTTGGGAGCTTTCTCACTTAACTTTCAATTTGTGTGGGATCAGTATTTACCTCTGGTATACTTTTCCTATAATAATAGTTTCCATTAAAGTAATCAGATGACCCCATATGAAGCATTATATTGAAAAAGATATTGTACGCTGACTTGTTGGGATGATGTTGGTAAATGAAACATTAATGACCAGAACGTTTTGAGGAAATGACGTAAAATGGAAAGACTATTTAAACCCATATTAAAACATCTCAAAGTAAGAAAAAGAGATTTACTAATAACCTAACGAAGAATTTTTAATTTTAATTGGAAGATAATGTTTTCTTTAAGGTATATCAATGGAAGGGTGTTATGATTTATGGTAAGAACGACAAATTAAGTCACAAGTATATCAGAAATTTTCATATTTTATAATGAATTGGATCTATAGCATATCATTTGGCAATGCCTCCAAGCCTCTCCAAAGTTCATGATGTATTCCATGTATCATTGTTAAGGAAAGAAATTCCAGAACCAACGCATGTACTAACCTATAAATAAATATATCTACAACCTGATATATCTTACTGTGAATTTCCTATCATTATTCTTGACAATAGAGGACTAGTATTGAGAAATTGGATGACTCATCTGGTAAAATTTATTTGGAGAAACCATAAAATTTATGAGGCGAAATGGGAACCTAAGGAACATATTACAAAGAAACACCCAAATATTTTTATGATGTGATATTATAGAAATTTTTAGGATGAAATTATTTTAAGTGTCAAATAATGTAACACCCCAAACATCCATTATAAGCTTCTTTCAAAATAATTCAGTAGTTTGCACTGCATGCAACACCGAGTTCAATTGCACCATGACTGGTCATTCAAATCCATGTTATTAATAGTATTAACCACATTTTCAATTTAATATATTCCTTTTAATTTTAATATTCATCTATTTTGTTCCTTATAAATGACATAAGAACAAATTAAAATTTTCAAATAAAAGAAGTATTTGAAAAAAATGCAGTTTTACAGCTGTTTAATAGAGAACCCTTTTTAATTCCAATATTTGATTATTTTTTTATACTCAATTTGATGAAATAAAATTCTTATTTAGAATCATGACATAAAACATTAGTTTGGACAATGTTTTGGTGTTTTATCATAACATTCATATTTTAATGAATTGTGAATAATTCTAAATTTTAATTCAAAACTTCTTTTTCATCTAATATATTTGTATTGTTAGGTTATTATTTTAATTTGTTTTAAAGTATAAATAGATTAATTTTGTATCATTTAATTTAATTTCGTTAATTTTAATTACTTTAACATTAAAATTAGATATACACATATGCTAATCTTTTGTTGGTTTTTACTTTCAAAAAACCCATTTTCTCATTTTGTCAAAGGGGATTAATTTTAAATTAATTATTAAATATTATGTGTTTTATAATTTCAAAAATTTTATTCCATATTTTTAATCATTAGGTCCAAATTATGTTAATAGGTTATTTTATTTTTTGAATTTTATGAATATTAACTCTGGCAATTTATTATTACCACTGTTAAGGGTAAATCAGGTAATTAATGGTTAAAATAATATTTTAAAATTACACTGAACCTATAAAAATACTTTTGGATAACTAAATTAGACCCTTATCACCTATTTTACGAAATATTATCATTCAATGGACCCTTTTCCATGAATATTACAAGAATATTATTAAAATTAATGAATATGAAAAAATGTCACACTCTCGTTTCTTATAAGTATAATACTTTTAATATAGAGACCTATAGGAGATAAAGTATATTATAAATAGTATATAGAAATATAAAATAATTAACTATATCATATAAATTTATTTCAAATTTTTAGATATTATATAAGTACCATTAAGGATGACACAATAATGATTTAGAAATTATATTATTAAATGAAATATCAAATAAATGATATTAAAAATACTAAAATAAATATAATTCCACTTAATTAATGACATCACACAAATTTATAGACAACATGAAAATGTTAGTGACATATATGTTGTATTTTTTAAAATTTATCATGATGTTTTTCATATTTTAAAAAAATGAAAATATTGAATAGTATCATAATTTATAAAAATGATACATTAAAATAAATATTAATTTAATAATTATTATAAAATTTATAAAAAACTAATGTTTGTACAAATAACTAAGATAGTGTTAAAAATTTCATTAATGATCTAATTTTGGTTCTTTTGGTATTTTTTAATAATTATATTAACCCTATAGTATAAAAAGATATGTAGACACGGTAAGAGGTAAACTGTTTAACTAAGGGATAAACCCAAAAGTTATGTATACTTTTATGACCTAAACTGGTATAATAATAATTGGTTTTGATTATTTAGTCCAATAATATGCTTATACTGAAAATATATCACTCTGGATTAATTTTAAACTGAAAATCAATTTATAATAATTTAACCATTTTTGAGTTTCTCAAAGTGTCCATCACCTCTGTTATAAATGGGTATGTTTCTTTCTCTTTCTTTAATAGCTCTAAATCCCTTTATATCGGTCATACCATGAAACCATTTACTCCTAAATTCACTGAATTAATACTAGACGACATTATTGGGGAATATATCTATTATAAATAGACCTTTTGTGCAAATCAAAAGGAGACGATCAAATAAGAGGTAATTATTTTACCAATTCCATTCATTTTATTTTTTTTCATATACTTCATATTCATATTCTATTTACATACCAAAGTATGAAAAAAATCATATACATTCTTATATGTTATTATAATTATATAACAACTATATTCCTCCATTTATCTATCCTAAGGATAACAATATCATCATGTGTGCATATGTACGACTTACCGTCTCCACATCATGGTGTAATTTGTTAATCAACACCACATTATTTGGATGGGTATAATTATTATTATAATTGATATAAATAATTAATATAACATTATAATTCTTCTATATAATTAAAATAGTATACAATTACATACCATTTAACAATTAATTGAATGATATTGTCACCCGTGCGTACATACGACCTACCGTCTCCGCGATGCGGTGATATTCATTATACATGTTAGTAATTCATGATTTATTATAAAATTTATATGATGAGTAAAAATAATTTTTATTAACTTAATATCATTCCTGATACGAGTAAAATATATCCTATGCATAAAAAACATTTCTTACATGGAAATAAACAATGGGAAAATGAAGCAGATAATACCCAAAAAAATAGCAATACTAGCATAATATTATCAAAATGATATAAAAAGATCATATATGATATCAAAAATATGGATATGGTCCAGTTATAATTTACCAACATGCTTTAAACATTATACATGAGGTTAACACACCCTCTAATAAAGTAAATAACATGTTAAGGGTTAATTTTACAATCACTTTATTGTTCGAGATTTTTTATATATAGTTATCTATTGGGAAATATTTATTATCCATGTCCATGTTTTTTAAAATATATTTCAAAATATTATCAGTTGTAATTTAAATTCCTTTTTACACATGTTTTACTTTTTATAAAATGTTTTGAAATGAATTTTCTATCATTGCCTAAATGAGGTACTTTATAACATTTTCAACAAATTAAGGAAAAAATATATTTTACCTTATATGGCATGAGAGGTTATTTCCCATCATTACGATGCTTTAAAATTTTGAAGCGTACCTTAAAATATTTTAAGGTTATTTTCAAAATAAATGTTTTCCATTATAATCGTGTTTCATTTAAATTGTTTCAAAGTAAAAAATGGGATATTTATCTTAAAGAGTTTTATTGATTTTATTTAATTATTTTCATTTATGTCATCATCTTTTGTTATATTTTATGCTTAATTGAGGTTTATTTATTATGATGCAATATTAAATATTGTATTGAAGGTTTTATGATATATTTTATTGAGTATTTTCTATTTTTATTCCATTCATGGTTTTTGGATAAAGTATTTACATTTTGTATAAAAGTTTTAATATGAATGTTTATGTTATGTTTCACCCTTTTTACATGAGGAATGCATTGGACCTAGTATGTGATGGGTGGGGCCTGCTATAGCCCCCCAATGCATCGGTATGTCACATGAGTCAAACTAGTGTCTTTGCACTAGGCCTTGACGGTATAGTTATTTTTGGACTTGGCACGTGGCCTTGACAGTATGGTTATGATGTCCAAAATTACGCATTACATCGTTCTACGATTAATATTACGTATGATTATTCGATGAGTAGAATATCCATTTAAATGTTTAAATATAATTTTTTGATTTATTAATTCCATATTATGCTAAATATGTTGTTTAAATGTCTTGTGTTTTAGTTTTATACATTTTCATAAATGTTTTTTCTTATTTATAATAGCTTCTGCAATATTGTTAATCCTTACTAAGCATCTGAGCTTACCCCTTATATTATGTTTCATTTCCCCCGTAAAAAAAAGAAGTATATTATTAATGACCTTTAGGGATAATATAAGGGATTTTTTTTTCAAATAATGCAATATGTTTTTTTTCATTAAAAGATGCGTTGTAAAACTTATGTTTGTATCTAAATTTTCCTAGGCAACTAAATTGATCGATCCATCAGGATTTGATTTCTTGTGATTATGCCTATTTAATAAAATAATTCACCTAATCTAGGTAATAGTTTTAGGGTGTTACACTATAGGTGAAGGGTCTACATAATTTACTATGCGTAGATAATTATCTACTCCCTACTTTTCTTGTGGGGGTATCTCATGATCTAGTCCTTGGATGGAGGCCTCCTATGTCAACTGACTTCAACTGGAGGATCTATAGAAGGAATACCAATATTAAAACCAAAATCAGGATCCTAAATGGGTTTCATTGTGTTTTAATCTTGTATTTAGTAAGATTACCAGATATTTAATGAAGTGTATATGGGTGACCTGACTCAAGACATATAGAGAAATCTCTAACCAACTACAATATGATGATTGTACCATAATATTCATACCATATAAACAATTCCTATGAGTTCTTATTCAATTAATATATTATTATTTTCCTAGTGATTTATGTAGTGAACTATCAAAAAAATCATTGGGTTTCATTATTTGAAATCCAAACTCAATACCCCATGACATTGTGTCTATAAAATTTTATATTGGCCTCACATGACTCCAAACTCCAAACTCCATCCCTTAGACTGAACACACTATATTCTCATGAACCATAAAGAAACATCCTTATCAAGAGTTATATTGAGTGTTAAACCCCAAGCCTACCTCTAATAATCTAGGTGTTGGATAATTTCATCAAGAATAAATATCACAAATAATTAGAGGCATTATCAAAATGTACCTACGTGTAACCTCATATATCCAAAATAAAATAAAATAATACAAGAATGTAAATTTAACCAATTAAAAAATATAACATTTTTTTGACACATGATAAACACACACATAGAATAAAGAATACACAACCCTAGTGTAAGTGAAAAACATAATCCCAGAAACCTGTGTAAATTCAAATATCAAATAGACCTTAAAGGGAACTCCCCATCACACCCGCTCTCAAAAAAACTCTGACTATAGTAATTACTATGGAGAACCACTGACCTCCAAATTTATTGACAATATATCAACAATGATCACCTACATGTTTTTAGTTATCAACATAAAACATGTCCCATGAGGGAGAAACTCTCATATATGGGTTAGTACAAACATACCAAGTATGAAACCATATTAACATAAAGTAAGTAATGAAATACTCAATAGGGAAATCCCATGGACAATGTAAATTTAACTTAGGAATTCTATTAACGTAGATAACCAAGTATTTAAGAGAGCCCCATTGTTTTACACTCTACTCGTTATGCCCAAACTGATTCATTATCCCTATAGATCTAAATAACCTAATTTAACTTATTAAACCTTTCTATTGAATTTTATGGGAAAAATCACACCATCATGATATATTTGAAAAAATAATCATGATAAGAAAATTATTTCTCAAAAACTTTTTCATGATTAATAAATAACAAAAACACATTCCCCGTTATTTATTATCTTTGGAAGAATCCAAAATAGATAACACACATTAAACATGTGTAAATGAGGCCTTTGTTTCATCACTAAATTCAATCCTAGGGATAACTCTTGGGTTAGATATTTACCATAATATATATTGGTAATCATTGTAAAAAAATTGAAAATGTTGGAATTGAATGAGAAAACACATAAATTTAATATATAGAATCAAGCTATAACCATTTCCTATCCAAGATTCTAGGGTTTTGAATTCGGAATTTAATCCTTTTTTATAGAAGTAAAACAATTTAAATAATAATAACATGAGAACATGACATTCCTGATTATTTTTCCTTGTGATGAAATCATCATACAGAATACCCCATGTGAACATTAATCTTTGAATTTCATTTCCATAAATTTTTCTGTTGGGTGTGAGTTTTAGTGAATGATATTCTCTTAATAATTTCTTATATTTAATCTCCATGTGTAATGAAATTTTTTTATCATATGATATTTAATTCACATTCACAACCTAGTTTTCACAAAGGGGTACCCTATATATATAAATCTAAATAGTATTGGACCATACATTTCATGTTGTTGACCTATATATATTGTAGATATGGACTATTAACCTTAATGTATCTTATTTTTGACTTAGTAACCTTTATGCAAGAGTTTAAATATATTAAATATCATGTTCATGGGCTCTTATGTATCTTGGTATTCATCCCATAAAAATGGAAAAATATTTACCTATCACTGCGGGCATGAAAAAACCTTAATGTAAAAAACTAATTAACTATTATTTATGGTTAGGAAAAATTTATATATCAACTAATTAAACCTTACATATCCTTTCATCTTTTAATGCATAGAGTAATCTCTTATTTATGGGAATTTTTGAACTCTTACATATCCTAGATAGTAACTCTTAAATATTCCCATACAATTCCAAATTTTTATCATATACTACTTAGCTATGAACCTTTTTATAAAGACATCAGAGCTCTAATATGTCTCAATCCTTTTCAAAATTCTTTAACTATCTTCAGAAATTTTATTTATTCATTCTGTAAATTTTTTATTTCAAAATTTTATCCATTAAAAAATACTCAAACCTAAAAAAATTAATTAATTTGCCGATATAAAAATGACATCCATATTATTATTAAAATTAATCAAAATCATGAATTTAGTACATTTGCATATAAAATCTAAAATTAAACCTATAAACACAATGTGTGATAATTTACCATAAAATTTGAATTTATTGGGGATTAATTAATTGAATTAAAAAACAAAAATTTTGAAAATATGTGATTTATCAAATCCTCCATGCCTAAACCAATAAATTACTAAAAAATAAAGTGAAATATATAAAAAATATAATCCATCTTGTCATAGATTCTCCCAACCAAAGAAAAAAAGAACTAATTCATTTCTTATTAAAATTTATCATTTCTCATGTAAAATTATAGCCCATTATTACACTTCATATCAAAAAAAGTTTTGGATTTACAATCCTATCTAGGCCACTCGATGAAATAAATTAAATTAAATGTTATCAATATTCACTCTAGGAATAATTTAAACATACATTTTTTCATTAATAGAGTACATGTTATTGATCATATGATCGATTTTTTTTAAATTATCAACTAAACAACACGTGTACTAGTAAAGTAGACATTCAATAGGTTATTATGATATTCAATGGATGTAGGTTTTAGTTATGAAAACTGATAAGGTAAAATTCATATTTTTTAATCTTTAAATTACATTACATTTTAATGTTTTTTCCAATTTAAAAAACTAAAGGTAACTCCCTCAATACCCATCAATGTTTTTATTTTCCATGTCTCTTCACTTGTTATTTTTTAGGTCACATCTATAATGTGAAATATAATTATGTAAATAATCCTCCATATCTATTTTATTTAAACATATTTTTTTCACTATGTTTTTATTTTTTCTTTTCAAATACAAATTTTTTATTAAAGATAAATATATAAAAATGTTCAATAGTGATAAAAATAAACTATGACCACACAACCCAAAGTGTTTTGAAGGAACCCAAACTCAACCCCAAAAAAATGATTCTTCCCTTAAATTAACAATGAAAAAACCCTCACCCATGTACTAGGATGAAAAAATAGCATGAAATGACAAAAATGAGAAGGGTATGATAGGATTAAACCAGTCTATAATAGATAGTTCCACTACGGGAAAAAAGGGCATTTGCGACGGGTTATTTGCGACGGGAATAAATCCCGTCGCAAATAGTCCTGTTAAAAACTTATTTGCGACGGGGTTATTTGCCCGTCGCAAATAAGTAGCCTTTTGCGACGGGACTGCTTTCCCCGTCGCAAAAGGACTGGCGCGGTTTGCGCGCCAAATCGCGGGAAACTTATTTGCGACGGGGGAATATTCCCGTCGCAAATAGTATGTCGGCAGGTGGTTATTTGCGACGGGTCCCATCGCAAATAACTATTTACCCGTTGACCGTAATAAATGTTGGCTAAGGTATTTGCGACGGGTACCGTCGCAAATAATACTATTTGCGACGGGATACCCGTCGCAAATGGGCCCGTCGCAAATAATCTAACCTATAAATACCCCCATCTGTTTTTTTCATTTCATTCTCATTCTCTATCTTCTCCTTCTCTCAAAATTATATTTCTAGAGTTCAGTTTTTCTCCAGTTTAATTTTTTTCTCCGGAGCTGATATTAAAGTTTTGAAGAACGATCAGAGCAGATCAATTTTCAAGGTATTTATGTTCATTTTAATTTAATATTTATTTTTAATTTTTTATTAGTTTCAATTATTCTTAATTAGTTGTAATTTAATTATGTTTACATTGTTTTATTACTTAATAAATTTAAATTATTAGTATTGTTCATAGTTAATGGTAATTTGGAATAATTAGTAATAATTTTTAATAATTAAGAATAAATATTAATAATTAGTAATAAATACCAATAATTAGGAATAATAACATTATTACATTATTAGTCTATTTTATTATTAATATTAAAATAATATAATTTTTTATATATATACAATTCTCTTTTCATCTGTGTGTTTGCTGTCTTCACATGTATTATTTGTATGTGGAGATAGAAAACGCACAGATGAAAGGAGAATTGTATATAAATTAGAAAATTATATTATTTTAATATTAATAATAAAATATATTAATAATGTTATTATTTGTAATTATTGGTATTTATTCCTAATTGTTGATAATTATTCATTTAATTACTAATAATTAGGAACAATTATCAATAATTATCAATAATTAAGAATAATTAGTAATAATTAGTAATAATTACCAATAATTAGTAATAATTAGTAATAATTATCAATAATTAGTAATAATTACCAATAATTAGTAATAATTACCAATAAGTAGTAATAATTACCAATAATTAGTAATACTTACCAATAATTTGGAATAATTAACAATAATTAACAATAATTAGTAATAATTAGTAATAATTACCAATAATTACCAATAATTAGTAATAATTAGTAATAATTACCAATAATTACCAATAATTAGTAATAATTAGTAATAATTAGGAATAATTAGTAATAATTAGGAATAATTAGTAATAATTAGGAATAATTAGTAATAATTAGTAATAATTAGTAATAATTAGTAATAATTAGTAATAATTAGTAATAATTAGTAATAATTAGTAATAAGTAGTAATAATTAGGAATAATTAGGAATAATTAGTAATAATTAGGAATAATTAGGAATAATTAGGAATAATTACCAATAATTACCAATAATTACCAATAATTACCAATAATTACTAATAATTACCAATAATTACCAATAATTAGCAATAATTAAAAAAAAATTAGGAAAAATTAGGAAAAATTAGGAAAAATTAGGAAAAATTAGGAATAATTACCAATAATTAGTAATAATTAGTAATAATTAGTGTTAATTACCAATAATTAGTATTAAATACCAATAATTAGTATTAATTACCAGTAATTAGTAATAATTATCTATAATTAGTATTAATTGCCAATAATTAGTATTAATTACCAATAATTAGTAATAATTACTAATAATTAGTAAGAATTAGGAATAATTACCAATAATTAGTAATAATTACCAATAATTAGTAATAATTAGTAATAATTACCAATAATTAGTAATAATTAGTAATAATTAACAATAATTAGTAATAATTACCAATAATTACCAATAATTACCAATAATTAACAATACTTACCAAAAATTAACAATAATTGCCAATAATTACCAATAATTGCCAATAATTACCAATAATTAGTAATAATTAATAATAATTGCCAATAATTACCAATAATTGCCAATAATTAGTAATAATTGCCAATAATTAGTAATAATTGCCAATAATTACCAATAATTGGTAATAATTACTAATAATTCCCAATAATTAGTAATAATTAATAATAAATATTAATAATTACCAATAATTAGTAATAATTATTAATAATTAGTAATAATTACTCATAATTAGTAATAATTACTAATAATTTGTAATAATTACTAATAATTAGTAATAATTACTAATAATTAGTAATAATTACTAATAATTAGTAATAATTACTAATAATTAGTAATAATTACTAATAATTAGTAATAATTAGTAATAATTAACAATAATTAACAATAATTACTAATAATTAGTAATAATTAGTAATAATTAGGAATAATTATTATTAATTACCAATAATTAGTATTAATTAACAATAATTAGTAATAATTACCAATAATTAGTAATAATTACCAAAAATTAGTAATAATTATTATTAATTACCAATAATTAGTATTAATTACCAATAATTAGTATTAATTACCAATAATTAGTATTAATTACCAATAATTAGTATTAATTACCAATAATTAGTAATAATTACCAATAATTAGTAATAATTAACGATATTTACCAATAATTACCAATAATTAACAATAATTAATAATAATTACCAATAATTAGTAATAATTACCAATAATTACCAATAATTGGTAATAATTACCAATAATTGGTAATAATTACCAATAATTGGTAATAATTACCAATAATTGGTAATAATTACCAATAATTAGTAATAATTAGTAATAATTACCAATAATTAGTAATAATTAGTAATAATTACCAATAATTAGTAATAATTACCAATAATTAGTAATAATTACCAATAATTAGTAATAATTACCAATAATTAGTAATAATTACCAATAATTAGTAATAATTACCAATAATTAGTAATAATTAACAATAATTAGTAATAATTACCATTAATTAGTATTAATTACCAATAATTAGTATTAATTACCAATAATTAGTATTAATTACCAATAATTAGTATTAATTACCAATAATTAGTAATAATTACCAATAATTAGTAATAATTACCAATAATTAGTAATAATTAGTAATAATTACCAATAATTAGTAATAATTAGTAATAATTACCAATAATTACCAATAATTAACAATACTTACCAATAATTACCAATAATTACCAATAATTAGTAATAATTACCAATAATTAGTAATAATTACCAATAATTAGTAATAATTACCAATAATTAGTAATAATTACCAATAATTAGTAATAATTACCAATAATTAGTAATAATTACCAATAATTAGTAATAATTACCAATAATTAGTAATAATTACCAATAATTAGTAATAATTACCAATAATTAGTAATAATTAGTAATAATTAGTAATAATTACCAATAATTACCAATAGTTACCAATAATTACCAATAGTTACCAATAATTACCAATAGTTACCAATATTTACAAATAATTACCAATATTTACCAATAATTAGAAATAATTACCAATAATTAGAAATAATTACCAATAATTAGAAATAATTACCAATAATTTGGAATAATTACCAATATTTACGAATAATAACATTAGTACATTATTTTTATATTTTATTATTAATATTAAAATAATATAATTTTCTATATTATATACAATTCTCTTTTCATCTCTGTGTTTTCTGTCTTCACATGTAATATTCGCATTCTTTTTCAAAATTATCAACCTACTCGCCAATGGAGAGGTGAAAGTGAATGCAAATATTACATGTGGAGACAGAATGTTAAACACACAGATGAAAGGAGAATTGTATATAATATAAAAAATTATGTTATTTTAATATTAATTAATAATAAAATATACTAATAATGTAATAATGTTATTATTATATAATTAATTTTTATGAAAAAATTATATTAGTATTATTAAAATAATAAAAAATCAATATAATATTAAAATTATCAATATTTGTAACATGTTTTGCTTTATTCTCAATATATTCAATCTTTACTTGAGTGTTTTTTCTAACAAATTATTCAAAACCAGCAATGCTTTTATATTTTATAGAGAAATATGGAACAACGAGGTCGTCAACAATCATTATTAGGTGACCGCATATGGATAAATCAACGTAGAAATCCAAACGGTTCTGGTTTAAATCAAGTATATGTTGAGGGTCTGGAGACTTTTTTATCAATTGCGGCATCAAATTCAGAATTTGTTTCAGAAGGAAAAATAAAATGCCCTTGTAGAAAATGTGCATTGAGAACGTTTGACACGTTTGACAAAGTGGGAGAACATCTCTTGCGTTTTGGTTTTCAACCAGATTATGTTTTTTGGTATCAACACGGTGAACGCAGTTCCAGAGAAGGTGATACCAACTTGATTCCGGATCCATCCCGGTTTCAATATTTAGTACATGACGTTGCAGGTTCATCTGTTCAAAATACAGAAACTCCGGCTGATATAGCTTCAAATCCTGAGTTGGCACCGTCTGAATTTTATGAGTTGTTGAAATCTACTGAGGATGCATTATATCCTGGCTGCAAGATGAGCAAATTAGAAGCAGTTTCAAAATTTATGGCTATCAAATCAGATAACGGAAAATCAAACACCTGTTTTGACCAGATATTTTCTTTGCTGAAAACACTATTACCCGAAGGAAATGTTTTACCTGCAAATTACTATGAGAGTGAGAGGCTGGTTCGAAATTTGGGACTTACTTGTCAGAAGATTCATGCATGTTCAAATGACTGCATTTTATATTCTGGGGAAAATGAGTTGTTGGATAGTTGTCCTACATGTGGGCAACTGAGATATAAAGAAGGACAACACGGGAAGTCTGGTTTGATTCCTGTAAAACAGTTGAGATATATTCCGCTTACATCCAGACTTCACCGTTTATTCATGTCTAAGAATACAGCGACAATGATGTCATGGCATAAAGAGAATATTTCAACCGATAAAAGCTTGAATCATCCAGCCGATGGTGATTCATGGAAACATTTTGATAGAGTGCATCCATCCTTTGCTTTAGAAGCTAGAAATGTTCGACTGGGCCTTTCCACTAATGGTTTCTGTCCATTTGGATCTTATGGTAGTCAATATTCATGTTGGCCTGTTTTTTTAACTCCGTACAATTTACCTCCATGGATGTTGATGAAGGAGCCATATATCTTTTTGACTTTACTAATTCCAAGACATCCGAAGAAAAATATTGATGTTTATTTGAAGCCATTTATTGATGAATTAAATATATTGTGGAGTAATGGTGTCAGTACATATGATGTCGCAATGAAACAAAATTTCATACTGAGAGCAGCATTGATGTGGACAATAAGTGACTTCCTGTCTTATGGGATGTTATCTGGCTGGAGTACACATGGTCAGAAATCATGTCCTTACTGTATGGGAGAGAACAAAGCATTTATGCTCATTCATGGAAAGAAACCTTGTTATTTTGACTGTCATTGTAGATTTCTTCCAGCTGATCATCCTTTTCGCAGAAACAGATCTCATTTCAGAAAAGGAACAGTTGAAAGGGATGGACCTCCAAAAATACTATCAGGTTTGGAGTTAAAATCAGTTGTATTTTCATTACCTCCCATCACTTTTGGTCCCTCAATAAACCAACATAAAATTTCTGGTTTTGGGAAAGAACACAATTGTATTAAACGTAGAATATTTTGGGATTTGCCATATTGGTCTGATCTGTTGGTCCGACACATGTTAGATGTCATGCATATTGAGAAGAACTGTTTTGATAATTTGTTTCATACAGTTTTGGATAGGCCAAGAAAGAGCAAAGACAATGTAAATGCACGTTCATATCTTGCCCAAATTTACAGGCGTCCAGAATTGGAACTATTTGAGAATGTCAGAACAGAAAGGTTACTGAAACCAAAAGCAGCTTATACACTGTCTAAAGAAAACCGTTTATTGTTTTGTCAGTGGATTGCAGATTTGAGACTTCCAGATGTTTGTGATTCTAATTTGGGTAGATGTGTAAAGAATGGTCATATTACTGGATTAAAAAGTCATGATTGTCATGTTATAATGGAGAGACTTCTACCCATTGGATTAAGAGGTCTGTTGAATTATGTGATTTGGGATTCCATAACAGACATGTCTCATTTTGTTCGGGAAATTTGTGCGGCTATGGCATATTATAATGCTCTAGGCAAACTTGAAAAAGATGTTGTTGTAATTATATGTAAACTGGAAAAAATATTTCCACCGTCTTTCTTCGACTCAATGAAACATTTGATGTTACATTTGACATATGAAGCCAAATGTGGAGGTCCGGTACAGTTTAGATGGATGTACCCATTTGAAAGATGCATGCAAAAATTGAAAAGAAAAGTACGTAACAAAGCATCTGTTGAAGGATCTATTGCAGAAGCTTATTTGCAAGAGGAAATATCTTTTTTCTGCTCCCATTATTTTGAATCTGAGTATCCTTCAAAACACAACCGAATGGGACGGAACGAGAGGAATATTGATGAAATCGAGACTCAATTATCTATTTTCAACCAGTCAGAGCTTGGTTTTGGTGGAGTTTATGAACGCTGGCTTTCAGATGATGAAAATCAGAGAGATCATACGTATGTTCTGCTCAACTGTGAAGAGATGACATCATTTGTACTGTAAGTGTTTATATCACTTATTCTATCATTTATGTTACAGCAAATAACTTTGGTTTTTATAGGTTGTATGATAATCATATCAAGAAACAAATTCCACAAATTACAGCAGTTTCTCTCGAAGAACGTCGACTGAAAAATTTCTCTCAGTGGTTTCAAAAACTGGTAACATAAATGCTTTATCTTTTAGCAACTCATTCAATGTATAGTTTACTATATTGATAATTATTTCACAAATTTTCAGGTGTCTCGACATGCTGATAAAATTGACAAACGGCTGTCTGTATTGAGTAACCCACCTTCTAAACTTGTTAAAACTTATAATGCATATGTGGTTAATGTATTTCAATTCCACACACATGCATATGGGGAATCGAAAAAAACAATGAACAGTGGAGTTAGCTTGAGAGGATCTCATCATCGAGAAAATGAAGTTGACTTTTATGGCATACTTGATGAAATCATTGAACTCTGTTATCTTGGACAACATTACATAACCATGTTCAAATGTCGGTGGTTGGATACAGAGAGAGGCGTGCGTGTTCATCCGACTCATGGAATCATCAATATTAAATGTAAAAGTGTTCTCGCAGTAAATGAACCATTCTTATTGGCTCAACAGGCATATCAAGTTTATTATGCAAAGTACTGTGCAACATCAAGAGACTTGACTGATTGGTGGAGTATAATAAAAATCAAAATTCGAGACAATCAGTTTAGTCAAAGTGAATGTGCTTTCACTGAGGTGCAAAGAATTGAAGTTTTTCAAGAGAGTACTAAAAATCAATCTTTTTTACATAGAGACATGAGTATCGATGATGACACCCCACATTTAAGAGTCGGTGATGACGATGATGTTAATGATGTCACATATGAATTTGAAATGGTAAGAGATGAAGCAACTGTAACTCGAATGGATATCGATGATGTTGAGGAGGAATATGAAGATGACATTGACATATATGAAGATGATGATGAAGATGAACACTGATAGCATTCCATGGTATTTATATACAATCATAATATTTATATATGTATATATGTATATATAATAGTAATTATCAATTATTTTCTAACATTAACATTTTCTGTTTCAGATGGACGAGGCCACATTTCATGAGTTGGCGGATGCTGACCTGACTTTCGATGCAGATGCGTTGCTGACAGATGACCCTCAGCCTGCAGGCGCTCCAGGGAGTACGCGGAGGGGGCACGGTCTTGCACGATTGATGATTCCTGACCCCGTCCCCGAGCGATGTCCACGTCTTGGGTTTGATCCACGCACACGGAGGTGTGATAACCTGTGTGATAACCTGTGGATTTGACTAAGATTTCATTAATCTATTCACATAATAAATGTTAATTATTTTTTCAGTTTTCCGCATATAGCATTCGGACAGGGCAGCGCTATTTTGCATAACTATTTCTCTCAGCCGTGGACCACATGGGAGCAGATTCCCATTGATGTGCAGCAGGCCATGTTCGGCCATTGGTTGTTACGTACATAAATAAATAATTTTTATTTTGAAAATTATTTCATTTCTAACTTGATATTTTGATTTATTTGTAGGGTTTATGGTATCCGATCGAGGATACCATGCGTGACGCCATCCACGAGGCATGGGAGGTGGCCATGCGTGATCACCTTCGTCAGTTTTTGCACAATTTAAGAAAAGCTGCGATGAAGAAAGCAGGAGTGTCAAATTTTGAGGAGTCATGTAGAGCACACCGACCAGAGTATATTTCATCCCATGTATGGGATGGATTATGTGCGCACTGGTTGAGTGGTGCCTTTCAGAGGAGATCATCGGTGGGGAGGCAGAATCGGGGGAGACAGGAGGTGACTCATCGAGCTGGGAGTCGTTCTTTCAGTACTCATAGACAGCATCTGGTACGTACATTATTTATAAATATTTTATATAACTATAAATATTAACAGTTTATTTTTTATTCTTATAGGATGTCGAGCATCCCGATATTACAGAGTACGACGTATATCGGAGGATGTATAGTGATCCTGCTACTGGGGAGCTCAGAGGTGATCGTCAGCATCACATCGTGGTCAGTATTATTTGTTTTCAAGTTTAAAAATTAACTGCATATAATATATTCACAATTTTAATTTTAAATTGCAACAATAGGAGTCATATGAGGCCGCAACATCATAGGCCCGGCCTGAGAGTCAGGCCGAGCCATCAGATCAGACCACTGCCCGTCAGTTTGATGAGGCGGCATGGATGCAGGCCACCAAGTATGCCTTCGAGAAGGGCCGGGTAGTTGGTATCGGCTCTCGACTGACTCCCGGAGATTATTATGGCAGTGCTGCGATGTCGGCGTCCAGCTCGAGAGGAGCTCGTGCATCTTCTTCTACTACACTGTATGAGGATCAGTTGCGATCTCAGACTGCACAGATAGAGAGTCTCCGACAGGAGCAGGAGTAGATGCGTCAGCAGCATGAGGAGGAGCGTCGACGCCAGCAGCAGTTGTACGAGGAGCAGACGAGTCGGTGGCAGCAGCAGCATCAGGAGCAGATGGAGTACATGCGCCGACTCACTCATGCTTTAGGGATGGAGTTTCCTTGTAGAGACCCGAAACTTGATGTACATTGACATTACATTACATTTGAGGAATACTTAGTACATAACAAAAACACACACAAAAGGATCGTAATAGTTTAGTGTCTTTGGAAACTCGGAACGAAATCTTCTAATCGTGGTGAAAGATCTTCAACATCTCCTATAAAGATCTTCCCTTTTTTTTACCTAAAACCTTTCTTTATATCCTGGGGAAAAGAAAACATAAAAGGGTGAGCTCAAATGCTCATTAAGGGTAAACAAAAGAAATATCAATCACATCATATACATAAGCACATTACTTTTGGAAATCTTAACCTGGAAAAGAGATCATAATTTCATAACATGGGGTAAATCATGGCAGTGAAATGTAATCACAATAATCATAACATAAAACATGAAACTTTGTGGCATTCACACATAATCATAGAGAATCATTTATTGTTAGTCAAGACTCATTGCCAAGACTATCTTAGTGGACAAAGTCCCTTTCTGAATCGAGTAACCCTCGTTTCATTCTTGTTTCACTGAACCGGTATAACCTACCATTCCAGCCCTGTCTATCTCATGAGATATAAAATCTTTACCCAATGCATTGGAGAGAGATATAGGTCCCACCCATCTCAAAATGATACCATTATTATGTGTGCCACAAAATCATAAATCATACATCATTGCATAACCCATGTAATAAAAATGGGATTCTTAAACAACATGACATCATAAAACAATTCATATAAGATAAAGGAATTCATAAAAATATTTCCATCACAACATAATCAAATCAATGTAATAATATGGATAAAAACATAACCCTATATTATCTTAGTTGGAAAATAATTTTGATAAAACACTTGAACTCCATTCTTTAGGAAAATATCCTTTCTTCTTCAAAAACATTTTTCCTTTCATAACATGTCATACGACTTTAAAATAAAAGAAGTTGATTAAAAATAAACTTGAAAACTTGTAAAGTAAGCTTCTTGGAAATAATGTTTTAAAAATCCATTCATGCCGTATAAGTTAAAAAAAACATTCTTCTCGTACTTTTGTCAGAAAAGTCAAAAAGTACCTCGTATGAAAAACGACAAAAGATTCCTTTCATATCTTTTACTAAAAACTCACCGAAGGGTAAAATTGGATTTAAAATATTTTAGGTGTATTTAAATAACGTTACATATTGAGGAAACATGGATGTGGATGATAAAATATACCCCAGTAAATACCAAAGTATAAACAATCTCGAATAAAAATGAGATTGTGATATTTCCCTTACCTTAGGTCCGATTTGCTTTGTACGTGTCCGAAGCTCCTGTATAATGGTTTAAATAATGTTATTGAATTATTCCAGAATCATAAATATTGATATGATATCATATATGGTAATATTATTAGCTTCTTGTTAGTAATATTTCATTGTTACTTGTTACTCGGGTCTTTATTGCCTTTTGTTCTTATGCGTGTTTTGCCGAATAAATTCTTATTCTTCTTTTAAGGTTATAGATACCTTATATCCAGAATGGTATTAGTGTAACATATATCATATTTATTCATTCAATTCATTTATATAATTACTATGTAATGATGATCATGTAGAACGAGTCGCATCACATCGTGGATACGGTATTCCGTACGTACGTACGAGTGATGATATCGTTCCTATGATCGAGGAATTGTATTGGAGTACATATATATTATTTCAGTATCAATATTACTTTATAATAATAATAAATAGTTACTCATTACACCATTATAACCATCCTTGTAAGGTGGTGGTGGAAAATAGATTACACCACGGCGTGGAGACGGTATTCCGTACGTACGCACGCGCGGTGATTTCATTTTTCCGTAGGATGGATAGAAGGTGAATTAGGGTTGTTTCATATTTATAATAACATATTTGTATGTATGTAATACTGATGTTATTACTTTATCATGAAACAACTTATGAAGAAGAAGTTGAAGAAGAAAGAAATTGAAAAGATCGGTAACGGATATTACCTCTTCTTTGGAACGCTTCTTTGAATCATCCACTTAGGGAACTAATATTGGTCTTTGAAGAGGACCAGGACCTCTAGGATTATTCTAGGGAAGTGGAGAGGAGAAAATGGAAGGGTTTGGCCGAGCTTGAGTGCTCAATTTTGGTGTGAGGAGGAGGGGGAGGAGGTGCCCTTTTGTAAGGGAGGAGAGGGGCACCTTTGGAATTCTTAAAAATATTAATTTATAATAAATCTAACCCCACATAAAAACCTCCAAAAAAGACTCATATTCGAATATTAGATAAGATAAGGTTGTAATATCATCAACCAATAGAATTTAGACATGTTAGGAATTTATTTTAAACATTATCAACATGATTTATCCTTATTTAATCAATTTAATTTTATTTGTGGTAATAATATTCTAATTTTTAAATTATAACAAATAATTACTTATTTGTTGTGAATTGTCCATAATTGGATTCTTAATAACATTTTAGATCATATAAATTTAAATTTATAATTTTGAAATATTTTGTGATTTTTAATCAATTTTATAATATGTTTTTTTATAAAATAACAATAGTGTAAATTTTGACACTATTCATTTATTTGAATTTAAATAAAATAAATACAGAAGATATGTTCGAACTACAAGTTTTAATAGATTCATAAAATTTCATATGTATCTTAAAAATTATTTGAGCACATTAAATAGTTCATATAATATTTATTTTATTATTTTTGAAACCATTTATTTGGTTTATCTCTTAATAAAATAAATACTACAACATTTTTGTATAATTATTTAATATACTTATTTGTTGCATAAAAATTAAAAATAAAATCCTATGATGAAAATAATTCTATTACCTTTTACAATAATACTTTTACTCGAATTTATCATCTTAAAATCACAATATTTAAATTTTGATATTTATTAAATTATGAAGGTGACAACTTTGGCATCATTTAAAATAAAATAATATAAGTGTCCTAATCACTTTTATAAGGCTAAAAATGGTAAAATATTAGACCATTGGATTCTTATGGTTTAAATTTACATGTCCAATAAGTTTTGGTTAGGTATTTGTGCATTTTATGGTCACTATTAGTTTAATAAAAACAATATTCTTGATTTTTCACTAGATAAACAATTTCTGCATCACTATTGTGTCATAATTAATGATAATTATTTAATCCCTAAAAATTATAAATAAATTAATATGATGTAGATAATTTCATTAGCTTTCTGGAGACTATTCATATTTGAAGTTTCATGAAGTTTATCACTAAATTAAAATTAATATACTTATAATATTTAAGAGAGTGACATGTTGTCACTTTCTTTGGTTTTAATAATAATTAAGTTATTTTCATGGACAAATGTCCATTAAATGATTCTAATCCGACCCTTAGGTGATATGGGTCGACTTTTAGTCATCCAATTGGATTTTTACACTTGTTAGGGTAATTTTAAAATATTATATTTACCCTTAATTACCCGATTTACCTTTAACTATGGTAAATAAAATTTACCGTATTCATAATTCCCAAAAATAAAAAGTAGCTTATTAACATAATTTTGACCCTCTGATTCCAAATATGGAATACATTTTTCCAAATTCAATACACAAAAGATGCCGAAATTAAATTAAAATTAATCCCGTTGTCGAAAGAAAACGGGTTTTTCTTTAAAACATTGCAAAAGATTGAATTGATTTAACCTACGAATTCAAGGTAAAATCAATGATAATGACATAAATTATATTAAATGGTAAAAATATATTCTATTTATACTTTAAAACCATTCAATATTACAATTTAACCACATAAGATATTACGATGAAAAAAGTTTTTTTTAATTAAAATATAGCGTGTTTTTACTATTCATTAAAATATGAAAGTTATCGGAAAAATATCAAAACGTTATCTAATGTAAATTTTTATATCCTGATTCAAAAGAAGAATATTATTTTGTAAAATTTAACATATAAACATGTCAAAAACTATATTTAAAGTGGGTGCGCCATCAAAAGGCGGTAAAACTGCATTTTTTGAAAAATACTTATTTTACCCGAAAAATTTATTTTATTCTTATACCATGTTCTAGAAATGTGTAAGATGAATAATAATGTTATAAAATTCAAAATTTAGTTAATACTATTCATAACGACTAGTTCATGATAGTATTATAATAATATAACATTGTTTATTAAAACCCGGTATTGCGTACAACACACGCTATCGAGGAAGGTCGTGATTGCGTGTAATGCAAGCCAAGTCATGGTTGCGTGTTGTGAAAGAATCCTTCGTTGTTTCGTATAACATAATCCAACCATATTTCATTTATACATTTAATATATATATATATATACTCAATGTTGTGTAGAATAACTATTATCAAAATTGTGTGTAACACGGTCCAAGAATAGTGTTGCGTACACTTCAAGCTAATACGGTGTTGCGTATAGCGCAGGGTAATCTTGGTGTAGAATACAACATAAGACATTAATGAAATTAAAATAATATTTTTCATAAAATCTCGGGGTGTTACATTCTACCCCCCTTAAAATGAATTTCGCCCTCGAAATTCGTCGGGGTTATAAATGGTTTACTTTTTGAAAGTTTCTTTGATAGAAACCCACATCGTAAAAAGGAATACCAAAACCAATCTTTAAAAACAAAAGTATGAAACGTAACGGTTACCCAAATAAACTAATCACTGTGTTTCTACATAGGTGAATATATGGATATGGAAGAGAAATCTCACCATCATGTTCTGATGGAGAGTGGTAGAGAACATGGCTATGGAAAAGCTAGCAATCACAAAGCCATAAATTTGTGATGATCTAGGGTACCATCTGATTCATCGGGTATAAGGGCACTAGGACAACATTTTTGGTTTTCAAGATCATTTCCCTAAAGTTGAAAATTTGAATTAGAATAAATACTTACTTTATTTTGGTACAATCTCACCGTGTTTCGTGCCTTGAACAATTTCCACTTCATCTCTTAAATAAATGAAGATGAATTTGTTATTCGTGAAGTGTTAGCAGATCATGTGATAGAATGACGGGTCATTCCATCTGTCTCAAACAAAAGGTTAGAAAAAGTTATACATAAGTCATTCTATAGTGAGATTAATCATATATGGTTCCTAAAATGGACTTATACTTCATATATCATACTGCTTAATATAATAAAACTAGTTTCTACTAAACAGGGACTTCCTATAGGCCAGTGGTAGGCGATAAAGTCCAATCGCACTTCGGTTGTGGGTTCGATTTCCACAGCCTTGTCCGACGCGATGGGTTGTCGCCCGTACTGCAGGTTGTCCTTTTTCTAAAACTATATTACTATAACATCCCATCAATAATATCAAAAAAAACTTCTATCCTTAAACAATACTCACTTATGTCCAACATAATCCATTTCAATCTTTAGGCTTATCCATAATACTGCAGTCCACTCTCATAACATAGTGAAAACGATTACCAGAGATTTAATACCATCGTTGATCCCCATATATCATAAGATATGTTTTGTTGGTCACATTCCAAACATTCAAAGTCCTTAATCATGTATTCTCTTGAATACCTTAGTGAAAACATGAATGCAGTTTAAAGTTAACACTTTCCACATACCAAAATCCTCAAAATTCTATATACTCAAACCATGATATCACTTAGTCCTTATATAAATCATGAGCTCATGAATACTATTAAACATTTCATTTTCTCGTTTTCCCTTCATTATTCTCATATCATCTTATTTCCAAAAATATCTCAATCACTTTGAATACCACGTTAGAACAATACATAAATATTCCAATACTTTATGATACAACATTATTTTGGAATCCCATTACATAAACACTTAATCATTCCACCACATCGTTATCATATTCAACATCGCCAATGGTGATCGCATGTGACTTCCCTTTGTCCTTTTCCTTAAGCGGTTTCTCATGTCGATCATCACTAACCCTTGGATTAGGGCATTTATTAGCATAATGCCCCATTTCCTTGCACTTGAAGCATTGAAGTGTTGGTGGTGCGTTCTCTACAATTTTTGCTTTATTCACATCATTAGAAACCCTTTTTCCATTACTTTGACACTCAGCTGCTCGATGACCTTCTTTTCCACACTTAAAACATTTTCTAGTCCCTTTAAGACAATCTCCACCATGTTTCTTTCCACACTTTGTGCATAAGGAAACATTCATCTTCTTTTCACCATTTTTCTGAGATTTCTCCTTGAACTCCATCTTTCGTTTCTTGTCAAAACCATGAGATGGATATGTAACACCAACTTCCATTTCTACCTTGATAGCACAACGCACAATTTCTTCATAGCTACTGAAGTCTCTTATAGCTATTGCCCTTCGAAGACTTGGTTTTAAGCCACTGAAAAATCGATCAACTTTACTTTCAGGTTGGATGATAATGCCAGATGCATACCTTGCAAGTCTTGTAAAATTCGCTTCGTATATACCAACAGATTCATCATCCTTTGGCTTTAGTTCAAGAAACTCCTTCACCATCTTTGTTCGAAGAATACGGGGGAAGTACTTACTGAAAAATAAGTTCTTGAACTCGTCCCATTCCATGGACTCAATTTCATCCCTTTGCCTCGTATTCTTAATAAGATTCCACCATTGATCAGCATCACCTTCCAAACGATACACTGCTAAGATGACTTTGTCATGTTCAGAACATTGAAGAACTGAAAATATCTTTTCAGTGGTACTGATCCATTGTTCAGCAACAAGTGGATCAGAAGACCCACTGAAAGAAGGTGGACGTTGCCTCATGAAGGACTCAATAGAATATTGTTCCCTTCTATGCTCATTTTGAAGTCTAGAATGATTCATAGCTTGTGTAAGTATAGCAATAATATTTTGTACTCCATCTCCCATAACATTTGTTTATTCAGGAGGACAATCATTGCATTGTCCATTGCATTGATCAACACGGTTCCTTCGGGTTCCAGCCATCGTCTAAAACCCAAAAATAATAGTGTGAGAGGCAAAAATCATGCTAGGGAAAACAACATAATAAAAGGGGAGTACCTTCAATATCTAACATCTTAGGTTTAATTCTATGATCGTTAGCATAATTCTAGTACTATAACCTATACGTATACTTAACCTTAGGGACATCCCTAGACATACCTTAGAAATATCTCTAAGGATCTCACTTAAATACTCGCATCCTAGTTTCCAAAGGTTGACTAAACCTTTCCTCTGATACCAACTGTAGAGACCCGAAACCTGACGTACATTGACATTACATTACATTTGCGGAATACTTAGTACATAACAAAAACACACACACAAGGATCGTAATAGTTTAGTGTCTTTGGAAACTCGGAACGAAATCTTCTAATCGTGGTGAAAGATCTTCAACATCTCCTATAAAGATCTTCCCTTTTTTTACGTAAAACCTTTCTTTATATCCTGGGGAAAATAAAACATAAAAGGGTGAGCTCAAATGCTCAGTAAGGGTAAACAAAATAAATATCAATCACATCATATACATAAGCACATAACTTTTGGAAATCTTAACCTGCAAAAGAGATCATAATTTCATAACATGGGGTAAATCATGGCTGTGAAATGTAATCACAATAATCATAACATAAAACATGAAACTTTGTGGCATTCACACATAATCATAGAGAATCATTTCTTGTTAGTCAAGACTCATTTCCAAGACTATCTTAGTGGACAAAGTCCCTTTCTGAATCGAGTAACCCTCGTTTCAGTCCTGTTTCACTGAACTGGTATAACCTACCATTCCAGCCCTGTCTATCTCATGAGATATAAAATCTTTACCCAATGCATTGGAGGGAGATATAGGTCCCACCCATCTCATAATGATACCATTCTTATGTGTGCCAAAAAATCATAAATCATACATCATTGCATAACCCATGTAATAAAAATGGGATTCTTAAACAACATGACATCATAAAACAATTCATATAAGATAAAGGAATTCATAAAAATAATTCCATCACAACATAATCAAATCAATGTAATAATAGGGATAAAAATAGAACCCTATATTATCTTAGATGTAAAATAATTTTGATAAAACACTTGAACTCCATTCTTGAGGAAAATATCCTTTCTTCTTCAAAAACATTTTTCCTTTCATAACATGTCATACGACTTTAAAATAAAAGAAGTTGATTAAAAATAAACTTGAAAACTTGTAAAGTAAGCTTCTTGGAAATAATGTTTTAAAAATCCATTCATGCCGTATAAGTTAAAAAAAACATTCTTCTCGTACTTTTGTCGGAAAAGTCAAAAAGTACCTCGTATGAAAAACGACAAAAGATTCCTTTCATATCTTTTACTAAAAACTCACCGAAGGGTAAAATTGGATTTAAACAATTTTAGGTGGATGTAAATAACATTACATATTGAGGAAACATGGATTTGGATGATAAAATATACCCCAGTAAATACCAAAGTATAAACAATCTCGAATAAAAATGAGATTGTGATAATTCCCTTACCTTAGGTCCGATTTGCTTTGTACGTGTCCGAAGCTCCTGTATAATGGTTTAAATAATGTTATTGACTTATTCCAGAATCATAAATATTGATATGATATCATATATGGTCATATTCTTAGCTTCTTGTTAGTAATATTTCATTGTTACTTGTTACTCGGGTCTTTATTGCCTTTTGTTCTTATGCGTGTTTTGCCGAATAAATTCTTATTCTTCTTTTAAGGTTATAGATAACTTATATCCAGAATGGTATTAGTGTAACATATATCATATTTATTAATTCAATTCTTTTATATAATTACTATGTAATGATGATCATGTAGAACGAGTCGCATCACATCGTGGAGACGATATTCCGTACGTACGCACGAGTGATGATATCATTCCTATGATCGTGGAATTGTATTGGAGTACATATATATTATTTTAGTATCAATATTACTTTATAATAATCATAAATAGTTACTCATTACACCATTATACCCATCCTTGTAAGGTGGTGGTGGAAAATAGATTACACCACGGCGTTGAGACGGTATTCCGTACGTACGCACGCGCGGTGATTTCATTTTTCCGTAGGATGGATAGAAGGTGAATTAGGGTTGTTTCATATTTATAATAACATATCAGTATGTATGTAATACTGATTTTATTACTTTATCCTGAAACAACTAAAGAAGAAGTAGTCGAATAAGAAAGAAATTGAAAAGATCGGTAACGGATATTACCTCTTCTTTGGAACGCTTCTTTGAATCCTCCACTTAGGGAACTAATATTGGTCTTTGAAGAAGACCATGACCTCTAGGATTATTCTAGGGAAGTGGAGAGGAGAAAATGGCAGGGGTTGGCCGAGCTTGAGTGCTCAATTTTGGTGTGAGTAGGAGGGGGAGGAGGTGCCCTTTTATAAGGGAGGAGAGGGGCACCTTTGGAATTCTTAAAAATATTAATTTATAATAAATCTAACCCCACATAAGAACCTCCAAAAAAGACTCATATTAGAATATTAGATAAGATAAGGTTGTAATATCATCAACCAATAGAATTTAGACATGTTAGGAATTTATTTTAAACATTATCAACATGATTTATCCTTATTTAATCAATTTAATTTTATTTATGGTAATAATATTCTAATTTTTAAATTATAACAAATAATTACTTATTTGTTGTGAATTGTCTATAATTGGATTATTAATAACATTTTAGATCATATAAATTTAAATTTATAATTTTGAAATATTTTGTGATTTTTAATCAATTTTATAATATGTTTTTTTTATAAAATAACAATAGTGTCAATTTTGACACTATTCATTTATTTGAATTTAAATAAAATAAATACAGAAGATATGTTCGAACTAAAAGTTTTAATAGATTCATAAAATGTCATATGTTTCTTAAAAATTATTGGATCACATTAAATAGTTCATATAATATTTATTTTATTATTTTTGAAACCATTTATTTGGTTTATCTCTTAATAAAATAAATACTACAAAATTTTTGTATAATTATTTAATATACTTATTTGTTGCATAAAAATTAAAAATAAAATCCTATGATGAAAATAAATCTATTAAATTTTACAATAATACTTTTACTCGAATTTATCATCTTAAAATCACAATATTTAAATTGTTATATTTATTAAATTATGAAGGTGACAACTTTGGCATCATTTAAAATAAAATAATATAAGTGTCATAATCGCTTTTATAAGGCTCAAAATGGTCAAATAATCTACCATTGGATGATTATGGTTTAAATTTACATGGCCAATAAGTTTTGGTTAGGTATTTGTGCATTTTATGGTCACTATTAGTTTAATAAAAACCATATTCTTGATTTTTCACTAGTTAAACAATTTCTGCATCACTATTGTGTCATAATTAATGATAATTATTTAATCCCTAAAAATTATAAATAAATTTATATGATGTGGATAATTTCATTAGATTTCTGGAGACTATTCATGTTCTAAGTTTCATGAAGTTTATCACTAAATTAAAATTAATATACTTATAAGATTTAAGAGAGTGACATGTTGTCACTTTCTTTGGTTTTAATAATAATTAAGTTATTTTCATGGACAAATGTCCATTAAATGATTCTAATCCGACCCTTAGGTGATATGGGTCGACTTTGAGTCATCCAATAGGATTTTGACACTTGTTAGGGTAATTTTAAAATATTATATTTACCCTTAATTACCCGATTTACCTTTAACTATGGTAAATAAAATTTACCGTAGTTACTATTCATAATTCCCAAAAATAAAAAGTAGCTTTTAAACATAATTTGGACCCACTGATTTCCAAATATGGAATCCATTTTTCCAAATTCAATACACAAAAGATGCAGAAATTAAATTAAAATTAATCTCGTTGTCGAAAGACAACGGGGTTTTCTTTAAAACATTGCAATAGATTGAATTGATTTAACCTACGAAATCAAGGTAAAATCAATGCTAATGACATAAATTATATTAAATGGTAAAAATATATTCTATTTATACTTTAAAACCATTCAATATTATAATTTAACCACAGAAGATATTACGATGAAAAAAGTTTTTTTTAATTAAAATATAGCGTGTTTTTACTATTCATTAAAATATGAAAGTTATCGGAAAAATATCAAAACTTTATCTAATGTAAATTTTTATATCCTGATTCAAAAGAAGAATATTATTTTGTCAAATTGAACATATAAAAATGCCAAAAACTATATTTAAAGTGGGTGCGCCATCAAAAGGCGGTAAAACTGCATTTTTTGAAAAATAATTATTTTACCCGAAAAATTTATTTTGTTCTTATACCATGTTCTAGAAATGTGTAAGATGAATAATAATGTTATAAAATTCAAAATTTAGTTAATACTATTCATAACGTCTAGTTCATGACAATATTATAATAATATAACATTGTTTATTAAAACCCGGTATTGCTTACAACACACGCTATCGAGGAAGGTCGCGATTGCGTGTAATGCAAGCCAAGTCAGGGTTGCGTGTTGTGAAAGAATCCTTCGTTGTTTCGTATAACAGAGTCCAACCATATTTCATTTATACATTTAATATATATATATATATATATACTCAATGTTGCGTAGAATAACTATTATGAAAATTGTGTGTAACACGGTCCAGGAATAGTGTTGCGTACTCTGCAAGCTAATACGGTGTTGCGTATAGCGCAGGGTAATCTTGGTGTAGAATACAACATAAGACATTAATGAAATTAAAATAATATTTTTCATAAAATCTCGGGGTGTTACATTCCTCCACCACCATCTGCAGATCCCCCACCTCCCCCCCTCCTTCAGATTAGAGTTTGTATTTATGTTATAAAATTTGGGAAATCAAAATATTTTTTTTTCTATTCTTAGTTTTTTTCTCATTATAAAATATTAATAATATTATATTTTTAAATAACAATATTAATATGAATAATAATATTATTTATATTTTATAATATTAATATATATATATTAAAATTTTTTAATATTATAATTTAATTATATTTTTTGTAATACTTGAATTATTTTAATATTTGAATGTAAAATAATTCTATTATTTTTATATTAATTAAAATAACTTATTAATATTTTTTTTATTTATGAATTATAATTCTAATATTATTATATTAATTAAATCATTTATTAATATTCTATAATTTTTTATTTTTGAATTATAATTCTATTATTATTATATTAATTAAAATAATTAATGATTTTTATTTGTGAATTATAATTCTATTATTATATTAATTAAAATAATTTATTAATAATTTATTAATTTTATTTTTTTATAGCATTTGCGACGGGATACTATGCCCGTCGCAAATACTAGTATTATTAATAGTTTTTTATTTTTTTTTAAAATATTTTTTGCCACGGTACCGTCGCAAAAGCTATTTGCGACGGGACCCGTCGCAAAAACTATTTTAAAAGTTTTTTTACAAAAATACGGAATACTATTTGCGACGGGGAGAATGAGCGTCGCAAAAAAAGGCTTTAGCGACGGGCCCGTCGCAAATAAGTGTTGTTGCGACGCCGTTTTCAGCAACGGGCTATTTGCGACGGGACCCCGTCGGAAAAAGCCATTTGTGACGGGCCCCCGTCGCAAATACCTGTTTTTCTAGTAGTGTTCATGGTCTTTATGTCTTAAATGGGGTCAAATGTAAAGATGTCTAGAAAAGTGGTTTTTTAAAAAGAGTCCTCAAATTGAATGATTTCCTTTATCATAAATTTCTAGATTGAATCATATAGCTTTAAATAGTAATCAAGGCATGTTATAGTTTCATAACAAGACCTAAGATTCTTTTTAAAGGGTTTACATGGAATAATGTAAAAATGGACTTGAAATGTTTCTAAGGATATTGATTGAAATTAATAGAATAGTCAAATTATAGAATTAGAAAATCATTTCCAGAATACTCTCATGGTTTAAATTCTATTAACGTAACCAAAACCCACTTCAAAATTTACTTAAACTCATAAATTTGTTAACCAGAGAAATCCTTAAAATTTTGAATAGATTTTCACAGGGAAGGATGAAATTATTGGTGAAATTTTCTATCAAAAAATAGAAAAAAATAATAATAAAAAATAATTAAATTATATACATATATAAAGAGATCTCAAAATCATATACTAAATACATTGACACCCCCCAGTGAGTAAAAGGTTTTTACTACCCCTACTGTGGAAGTACCAGTTTTTATTCCCACTATGAAGGGGTATTTAGATTATATGATATGAACCACAACTTTTTTAGTCATACAATGATCCTCCACTTGATCTAGTTTAATAGGATTATTTTATTAGGGTATTATAGATCTATCCCCATAACAATGAGATATAACTTTCATAGAGGTAGTAGAAGTTGTTACTATAGTGCATGCTCTAATGACTCCACATCAAAATGTTTAACCAATGAGGAGTCAATTTATATTTAAAACAAAATATAATTAAAACATATTGTGTTCAAATAAAAAACATCTCCTATATGGTGGATACCATATAATATTTTATCCTTATGAAATACCACTAGAAATTATACTCCCATATTAAATTATTCATTACGTTCAACGAGTTTAATTTGTTCCTCTAAATTTTATTTTTGTTCTTCTTCTTTAGTATCTGGAGTAATCCATGTGTTGTATAAATATAAATATTAATAACATTGGGAGTTAGTTGTCAATTAATTTTTAATGATTTTAAATGAAAATTGGTACAAGAATAGATTATATCCCTATCTTATACTATATATGAACTATTTTCTATTTTTAGTGTATTTTAGAGGTGTGGTTTCATGGATGTAGGTAGGTTGATAATCTCCCCTAACCTATAAAATTGTTACCACTTCAATGGTGATTATTCATCCAAATATAGTAAAAAACGAAAAATTCAAAATCATATTCTTCAATGATTGTAAGATCTATTGACATTTTACTTAATACATAATCATTATAAGATGCATATATTGCTTTATTATCTCTTAAAATAGTATCATCTTTCATGTACATTCCATGGATATCTTCTTTCAATGCTTATGTAAGGAAAAATAATGAGCGTTAAAATTATTCATTCTAGGCCTCCTTAGGTAATTTAACTTTAAAATTGAGTGGGAATGCATCCTACACCACTGGTTCAGGTTTATTTTTTGATCAAGTTTCAATATGTATGATGCTCATATGTATTCTAGCAGATAGAAAATCTATTAAATTATCTATTTTACAACCACCCTATGATATATTTTCTAAGATTATTTTGAATCATAATCCTATTCTTAATTCACCTGAGAGTAGTTAGTCCATGCATAAATATAATATAAATTTGAATATATCATGGAAACATAAACTTTTTAAACATTTTTTTACTAAAAAAATGAAAAAAGATTTATATAATGTTAAATACATAATAATTGAAGGATTAAACCATAAAAAATGATTCCATAATTTGACACACCTATCACGGGGTGGTAAAAAAAACATTTATATTACACTTAATGTAATATAGTGGCTAACCAAAGAATTATCTCAAGGATGATATTTAAACTACAATGAAATTGGATTTTACCAATAGAAATTCAGAGATAAACAATATATTTATTTTCATAAATGATTAATTCAAATTGATATTATGTTTCATTGGTATTAAGTTAAAGAACAAAAAATTTTTAAAACAAAAAATATATCTGTTATTATTAATCATTTAATACCAACATATAGTTTATTAATAATTAAATATTCTACTTTATCATATTAATAACAACTATTTTCCAAAAAAATTAATACATTTTAATTAATTATTATTTCCAATAATTTATTTTCAGCAGATAAATATGTCACTAGTATTAATTCAGTAAAAATAAATCATTCAACAACAATTTTTTATTAGTAATAGTTTTCTGGATTTTTTTTCTTATTTTCCAAATTATATCGAAATTAGATTTAAAAATTAGTAATTTAAAAAAATAAACAGATAATGAAAAAATGAAACATATTCCCCCACCTATACTTATACCTCCCTATTGTGATAGTCTCCCAATCCCAATCACTTTTCGTCGATGCAATAATGATCACTACCAGTTCTCACAATCCTAGTTTATCACACTCCACACACCCACACACTTCATTATCTACAACTTCTCATTTCATTATCCTATAATGTTTGATTTTTTCCATCTTTCAACTATATGGATGAGACTTCGGGAAGGGTTTGAAAATAAACCCATTTCTCATTAAATTATTCTAGTTATGGCCTTTTTATCAGGTTTTTAATTCTTCTATTGATGTTTTAAGAACCTAAAATAATAGAAATATATTGTTTGAATTTAATTGAATTTATGTTAGGTTTTAAATGAAATTAAAATAAAAAAAGACTTTATGGTCTTATTATTTTTTTGGGTGACTTTGGGATATTAAGTATATACTTCTCTAGAACCACTATAGTTAAAATAAACATTATTAATTTATCACATTGCATAGAAAATTATTTGACCCCAAATTTGAATTAAATTATTATTGATAGAATTATTCCAACATACAAGACCCCAGCTAGAATTATTATCCCCAAGAAATATCTAGTGATGAATCCTTAAAGAGTTGATTTTGTTAGTTCTTAGCATCATGGAATGGGAGTAATGTTGATCTCTATCTGTTTAAAGGATGGAAAAATTATTATTTTTATTTAATATGGAGAAACTAAAGCTAATATGTACAAAATACCTATAAATCTTCATTATTTATTAGAGAACAGGAAATAAAGGGACACCCTATGGAGAATTTTTGGGTTCTCTCAAGTAAACTTTTCTGTGGTTAGATGGGAATAATTCCCTTATGAATTTTTTATAACAGAATTTCATAATCAATAAAATTGTTCAATTAATTTGATTAATTATGTGAAAAGGTAAAGTTTAGGAAATAAATAGATGAATTAGGATTTGATAAGCACATTAGATGTGAAAAAACGTGAAATTTCATTCAATATTACCCAATTTTAAGCTTTACAATTGATTGAATTCCTCTATTTTACATTTCATCAGACAAAAATAAAAACCATATTTTATTCATTATAAAGGTGATAAACCCATTATATATAGTAGATTTAATCCAAATATATTATTCCCAATGAAAATAAACTTTTTACAAATGAAAATTTATTATTTCATAATTAA
The DNA here is from genome assembly GCA_963277665.1 of Viscum album. Taxonomy (NCBI): domain Eukaryota; kingdom Viridiplantae; phylum Streptophyta; class Magnoliopsida; order Santalales; family Viscaceae; genus Viscum; species Viscum album. The sequence goes on along the minus strand of OY728152.1, from coordinate 1,519,967,425 downwards.
TTTTATATTGTATAGGAATAAGGGTCCCATTAAGATGAGTGGTTTATTTATTAAAATCTATACTAACAAAACTCTTTTATGTCTCATTCTTTTTATGAATTATATTTTTATTTGAATAAAATGATTACATTCTCTACATTATAGTAAAACATGCAATCCATATTGAAATTTTACACCATTAATTAATGGAGACTGAATGTTTAAGATATGAGTGCCTCATAAATACTCTAATTAAAAGGGGATTTATTCTTAATTATGTGAAATATGTTTATCTATTATGAATCTGGTTATAATTAAATTTTTTTAATTTTTATTTGAATACTACAATGTTGTTCATTTTCTTTATTAATGTATGATCCCCATTCATTGTGAGGTAAAAATTTATTATTTTAATTTTATTACATTAAATATTTAGTGTACTATTGAATTTGATATTGTGAGTCAATACTTCAAATTGTTTTTATAACGAATACCTTGTGTTAAAATATTAATTAGTTGAGTTGTGTTTAATAGTTGACATCTGTATTGAATTTCATTTATATATTGAGGATCTTAATGATATATTTAAGTGGTCATATTCTAATTGTGTTTCTTTTTAATGAATCATATTTTATTTTAGTATTTAAAATTAATTACACAACATGTTATTTGAATTTTTTTTTCTTTGTTAATACATTGTTAGAAATTTTTAATAATTGATGACAAACATTATTTTTTTAACTTATCATTTTTCATGTTAATTTAAAACTTATTGGAACATTTTTATTAATATGTAGATAAATTATAGTCTTATCATAGTTATCCATACTATGTATTGTTTTAAGAGGACCTCCAGGAACTACACATAAAAAACAAATTTTGGTCGAAGAATCCCTCTTTATAAGGAGGAAATGTTTACATCCTTAATTTTAAAAAAATAAAACAATGTAAAGATATATTGAATTCTCAATATAAAAAGGATTTTTATGATGGGACAATGTTTTTATTTAATTACTTTCTCCACATGTTCCTTCTACTTGATTATTTTGATAACATGAAAAAATTACTTTAAACTAGTTCCTTTATAGAGGAAAGTTATGTCTCTAAAATTATCACTTCAAATATTTAATCTTTTATTATATGATACCAGTATAGCTCTAATTTCATAATTAGTTAACATGTTGCTCAGTTGGGTTTGGATCTTAAATTATTTGTGTTATTTTTCATTTTCCTTTTTAGCGTCACTTTTGTATCTGGTGTGCTATGTTGAAGTGTTTTAGATGGTGGTTCTTGTGGCTCTATTATTTTGTATAATGGATCAATAACTTTAAATAGCTATTATAAGTTTATGTAATTTCACTTTTTCTCATGTCGTGGTCATATTAAATTAATATCTGTGAGATTTTTGGTCCCTGAAGATAGATATGTCGATGGCTTCTAGAATTTTTTTACTAGGGCACTGGATCATATTTTAATTTCCAGTTATTTAGGAATGTCTCAAGTAATTTTTTAGTGTATTATAATTGTAATTTTATGTTGGACTGGGAGTTCTCATCTAGATTTTAGGAATAAAAGTTAATCCTTTGTTTGGTTACAGGTTCCGAGAATTTGATGATGTGGTGTTAGTACTGTAAATTCTGGGTGTTTTTGTGTGATATTTTTGTTTAGTTTCTTTTCATGAGTTATATTTGATTTATTGGGGTCAATGTAACCCCCATGGTGTTTCATTGATAGTCATGTTTGGTTAATCTGTGTGTGTGATTTAATTTTTTTGTTTTCATGATTCCCAATATAAATATTTTTTAGATCCCATTTATCAATAAAGTGGTTTATTTAAAAATTATAAAATAATGGAAGGATGAAATCCTTTTTCAGTTGTTTTTATGGATACTTGACTATAAAAATAGATCATCACTATTAGTTTACATAATAATTAATAATATATTCTATACTATATAAAAAACCTATATTTTGAAAGCACATTTACTGAATTATATTGCATTATTCATATTTTTAATAAATCATTATAATTAGGAAAATAGTATATATCATTTCTATTATACATACAATTCAATGATTATATATATTATATTCAAATAATAAATATATTTTAATATTCATACACATTTAATGTTCTTTAATTCATAATTCATTTGGGTTATATAGTTTATATAGTTTATTGATGTTCCCCACTAAATATCCCCTCCCCTGTATACACAAAAAGTTTTTTCCATCTTCTTCACCCCTACAGTTTATCACTATTTCCTTCACCAATAATCACACCCCCTTGATTATGTTCCATCAACTTCACCCCCCATAAATTGATTCTTGCTTTCATTTTTCCATGATAAACTAAAAATATTATGTGTTGTGAGGATCATGGATGTAATAATATTTATCATTGAATCAATCAATGAATAATCCTCTAATATGGTATACAATTTTATATTCATGTTTTAATCCATTTAAACCATGGGTATATATCTAGTGATGGAAATTAATAGAGCTACAATTTAAATTAAATTCTGATGAAATGTGTTTTATGGTTTTTTTTCTCGAGTCACTATAGTTATTTGAGTCAGGCCCCAATACATGTATACATAAATTTCATTTCATGGTTTTCCATTTTATTACTAGTCACGAAAATATAGTGTTAAACCAGAGGATGGTATAAGGGACTTCATTGGATTCATCCCACACTCTGATTTATCTAATTTTGCATCAGAAGATCTTTTATTTTATTGTTGAGGCCCTAATTCATCTATATACTAAAACTAATGATAAATATATTGCTATATGGATCGTTAATATGATAGATGGCCTACTGTCATACATTATTCCACCATTTTCATTACTATGTCCATATCTATAATATATATTGGTTAGTGTGATTCATGTGTTTATAGGATAACAAACAGAAATTAACATACCATCTTGCATGTGGTTTCGTTATGTTTTTGGATTTTTCATCCATGTATAGTATTTCTTTAACAACTTATGAAATCAGATATTTTAATTTTTCATACATTATAAAGATCCTTCTATGTGTTTTTATGTCTTGTATGTCTTATTATAATATTTTATCAAATATTAATATGATAGAAAAGATTATATGTAATGAGAGTATGTCTCCAACCATTTCAAATATTGTATCACCAACACCATCATATATTTATCATTATAATGTATTTTTAAGAAAGTGACCATTGGTTGTTATATTAAAAGGTTTTTTAAATATGAATCTTATACCTTATTAAAGATAATTACTATCTTTTGGTCAATGATTTCTTAAAAAATAGGATTTAGTTGGAAAAAAATTTAATTACGATGTTCAACTCAGTTGGCACACCATGTATAGTTTTGTTTTTACATGTATTTACTTATTTAAATTAATTTAAATTATCTTAAATATAATAATAAATTTAATGTTTACATTTTTATCAATTTAAATTTTTTTATAAACATTGTTCAAATAATAACTATGTTCAATCCTAGAATTCCATTTATAAAAACATTCAAATCGCACTGATCTATTCTATGAAAAACTATTGTACACATTATATGCATCGAATGGTCATATAATTGATCATTCTTGTTCTTAAAATTCAAGTATACTATATAAACTATTGTATAAAATTTTCAATGTAATTAATCATATATATTTTTATTAATGGTTTATCACTTTATTTTAACACCTTAGTCATCTTCCAAACTTATCAGTCTGACAACAACATCATTTGTGACTGCATATTTTACTCTACAAATATTTCATAACAAAAAATCCTATTTGAGATCACTAGATATTTTGATGTATCTTCTATCATCATGAAATTTTATATTCATATACAAAATTAACCCAATTTAATTATTTCCATTTACATTTTTCACTCATATCACATTAATATAACATATTATAATAATTTTATTAGAACTGGTATCTTCTATAAGAATTTAACATTAAGTCATGTCATTAAATTCTATTTAATGATTGAAAAACTATTTCTCTATCATTATTTTCGATCTTCTTATATATATATATATTTTTTTTCTTCCAATTATAGTAGATTTAATCTATATTTTAATTATTATGTTTTTTGTATAAATATAACAAACCCCATTGGTTTTCAATTTTTTTAGATGCCTACCAATCTATATCCCTATGGTTTTAAGAGTTACAAATAGAGATGAATTTTTTTAATGTTCTTTTCTAGGTTTGGTAGACCAAAATGGATTCCTCACATTTTTCTAATAATTTTATTATTCCAAATACTTATTTTAAGATTCATAAATGTGATTCCAAAATTAGGATTAAGATAGTGTTTTTAAACAAAGTTATTAATTTATTAGTTATCTATATATAACTTGGTAATATATGAGGATTACAAAGGTTGATCTCTAGGTGTGGTGGGTATGTTCATTATAGGATATTTGAAGTAAAAAATATAATATAGATCAATAACCTTTACCTTCTTGCAATCATCTAGAAATTTCAAAAAATCACTATATAATCTTGACAGATCAATGACCCATGCATAGAAAATATTTGAAATTACTCTAGTGAGGATATAAACATCTCTAATGAAATATCATAGAATACCTTATTCAAACATAATCCTTAATAAAAAATTCACTATTGGTATACTTATCTCCAATACAAAATAAAAAAAACTATTTTTTTCATTACTATTTTTTATCCAGGAAATATCAAATTCCATTAAACATAAAAATAAATTATCTACAAATAATTTACATTAAATTATATTTTGATTATCAACATTAAAATTTCAATAGTTAAATTTTAGACCAATGTTTTCATTTATAAAATAATAACTCCCTGGATACACAAATTAAACTTAATTTTATTACCTAAAGATACCACAGCAGTAAGACTAACAAAATTTGTTGAGATAAATATCTTAACCATATGATCATATCTAAACCATTACATAATATTGGTAGAAATTATTTACCAACAGAATTGTTCCATTTACTTTTGGAAAATATATTTTGATGTGCTAGTAAATGTATTTCATTCAAATAAGTGGTTGTTATTTTTGTCTGTGGATTTGGTATTTTGCCTTGGATGATTGAAATATGTATTGGGATGGATCATAGAATTTTTTAAACTGGTTTTCTTTTATTACTTGTTGAAATCAGGTTTCTATTTTAGTTTTCTAATTAATATGTTTAATTTTTTATAATTTTCTGAATGATTTTTGATAGTAAAGACACATATCAAAGTGGAAATTGATAATTTTTACGTTTACTATGAAAATATATACATTTTTTATTTAATACCCTCGATTTTCTTTTTCATCAATTTGATATAGCTCTAGTATTGGTTATATTTAAGAATATTAATGGTATTTTGATAGAATTGTTTGGATTTTTGGTTACAAACCCTTTTGAACATATGAAATAATCTCAGGGATTGAACATATTGACCACTAATAAAACATAGATGATATTCCTTGTGAGATGTCAATAGAGATGATAAATGAAAAGTTCCCATTCTATAAAGATCATTTTTTATAATTTATTTTATTTTCATTTCTATTCATGTAGGTAATTTTCACTAATTTATGGCTATTATCTTTGGTTTTGTCTAGTGTAGAACTTGGATCTGAAGGGTATGGCATATCAGAAACTTCAGGTTCTTCCCAGGTACTGAATATTACTTGATTTTTTGAGATTTCAACAGGTAAAATGAATGAAAAATGACATTTCTATATAGATCAATTTTTTATACTTTCATCATTTATTGGTTTCAATGCATACATATATTTTTCACTGATTTTTCTATTTTCTATTTGGTTGTGTGTGGTATAGATCTTAGAGTGAAATAATGTGGCATAATAGTGACTTGAGGTTCCTCACTAGTACTAGAGTTGACTTGGTTTGTTTCTTCTAATGGCCTACTTGGGGGTGATAAAATATCATTAATGGAATTAATTATTCTTCTACCATGATGGGTGCTAAAGGACTCTAATTAAGAGAATACATTACCTTTTTCATTGGGGTTGGGGTGGGGGGCTTTCACATTGATGAATCTTCTTAATTTTTGTTTCTTTGATCATTTTAGGTATCAATAAACTTCAAATATGTATTTATTAATTTTGTATTAAATAGCATCATTAATATAATTATTCTTTTACGAATTTTGAACATGTGTAAAAATTTTCATTGGTATTCTAATTAAAATAGTTGTATTATATATTATAAATTAACAAATATAATATTAAATTTTATGAGAATTATTTTTATAATTATTATTTAAATGTAATTTATAAATTGATATTATATGTTTGTAATCTTATTACCGATAAAAATATTTATCATATGAATCTATTTCTAAACACCTTGAAAAACATATACATATTTAATTAGTATTATGATAATATAACAGAACTAATACATCTATTAAAATAACATTTAGAGATATATTTTTTATTTATAGTTTAGTGAAGGGACAATTTTTTGGTGAAAAACTTTACCAATAGATATTCTCTTTTACCAACAGGTATTACCATGTTAGAAAAAGATACTTATTTTTTAGTTTTGGGATCAGTCACTATTCATATTAAATATGGTATTTTTTATATATTTTTATATTTTAAAAAATAATGGAGAGAATATGGTTTTTTAAAATAATAAATGCATGAATGAAATAAATTGAATGCACATATGAAATATAATAATATTATAAAAAAAGGAAACACTATTAAGAGAATTACTATTAATGAACCTTCAATGCCGCTTAGCTAGTATTATACCTTCTCGATGATTCACTCCATCATATGTGTGTTCATCCTTCTCTACCATGGTTGTGAATATATAATGTACCTAACAATACCAAATCACATTGCACATTCACCTCCCCTTGGTATGAAAACTACAGGGAACCTCCATCAAGAGAAGTACATATACCACATTCATGGTTTAAAATTTCCACCATCCATACCTAAACAATCATAGTAATATCATATTCTAAAATGATCAAGTTTAGGGAAGTAAATTATTTGAAGGAGAATTTAAACCTAATACTACCACAGTGATGATACACTTGCACCATTCCCCGACATAAATTATCCTTGATAGAGCCCAATTTAGAAAAAATATATTAAACATGACTATATAAGGAATCATTTCTTTCACTGTATTCTCTCATTCAAAGATCCCGAAGGGTAAAACATTTCCATTTGATGGATTAGAGATCACTGTGAAAACATAACAAAAATTAGTGAAAATCAAGTGAAAAAACATAAATTAAAAATATACTAAATAGATTATATAAAATAGAAAAAAATAAAACCCTAAACCCTAATATCCACATAGTTTTGTTCCTATTATTTAAAATTTATTATACAATCATTTTACAATGATAAAAATCAATTTTAATATTATAAACCTTGAAACTAAATGTTCATGCGGATGTTTCCATGTGGTGTAATTATATTGGTGAATTACTATGTAAAAAATTAAACTTTTAATTTATTTATCATAAATTATCTATTTGGGTGTGAGTTTTAGTGTACCATATTCTCCTTATCTTTTCCTAGGACCATCCTCTAGATGTTTTGAAAATATTTAATTATAATATAACATTTCATTCATAGGAAGAACAATATTTTCAATAAGGGAAGAAACATTACATGGACTCTTATGTATCAAGTCTTTCATCATATACCAAAGAAAAAAATTTATTTATCAGTTGGTCTACTCAGAGACCTTTATGTAAGAACTGATTAAATATTATAAATGATCGGGAAAATTTTACATAATGGTAGATTCACCCTTTCTTATCCTCCACACTTTTAGAGAAAATTTTAATCTATTATGTATGTAGATATTTTTATTCTTTTGTAGCTGAGCTGAGATTTTGTATATATGCTCATACATTGCCAAATTTTCCTCTTCTACTACTCAGTTGAGAATTTTTACATATGGACTTAGAAACACATACATATTAGAATAATTTTCCAATTTCTTCATCTATCTTCTAGAACATCATCCTCCCATTCCAGACTTTCATACATCTAGATTTTTCTTCTTGAATACTTTTTTATTCCTGAACGACCCATTCAAACTTCAAAAAACACCCAAATTAATGTTTCACCATAAAAATAAATTCTAAATTATTAAAGAAATCAATTAAAATCATGAATTTAATCCATTTTTAAATTATACCTATAATTAGTCCAATAAACTAAATATGTGATATTTTTCCTTTAAATATGAATATCATAGGGATTAATTAATTAGGATAAAAATTTAAAATAATGAAAATATATCCTTTGTCTTGCCTTAAGTAGCCATGTGGATGGGCTTGACTAGTCAGGGTGATAGATAATTATGAAAAACCATACATTACATGCCATATAAGAGGTAGGATAGATGGTAGGTTAGCTAGTGTACCTCTTGTATAAGGTCAAGCTAGAGTACTCTACACACCGACACCTCCTAACCCATAACTGAAGTAGGATATGTAATAGTTCCCACCAATGATACCCAACCTAATTATGATTGAGCCTATACTATCCCATTAGGGAAAAAATCACACTATATCAATGTAGATGGCCTTCTCATTACGAGTGATCCACTACCAGATCTCAACTAATCGAAATGCTCAGGGAATCAATTTCTAACCCATTGTCTTTGCCTCTCTAAGTTTCTTCCGCTCATTCACCATGCCACTCCCACCACCCTTCATCTGATTTTCTACAACTACAATAACAGGTTTTTACTTTACCCCACACTTCCCCCCAATTAATCTCTCTATCATGGGCTATACAATGATTACCATCTTCCTAGGCTCACCATTTCAAGTTACATCCTCTTTTTAGGCCTCTTAGAGGATCATCCACAGCCACTTTCTCAATTGAGAGATATAGATAAGGGGAGAGGGAAATGATATGAGAGTTGGTTGGCCAGTATCTTTACACCACGTGTAGTGAAACTATCCATTTACAATGGACCTTGTTTCATTTATGGTCACTTGTCATTAGGGATGGGAAAGAGATTTCGTTTTTGGATTATACCACCCACTTGATCCACCATTTCCCATCTCTCAACCACTGATCCCTCATAAACATGAAGAAAATAATTATGATAATAATTTTTTTCATGGATTAGAGCATGAGGTTTAGTGAAATTTAAACAATATTTTAAGGAAAATCATCTGATATAAAATTACTAAAGAATACATCACATCTTGAACAGATATTCTTATATTGAATTTGGATTAAGGTTCATTGAAAACCTAATTAACATTAAGATCTATAAAATGTCTCTCAAATACTATGTTCATTGTACAAATTATCTAATATCCCAATTGATCAGGGTTTATTTCAATGGTGGATACTTTTAATAGAGAGGGATATATATGAATAAATAAAGGTGGATTACTGTTTCTAGAATTTTTATTTAAAATATTAAGATAGAACTATCCTAGGGACTAAATCATGATCTTCAATTACACCACCCCTAGGGTATCCCCCTTCCCATTTTGAGTCCAAGTAGAATGATCATATTCCCATACCAAACTCTATTTACGAGAAATCATGGAGTCTTTTTTATTCAAACCTATGTAGGTTAAAATTTAATATATTATATTTATTATAATAAAATTTATCATTTCCTAACACAACATAAAATAAAATTATTGAAATACCACCTATTAAAATATTATTTAAAAAATTACAAAAGGTCATTGAAATTTTTTTGGGTCATTATACATATTTTAAATGGTCCCATTAATATCATCTATATTCCTTTAAACCATATATTCTAAGATCAATTAACCCAAACACTTCTCCAAACTAACATTCCAAAAAACATTATATCATGCCTCTAAGGGGATCAAAAATCATCCAAATAATTCTCACCCCATTCCCTCTCATTCATGATGACCACCTAAATAATAACTTCTTTTAAAAAATAGTTCCATGTACCCTATCATCGCAATCTAAAACATTATTTTCATGTATATTATTGAGATAGCCTCCCATAACCCACTCCATCTATAATTACCATAAATATTATCATATCAAATGGTCCTAAAACATTCTAAAAAAGTTCATAATATCAAATACATAATATAATACTATAAAAAACATATATAATCTATTAGGACACCCATCACCTAGACTCACTCTAACGATCATTATATATCCATAAAATGTCAATATCATACCACACATATAAAACCATCACCTATTTAACTAAAACCTTATGGTAATTCACATTATTTCACATCTCAACCATTTTATAAGGATATATAAAACATGATATCCCTTTTGCAATTCATTCATGTTGACCCACCTTAATTCTCATCAATAAAACTTCTAGGAAAAATTATGTGTTCAAATAAGACTCATTGAATTTAGATAATTTATCTGAAATATCAAATTTCAAAATAAAATACCAACAGCCAACCAATTGAAACTTCTATATCCTTATTGTGTAACTTAACAGGAAATTATTAATTTAATTATACATTATATTTTCACTTTCATTTCCTTTAATCAATTTTAGTCCCTTTTACTTAAGTAGTAACTAATAAAAGTATAAAATAAATATTAATCCACTTGAAAAATAAAAAATCATATAAAAAATGTTCATCATACTTTATCATAAAAATTTATAATAGTAGAATCTATATATAATTTTCACTTTAATAAATGAATCTATTTATGTTTTGAACACTGGAATACCATATAAAAATCCCATACGAATTAATTCCCAAATATAAAAAATTATAATTATCTAAAAAATTAATATATAATTGGATTAAAATATAAGAAAATCATAATTAGAAATATTTATATAATAACCTATTAAATTAAAATCATTTACCATGTATCTACCTCCATGGAGCTCAATGAAAAAAACCATATGACTATCAGATACTCACCTAAAATCCATCAAATATCAAATTCAATGAAATACAAATTGTAAATGAGGATACAAAATAAAATTATGGAAGGAGAATGATTTTTAGCTTCGATTCATGAATGAAACACCCAACAATATGCTCCCACTTATCTTGATTGAATGGGGGTTTTGAAAGGGAGCCATGGGATGCATAGAGTAAGGATAAAAAAAATTTAATAAAAAAGAGAGTATATTAATGAAATTAAGATATCCTTTTGTGATTGTATAAAATCTCTACATGATTAAGATATTTTTTCAAAAAATATGTACGACATCTATCAACATAATGATGATCATCATAGATTAGAGTCCATGCACTTTAATTATGTGTAATCTCAAACATCAATTCCTTTTCTCTCCAATTCATTAGAATTTCTAGGGAACCCATCCCATTTATAATACTTTATATCCTAAAATATTTTAGTATTTTATTACCTCTATACAATGGTGATATATCAAAATTCAATACAAAATTCTATATTTCCCATATATTCCTCCATCTTTATCTTCCATTTAAGATTCTAAAATGTAATTTTAAATAGCTAAAATAAATTAGTTATTGAGAAATAATTTACTTTACATTTTAAAAGAATTGTACCCATGGATAATTACTCTTCATTTAATAAACAATGACTTATAAATTATTATTCTAATTTAAATTAAAACATTTTACATTTAATTTCTCCCCCAAATCTCATGAACCTATTAATGGTTCTGGGTGAAGTAGATGAAATAAGGGATATAATACCCACCTTTTGTCTCAGATTCAATGAATAATATACAAGAATATAATGGATAATCAAAATTTATAATGAAAATTCCTAAAAAATTAAACAATATAATCATAAAACCTATAATAAAATTTTTCACATTGAATTTATATTTAATTTAATAACAAGAAAAATACCCTGATCTTGAGATCTTTCACCTATGATGATTTTGAATATTTTATATCCCTATGATTTTTTATATTTTTTGAAATAAGAGGATCCAAAATATAACTTTCAAGTGGGGATCCATAAATTCTTCTTGAGCTTAAGATGATGCAAATGGAACTTCAAGTTCAATTGTAGATAATTTGATAGCCTTATGTTGTTCATGCTGATAAAACTATGGATCCTTCATCTTTAAAATTACATATATTATTATCTCAGTATTTAGAAGGAGTAATGAGGTGGATGGACTCTCTCAATATTTAGAGGAACCTTAGAGATGTTCTCCATTGGTAAAATTCTATAGCGAAATAATTAATTATGTATAACACAACTTATTTTCACACATCTCTAAAATGATATAATTGGGTATATATAGACCTATGGTTTACTAATAAAAATTTCTCAAAGTACCTTAATAAAATAATTAACATAATATGTTCCCCATTATTATAATAATTACAATAATACATAATGTTACAGATCAATTTTTGAAAATATTTATCATTTAATTAACTAAATAATCTCCTTTTTATTTTAATAATATTTAATGATTATATCACATTCATTACTAGGAATATCACCCAACTTGTCTATATTCCCCAAAAAAATTTAATCCTAGATTAAAAATTTGTTTTTCATTTGATTTATAATTAAATACTATATTCATGATCTTGAAGATAGTTATTTTTTTACATTCACATAACTGAAAAATCATTTATTTAGTAATAAATATTATTTATTTTCTTTGAGAATAAAATAAGAGATAAATAAATATTATATATGATGATCTTGAGAATAAATTTTTATTTAAGCATTCATATAATATTTCAAAAAGTGAATGAATAAATTCAAACAATAAATCCAAAACATATTTTTTTCACTCTTAAGAATACTATATATTCCAAATGTTAAATATAAATAGTATTAAACTACGATTGATGTAAAAATAAAATCTATGAATATATAATACTATTCCTCAGTGGCATTATGAATGATTCACTAATGTATAATATACCAATCTTGGAATATGTAAAGGCTTCCATTGAGGAAGTATTTAATGTCCCAAAAAAAACTTCCATATACTACTCCCCACAGTGTAACATTTGTCCTGATCCCTCATCAACCAGGATGCATAGACATGTCAGCAAACTATAAGTTTGATATAACTTTCTTTGAATTTATATAATGAACAATTTAATCAACATGGACAAGAACATTTTATTTATGGTTAAATTTCAATTAAACGGTAGTAATAACATCTTACCTATGTATAAAATGAAAAATCTAATACTTACTAATTCATGAATGCCACATCACTCATGATGCACCCAATGTACACTACCTTGGATTAAGAATATGTTGTCATAGTTTTTATCAATTCATCAATGTATATTACTCATGATAATATTTAATAATAATATAAAATCTAAGGGTTAATACACAGGATCACATATAATAATATCTAATGAAACGTAAACATATGGTATTTTTAATTGGTGGGTCTTACCTCATAATATCTTGTCTTGGAGATTTCTACGTAAAAACATCACGAGATAAAGTCTCACCAACTCATTATTATTTGAATCTAAACAAAAACATAATATATTTCCTATGAAAGAATATTATCATGACCATGAGGTATAATATAAAAAATATTATCATAATACTTCAAGGTTCTCATCATAGCATTGAACTACTATAAAATATTAATGTGAAAAATACTCAAAATTTATTAAATTAATATTACGTAGAGTAATATACATCATATCATAAGATATATATTATTTATTCACAACCTTTATTATACTATTAATCAAAACAATTAAGTATTTTTTATAGGGAACCATCTCTAGAAGATAAAAACTTTTACTAGACCTATCTTCTAAATATATAAATGTATATCCTCACATGAATTACATGCATTTGTTGAGGTATAACCATAGATGTTGAGCCCAAAATATTCTTGCGGTTGTTCTTATTATAGAGAATTAATATATCTAAAAAAATCTCCCAAGAGTTGATTGGCCCATGAATTTATATTTTTCCATTATCATAAAACTAACAACTTATATAACACCATAGGTAAAGTTAATCATGGAATTAATTATACTCATATATTTTGGTATAAAAATTAGGAATAAATCATTTCTAAACTACTTAACAATATTCATTAAAAGTAAAAACATACTTGGTTATTATAGATGTGAAAACCACATGTTATAATAATATTATTGGCACATAATCTTGGCCTCGTGATGATACTAGATCATATTATTTTTAATGAAGATTAGTGTTATAATATTTGATTATTATTATTAATAATTATTTATTTACGAGGAACTCATCCCATTATAATTTATCAAGTACTACTAAATATTTAGAACTGCATGTCTTTATAGTTCACCTAATTCAGTTTGATTTTTACCTATTATACCCCATGCATATGTAATAGAAAACTTTTGTATATATCTTGTCATATAAATTTTTTTTCACAATTTCATATATAATTATTTAATTATAAATATCCTCCTTCTTTTCCCTCACATGTTATAATGGAAAAATTTCATACCATGTGACTTAGGAAACAATTAATTATTGAATTTATCCATTCTATATTTTCAATATATGGTCATCATATATAATATGAGTATCTTTAACTACCAATATATCTATATCTGTATATATTTTTGACTATAACTCTAGTTGATATATTTATTTTTTTATTGATAAATTGATTCCTAAATCTCAACATACTATAAAAACTAAATATCTATTTTCTATATGTTATCAATATATATATCTTGGAAAATAATATTACTCCCAGTTAACTCTTTTATACACATAGAACTCTTACGTTACAAAATAATATTCTATGATCACTATGATTTCTACTATCCATAAATAGATATTTTAAAATTTTCACATCTTATTGGAATTCATTGATGTCGTCAACCTATTTGGTCATGTCACACTAACATTTTCCATAAGTTCTATATTTTTGGATGCATGGCTTGAAATCCAACCTAAAAATATAATTATCATAGATTTTTTTTTTTGAAAATTAAAATTCAAATAGAATTTATCATGATTGGTTATATAATTGTTTCATTATGGACTATTCCAGGAAAATAGTTGAACCTTTCAATAATCAATAATACTTTTTTAGTAACAGCTTATACCATCAATTTAAAGTTTCTCTTGAATATTCTCAAGTAGTATCAAGTATCAAAATATAAAAAATATAAAACACATGAATTTTGGTATATGGAATCCATTACCGAATTCATACATATTGTCAATATTAGCATATTCATTTAACTAATTTTTTGTAAGATTCAATTTCTATAATATATATATATATATCATGCACCATGGGGAATATAAAACCACATTTTTTATTTTTTCTTCACAATGTATTATGCTTTCTTGGAATATTTCCTTCCACATTACCTAGTAGATTTTTTGTTCCTATGGTAACTCGAGTACATCTGCATCCAATACTTCATTGAATTCTATCATTCTCCCACTATCTCCAAATATAATCTTTTCCCTCTTTATAGAAATATAGTCTACATTGGATAATGTATTTATATCTTATGGAAGTTATCATCGTTAGTGGTTATATGTTAAGAAATAATGATGCACTTAGTACTTCATTAATGTTTATTTGTAGCTAGATCTAAATTTTAACAAACTATTCTTATAGTACACTAGAATATTCACCTAATAGATTACTTATAATATTGAAAATAATATAATATACATTAGCTAATATAGATTTCATGATGTTAGTTGTTGTTCTACTAATTTTAAAACACGTTCTATAAGAAATTATGGATGTTTTTTTTCATACATAAAAGTTATTTAATAAATCCCATTTCACAACTATAAAAACATTTATTTATAGGGTAATTTTTATTTGAGATTAAAATTACATAATATATTATTGATCAATGAATAATTTGTGATGATACATCTTAATAAGTATTCCTTAATGATCATGTATCCTTTATTATGTGTATTCATTTCTTTATTGACCATTCCTAAAATCTCTTAATGAATATCACAGTTTATTTGAAATTACATATTATTTTTACATTTAGAATATTTCTTACTTTTTGGTGTACCTTTATTTTATAATTGTTTATTTATCTATAACTTGACAATGAGTTTCTTTGTATTCCAATTTTCTAGGATCAAGATATA
This sequence comes from Viscum album, assembly GCA_963277665.1. Lineage (NCBI taxonomy): Eukaryota > Viridiplantae > Streptophyta > Magnoliopsida > Santalales > Viscaceae > Viscum > Viscum album. The sequence continues at coordinate 1,519,951,373 of OY728152.1, read as the reverse complement.
ATAAAATACACTTTTGGTTATAAAATTGTAAATTACCATCATTTTTTATTGAAAAAAAATTGTCCATTCATATTTATATAGTTTGATTCTTATATTTATATCCATCATCAATTTCCAACATTAAATATATTAGATTCCATAATTTTGTAACATTAGTTGAGTATATAATACCATAAAAATTTCATTTCAAACATGAAATAATGTCTTATTGTGTCTAACTACAAATTTATATAAATGTTTTGGTAATAATAAATTAAAAAGAATAGTAAAAAATTGAATCCATCAAGAAATAATTTATGAAATTCACTATAATGATCATGTAGTCACCCTTCTTCAGTTTCATTAATAATCCACAAAAATTTTAGTAATCTCTTTATACATTATTGATTTTTGTGTTAGAAAAAAATATTTGAAATCATATTATATTAACAACCACAAATGAATTCATAATAATTTCATTGATAAATATACATAAAGATTATATAACTAATTTATTATTTATCATATCATTATAGTTCCTCTTACAAAGAATTTTCTTACCGAATGAAAATTGAATAACCTCTTGTTCATCAATCTCCCTTTCAATTTTTTCCCTCATCAAAGGATGATGTAAATGTATTATACCTCACGATTCCATGAACTGGTGTCAGTGAATCACAATGTCAAATTTTTTTCTTTTTTATTCTTTTGAATACTATCACCATATTAGTTACACCATGTAAAACCAATTGTATTCAATCACACGTCACCAAAAAACATTTATATAAAAAATATAATTCATATCATTCAATTTTTTACTTACTTCACTACAAAGGGAAAGACCAAGGAAAGTATGCTCATAATGTGTTGGTAATACCATATTCTACTATGATTCAATAGTTTTTAGGTATTATAATTGTTTGGAAAGGGTAGCTATGTTTTAGGTGCAATTACATAACAAATAATTAAGGGAAAGTGAACTAACTCCCTTAGATAACATCTATCGACTCCCCCTTATGCATTTAATAGGATATAGTATACCCTAATTTATTGACTTTAATATTGAATTACCGTTGTTAAGAATGTATACTTTTATTTTCATCATTCATTATTGGATTTTATGATCCAATAAATCAGTTAGTCCATAGAAATATCTACCTATGAACTTTTAGTGAGAAAACTACCTAAAACTGCTTTACAGAAAGTCACCATTTGGGACTTATTGAACCACATAGTCCCATTAGGGGACCATGTACTCCACCTCAGATAACACAATCACAATATCCTAAACTCCTATGTGAATAAACCCAGTGGTCCAAGTAATCAACCCTGAAAACCATGTACTCCACCATACAAACCACTACTACAAGCTACCTTCCTGCACCACCTACCCATATATAGAGCTATATACACAACCTCATGGACCTCATAGAAATTTCATGATCCCAATCCAATGAAGATTCTTTTATTCCTATATATTTAGAATACTCTCTATATTTAATTAATATCTAATAAAAAATTAAAGAGTTGGATATCAAATTATTTATAGTCATCTCCGTCTATGAAATTTTCTAATAACAATATTTTTCATTTATGAATTCATAAAATAACCTCTCTATACACCCAAATATTGTCATGTAATCAATTGCATGAATATAAATGTTAACCATGATGGTTATCTTCTCGACCATATGGTATACATCCATTTTCCTTAAATCCTCCATGAGTCACCTTTGAAAACTCAATTTTTCAAACCCCAAAATTTTATAAACACTTGAAAATAATATTATTAATAAATGACTTAAAAATTTCCAATTTTGTTTAATAAACCTCCCTTGAATATCAAATTTCATGAACATCCCAACATGTTTTGATTAAAAACACAACTCATAAAAAATCTCATACCTCAATCAACCTACAATTGTATATTTAATATAAAGGATTTAATTTTCGTACATTCCCATTATCATTTAGGATTACATTTTTAGTGTTTTTGGAAAAACTCTTACCTATCAAATCCTTATAATAAAAAGTGTATTATTCCACTAAATTTCCATTTTTCCACAATAAAATAATTTTAAATTTAAATTCTTGTTTCATTTGAAAACATTCACTTCATTTAAGATTAATCCCTATAATGGGGTGATAGACCTTGAAATAGTTCATACTCATCATTAGGCCCTATAGAAAACATTCAAAAACATAGTATAAGTAAAAAAATCAAAATAATGGATATAAAAAAGAACGAATCATATTATTTTATTTTTGAAAACCATGAAAAAATATAGAAAATTTTCCTTTTGTATAATAAAACTTGATTTCAAAATAATCTATTCCTTAGTCAAGGAATAAACTTCACTTCCAAAATATTTCCATAAAACACAATGTAAGAAAAAATAAAATAATAATCATAACCATGAGGTTTTCTTGTCTAACATGAGTAATAATTAAATCATATTCTTGAAAGAATACATTTCACCCTAAAAGCGGGGTGTAAACATTCTTTTAAACATAATATCATTATCTTACCTTATGAAATAAAAATTACTCTATAAAAATCATTAACAAGAATTGAATATTCATGCATTTAACTTGGGACATCATCTTTATATAATATTTACAATTATCCTTAAACAAATTTGTAAATGGAATATCCTACTCAATTAATTCAAGAATAAATTTCTTAGAGAATAAAATCATTATGCAATGAATTGGAAAGTTATATCGGGATCACAGATCATAAAAAAACAATTTAAACAGACTATAATACATATGAAATACATATAATATTTCATTTACATCTTAAAATTTCACACATTATTCCATTAAACACATATGTAGAAGCACTTTTTGGGAATCATATAAAAATAATGATAAAATATTTTTTCCTTCAAAAACATATAAAATGATAAGTACCCATTAGTATAGGGAATATGACATCCTTTTAAAACCAAACTAAAAATTTAAAGTAATATTACTAAAATAAATAGTCAAGAAGATATAAAAATATGTTTTTAAGAAAATTTAAAAAATATTCCCCTCACACATTTGTAAAAAGATAAAAACATAACCCATTTAGAGATTATTTAAAATATTTATTTTAAAAAAAATTATAAAGAAAGTAAAACATGGTATAAAATTAATTTTCAAATGAATTTTAGTTTATTAATGATATTCATAAAACAATTAATTGAACATTTATATGGAGTAAAATGAGAAGAAATCTTTAAAACTTTTAAAATATGGTTATAAAGTAAAATATGTTACCACTTTGGTAATTTTTTAATCAAACGATCATTAATGGATAGAAAATTACATGTATTTTAAAAATATTTAAATTGAAGGAAAATAATTATAAAATAATTCTATTTGGAATTTTATATGAAATGAAAAATAAAACATATGATGAAAATGGCCAAAGACACAGGGACTGGAAATTGAGATAAGAAATCCCATACATCGTGTGTGACTTCAAATATATATCACTTAACTCCAATATAATAAAATTATATTAATTATTTACTTAATTAAGAAACTTTTTAAGTATATTTACTTATTATTTCATTTAATATTTACTCTATTAACATTTCTTATAAAGTTACAAAATAATTTTATTTAATATCACGCATTTTAATGACATTCAATTCATAATATGAAAACAACTTCAGTAGGTTGACCGTAAGAAAATGTGTAATTTTTTCATAATAAAAATAATATTAATAATGATTTAATTATAAATATTTTACATTGAATATAATTTTATAATTAGATATGAAATGTAGAAATTAATAACGATTCATATCTCTTTATGGTTGTGGTAGTCCACATATACGCACATGTGACACTATCATTTTCCAACAGACAGAAGGGTAAGAAGGTAAGTTATATATTACCTTTATATAACTATAATAATTTTATAAATATCATATATATAAATATATATTAATTCCATCATAATAACCATCCATATGATTAGGTTATTAAAAACAAAACACATCGCTTCGTGGAGGTGGTAGTTTACATGTTTATCCTAGTGATGTCCTCTTTTACCATAAAGTGTAAAGGGGTGTCAAAAAAAGGTTTCACAACAGACATGAAAAATTTAGGATCATTATATACAATTATTTTATTATATAATCATTATAATGATTGTATTTAATGATGTAGAGGAATAAATAGCCATGAATGAAATTGGTTAAGAGTTATAACTCTTCTTTGGAAAACATCCTTTAGATTGCCCCATAAAACTTCTAGGTTTCCCTTTAAAAGAAAAAATAGCCTATTTGAAATGGAAAATAGAGTTTGGAAAGTATTTTTTTGGGGATTTTCTGAGATATAGTGTAACACAATTATGGATAAATGAGGGTAGGTATCATTTTATAGGTGAGGGGAGTGACACACTTGTAGTTATTTTTATGTTTTAAATTTTATATGTGGATTTCCCAGGGTAAATGGAACTAAAATAATTAAATTCATAATATAAATAATATGGGTCAATATAACCTCATACGATAAGAGTTAATATTAGATTTTTTGTCCTTATCACAAATTGTTTGTTTTAATTAACCTGTTTCAACCCTTTATTATGGTGACACCCTTTCAACCAAAGTTATTATTCATGATAAAAAATGAAATAGAACTCATTAATAAATTTTAACCACATGATTATAAATATGAAATAAACATTTCATGGTTCAACTTTTATGATAATAAGAAATTAATTTTAATAGACGAGTGAATATAATGAAAAACAGTTTCCAGAAAAATGCATTTTCACCATAAAAATGAACTTATACCATAATAAAATATAATGTTAATTCCTAGGTAATTAAATAGGTTATTATTAATAAAAGGTATCTTATGTTAATTTAAAACAAAATATAAAATATAATTATGATTTTAAATTAATTTATTTAAAGAAAATAAATGATACTTTTTCACAAATCAGTATTCTTCACACTACACTCTGAAATCAATCTTTTCATAAAAATAAAAAAAAATCCCTCTAATATAATTTTTAAATGATGATTAAAATATAAATTCCACTTCTTCAAAATAAAATTTGTTAATTTTTTATAAATTAAATATAATATTTTGGAACAAAATATAATGACAATATTTGTTTTGAGGAAAATATATTTTCAAAACATTAATGAAATTTATTCTTATTAATTTCAAAATTAAAACTATAAAATTAATTTTAATTCATTTAATTAGATACATGATATAGTTACTTAATTATAATAATTTATCAAACTGATCAATGTAATATATAAATATAAATATAAATTAAAAAAATAAAAATTATTTTATGAAAAATATCGATTTTTCATTAAATATAATTTATATTCACTTATAGATAATTTATATGCAATGTATGATTTATTATTAATTTTAGTAAAGAGAAAATTAAAAATATATTTCATAATGGAGTTACTCTTATTTATACAAACCAATTATGTGATAAGGTTATAACAATCAAATTTAAATAATAATATTGTAATAGTAAATAATAGTTCATTTTATGATTGACATTGTGTGTGGTATACATAGTCAAACATTATATTCTTTCTAAACTAATATCTTAAGGTGTTATATAACCTAATTAATGAATAACGTCCTTTGAATTTTTAAAATTTTACCAAAATATTCTTTCATTATATAGTAGGTAAAATCTGATGTATATTTAATATTGATAAGTAATTTCTAATTTACATAAATATTCCCAAAACTATACTTATGAATTAATTTCTAAAAGAATTCACTGATACCAATGTGATATGACATGTTATATTTATCTTCATGTAATTTCCTACCACCAAATACCATTGTTGGTGCCAAAACCAATGGTCAACATTGTACCTTATGTGCATCTTCCCCTATGCTAGAGGCCTCCAACTAGTATTTGGGGTCTATGATGTTTTGGTGGGAAGAATATTTGTCATTTATCAGAGTATGAAACAAAATATAAAACATCAAAAGATCTTCCCTGATAATAAGAAGTATATTATACATACATAAATAAAACATCCCACAACAATACAAAAATTGTTTTAAGGCCTAAACAACCATGTCGTACAAAAAACTGGATTCTCACAACGCCATTTACATAAACATACAAGAATAAAATAAAATAAAAGGTGTCTGCTCCAATATATCTAGAGTCAAAACTCATCTCTATCTCCATGTACTATTATGATTCATCTTGTTTAAAAAACCATGGCCTTAGCCACATCTATTATTGCATAAAATTGAATGTCTCCTTGTGTAACTGTATGCAATGGTGGCCTAATCAGGGTGTAACTCCTAGAAATTATAATATATGATTACCTTAAAATAAGTCAATTTGTTCGATACCATGTTATGAATTCACCACCTAACTTTAATGAAATCGTGATATATTTAGATAAAATATAAATATTTAATTATGATCATTAAAACCTAGCCATTGAGTTAATATGAATGAATTTATATAATATACTTAAGATATATATATATAATGAAAATAAATGATACTTTTATTATGAATGAAATTATATTAGTTTACCCAAAAAGTTTAATAAGATCATATATTGTTTAGAAAACTGTTTTTCAAAATATTTATTTTTTATGTGATATGAATTTATATTTTATGGAATTTTTTATTAATGATAATAAATTGTTTTTTATATTATTAATTGTTTAATATAAATATAGTAGTTAAATAATATGAAATAAAATAATAATTGTTAATATTTGAAAATCTCATTTTTAAAGAAACATTGTATTTCATTTTATATTATGATTTAAAATAAATTATTTATAATTATCATAATTTTAAATTATTAAAATGAATTTTATTTTATAATTACTTATATCAATAATGAGTTGTTATGGATTTTTGATCTCATTCTTGTAAGGTTTATATTTAGTTAAAAATACAATTTCAATGAAACTTTTAATTTTTATGAATTTATCATTATATAAGAATAACCTATAAATGTATAAAATTTTACAAGAAATAATATATTAACTTATTGAAAAATTATATGCATATTAAATTGTTATTTTATCTTATAAATCCTATTTCCAATAATTTTTGAAATAATTGATATTTTACATTGATAAAAAAATAGTTTTCAGTCATTTCTTTAAATCAAGTATTTTAATTTCAGATATGGTTTCGGATTACCATGAAACACCTCAAAATATTTTTTTACATTATAATGAAATAAATTAATTTCATTATAATGTAAATACAATATTATTTTAACTTGTATATAAATTTAAAGCATAAAAACATTATTTATCTAAAAACTGTTTTTAAATAGTTAATTTTGTTTATATTAAAATTCAATTTTCTAATTTAAAAAAAATTAATAATAAAATATTTCCAAATTTGATATTATAAGTATAAATTTAGGTAAAAAGGTATATTTTAATTATTTTATTTAAAATTAATTACTAACGTTAAAAATTAATTATTATAGTTAAAGTAAAAGGGGTGAATTGTATTTAACCATGGGTAAAATCCCTAAAAATTTCAAAAACATTACTTTTATTGAATAATTAATCTTTAACTCGACCAACACATGTATCCCCTACATTTTTTTCCATTTTTTAGGCTTTTATACTTAAATAGTAACATTACATTATTGAAAATGAAAGGGATACTCTCAAAACTACCCATATCCTTAATTATAAAAGGGTAACATCTCCACCACTTCATGAAAAACAATCCCATTGGATAACACCTTTAAACTAATCCATTTTTCTCCTAATATATTCCTCCCAAATTAAAATAATTCCCTAATAATTCCTAGTTATCCTATTCCATTAAATTTTAAATAGACTTCCAAGGGATATTCAAGTCCCCAATGTGAGTATTATCAACTAGTTGGGTTTCATATTAATTTTCCCCTAAATTTTTTTTCTAGACACAATAATATAATGATATTATTATAATTTATATACATTAATGTTACTGTATTAAATCTATTATCATTATTTATTTAGATACACCATCCATTAAGAAAAATAAAACCATTGTTCAGGCATTGTGAGGACAACCACCTCGACGACTTAACATGTTTCATTTTCATTAAATTCCTTATAATGATCTTTATAAGGATGGGATGAAAGGATAAATATGATTTTTATTATATCATCATCGATATTTAATATAAATTGAAGAAGATATTAATGATATAATCAAAAAACAGATGATCGTAAATTTAATTATTTTAAATAAGTGTACAATGAAGACAATATTTTATTCAAATTTTGTATTGTTTTTATATCAATTAACTATTATTATAATTCCTTTAACATTTATATATACAACTAATAAAAAATAAATATGATTATTATGAATTTTTATAATGATATTAAAAAAAACCACCACAAACCCTTTCACTAAATCAAAGAATGTTCACTTTTGTGTCAGTTTGGGAAACTAATTGACAAATTCTCTGAATTCATACCATGTTTGACCATGGTAACATAATTAACAATATAATGTGATAAAAATTCATCACTATTTATTTTTTTCTTTTTGAGATTTTATGTTAATATTTAGTTCATTAATTAACATGTTACATTGATCATCAAGATTCATTGAAAGAAAATTGTTGATGATTCAAGGAGAAAGATTAAAAACTCAAAAATGGAATTTGAAATATCAAAAAAATGGACATAGACACCTCTATTAGGTAAATAGTACAAATGATCAAAACTATAAACACCTAATGAGGAAAATTGAAATAATTCGAATAGATAATGACTATATATAATTTGTATAATTGAAAATAATTTTGACAAGGGTTTCTAAATAATTTATTAAAAATGTTATATTTTTTATATAGGAGGTTGAAGTACACACGTAGAATTCAGGACAACTGGTAAGGGTTTTTTGTCTCAAATTATTCTCTTTGAGGTATAATTGGTATTATATAACCAATTTTTTCTATAAAATCTATATAAATCCTATTATAGATATTATATCATGATTTTTATATTAAATAATGTATTCTAAGTTAAATTAAAATATCTATAATTAATGTTATTTGACATTAATGTTAGTCAAATGAAGGGGGTTTTCTTTCTCTCAATTATAATTATTTGATATATATAGTACATTTTAAGCACCATGATTCCTCATAATGTTTCATTTAATACCCATGTATGTATTTTATCATATTCCTTATATTGTATTGGATTTACTATCTAATGGTTTTTTCTTTATCCAAGTGTCTATTGATTTAGATGCTTCCCCTATGGTAAGTATATTTTGTAACTCAACTTTCATTCGTTGAGTTACAATTTTTCCCATTAACTGATATGTTAGACATATTCTTCCCATTGATTACATTATGAAGTATTCCCTCTCTTTTCATCCCAGGATATACATTCTTACAACCTAAACCCTCTGAAAATTATTTCTCAGATCTTAATATTTGTTCCCTATAAACGATATTAATAAATCAAATATACTTCTTTCAGTTATAATGTTTATCTTTTTCATGATTTGGTTATTCCATCCTAATGTTTTATTATATGTTATTTTATAATACTATTTTTTAAATTGATGATTTAATGGAAATAAGGTTTTATTAATCTTTTTATAATGTGGGATTTCATGAAAGGAAATTTCAAGTATCATAATTCACTCTTTAATATTGAAATTTTCTGGATCCTCATATCCAATAAAAAATTTGATTCATTTTGAAGGAACCATTATTTTGTATTATTAAAAATGTAAATTTTTTTAATTAGTTTTCACATCAAATTTTGTGTAATTATTTTGTAAATTACTAATAACTTCATCTTTTATGTTAATGTTATAATTTTTTTGTAATATTACTTTTAAGTTTTCACCTTCATTCCACATTTAATTTTAAGTTAGATTTACCCTAATAGGGTTTAGGATTCATTTTATTATTTTAATACTTATCACTTTTTGGATAATGAACTCACAATTAAAAAAATCCAAATCACGATCACTTCATAGGTGGTATCAATTTGGAATTCTTTTTAAGGATGTTTTTCATCTAAACCAACATATATCTTGGTTTCATTTAGCAAACTAGGGTTATTTTACTTTGAAACTATCGACCTTCTTCATATGGATGGATTAAGATCATTTTATTCAAGGATTTAATTAGTTTTATATTCATTTCGTTAGGCGGATTGAACATCACATTTTTAATTATTCCAATTAGACTTATTCACTAAGAAATGTTATTCATTTGACATGGGGGAAAGTATTATCGTTCCATATATTTTTCTCCCAATATGAATAATAATTTGAATGTATACTATGCATTTTTTTTATTATACACCTTCTTTCATAGGATGGGTCATAATCATGTTACCCCATTTATAGACATGGGGAATGGTATTGACATTCTGGATTATTATTGACAACTAACATAGGTTGATCATGTATTGATATTCCATATTATTCATTATTTGGATGACAAAGTATTATTCAGTTAAAGGTTCATCAAGGAATGGTATGAAAAGAATTGATGACTCTTATTTTGAATGCATCAGACTTAGTCAGGTGATAGGTGTGGCCTAGAATTTTATAGACCCTCAATGAATCAACAGATCTCATAATACATTTTGATTTGAGTATTTATTGTGTGTATGCCCAATTCAAAAGGATTACTAACTGTGGTCTTGATGACAAGTAAATTCATGAAAAAAGACATAGATAATTGGTTTTTATATCTTCCAATATGAATTCCATCAGTATTATAATAATATTATTGATATCCATGTTTTCATTTATTATCATGGATATATCATGCTCAATTTAATGTTTATAATGGCTTTATTTTGTTTAATTAATCCATCAATAATATTTATGTCATATTTATTCCACGATTGTGTCAGTTTTATGTTTCTCTTACTGTTCATTTGATATAACCACATCTTATGTTTTCATTTACCTAAGTAATAAATAAAATTAGTACATGTGACATGTTTATAAGGATAAAACATATTGAATAATTTGTGATATTTTTTGAATACTCATCATAGATTAAGTAGTTTTATATAAATAGTGATGATATATGTCTCCTTGAATCAAATCACATGAGATTTAATAGTATATGATGTGTCTAAATTCTCCAAGTATCTAAATATTAAAAGATCTTTTTGATATAATATATTCAATAAACATTTTTTAATTTTAAATTATGGATGGTTATATATAAGATTTTATAGTTGGTGTCATTGAAAGTATGTAAAGTATGTGTCTAAGAGCACTGGATCTAGGAGATTGGTACTAGGACATCATAATTGGTATCAAATAAAAAGGTTTAAATAAATATTGATACAAGGATGTATTTTTATGATAATTTAAATATTAATAAGTTATGTTTGATCACAACTTAAAAGCAATATATAACCCTTTAAAATATAATAAGATATAACGATAATTCAAAAATTCATATTTAATTTTTGGATTAGGAAAAGAAAACTTAAATAAAAATCCCAAGAATAATTCTAAGTATAGGATGACATCCTTGAGTTTTGGTCAAGTATTGAGTATATTGATTTAATAGAAATTACATGAATTTATATATTCTACAAGTGGATGTAATCTCTTACAAGGATGTACCTAAGCATAATATCCGCTAAAATGGATTATTGTATATTAACTCAATCATCACCTAGTGCATGACAAAAATGTAATAACTGAACAATTAGTTTGAAACTCCCATGATGAATTTTTTGGTTAATAACATTCTACTTATAAACCATTATAAAGGTTTTAATAATAACGTTAACTATATAGGTTAGAAAACATAATAGAAAAAATGGAAGAGGATAACCAAGTATTTAACAAAGGGATTAATAGGTTGATCAGAAAGTATCATATGTTAAACAAATGTGTCATAAGGGATGAAATATTTAGATTGATAATTTCATGTTCATATTTTTGACATTATAAGGACAATTTTTGTTTTAATATATGGTTGAAACAGGATCATGAATATAAATATGAGAAATTTGTGTCCCTAGAAAACAGTATGTCTTATAATTAAATAAAGGATCATATATAAATGGTTATGTTGATTTGTACATGACTATTATAATACAAAATGTGAATTTCCAAATATTTTCTATGATAGATAGGTTTATATCATAATTGAAATTAATTATTGCTACTCATATCTATTTTAATTAGAGAAAAGATATTTATTGATGAAACTTTGGTATATTCTAAATGCTATTGAGTATTATGTAAAACATATAAGGTTCATTCTTCAATAGTTTTTCTTAAATGTTTTGGAAACACAAATTAAACGGTGTCAACAACATTTAAATGTGATTTTGTGATAACATTTTAATTTTGTGAAAACAATTGAAGAACTCAAGAAGGAGTTATGGATGACTCTTAGGATTAATATATTTCGGTTGATGAGGTAATAAAAGGATGATATAATATTGGAAAAGTTAGTTTTATAGAATTTATAGGCTTAGAAGTTATTATTGATTTAATGAAAAATTAATCCATGTTATTTTTTGTTATGTTTATACAATTTTTTAATTAATGATATATATTAACTTGTTTTTGAATTAATTAACTAGTTAGTAATACCAGTTGAGTATTAAAGTTAGAGTTAATTTTGTAGGAATTATAATATTTTTGAGGTTTAATGTCTTAGAGATTAAAATAGGTTTTGATAAATGTATCATATTAAGAGTATATGATTAAGGTTTATACATACATGGGTATATGAATGTTAGAATGATCAATGTTGTTTGAGTAGGGGTAAGTTGGATTTTGAGAGTATATATCTCAATGATTTTTTGGCTTCGTATATTTTAGGAATGTTCAGGATAATTTGGGATCTCTATTTTGAGGACCAGGTTAAAACGTATGAGAGAACCCAACTCAATGTAACCTTGGATAAACCATGAATGATATATGTTAAACTAAGATTGATGTAGCATGAACTAAAGTAATTATAAGTAAGCATGATGATAAGGGTAAAAGAATTTAAGGTTGAATACCTTTTGTGTTATTTATTATGAAAATTTCCCTGTATTGGTAATGTTTCAGAACTCATGTCAACGCAAATTTTCTTAGTTAAGGATAGATCTAGAAGTAACCATGGGTGAAAGAGGCAATATATATATTACTTCAACAAACCACCCAATAGAATGGGACCTAGAGTGAGAAATATTTTTATAATACCAAATTTTTTATCATAAAATAAGATTAAAATTATGAATAGAGTAGAAAGAAAAATCATTTTAAAGAAGAGAAGTATGGAGTTTTAGGAAAGATCATGTGATAAATTTCATTATACTAAATAGTGTAATGGGAAGAGTGGAGCTACAAAAATATGTTTTTTCAATTCATGGAGAGTTGGGAATTAGGAAAATAAATATACCAATCCATGTGAAAACAAGGGAGATTGTACCAAACAACCATGAAAAAAGGAAAATTCTATGAAAATACTACCAATGTATTAGGTAGTGACTTTCTAGTATAGATTTTCTTATTTCCTTTTTCATGTTAGTTTTCAATATATACTAGATATTGAGTGGTATGATTATTATATAAACCATTTTAATGGATTGTTGGAAGATATTACTTATCGATATAAATATTACTCAATTTTTATAATCTAACATGATATCAGAAAGGGGTTATCTCCCTTAAAAAATATCTAGCAATAACTATTCTCCTATATAGAAAAATCTCATTCCATATCATAAATATACTCTGACTATCTAGTGGTGTATTGTTAATTATGATTTCACTATAGAAATTAATATGATTTTATGAGTGAAATTTAAATGAAAAGATTTTTTTTAGGGGAGAATGTAAAAAAAATTATTTACAATATATTATTATAATTAATTAAGTCATTTTTATATCATTCACCATATACAACACCGGACATCAATGTAACCATTATATATTTATAAAAAATATATTTATTTAAGGGTGATTATTAAAACCTAGTAATTGAAATAGAAAGAATGAAAATAAATAACCACTTTTTGAAATTGTTATATAAATAAAAATGTCTACTTTTAACATTAATGAAATTGTATTAGTTTATCTAAAATGACTAATTAGATAAATTTCTTCATAGAAAATGTTTTCTTCCAAATTTTTTTTTGTTGGATATAAATTTCTATTTCAACATAAAAATTACTAATAATGTTAAATTATGTTTTATATTAACAATTTGATATCATTGTTTTAGTTATTAAATAAATTTAAATCCTAATAATCACAATTAATAAGGGAAAATGTTATTTTCCAATAAATAATTCATTATATTTTTCAATTTTATTCTAGAAAATAATTTAATTTTCTTAAACTTTAAAATTAATAAAATGAAATTAATTCTAGTATCCCTCTTATCAAAATTGAATTAATATGTATTTGTGAGGTTTCATTAAAAATTTTGTATTTTAGTCTAGATATATGAATTTCAAGAAACTTTTAATTTTTTTTGATATAATTGCTATATAAAATTGATCTATAGGTTTATTAAACCATCCAAGAAATCAAATATAAAGTTAAGGAATAAAAATATGATTTTTCAAATACTCTTCGATTCTATAAATCCTAAGTGTGACATTTTTTTAACTAATTAAAATGTTATATTCAAAAAAATTGTTTTCAGTCCTTCCATTAAATCTATTATTTTCAAGGGAGATTTAACATTGGATTAACATAAAAACCTCATAAAAATTAATTTTTTATCATAAATAAATTTATGTACTTAAAATCAGAATCCAATATAATTTTATCATATATATATATTTTATTCATAATAATATTATTTCTCTAAAAACTATTCTACATAGTTAAGTACAATATTTTTTAAATTAAATAATCTCATACATAGATATTTTAATGTATAAAAATATATATAGAATTGAAATTATAAGTATAAAATTATTTAAAATATTAAATAATAAAGTGTTTAAAATTAATAATTATGGTTAAAAATTATTTATTGTAGCATAAGGTAAAAAGGGTAAATTGAGTTTATCCTAGAGTAAAAAAACTACATTTTTTAAAAATATTTCTCTATAATTGAATTTTTTTCCTTTTATCAACCAATACACTTTTTACCTTCAACATTTTCCATTTTTTGGCCTTTGAAACTTGAATAGTAACATTAAATTATGAAAAATGTAAAGGATACTCCCAAAACTATCCTTCTCCTCACTTATAAAATGGTAACATCTCCACCACTTCAAAGAAACAATTTCCTAATAATTTCTCCCTTAAAGTCTTCAATTTTTATTATATTAGAATCCTCTACCATAAATAAAATTACATGGTCACTCAGAGTTATCCTATTGAATTCAATATCAAGGACACTCCCAAGGAAAATTCAAGTCAACAACAAGAGTATTATCAACTATTTATCTTTTTTCTTAATATTTTTTTTACAATTTATTTTATCCCCACTAATATAATGATATTATTATCATTTACATACTTTAATTATATTATATTAAGGTTATTAATATTATTTATTCATATACCTCATCCATTAAGACAAAAAAAATTGTTCATTCATTGTGCAGACTACTGCTTCCATGATCTAACTTGTTTTGTTTTCCTTACCCACCCTACAAGGATTGATCTAAGGATGGGATTATGAGATAAAAATTATTTTTATGATATAACTACGTTTTGGTATGAAAATTGAAGATCCTGTTAATTATATGATCAATAAATGATCATTGATAATTTAATTTTTAAAATAAATGGTTGAGGAGGATAGTACTTTATTCAAATTATTTACTGTTTTCATATCAATTCAGTTTTATTCTAATTATATATAATTTTGATATAAAGTACTAATAAGGAAAAAATAACATTATTATGATTATGTTTTAAGGATATTACAACAATATCACCTCATAATAATTTAATAAATCTTTCTATGTTCATGTTTGGCTCTGTTTAACCATATAACTAAACAATACAACAAATTTATAACATGAATGACTATGGTAAAATATTTAAAGGTATAATATGATTTAAATTTTTAAATGATAATTTATTTTTGGTTCTAGAATTATTATATCATTATTTAATTGAATATGTTAGGTCCACTAGGTCTAATAACCTAAGAGGGGGGTGAATCATGGTATGAGAGATTAAAACTTTTTCCTGTTTGGATCTTGTTTCGTTGTTAGAAAAAAATCAATTCTATCTTCCTCCCATAGAAATATACCAATAGATATGAATTTATTCCTATGAGACAAAGATTTTTACTTGGTTTACAATCACTTGCCTACATTTACGGAGCATGCAATGACAATGTGCCGATGTACCAAATTCACTAAGGCTCACATCCAATAATGAGTAAAATGTTCAGGTTAGATCTTCTATGCCCAATATCACTACCTTTTCATGGTTTACATTCTTCTCACAGCATTCCCAAGTGTCACTCCCTCAGCCTCTTTCTCTAGCTCACTATCAGTGGATAGGTTCATTGTCTTCCTCTTCCTTCACTCACTGCTCTTAGTAAGGAATCCACTCATAGTTTATGTACATGTAGGTTGAACACAGTTTATGGACATGTATGTCCCCTCAATTTTCTTGAAATCTTGCATCCTTAAATATATGTAGATGCTTTGTTGAAGTTCCCATTTCACCCGAAAATAAATTCCTCCTTCCCAAATATTGTTAGATACCGGAAAAATACTTTCACAAATTCATTATAAGATTTTTCAATCTCCCTAGTGTGTTTCGTAAACCACTTGTGTCATTCGCGTACTGTATACCGGGAATGGTATGTGGGACACCTACTCCATTTACAGCTACCCATTCCACCAACCGCTATCACCTCCATGTACCACTGCCATCATTTCGTATCACCAAACTTCTCTCTATCTATGAACTGTTATTTATTTGCAGAATGTCTTAGCTTCCACGTACCGAAGTCCACCCTCCGCGTACCACTTTCAAAAATATCCCTATAACATATCGAAGATTCCTCCTCTACGTACCAAGTAAAATCCTTTCACATACTAAGATTCCTCCTCTGCATACCGAAATTCTTTTACAGGTTAATAATCCCCACAAACAACATCAGCTGAATTACTTCTGTGTGAACCACATTAGCTTTCATGGAATTCCTCCTTGCGATCCTCATCCAGACATTACTGAAATTATTGATCGAAAAAAATTTCTAATGATATTTGATCTCCATAGTAATTGGTTTGATTATTGGTTCTTATATAGGAAAAGATACCCACAAAATCTTTTAATCTATGATTTACCGAATCTTCAATCCGGACATCACCGCTTACTAATCCTTCTGCCGCCGCGAACCGCAAGCCACCCACGAACCATTTTTCATTCAAGATCCAAATATTGTCTATGTTACTACTCAGTCGATCCTCTTCTCTAATTCCTATCCATCCGTATACCACATTGCATTCTTCCACGAACCGTTTTTGGTTTTGAAAACCGCACCGATGTATAATTCTGGCTTCTTGGTAAGCGACTGCATACTCTTTTTGGACATAGTACACGATCTATGTCATGAGCACCTCATTTATCTCCATTTTTCGATTTCTTCCACCATTCTTCACACAAATTTCTGATTTTGAGGCCCCAAAATTTGTAAAACACTGGGAAACTCTGCCACCTTAAAAACCTGTCTTCGACAAACACCAACCATACTCATTTTCGATCATCTAGCTTTGTCAACAAACACAACCACACCCAAAACACACTAAGAGGACACCTTGTGGGATTTTTTACCAACAATATCTCCCTTTGGGTTTGTTGACAACTATTCTCATAAGAATGCTACACATTTTGATACATTATTTATACTTCTCCCAATTTCCCTAACCATTCACTTCACACGATAAATATAGATATCAAGGATTTACTCAATACATACTATAATCCCACATGATCCATGATTGACATGAGAAAAAATAGTAAATGAAAAGTTGATCAATGAATCATTTCATGTATAACACCAATTGTTGATACCAAACAGATACCAATGGATAATCGATTGAAATATTTTAATACCATTCCAATGTCACTCTTCTAATTTTATCATGATCCTTAGCTATCGTGATATCTATTATTTGATTAATCACTTCTAGAACCATCAGATTTAATTCCCCCTATCTTATATCACTTTAAAATAGCTTCATCTTAGCTTAAAATTCCTCTATCTCACTGCTACACTTAGCAGTTTCTCCCTGTGTCTTTTCTTATAATGGAATATTCAGACATTTTCCCCCTGTTGTCAATGAACCCAAAGGGAACTTCAAGGTTATCTGAAATATGGAAAAGAACACATATCAACACATTAGAAAAAGACATATCATACCTCTGGGAGTGGAGGACCTCTATCCACAATTTTTCAAGTGTAGGGAGTCAACTGGATTCCATGATACATTCGATGCCTTTCAAATGATTATTTGGGTATGGCCTTTGTAGGAATATCTACAACATGTTGTTCTGTAGGCACATACTCAAACTTCTGAAGCCCTTATTCCACTTTCTCCTTGATAAAACATATTTTGATTTCAATGTGCTTTGTCCTTGAGTGATGGATTAGATTTTTCTGTACATTTATAGTACATGAATTATCACAATGGATTCTCACCAGATATTTAAATTTAATTCCCATATATTATGATTTCAGCTTCATCCACAATAGTCACATGCAGGATGGAGTAGCAGCAATGTATTCATCTTTGATGGTGCTCAATTAAATGCAATCTTGTTTCTTTCTTAACCATGAAATACACATCCCTCCAAGATAAATGGAACCTCCTAATTTTGATTTCCTATCATCTGTTGCATTGTGCATCATCTAATCCACTAATGATTATATCATTAACATAAACCAGCACCATAATCCTTTGAATATTTCCATTGTTGAAATACAAATTTTAATCAACTCCACCACACTGAAAACCAATATTCTTTAGGAACTGATCAAGCCATGAATACCATGATCTTGGGGATTTCTTCAAACCATATTATGCCTTATTTAGCTGAAAACCCTATTCTCATCATTATGGATGAGAAAACCATCTGGTTTCTCAATGTAAACTTCTTCTTCTTGAACCACATTGAGAAATTATGACCTGACATCCATCTAAGAAACCTTAAACTTTATTTGAAGTGATATTGCCAAGAATAATCTGATTGTCTCCAGCCTTGCAACAGGTGAGAATGATTCATCGACATCTATACCCTCAATCTGGGAGTACCCTTTTCACACAAGTTTTGCTTTGTTTAGAATCACAAAACCATCTTCTTTAATTTGTTGTGAAAAATCCATTTTTCCATATGACATTCCACTCTTCTAGTCTTGAAACAATCTCCCATGTTCGATTCTTCTTAATTTGGTAAAACTATCAATTGTGATTTTTTGTTCTTCAATTTTTATTTTTACTCAACCACCTTTTTAGAGCTTTCTGGCATTGAGGACATCATATATTCAATTTCTTCATTCATCTCAGAATTCTCTTCTTCCAGCAGATGCATAAAGAGTTTGGAATTACGAAAAACTTCGTTAGCTTTCTTCGTTTTGTCCCTCAAAATATCTACCTCTTCAAGGGAATCTTTTAATTCAGCCTGAATATCAACTCTTCCTTAACTTTCTCCTTCTTCATTGTCACTTTCTTCTCTTGTAAATGATTTTCTGACAACTGCCACCAAAGCATCTATTTTATGATCCTTACAGTCCTCCAACTCTTCTAACTCATATTCTTCTGAACTTTCATCCTCTTTTAAAAGAAGATTCTTCTATTTAGAGAACCTTCTCCTAGTACTTATCCTCCCTTTCTCATTTAATGAATAATTATTTTGAAGAATTTATAATTTTATTCTTTATCATCATCAAAATTCGTAGGACACTTTACTGAAAATTCCCAATATTTTGGCATCAAAATAATTCCAATGGGAGTTTACCTATGAAATTCCCTTTTAATCTTTGAATATTAGAGGATAAAAATTGTAGGAAATAATCCATATTGTCCTCCTCATGAATATCTTAAACCAAGAGATTCTTTATCCCCATGTATACCACTTCCATAAGCATCCCCTTTACAGTATATCATTATCATCATTTCTCATTTGATACACTACAATGGTACTATGTAGGTTATCTAGTGTCCTCTCTTTAGGGTCTCTATCTTCCAATACTAAAACATTCGGATTGAATCGTGGTGTAAGTTTCCTCATGAAACATTTCAAAATCTTTATATCTTAAATAAATTATCCAACTGATCACATGGATTATAAAATAATATATATCCTGTCCAAGAATTCATCAATAGTCTCATTAAGATTAATTTTGTGATCCTCATACTTTTTTCATAGAAACTGTAGCTTTTCTTCTCAGACTTTTGAGTCACCCTCATAAACATTCATGATCTTTTCCCACATTGTATTTGACATTTTACAAGACATCACCTTTGTATAAATTGCATTTAATAGGGCTCCCCTAAAATCATTGATCCATTAGTCATCATCATCCAATTATATTTTTTTGGCTTCTCATAAAGGACCACTATTACTTACATCTGATATTCCATGAATAGCTATTATTAATACATCCATCCCTACTGATAGAAAGTTGTGCTGCATCCAATTATTCCAGAGTTGAAAATTATTTCCATCAAAGATCAGAATTAGTTTATGAATTACCACCACCATTTCATCATCTTAAGATAGAACCACTAACTTTGAACCTTCCATTTGATATCAATTGATAAGTACTCTAGTTCGAATACCCTGAGCGGGTGGGGGGGGGGGTGAATCAGGGTATGACATATTAAAACTTTCTCTTATTTGGATCTTGTTTTTTTGTTAGACAAAACTCAATTCTTTATTCCTCCCATAACTATATACGAACAAATATGAAATCATTCACAGGACAAAATTTTTTTTACATGGATCACCCTCACTTAGCTACATCCAGGGAGCATAAAATGGCAATGGGTTGATGTAACAAATTCACTTAGGATCACGACCAATAATGAGTACAATGTTCAAGCTAGATCTTCTATTCTCAGGATCACTAACATTACAAGGTTTAGGGTCTACTCACTTCATTCCCATGGGTCACTCTATAAGCCTCTTTCTCTGGCTCACTACTAGTGGAAAGGTCACCATCTTCCTCTTCCTTCGTTCACTACTCTTGGAAAGGAATCTACTCACAGTTTATGGACTTCTATGTAGAACACAATTTATGGACATGTAGGTCCCATTATTTATATGAATTCCTGCACCCTTAACTATAGGTATATTCTCTATTGATTTTCCTTTTCACCCGCAAATGAATTCAACCTTCTCAGATATTATTAGTTATCAGAGAAATACTTTCACAAACTGATTGTAAGCTTTTTCAAGCTCCCGAGTGTGTTTTGAGAAACACTTGCCTCATCCACGTACTATGTACCAGGAAAGGTACTCAGACCACCTGATCCATGTACAACCACCTCTTCCGCCAACTACTATCACCACCATGTACTACTTACTTCATTCAGTCTTTTTGAACTCCTCTCTGCGAACTCCTCTCTGTCCGTGAACTATTATCTATTCACGGACTACCTTTTCTTCCGCATATCGAAGCTCCCCATCCATGTACCACTTTCAGAACTCTCCCTCTCACATACTGAATATTCATCCTCCCCATACTGATTCCACTCCTTCTACATACTGAGGTTCCTCCTCCACATACCAGACATCATTTTTGGGTTATGAATCCCCGCAAACTCCTTCAGTAGAATTACTTCTGTGCGAACCACTTTATCTTTTAAGGAATTCCTCATCACAAACCTCTTTAATTCTCTTCCAAAATATTGGATCAAAATAATGTTCTAATGATATTCGATCTCAACAGTAATCGGTGGGATTAACAATTCTAATATAGGTAAAAAACCAGCAAAATACGCTAATATATGATTTACCAAATATTCAATCCTCCCTTCACGGCGTACCAATCCTTCTGCCACCGTGAACCAAAATCCATCCAATAACCATTTTTCATTTGAGGACCACATACTCTATTTGTTACTATGAAATCTATCTCCTTTGCTGACGCCAATCCGTCAGTGTAACGCATCACCTTTCTCCATAAACTGTTTTCAATTTTTCAAACTGGACACGTGTAGAATTCCTGCTACATGGTACTTGGACACATACTCTCCCCGAACATGTTACATGATCCATATCCTAGGATCCTCATTTCTCTTCCTTTTCTTATTTTGTTCGCTATTCTTCACACAAATTCCTGATTTTCAGGCCCCAAAATTAGGCAAACACCGGGAAAATGTGTCACCTTAAAAACCTATCTTCGACAAACACCAACTATAAGGCCCCAGCCTTAAACATTACTTAAACTTGAGTTATTACAAGATTACACATTGAGGATCTTTTCAGGTTTAGAGTTTTAGAGAATTAGATCATGAAACTTGCATTACATTCCACATTTAAACAAGGTGGTTACATAAAAGAAAATATTCATTCTTCCCATCAATGGAAACCTATTTAAAATAAAACACGGATTCTTTCTTGACACATCCTTAACACTATCGTCACATCATGTACCTTTCCCTTGACCCGTGAAAAACATTTCAAAAACTTGGGATGAGCATAAAAAGCTCAGTAAGGGTTATAAAAATATGGAAAGGAAACATGAGTTCATACATACATAAGAATGAAATCATACTTTACCCATAAAACATAGGCATATCAAATCAATAATAAATTATAGAAAACATAAGACATAAAGGTAACTTGAGGCATTCATAACATTCTTACGTAGGGAGTAACCCTCTTGGTTACGTTTGGAATACCCATCACAGTATATTCCCTAAATCTCTTCGGAGAAACCTTAACGTTTCACTCCTTCGCGTTACCCAATGCATTGGAGAGCTATATCGGGCTCACCCACCCTTAGTTTATCACGGAACAACCCGTTCTTCATAACAATGCCCAAGAACCATAACATAATCGTATCACATAAACATGAATAAAGGAAACATAACATTTCCACATTTCAATCACAATATAACATTTTTGGATATTGAAATAATGAATCCATTCAAAAAGAAACCATTTCCAAAACCATTTAAAACATTTAATAAAGATATTTTTGAATCAAAGTGTCCCATACCACCTTGAAGCTTTAAATTTTAAACCATTAATATCCATATAAATAAATCCTTAAAACCGTTTTGAAAACATGGATATTAATAAGAACAAATAATTAAAACATTTAAAACGATATTTTGGTTAAAGGGGTTTTACCAAAATTAGAGACACTTGAATACAATAATTGAGGAATAAAATTTAGTCAGAACTTTATAATATCATGAGAATAAATGGATTCATGATATAATACTCCAAAGGACAGTATATACACCATATAAGAGTGAATTGGTGCATAACAACAATGAACCCTCAATAGAAATGTCAAATGTGATGAAATCCCTTATAAAGAAGGTATCATTAAATTAAGGACAAATCAATCTCAAAAATATGTGTGAAAAATATAAATACACACAATATAAGTGGATATTAAGTGTAAAACAATAAAATTTCATTCACACATATTCAATGGATGACATATTCAATGACTACATGTTGAACCCAAAGATATCGAAACTGTGTTAAAAAGTTCCCTTGACAGCCTAACGGCATCACATCAAAATGAGTTGATGAGAGATAAAAAGTGTATCTCATCACTTGGACATAAAATTTACATCAATAAGGATATATGATAACATATCCCAACATAAAAATATGTAAATTAAAAGACCCAACAAAAGAAGTCTTTTAAAAAAGAGGAGGGTGAAAGGTTCCCTTACCGACTTGGGTAACTTTCAAAACATACACCCCATGAAAGAAGGACAATAGATCATTGATGTAAATACTCATAAATGAATGTATATTACACAAAGAGTAGAATAATGGGCAGTAAATACACCACTCAATGGAATTTGTGGCAAATGTAGCATAAATCTCACGAGAATAAAAGTGAGATGAAAAATCCCTTACGAAAACTCGGCAGCCTAACGGCGCCACATAAAACTTCTGAATATGGATTGATGAGATCAAATAGGGTATCTCATCACATTACAATAAAATTTACAGCAACAGAAATTTAAAAGAACATCCCCCATCATTACAAAGAGGAGCTTAAAAGAAGTGACATAAAGGAGAGTACTTAAAAAGAAAGAGAGAGGTTAGATCTTTTACGAAAGTTCGGCAGCCTAACGGCGCCGCTCAAAACTTCCAAAATGGATTGATGAGAGAGAATAGGGTCTCTCATCACATGAACATAAAAATTACAGTAAGTGTAATATAAAAGAACATCCCAATCACAAGAAATATGAGCTTATAAGGAATGACATAAAATAGTGTACTTAAAAAGAAAGAGAGGAGTAAGATCCCTTACCTCGGGTCCGACTTGACTCGATCGTTCTTTAATCTACTGAATAATAAATTTGAGTTAATTTCAAATTATTTAAGATCCTTTTTCAAGTTCATTATTACTTTTATACCACTTATTACCATGTCATAAACATTATGTAATCATTTAAGTTAATAATATTTGTTTTGCCCATATTAGGTTTTTAAGTCGAAAGTGGACTTCTTACAATTACATGTTGTTCGTGTGGCCAAATGTTTATTATATACAGAATTGTATTCATTATTTAGATATCATATATGTCATATATATCCAGTACATTCATGCATTTATAACATTACATAATCATTTAGAGGTATGAAATGAAATGCACCGTTCATGGAGACGGTAAGCCGTACGTACGCATGAACGCTACTTTCATTTCTATTTCGTATTTTATAGAATGGAATAATAATGATATAAAGGTATATTATAATTCCAGTATAATATCATATATAATATCATATTTCCAACCTTTATACATCCCACATATGGTATTTAACGAATCAAATCACTTTGAGGGGGCGGTAGTCCGCACTTCCTTAAATGAAGATATCGCGTATACCCATAATGGAAGCCATAAAGGTAAGACAAAAATGAAAAATACAGAAGCATAAATAAAACATAAACATATTATATATCATATATAAAAATAGTGACATCATAATGGCCACCGTTGAAGGTGTTAAATGAGTATTGAACAATCATCGTTTCGAGAGGCAGAATTTCACCATCCACAGAAACCGTATGTTCTTTAACCATTTGATGTAGTTGTGTGAGAGTGTAGCTCGAATAAATCTTATAACAACATCATAGTATATTTAAGATACAGGTGTTGTTACAAAAGAAGTAAATAAAAAGAGTTTAGGGGGTTGGAGAAGCAAAATAAAACAAATGAACATGAGAGAATGAATTACCTTTAAAAGTGTAACTCCTTTTGATTTGAGCCTAAAGGATTCATTTGAAAGGATTATGCCCAAAGGGAATCCTCTAGAATGAGGATAGGGATGTGGAGAGAGTAAATGGGCAGGGTTTGGCCGAGCCAAAGGCTTGAGGAGTGTGTTAAATGAGGTAGAGGTGGGGGCCTTTTATAAGAGGAGAGGAGGGGCACTTTTGGAAAGTAAAGAAATATTACTTTATTTGAAAATGTGTTTCGGTTTCAAAAGGTCTCACATTGATATAATTCGTGGATAAGGTGATAAGTCTTCGAAATCCACTCATCCAATAAGTTTTGGACATGTTTAGTTCATATATTTTACATTATCTTTCCATTTTATTTAAATCGTCAAATAATGATGTCATCGCTGAATCATTATTATGTCATAAATAATTTAATTTATTTAATGTCCAAAAATTATAAAACAAATAATATGATGTAGGAAATCGTTTTAGCTTTCCAATGAATATTTGTAATAAAAAAGATGACTTGTATAACCCCACTTAAAAATTGTTTTAGTAAAACATACCATGTTTGTGTCAATTTTACTTTTACATTAAATAAAATGTTATTTATGTCATTTCCCAACCACAGTGGATCAATGGGGTCCCCAAGTTGACCCATGACTTGTCTTGGTCGGCCATGATACAACCAATGAGGGTAAGACATGTGTCAAGCTCATCTCATTTTATTAAAGCATTATTTTTACCTTAAACTACACTAATTACCACTAATCGCGATTAAAAACTTCATAAGTTACTATTCACCAAAAAATTATTTTAATCCCATTGAACCACATTTTACTTCTTAATGACAACCATGTATGTCGGATTTTTGAAAATCAAAACAGAAAGATGGTAAAATTTCATTTAAACGGAAAATCAGTTTTTATAAGTACCACTTAGTGGTTTCACTATTCATCAAAAATTGAAGTTTTTCAGAAAAATCCCAAAAATTCACCCTAAGCTATATTTGATATTCCGAATTCAAAAATGAAGTCCGTTTTACAAAATTCAAAACATATTAGTCACATTAATTAATTTAATAATTAATTCCCGTTGTCAGAGCAAATAGCGTGTTTTTATAAAGCAATAAGTATCAAAAGATTGACACTAGTTTAAGTCTGATTTCAAAGTGAAATTAATTCCAACGACCACTATTGGATTTAATGGTAAAAATATTTTCTAATTTCACTTTAAAACTAATTCAAAATATAATATAATCATATAAATAAATTAGATTAAAAAGTGTTTTTGAATTAAAATACAACATTTTACACTATTCATTAAAAATGAACTTTATCGGAAAAATACCAAAAAATTACACAAAGTAAAATTTTATGTCCCGATTCTTAATAAGAGTTTTATTTGGTCCAAAAGAATTTTTAAGAGTGAACAAAACTATATTTAATGACAGTTCTCCATTAAAAGGCGATAAGTGAACCTTTAGTGAAAACTAGGGCATATACGCCTAAAATTGTATTCTTTCCATATTTTAAGCCTTTAGCTTTTATTGGATAAATGTAAAAACATTTAAAAAACATATAAAATAATATTTTAGTTATTTCTATCCATTCCCGCCAATACAACGGCTACATGTTAACTACCATTTGAAATAATATTATTTTATTATTAGAGTGCAATGTAAGATTCCCAAGAAACTCGTTGTTGCGTGTTGGGTATGCCATTGAGTATAGCATCCCCTTTAAAGTCATAGTAATATTTTATTCACAAATATGGATAAATATGAAAATTTCATATTCATTATTTACCTGGGGTGTTACATCCTTCCCCCCTTTTGGGAATTGCGTCCTCGCAATTTTAAAATTGCGCATGGAAACATCCTTGAAAGACCCACATCGGAGAAGAGTCGGTAAAACAATCACTTTAAAATAAAGAAAGATAAGTACAAAGGTCACCCGAGTTAACCCATACTAGGATTCCAAGAATGAAAATATGGACATGGAGGAAAAAACAAAGGGTCATGTTCTGATGGAGAGTGATAGAAAACATGTTTAGGAGAAAGTTAACCACGAGAAAATCACAAACTTGTGATGGGTTAAACGGTATTCGATTCCCCAGTAGGAAAAGTTAATAGACAACATTTTTGTTTTAAGTTACTTTTTATTGAGGAATTTATTCATAAGGAAGCATAATCACTTATCATGTTGACTTTCAACTTTTACTAGATTCCTTAGTCAAACTCATATTTTTTCCAAAAGACGAGTATTTAGGGAGACTTATTCGCATTAAGAGTACTATAATCAACTTCTAGAGAATCACTTAATCCCCAAAAGAGAACTATATACATCCCATGTTTTTAGGCTTTAACCAAAACCAAAACCAAAAATGTTAGTACAAGATCAGATAATCCAGAAAAGGATAACCCCTTATAAAAAGAAAATCTATTCTTAATCTCCAAAATTTGTCCAACAAAACCCAAATTTCAACGAGGACCATCCGATAAACAATTTGTCCATAAAATTCTTCAAAGTAAACCAATATAAGATTGAAACCCAAATATTTTACGGATTTAGTCACATAGTCTTCCAAGTTAAATTGTAACATTTATCTCCAAACAACATCAGTTGCTCCTAAAGTATCGTTTTGAAAAGTAATTAACCTAATCACATATCCTCCATGATAGGTTAATCATTTTCATAAATAACCCAAAATCAACTTACTCTTAATTCATAAAATCATATAACTAGAATGAATCAGTCAAACTAACCAGGGACTTCACGTAGTCCAGTGGTAGGCGATAAATACCAGTCGCACATTGGTTGTGGGTTCGATTCCCACAGCTTTGTCCGACGCGACGGGATGTCACACGGTCTACGTGTTGTCCTTTTTCCAAAACTATATAATTCTTAAAACATTCCCCAAAATGAGATAAAATCTTCAAGAATAATCATAACATATTTTAACCTCAAGTTTATCTCATTCCTTTAATTTTCCATCATATCATAGAGTAACCCATAATTACCTAAAAATTAAGTATCATATAAACCCTAATGGTTACCTTAATAATTATTACCTGAATTTACACATCGAGTTAGCCATCTCGTACATGATGAATTAGAGAACTCACCAAGGATGAAGTGGTTGATCATGACTCCTTGATATTTGGTTTAGAACAACCACGAGTTTCCTCATTGAATCCTCCATTTTATATAGTATCTTAATCAGAGAACCACCAAAGTTTCCTTCAAACCTGTTGTCTCTTTGGTGCCTTATAGATCCATCCATTCACTAAAAATAGAAATGTCAGTGTGAGTATATCAAAAAAAACATCATGTACTAATGAGGAAGGTAAACACTAAGACACACTTACTCATTCACTTTATCTAAAACTAGGACTCTTTCTGAAATCCTAACCATTATGGTAATGTCACTTATGCTTAAAGAATACCCTAACCTCTAAAGTTATCTAAACCGACCTTTGAGACCAACTATAAGGCCCCAGCCTTAAACCTTACTTAAACTTGAGTTATTACAAGATTACACATTGAGGAGCTTTTCAGGTTTAGAGTTTTAGAGAATTAGATCATGAAACTTGCATTACATTCCACATTTAAACAAGGTGGTTACATAAAAGACAATATTCATTCTTCCCATCAATGGAAACCTATTTAAAATAAAACACGGATTCTTTCTTGACACATCTTTGACACTATCGTCACATCATGTACCTTTCCCTTGACCTGTGAAAAACATTTCAAAAACATGGGATGAGCATAAAAAGCTCAGTAAGGGTTATAAAAATATGGAAAGGAAACATGAGTTCATATATACATAAGAATGAAATCATACTTTACCCATAAAACATAGGCATATCAAATCAAGAATAAATCATAGAAAACATAAGACATAAAGGTAACTTGAGGCATTCATAACATTCTTACGTAGGGAGTAACCCTCTTGGTTATATTTGGAATACCCATCATAGTATATTCCCTAAATCTCTTCGGAGAAACCTTAACGTTTCACTCCTTCGCGTTACCCAATGCATTGGAGAGCTATATCGGGCTCACCCACCCTTAGTTTATCACGGAACCACCCGTTCTTCATAACAATGCCCAAGAACCATAACATAATCGTATCACATAAACATGAATAAAGGAAACATAACATTTCCACATTTCAATCACAATATAACATTTTAGGATATTGAAATAATGAATCCATTCAAAAAGAAACCATTTCCAAAACCATTTAAAACATTTAATAAAGAGATTTTTGAATCAAAGTGTCCCATACCACCTTGAAGCTTTAAATTTTAAACCATTAATATCCATATAAATAAATCCTTAAAACCGTTTTGAAAACATGGATATTAATAAGAACAAATAATTAAAACATTTAAAACAATATTTTGGTTAAAGGGGTTTTACCAAAATTAGAGACACTTGAATACAATAATTGAGGAATAAAATTTAGTCAGAACATTATAATATCATGAGAATAAATGGATTCATGATATAATACTCCAAAGGACAGTATATACACCATATAAGAGTGAATTGGTGCATAACAACAATGAACCCTCAATAGAAATGTCAAATGTGATGAAATCCCTTATATAGAAGGTATCCTTAAATTAAGGACAAATCAATCTCAAAAATATGTGTGAAAAATATAAATACACACAATATAAGTGGATATTAAGTGTAAAACAATAAAAGTTCATTCACACATATTCAATGGATGACATATTAAATGACTACATGTTGAACCCAAAGAAATCGAAATTGTGTTAAAAAGTTCCCTTGACAGCCTAACGGCATCACATCAAAATGAGTTGATGAGAGATAAAAAGTGTATCTCATCACTTGGACATAAAATTTACATCAATAAGGATATATGAGAACATATCCCAACATAACAATATGTAAATTAAAAGACCCAACAAAAGAAGTCTTTTAATAAAGAGGAGGGTGAAAGGTTCCCTTACCGACTTGGGTATCTTTCAAAACATACACCCCATGAAAGAAGGACAATAGATCCTTGATGTAAATACTCATAAATGAATTTATATTACAAAAAGAGTAGAATAATGGGCAGTACATACACCACTCAATGGAATTTGTGGCAAATGTAGCATAAATCTCACGAGAATAAAAGTGAGATGAAAAATCCCTTACAAAAACTCGGCAGCCTAACGACACCACATAAAACTTCTGAATATGGATTGATGAGATCAAATAGGGTATCTCATCACATTACAATAAAATTTACAGCAACAGGAATATAAAAGAACATCCCCCAACATTACAAAGAGGAGCTCAAAAGAAGTGACATAAAGGAGAGTACTTAAAAAGAAAGAGAGAGGTTAGATCTTTTACGAAAGTTCGGCAGCCTAACGGCGCCACTCAAAACTTCCAAAATGGATTGATGAGAGAGAATAGGGTCTCTCATCACATGAACATAAAAATTACAGTAAGTGTAATATAAAAGAACATCCCAATCACAACAAATATGAGCATAGAAGGAATGACATAAAATAGTGTACTTAAAAAAGAAAGAGAGGAGTAAGATCCCTTACCTCGGGTCCGACTTGACTCGATCGTTCTTTAATCTCCTGAATAATAAACTTGAGTTAATTTCTAATTCTTTAAGAACCTTTTTCAAGTTCATTATTACTTTTATACCACTTATTATCATGTCATAAACATTATGTAATCATTTAAGTTAATAATATTTGTTTTGCCCATATTTGGTTTTTAAGTCGAAAGTGGACTTCTTACAATTACATGTTGTTCGTGTGGACAAATGTTTATTATATCCAGAATTGTATTAATTATTTAGATATCATATATTTCATATATATCCAGTACATTCATGCATTTATAACATTACATAATCATTTAGAGGTAAGAAATGAAATGCACCGTTCATGGAGATGGTAAGCCGTACGTACGCATGAACGCTACTTTCATTTCTATTTGGTATTTTATAGAATGGAATAATAATTATATAAAGGTATATTTTAATTCCAGTATAATATCATATATAATATCATATTTCCATCCTTTATACATCCCACATATGGTATTTAACGAATCAAATCACTTTGAGGGGGCGGTAGTCCGCACTTCCTTAAATGAAGATATCGCGTATACCCATAATGGAAGACATAAAGGTAAGACAAAAATGAAAAATACAGAAGCATAAATAAAACATAAACATATTATATATCATATATAAAAATAGTGACATCATAATGTCCACCTTTGAAGGTGTTAAATGAGTATTGAACAATCATCGTTTCGGGAGGCAGAATTTCACCATCCACGGAAACCGTATGTTCTTTAACCATTTGATGTAGTTGTGTGAGAGTGTAGCACGAATAAATCTTATAACAACATCCTAGTATATTGAAGATACTGGTGTTGTTACAAAATAAGTAAATAAAAAGAGTTTAGGGGGTTGTAGAAGAAAAATAAAACAAATGAACATGAGAGAATGAATTACCTTTAAAAGTGTAACTCCTTTTGATTTGAGCCTAAAGGCTTCCTTTGAAAGGATTCTGCCCAAAGGGAATCCTCTAGGATGAGGAGAGGGATGTGGAGAGAGTAAATGGGCAGGGTTTGGCCGAGCCAAAGGCTTGAGGAGTGTGTTAAATGAGGTAGAGGTGATGGCCTTTTATAAGAGGAGAGGAGGGGCACTTTTGGTAAGTAAAGAAATATTACTTTATTTGAAAAAAGTTTTCGGTTTAAAAAGGTCCCACATTGATATAATTCGTGGATAAGGTGATAAGGCTTCTAAATCCACTCATCCAATAAGTTTTGGACATGTGTATTTCATAGATGTTACATTATCTTTCCATTTTATTTAAATCGTCAAATAATGATGTCATCGCTGCATCATTATTATGTCATAAATAATTTAATTTATTTAATGTCTAAAATTTATAAAACAAATACTATGATGTAGGAAATCTTTTTATATTTCCAATGAATATTTATAATAAAAAAGATTAATTGTATAACCCCACTTTAAAATTGTTTTAGTAAAACATATCATGTTTGTGTCAATTTTACTTTTACATTAAATAAAATGTTATTTATGTCATTTCCCAACCAAAGTGGATCCATGGGGTCTCCAAGTTGACCCATGGCTTGTCTTGGTCGGACATGTTACAACCAATAAGGGTAAGACATGTTTCAAACTCATCTCATTTTATTAAAGCATTATTTTTACCTTAAACTACACTAATTACCACTAATCGCGATTAAAAACTTAATAAGTTACTATTCACCAAAAAATTATTTTAATCTCATTGAACCACATTTTACTTATTCATGACAACCATGTATTTCGGATTTTTGAAAATCAAAACACAAATATGGCAAAATTTCATTTAAATGGAAAATCAGTTTTTATAAGTACCACTTAGTGGTTTCACTATTCATCAAAAATTGAAGTTTTTCAGAAAAATCCAAAAAATTCACCCTAAGCTATATTTGATATTCTGAATTCAAAAATGAAGTCCGTTTTAAAAAATTCAAAACATATTAGTCACATTAATTAATTTAATTATAAATTCCCGCTGTCAGAGCAAATAGCGTGTTTTTATAAAACAATAAGTATCAAAAGATTGACACTAGTTTAAGTCTGATTTCAAAGTGAAATTAATTCCAACGACCACTATTGGATTTAATGGTAAAAATATTTTCTAATTTCACTTTAAAACCAATTCAAAATATAATCTAATCATATAAATAAATTAGATTAAAAAGAGGTTTTGAATTAAAATACAACATTTTACACTATTCATTAAAAATGAACTTTATCGGAAAAATACCAAAAAATTACACAAAGTAAAATTTGATGTCCCGATTCTTAATAAGAGTTTTATTTGGTCCAAAAGAATGTTTAAAAGTGAACAAAACTATATTTAATGACAGTTCTCCATTAAAAGGCGATAAGTGAACCTTTAGTGAAAACTAGGTCATATACGCCTAAAATTGTATTCTTTCCGTATTTTAAGCCTTTAGCTTTTATTGGATAAATGTAAAAACATTTAAAAAACATATAAAATCATATTTTAGTTATTTCTATCCATTACCTCCAATACAACGGCTACATGTTAACTACCATTTGAAATAATAATATTTTATTATTAGAGTGCAACGTAAGATTCCCAAGAAAATCGTTGTTGCGTGTTGGGTACGCCATCGAGTATAGCGTCCCCTTTAAAGTCATATTAATATTTTATTCACAAATATGGATAAATATGAAAATTTCATATTCATTATTTACCTGGGGTGTTACACCAACAATACAAATTTTCAGTCATTTCCTTTTTCAACAAACACAACCACACCCAAAACACACTGAGAGGACATATTTTTTGATTTTTTCACAACAGAATAATTAATAAAGTACACTTCAATAATCAAGAATCACTAAAACATTCTTGTTATAAATTCAAGGATAAAGACAACAAATCATGAAAGGAATTTTAAACATCGTAAATAATAATAAATAATCTATAACAATTATTTTAATGATCTATAAAAGATAAATTTTAATTAATAATGAACAATAACAATGCTCTTATGAAACTCGAACAAATGATCAAAACTATAAACACCCGGGGAGGAAAATCAGTACAATTCATATATAGAATTACTAATTATGGGGTTTATAAATGAAAATTGATATGGGTATGTTTATAAATTAACTGATTATGATATATATCTTTGTTAATAAAAATATTAAACTTTTTTAATTGAATTTAGGAAAGGATTAACAGGTTCTCATCTCAAATTCATCTCTTTGAGGCATATTTAGTATTATAAACCTAATTTAATTTATATGGTCCAAATTATGCCAATTTTAGATATAGTATCATGAATTATATTTTAATAATTTTATTTTTAGTTCATAAAATACATTCATAGGAATTATATACACCACATTAAAGAAACACATGGGGAATATTGCTTGTGTCTCACATTAAATAAAAATGAGACTGAAATCCCTTACATCTGGTCCTGATATTTATCGTACTCATTCAAACATCATATAAAATAAATATAATTTTATTATACATATATTAATTATACATATTAATATATATCATACCATTTATGATATTATTATAACCTTTTATTTCCTATTTATTAAATATTTCATGTTAAAGTTACATCTTAGTTAATAACCGCTTTGTATTTTAAATTTGTTTTGATTTGTTATAATTTTCATCATCTTAATTTGATATTGGTTCCATAATATCAATAATTATAAACATGATATAAACAAAATATAAATTCATTATATATGTATTTATAAAAAAAATATAAAATTTATTGACAAGAAATGATATTTTATTTTCATGGAGATGGTAGGTCATATGTACGCATAAATGTTGTTTTTCATTTTCTTATTGGGTTGAATGAAATAAAATAAAATTATATATTATAATTATAGAATAATTTTTATATAATATAAATCAAATATTTTGATTAAAACCATTCATAATAACATTCATGTAATGCATGAATGAATCTCATCGATTCGTGGGGCGGTAGTCTTCCACCCACACACACACACACAAGTTGTTATTGTATTCCCAAAAACAAAATGCATGAAATTATGTGTGATATAATAGGTAAAAAACATTTTAACATCAAAAATATTATATATATCATTTAAAAATAATAAATCTATCATTTTCATGATCCATGATAGGTATTAATGAAAAAATGAATGACATTGGTTTGCGAGGTGGTAGTCTTTCATATAAAGGAATGATGATTTCATTACCCATTTAAAAGAAGTGGAGGTAGCTGTAGGTCATGAAAAGAACAAGAAAACATATTAATATATTTAATATACTTAATTTATTATATAATTCTATAATTATAATTAAATGTCCAGATGGATGAAATAAAACAAAAATGCCCATAGATGAACATTAACTCTTCTTCAGGTATCCACTATAAGTTAGCACTAAAAGACTTCTTTGGATGGATTTATGCTATAACTAAAACTTATAGAATTAGTGGATGGAATTTGGGAAGTTATTAGGGTATGTATCAGTCAAACTAAATATGTGGGAAGGTGTGAATAATATAGGATTGGAGTGACCTTTTCTAAATGGGGGGAAGATACACAAGGTATTTTTGAAAATAAATAAGTTCTACGACATTATTCACATGGGAAATGAGTTAAAAATGGATCAAATTTAATACTTAGTCAACATAAGGTCTACATATGGCCATAAAATAATCTTTGTAAAAGTATATAGGTAAATTTGACCCTAATATATTTATTTTAACCAACATTAAATCTATTTTTACCATAGCCACAATAATTAATTCTTGATGTATTCACTATTCATTTTGGTCAAAAAATAATTCATCATTATTATAAAATATAAATAATAATTATTATAAATATGGAATCTAAATTTAAAACTTAAATTCATAGAATTTGTAAAAATTAATTTGAAATTAATGTCGCAGACGTGACAAGAAAACGTGTTTTTAAATGAAAATGATCAAAATTTTACAATTTTTTTATATCCAATTTCAATATGAAATTGATTAAAATGACATAAATTGGATTAATATATTTTTAATGGAACTAATTTAACTTTAAAAACAATTTTAAATATAATTTATCTTTATAACCAAATTAAACAAAAAGGCATGTTTCAAACAATATTCATTATTTTTCACTACTCATCAAAAAACTAAACATCATTGAAAAATAAAAAAATATTCACCCTAATATAATTTTGAAATTATGAATAGAAAATATTGTTTATTTTATCAAATTAGTTTTCTAAAATTTTTAAAAAATTAATTTTCTCATTGTTCACATAAAGACATAAAAATAAGTTTTTTTAAAATAGATTTTTCAAAACATATAAAGACATTACCATAAATATTGCATTTTATTATCAATATATTTTATTTATATAAACCAGTTATACATAATACATAAAAATAGTTATAAATATTATTATTTCTATGTTTAATGGATTTTTTTTATAACATTATAATTTAAATATATAAATTAATAATATATCATGGTTCTGTCAAAACTAAGTGTTATGTGTAACAAAAGATAAGGTAGTGTTGCATGTATCAGAAGCATAACTAAGTGTTGTTTATGACACAAGATTAACATGATGTGGCATTCAAGGAAATCCATCAATGTCATTTAATTTATTTTAAAAAATAATAATTCCTTAAAACTCAAGGTGTTACATTCTACCCCACATAAAATGAATTTCTCCCTCAAAATTCATCACATTGATAAAGAATAATGGGGATATTTTAGCCTTATGATATCCTAGATTTTAGATGTAGCTTAATCAAACTTGGGGTTTTTCTGAAAAACATTGACTAGGTGAGTGCTCTTGTATTGTATAACATTATTTGTTTGATCCAAAATATCTATCAGTTGTTCCTCATGAAAAATATCTTTCTCTAATGGAATGACCCAAGAGTTTAGAACATGGTAAGGGTCGGGTAAAAAATTTCTCAAGATATATACATGAATCATGTTGTGAACTTGATTGAGGATCAATGTAAGAACCAAGTGATGAGATACCATCCCAATATGATCAATAATTCCAAAAGGATCGATAAACCTAGGGATCTGTTTCCCTTTCTTACCAAATATAATTACCTTGTTCTATGGAGAAATTATTAGAAACAACTTACCATCAACTTTAAATTCTAGATCACAGCAGTGATTACCACCATAAATTCTCTACCAAATCTGAGTTTCCTTGATGTGTTTTTAAATGGATTTAACTTTCTCTACCATGTATTCCATTATATCGGGTCCCAATATATTTAGTTGTTAAGATTCATTCCAGAATTTTATAAATATGCATTTATTTCCTTAGAGATATTCATAAGTATCCATCTGAATGATTGAGTGAAATATATGGTTGTATGAAAATTCCACTTTTGGAAGGAGTTGATTCCAAAAAACTTTTGAATTAAAAATAATATGATATGATATGATCATATCATTTAGGTTTTAAATTTTTCTATCAGACTGACCATCTATTTGATGATGATTCTAAATACTAAAACTCAAATCCATATCAAGATCTTGTTAAATACTTTGCGACAATATTGATCTAAACCACATATCCTTATAGGATACAATAGAATATGGTACTCCATGAAAACTTACCACTTCTTTAATGTATCTCCATATAATTTAATCCAAAGAGATGTCGTACTAATAGAAATAAAGCATGATGATTTAGTAAGGTCGTCAACTACCACCCATATAGAATTATTTCCCTTCAATTTTTTGGAGAGTCCAATAAAAAATACATGGTGATGTTCTCCCATTTCTGTTTTGATATGGGCAATTAATTAAACAACCCCTTAGACTTTTTTCTTTCATCCTTAACTTATAGTCATACAAAGAACTAAGATAAAAACACTACGATACCTCTCTTCATGTCATCCCACAAAATGTATTCATTCAAATATCTATACATCATCATACTTCTTGGATGAATAGATAATGAATAAAAATGATCTTCCTCTAACAACTCCTTCTTCAATTTGGGAATGTAAGGAACAAAAAAAATTGCGTGAACCATATCATTCCATCATGATCAAGGTTAAACATATGAACATTTATATCCTTTAATTTCTATCCTAGATCCTCAATATGTTCTTCTTAAATCCTCACTTTAATAAATAGTTGAACATTCAATTATAAAAGATAATATTTTACCCATCATTCAATATTTCCTAATTTATCTTTTTAAAATCGATATATAATTGATCTTTTGTGATCTTCATCATGGATAATCTTGAATGATCCTTTAGACTCAAAGAATATTCCTCTTTGTTTTCTTTATTAGGTTTGAAATGTATTAAGAAATCGTAATCTTTAATCCACTGCAACCATATTCTTTGAAACTTATTCAACTCCTTCTGTGTGAAAACATACTTTAAAATTTATAATAAGTATATATATCACACTTTTATCTATAAAAATTATCCCTCCATGTCACTAATGAGAAAATTACCACAAAAAACTTCTAACCATTACTTGGGTAAATTTTCTCAAAAACATATAGTTATTGTGTGGAATAAGAAATAACCATGTTATTTTTCATAATAACACATCCAAATACCTTCATATATGCATTACTGTATATTAAAAACTCTTCACTGCTATAAGGTAATCTAAGAAAATGTTCGATAACTAACCATCACTTTAGTTCATTAAAACATTTTTCACATTCATCTATCAAGAGTAACTTGTCTCCCTTTTGAGTTAACTTGGTAAGATTATTAGATATTCGTGAAAAATTCAACACAAAACATTGAAAATATCTAGCTAACCCATTAAAATTATAGATTTTAGTCACAATGGTTGGTCTAGGACAACATTTAGTTTCCCATATATTTTACGGATCTACTGATATAACCTCTCTTGAGATTATATAACCCCAAAATGAAACCTTTTGTAGCTAAAATTCACACTTCATAAATTTTTCAAATATTTTCTGCTTCCGTAGGGTTATTACTATAATTTTCATGTGGTACTCATGCTCTTCTTTTCACTTTGAGTAGATAAGAATATATTCTAAAAGGACTACCACAAACTGGTCAAGGTAATATATAAATGCATTTTTAATTAAATCTATAAAGATAACAAGGGAATTAGTATGATTCAATGAAGTCACTATAAATTCATAGCGTCCATACATTGTATGGATCCCATCTTGGGTATATCGACATTCTTGTCCCTCAATTTATGATATCTGGAATGAATGTCAATATTGGAAAAGTATTGAGCTCCAATCATTTGATCAAACAAGTCATAAATACGGGGAAGAGGATACTTATTCTTAATTGTGATCTCATTCAACTCCTAATAATCAATACAGATTCAGATTAATTGGTATTTCTTTTTAACATAATGAAAAAGTCCACCAAAAAGTGACACATTTGGCCGCATGAATCCCTCATCAAGTATTTCCTGGGGTTTCTTCTTTAATTATGGGAACTAAATCAGGGACATTCAATAGGGAGTATATGAAATTGGTGTGGCACCATGTATGAGTTATATTGTGAACTGATATTCATGTTTCTTTGGAAGTCAAGGAAACTATTCTAGAAATACAATGAAATTCCCAAATGATAGGCATATCATCGGTGTCGGGTTTCTCTATAACCATTTTAGATAAACACCCCATATGAATGGGAATTATAACACATATTGTGGATTTAATATCCATCAGATGTTCATACTTATTATCACATTGATAGATAATCATAGTTTTGTTTGAATTATCGAACATGGCTTCCTTTCCTCAAAAATTTATTTGGGATTTATCTATGGAAAGCCTATAAAATCTTAATATGACATCAAATTCTACCAGAAGTAGAATAATAACATTTTTAGGAAGCATATTCCCACAAGTTTTAACTGGCGAGGAATCATAAACTAGATATGTGATCATCATATCATAATATAATTTCACTTCTAATTCCATATTTAATCATATAAATAGTATCTTTATACCCTTATAACCTTCTAAAGATATTTTATAATGGGTATATCCCTCATCAAATAAGACCTTAACATTTCTAATGTGGAAGGTAAGTGTACATATCACCACGTCATTATTGTAACCCTTTTCAGAAATAATTATCTCATGATATTTCCCCATTTCCCATATACTAAAATGTTGAAAACCCTCAAGTATGGGGACTGGTTAAATTAATTCTTATTCTATATATACTTAAATCACCAATGTGTGGAAGATGCTTTATGTTCCACTTTCTATCTATATTCATCATTATATAACATCTTCCCAATAACTTAAAAAATCAATTTCCCAACGAACATCCATTCCACACTTGAAATATTTACTATTCCCCCAATGGAAACTTCCTTCATGCTTCTTCCCACACTATTAGAATAAAGGAAATATCATATTCTTCTATCTATGGTTCCTAGATTTTCCTTTGACCTCCATATTCCTTTTATTGTCAAAACAATGAGATTGATATGTAACTCCAACCTCCATTTACACCAAGATAGTGTATCAAATGATCTATTTATAGCTACTAAACTCTATTATGGATAATTACCATTAGAGACTTGGTTTTAAGCCATTGAAGAATCGATCAATCATACATTCATGATGGGTTATAATACTTGAAGTGTTCCTTGAAAATCATGTAAAATTTTCCTCACAGGTACCAATGGATTCATCATCATTTTTCTTTAACTCAATGAACTATTTCTTCATATTTATAATAGGAATATGAGGAAATAATTTATTGAGAAATATGTTCTTAAACTCATCCCAATCCATGGATTCAATTTCCTCATGTTGCCTCATATTCTTGATAAGAGTGTA
Source organism: Viscum album (assembly GCA_963277665.1). Taxonomy (NCBI): domain Eukaryota; kingdom Viridiplantae; phylum Streptophyta; class Magnoliopsida; order Santalales; family Viscaceae; genus Viscum; species Viscum album. Next base: position 1,519,910,642 of record OY728152.1, on the reverse strand, counting down.
ATATTGATTTGCATCACATTATAAATGGTAGAAAAACAAAATGACTTTTATATGTTCCAAATAATGAAGAATGGAGAATATATTTTCAGTGGTACTGATAAATTTTTCATCAACTAGTGGATCAGGAAACCCAATGAAATAAGGTTGATATTAACTCATGAATGAATAAATAAAATATTTTTCAATATTTTGTTTATTTCTAAGTCTGTCATGATTCAATGCTTTGGAATGCATTGTGGTCATAACAATGATATTTTTCATTCCATCTCCCATAACATTTTTATTCTTAGGGGGAAAATAATTACATTTTTTATTTCCCTCAATATTAATGTGGTTGTTTTGGGTCTTAGTTATTAACTAAAACTAAAAATCAAAGTGTAAGAAAAAATAATCGTAGTGGGGAACCACATAACCTTGAAAGATCACTTATATAATATCTAAATAATGAAACATTATTTTTAATTTATGACTCCTTAAGTTTCTACTAGTCAATTTATATTCATCATCTATTTAAATCCTTCATGATGGATTATAATGAGTTTGTGAATTTATAAAGCATATCCATTGGTAGTATCAAACCAGGTGTGCATCAAGGCCTATTTTCATGCACTATTTATCAATCTATTATAGCTAAAAACGGTGTTTTGGGTTTTTTACCCCTATGTATATCTATTTTAGAGTCACATAAACTTGAAGTATCCATACAAGGATGTAATTTTTTGTAAATCACTCACTCTATCCTGAAAAATATATCCAATATATTTTCCTATACTTTGTCTCATCCTTATAATTATCCTTAGGAACCTCTTTAAAGATAAGGTTTTCTCATACAAATTTCTAAATGTTAACTAAACCTATCCTCTTATACTAACTATAGATACCAGTTGTTTTCATACCTATATATTACATAATTGTTTTATAAATATTCATTAGATTTCACAAACACACACCAAAGGACTACAATAATTTAGTGCCTATGGAAACTTGGAAACATAAACAACTGGTCGATAAGTGAGCTATATCATCTCACACTATATTATTCGGAACTAGAACCCTTATTATATATATAATACATAATACATATCATAATAACATAGGGAAATGAAACATAAGAAAATGTGAGGTCATATGCCTAGTAAGGGTAAACAAGGGAGGTATGTATGTATAACATGAACACAAGTGCATGAGAACATGATCATATCATTTGAATAGAATACCCCACATATCAAAGATCATAATTGTGAATCATGGAATAAATATTGTTTTTTCATAAGACATGAATCATAGTAAAATAAAAGAACATGATCCAATAAGTCATAACATTATCATAAGACATGGAATTTCTGGCATACAAATAATCATATAAAATCATTTCTCTAATATTCAAGGCTTACATAGAAAAGGATCATATTAGAAAAATTACATTAATGAGAGGATTTCATAACTCTTTCCAATCCAACCTTACAAAACGGGGTTCACTCCCCATTATTGCCCTGTCTCAATGAACTAGGTTCACTATTTATTTCATCCATGTCAATCTCGTGATATATAAATCATTACACAATGCATTTTTGGGAGATATAGGTCCCACCCATCACACAATGAAATCAAATATACATGATCCATGACATTATAAAAAAACTAAATCATAACCCACGAAATTAATAAGGTATCATAAACATTTCATCATATAAAAAATTGTGGAAAAGTGACAGGTTTCATAATAATTTCATCATATAATAACGTTTGAAATGATGTGGGGTTCCATAAAAATTTCCTCATGGTATAACCCATAGAAAATAACAAGGTTTCATAAAATACATGTCATTGTAAACATAAACCCTTTATAGAAATAATAATAATAATTTCCTCAGATCATATCTTATATAAGGCCAAGGTAACATAAATAGATGAAATCATTGATGGAAAATGACTTTGAAAGATTATTCAAAACATTTATTAAAGAAAAAAATCATTTCTGCTTTGAAAATTAATTTTTAAAACATAAAACATTGGAAAAAACTATTAATTTTAAAATAACCTTGAAATGTTTAAAATTAATATACGAATCAGTGATTTCTAATGATTTCTAAAAATTCTATTCATGTTGTACATGTTAAAATGAATATTCCCTGCACATTTTGGGTAAAATTTAAATGAAAATAGTTTTGAAAATAACATTAATATTCATTCAAAATAAATTATAAAAAGTAAAAAAAATTTATAAAAATTTATTTTAAAACCCTTAATAGATTAATAATACATTTATACAAAACATGGTTTCGTAATAAAATCAATTTCCAACTGAATATAAATATAATGTCATATTTTTTTACAAGAAATTTCAAAATTCATTTTAGGTACAGAAGTGTGAAAAAATATACCATTACATGAATATATCATGAATAACCACATTAGAATAAAATTCATGATAATTATTGAGATATGGATCTTAATATTTTATTATCATAAAATAATCATAAATAATTTGGATAAACGATGAGACTGTAATATGGAATCTTTACAACTTTGGAAAAATTATTTCTTAATCCCCATGAAGGAATAACATTAAATTGAACAGAAAATATCATTTGGATGAATAAATTCATGATAGTTCATGTCAATGGTGTTGTATATAAACCATGTGAAAGAATATAGTTTCATAACATAACATACATCTAAAAGAAGTCAAATTGAGAAAAAACCCCTTATTTCATTGATAACATCGAAACCATACACCCTATGAAGGAGAAATAATAATATGAATATATAAATACCAATAAATTCAATTATTATAATCATATAATAAATACATGGTCATTACATTCACCATATAAAAGAAATGCATGGTGAATATGGATTGTGTCTCATAGAAAATAAAAGTACGACCGAAATCCCATACCTTAAGTCTTGACTTCCATTGTACTCATTCAAACTTCCTATATAAAAAATATAAGTTTAAAATAGTTACATAATATCTAGAATGATAACCACGATATAAATATAATATAAATTTATTATATATATATTTATAGTATTTCATAAATTTTTCTGATAGAAAATGAAATACACCATTCACGAATACAGTAGGTCATACGTATTCATGAACATTGTTTTTCATTTTTTATTGGGTTGAAAGATTGAAAATTAAATGATATATTTTTAATTCAAAAATAATTTTAATGTCATTTATATCACATATTTTTAATAAACCCATAATTAATACCTTAAATGTAAAACATGAATGAATAACATCGGTTCTTGAGGCGGTAGTCTGTCGTACAGACGAACGATGTTATCATATTCCATAAAATAGAAAGAATGAAATTATGTGTGATATAAAAATTCAATAATCATAATTAAATCATTAATATAATATATTTCATGTATAAATGATAAATACATCATTATGGCCATCCTTGAGAGGTGGTGATGGAGAAACGAATGACATTAGTTCGCGTGGCTATAGTCCTCCATACACACAAATAGTGATTTGATAACCCATTTAATGGAATTGGAGAGGGTTATAGTTCATGAAAATAACATAAAAAAAATATGATTATATTCAATATACTAATTTTAATATATAATTACTCGATAATAATAATTTAATTGGGTGAAGGAACAAATAAAACAAAAATACTCATTGATGAATGTTACCTATTCCAACGGTATCCTCCTTAGGTTTTCATTAAAAGCCTTCCTTGGATGAAATTATTCCAAAAATAAGAATTATAGGATTATTTGAGTGATATTGGGATGTAATTTGGGTAGGTATTGGAAAACAATAGGTTTGATGTTGTGAATAAGAGAGGAGTGGGGTGAGCTTTTATAAGTGGGGGAGATGCCACACTTAGTATTTCTAAAAATGAAATAAGTGATCCCACGTTTTTCACATCAAACAGTGTTCCAAAAGGGATCAAATAAAAACCATAGAAATGATGAGGTCAAAATTTTTCCAGAAAATATTTTTTTACACGTTTATTGGAAATTTTGACCCATATCTTTTTAGTTTAACCCATGTTACCTTAACCGTGGTAATTAATTTTTGTTGCATTCCCTATTCATTTTGGAAAAAAATTAAGCTACCCTTATTATAAAATATAAATTATTGTTATTACAAATATATAATCCAATTTTAAAAATTATATTCATATAATTATAAAAAAATAATTTAAAATTAATCTCACACATGATGAGAAAGAAGGGTTTTAAGTAGAAAATGATCAAAAGTTTACAATGTTTTTATATGGAATTTCAGTATAAAATTGATTCAAATGAACTAAATTGGATTAATATATTTATAATGGATATAATTTAATGTAAAAAATAAAATTTAATTTAACATTATAAATAAATTAAACATTAATGTAGTTTTCGATTAAAATTTAGTATTTTTCATTGTTCGTCAAAAGGAAACTTTTTAGAAAAATATGAAAAAATTACCCTAATCTAATTTTTAAATTCTAAAATAAAAATTGAATTTTATTTTGTAAAACAAAAATTTCTAAAAGTTTCGATAGATTAATTTTATCATTGTTTATAAAAAGTTTTAAAAATATTTTTTTAGAAAATAACATTTTCAAAACATATAAATACATTACTGAAAATTTTGTATTTTATTATCAAAATTCTTCCTTTATATAGTCTCATTAGGCATAATATTTAAAAATTATTTATTACTATTCAGATTTCAATGTTTAATGGATAGTTTCATAATGGTAAAACATAAATAACTAAATTAATAATATATCATGGTTTTGGTAAATCTTAATGATGCATGTAATGCAAGATAAGATAGTGTTGCATGTAGTGAAAGATTAAATTAGTGTTGAATATAATAAAAGATGAAATTAGTGTTTCACTTATGTAAATCCATTAGAGGAATTTAATTTATTCAAATAATAACAATTATTAAAAACTCAGGGTGTTATAGTTCTTCTCTTGAGACAAAAATAATTTTACCTTTTATGCCAATATTGAATCTTCTTGAAGCTATATAGGGATATGTAGATTTTTTTGAGACATTAGGTTTGAGTTTGGGACGCTTCCTTGTACAGGGAGATCATATTGTAGACTATGGTTCTAGAAATATAAGGTCACATGAGTAGAGTTATATGATGTGTGGTCTCAAGATCACAATTGTGATGCATGATATTAAGAGTTTATATCATTACATTTTCAGGGAAATTATTAGAATTTATTATGGTCCCAAAATCAGGATTTATATCTTCTCAAAAAATATATTAAAATCTCCAACATAGTTGTTGGGTGGAGTAACTAGAGTGTTTTTATTTAAACATTTCCAATACCCCTAGTAATGGGAATGTCAATGATGATGATTTTAGTAGGAATATTCTAAACCATGACATGAAAGAATCACAAATGATAGTAAAATATGATAACTCAATCTACTCAGTTTCATTTGGGAGTTTAAGAGAATTAGTATGACGTGGTTTTTGTGAGAATGTAGTTAACATCCTCTATTATCAAGATGATTCTTTAGGATAAGTAGTTTTATGATTAATTTTTTGAATTTACAACTCTATTTATAGTATAGATACAATTGATGACTTTTCATTCACTTTAGATAATATCTTATGTTTTCAAAACCATTATGTGGTATATTTTCCCTTGAGAATATCCATGAGGGGTATTCCCATAATTCATAGTTGAAGGTAACCATGGGCACTGCAAAGATTTTATGTAATATACTGTAGTGATTATATTGGTTAAGAGTGATATAATACATCACTAACTTTGTTTCCCATTATTTTACGTTCCAGCATGTCAAATTTGCGCACTAGATACCTTTATGTTTGTGTTAGCCTCTTCCAATTTTGACTGAGAAGTGTGATGATATTTCCAAAGACATAATGGTTGGGTAATCTCATACCCCTTTGGGGAATAATTTTATGCAGGTTGGGATTAATAGGCTGAACAATTCATATCACTTTACATACAATCAAGTTATAATAAAATTTATGGACTAGGTACATATTTACATGTATAATATTTTCATATTTCAAGGAATTCCATCTACTATAGTCTCAAATAGAGATCCCCATTTCACATCTCACTTTTGGAGAGTCCTCTATCATTAAATGGAATCCAAGGTACATTTTAGAATGATATATCATCCTTATATGGATGTACATATAGTGTAATATATATAGATTATTTAGGACATGCTACGTGATTGTGTTCATGACTTGAATGGAACATGGGATGACCATTTCAGACTAATTTAGTTTATTAAAACAAATGTTACCATTATTATACCAGAACGTGTCCGGTTGATTCATTTTATGGTCATACTTATAGATATTGATTGTGCTGGTCAAATATTTGTGAAATTTATTTGGTTGGATCATGTTTTTTCCTAGAGACGATGCTGAGGATTCCGTTGATACATCATATAATAATGACGATACAGAGACAATATATATACTATGTTGATCTTCATTGGTGAATATTAGAGTTTTTTATTTGCAAGTTGTTTTTTAGAGTTTCACATTGGTTGGGATAATAATTTATTAGGAAAGAAGGAAATATCATACTTAGGTTTTTGGGTCCTTTTTAATTTTTTTGAAAGTGGGGAATGTGACATACCATTCACAACATCCACCATAGTTGACTTAAAACCATAGCATGTTTAATATATCCCGGCTTCAAAAGTATCTTTTTGACCCTTCTCATGTTTTGATCTAGTATGATCTTGATATTGATCCTGATTTATCTTTTATTGAGTATCCAATTAAGGTTGTTGATTCTGATACAATGGATCCTTATCTAAATATGATATCATTTGTTTATGTACTATGGAAGCATGGTTCTGATTCATATGATATGTGAATGCAAGAGGCACTTATGAGAGAGAATTTAACTCATATTTTCAACAGTTAATCTTATTCATAGGCTTTATAGGGACAAAATGTGTTTATAGTGGGGAGGTTGTAACATCCCATTACCATTTTAAGGTACTTCTTAACTCTTGTTTTGATTATAATTATTCTTGGGTGTGTTTTGAGCCCTTAAAGAATGGAAATAATTTATTGGGAAATGACCTAATGTTTGTGTATTTATTATTTATTTAATTAAAGGATTTTGGGTAAAACAATTCAAAGTCTTTAGAGGGTTGATTTCTTGTTGGAGTTTAATTAGAAGCATTATGGGTAGTTCTATTGGGGTTCTAGTAGGAACTATATACAGAAGGAATTTACCTCGTGAAACCTTATTTTACTATGTAAATTGTTCACTCCACATAATCAATGTGAATAGATTACAATGTAAATTGATTTATTCCATAAAATAATAACTTATTCCATAATATATTCTTATGGTACAAAAATAGGACTTACTTTATAAAATAATTTCTTAGTGTCTTTTTTACCTGAGGTGATGCCTTATTCATTAAATGTGTAACATGATGAATTTATCTTTGTAAACACATCATCTAATATCTAAATTCCTCATGACAATTAATTTTATTTTCACTTCGTTCCTAATTTCATTTTGCATTCAATAGTTTATCCTCTCAAGAACCCTCAGCTTCCTCTCTTGTGAAGAGAATGACTCCAGCCTTTCTGGATGTCTTGGTTTATTGTTTTATCCATATTGAGTTTCTTCCATTAGGTTTCTCCTTCTCCATACTACCCTTATTGGGTAATAGTGTGGTATCATGATTTCGGATTCAATAAATTTTTGATATTGATGTGTTGTGATCTAGTAAATCTCCATCGATCTCATTTTTCTATATTATTCATTACTATTTCCTTATGTAGAGTTTTGATTTGTTCGCTGATAAAATGTAGGTGGTTCTATATTATTTTTCCCTAAATTTGAAGACTTAAATTGGTTGATTTACTTGAAATGGTTTATAAAAACATTTTAAAAACCCATCACTCAAATGAATATTGTTTGATTTAGAAAAGGGGTGTAAATTGTAAAAATCCACCAAATTTCATTGGGAATGGAATTATTTGGTGGATTTGAGGCATTTGATGGCTTTGTTTGGAAATTGATTGGATGAAAATATTTTAGGTTGAACCTTGAAATATATAGATTAAATTGATATAGGAATTAAAAATGCATGAATTGATGAAAACCTATGAATTTGTTTTGAAATTATAAAATTACTTTGAAAATAAAAATTCAAGAAAATTTATTTTGAACTAATTTTAAATGATTGATTTTCCATGATGGATGGATTGATTGACTAGAGAACATGTCATCTTGGGTATTTAGTTGGTGACTAGGGAATGAATTCTAGGATTTCACCCTCTATCAATGGATTTATGATGGAAGAATTGACAGACACTTACTGTGGTGTGGTTGCCCTAAATGGGGATTGATTCCAAAAAAGCTGATTCAGGGGATGTGTTCACACATTGAGCTGAGATCACTGATTGATTAGTGTTAAAATCATACTTCCTAGAACTAATTTACAATAGGTATCATTATATGGGTCTATGAGATGTTTTATTGAATTATTTGAATATATTTATTATTAACCTATTTTATTAATACAAATTTTATTATATAAATGTTTTATATAAAATTTTCATTTAAGAACGTTTTGATATATCATCCATATTTTTTATTATGAAATATTGTTTTGTTGAAAAAATGTAAATTCCATACTGTGAATTGATTTATTTAAATTAAAATAATTATTTTTTTAATTTTTATTAAATTAGTTATGGAACACTTAGTGAGACACTACAGTGTTTTTTATATCACAAACTACCTTTTCCTCTTTATATTTTTAGATTATCTTATTCCAAATCCAAGAAAAGAGAATGTGCTACTTGGATGTGTTGGTTGTTCTTTATCTATGGGACCTAGAGTGATGGAGGTGACCATTGGAGATGTTATCAACTTGTTCCATGGACTTTATAATATATTATGTTGAAGTTTCTATATCACAAAATTATGTACCTTTTCTGTATTATTTTTCCCATGCGATTCTTGTACATTATCCATTTTGAGTGTTGAGGATACATACTTGTATCTTGTCTCTTCTATTATTTTTGTGGAAAAAATTCCTTCAATTGTATTTTATGTAGGATGTTAGGTTCTAGTCGCTAATCCGTGGGGATCAATAATACCCTTTGTCTATATCAGAGTTGGATTAGGTATCATCTTATCGGGGTACCTTGAGTTGGTTTGTAACACTTAAAAGGGTTGTATGAAGATATTGTTCCACAATACCAACACATTTAATTTATTAATTATATGATATTTTTAATGGTTTTTTATCCAGATTTATATCACATGGATCATGATTGTTGACTTATTTGACTCTTGTCTTATGTTAAATCTATATTCCATGTTTTATATTTTATTATAAAAGTTTTTATGGGTATTAATTCTATTATGTTTCTTCCATGAAATTTAATTATTTCATCATACCCATATTTTCATATTATTCTCACAAATGTATTCAGTTTTAAATGATTATATTTTCCCTTACTGAGCATTGGATCACACCCTTATAATGTTTCCTTTTACCCGAGTTGTATAGAATGGTTTTTAGAATGTTATACCTAATAAGGTTTCAATATGTGAAGAACTTAGTGGGAGATGATGTATATTTTCATGAAATTATTACTTATATATCCAAGTTGTTATGTAAGATTTCTTCCTAATTATCAAAAACTCTAAACCTAAATTTTATTTGGGTATATAAGTGATAGAATATTTTCTTTTGATGTTATAATATTTGGATGGTTTAAATTGGGTCACATTTATTGGCATCAATGCAAAAAAATATAATAATAATGATTTAACACCAGATTAGTGAATGTGGGACAATGGTTATTACAAAATTTCTCCATATCCATGGTAGACCGTATGTATCACATTTTTCTTGAGGTTCCATTCCATGACCCCCCATAAGTAATATAAAAATACAAGGAATAGTTGAAATCATATTCCCTTCATCTCTATCCCCAAACCCTTGGGCTCATCAGTCTAGAACAAGTTTTATGGGGTGTATGATACCATCTCACTTATACCCAGTGGGGATTGTTTCCTCAATAGGTCACCCACTGGGTCACCTCAGTCTTAGTACAACATTGGTACCCTCACTCAGGTCATCAATCCCGCATATTTTCATTAGTAAAAAACATGATTCTCTTAGTGTGTTTCATCTTACAATATCATCAACATATTATCATGACCCTAGTGGATACATGGGTATTACCACATAGGAAATAGTTAAGGGGTGTTCCATGACCCATCTTGGATCTCAAGGTTACCCTAGGTTGGTCATTTCACGATACTAAGTCATGGTCCACCTATGTTTTGTCCACCTAGGACTAGTCACATCAAATAGAGAGGCTCTCTCATCCCACACCTGTCTTGAAAATAAATAATGACTCAATGTACGAAATGGTTCTTCTCAAGGCCTATATTGCCCATAATATCTATGCCCTCAAATTTTGAGGACATGTAGACATCTTAGGCCCATACACATCAGTGAATGGGTACTGGTTAGTCCTTATTTACTTATCAAGATGTATGGAGTCCACCCGAATTATCTTAGGTCCCTAAATTTGACATCAGTGGATGAGGTGTTAAGCTGTCCCACAATGGTTCATCATAACCCCAAATAATCATTCATTTATACGAAATAGTTAATTAAATTAAAATATTCACTTTAATTAAGTCAACAAGGTTTACCACCCTTAGTAGAATTCCTGAGCATCCACATGCAACCCAAATAATGAATAAATTTTATATGGAAATTATTTGAGACCACCTATGTGAAATTTATCTTTTCTAATTTATCTACAGGGGTTGACAGTAACTCCCTAGGTCCAACTATGCTCAGTAATACCTTCACTAACCATAATAGCTTCTGTCTAAAACCCAATTGAATTAAAATTATTATTTATAAAAAAATTTATAAATAATTATTTAACTACGAAAAAATTAAACAAATTTAGATAATTTATATTTTAATTTAAAAAACATAGGTACCTAGAATCTCACATGCTGACCTCATAGAAACAGAACCATGACCAAATGCTCTCCAAAAACCTATTACATACTACTGACCATGAATTGGAAATAATCTCTAACACATGACAATAAACAAGCATTAATTTAATTTAATTTAAGCTTAAATTCATTGAGAAAACGTCATTGTGACATTACTCAATTAATCGACATATAGAAATGTGTGGATTTTTCCTTAGGATAACCTATTTCTAGGCAAGGAAAAATACAAATCATCAGTGTTTGATTCCACCATAATCCAAACCTGAGCAGAATAGAATTAGAGTAATTAGAATAAAAGAAAAAATGGGGACAATAGGGTGAAAGGCTTCTTATGAAACACTAGAAAAATTCTCCAAGCACTCTCAAAATTGAAGGGGAGAGAATGGAAGAAGAGGGGGAAGGCCCGCTAGCTATGTTATAGAGAGTGATGATATAAGATGAGATTCCATTTAAAAAATTCATATGGGAATAACTATAAAAACACCTTTTAAGGATCCAAATGGGTTTTCCAAATGGTTTTCCCATACTTTAATTAACTACGTTGTTGGTACTACCTCAAAAACCTCCACCTATAATGATTTGTCCTCTCATTTTTCCAAAACATGCCCCAATCATGTGGGTGTATCAAAAATTACACTACATCCATGCATAGTTTCTCTCTATAATATTACATGGTTTGACCATAAACATGCTCTAACTATTCATGAAATACATTATCAAAAGAAAATTAACTGAAAGTTGGTCTTGGTACCAAAAAGCTTCCCCTAAACCATGTATCCAAAATTGTGTGCCCTCATGAATATTCTACAAAACTACCATAACAAAAACTAAAGTTCATGATGCTCACCATAGAAGAGAAGTTTAATTTAGAGCCACAAAACTCATCTAAAACATCACTTTGAGGCACTTGTACTCCCAAAGTTACTCTTTGAAATTCATATCAGAATTTACCTAATCCAGTAAATGAAAATTCAAATTACTTCTAAAATTTTCAAATCATACAAACAAATAGTCTTACAACCTCATCACTTTAACAATTCTCACCCTTAAGAAGTCATGGTGGTCATCAATCCAAAAAACATGACTGACCTAGGTTTACAGTTATCATTCAAATGGATGTGTTTCATTCCTAAACACCCAAATCATATCTTAGGAAATACCTACAACTAACAATTCCTAAACCAACATAAACTTGAGAAAACACATTTGACCACCATTTGTAACACCTCTAGAATATTTAAAATAAAAATTTATTGTTATATTTTTATTAATTGAAACTAATGAATGATTTAATAAAAAGGTTTTGAATTAAAATATAACATTTTACTTTATATATATAGTATTTTTTTCATATGAAATTAATATATAAATATTAATATACGGGTATTAGTTATAATAATAATTTATTATTTTGGTATAGAAAGTAAATATTTTATTTATTTACATAATATATGTTATAATGATAAATGATGATATGAGGTTATTCTTTAAAAAAAATTTAGGAAATATAGTTATAAGATTATATGTGTAATTAAATTCTGATTATTTTTTTATATTGACCATATAAATATTTAGTTTTAAATATAAATATAAATAGGTTAATGAAATTAAAAAAACAAATGAATGAATATAAAAAAATGAAATCGATTAAAAAAATGGAAAATTAAATAAAAAAATTAGAAGAAGAAATCTGGATTGAGGGTTTGAAGGTCGGCTAATTGGGGATTTCTATCGAACTCTATATCACGAGTCGCAAGCTGAGGGAGACGACGTCGAGGGCAGGGTTGAAGCTTGGGGTGTCATCGAGTTCGAGTGGCAGTCTAGGTCGAGTCCAATCTGCAAGGGTTTTTATTCTTCTTCATGAACCATGGTCGAACCTGAATGAGGAATCAGACAATGTTGGGAAATGGTTCTTCATCATATATGTAGTGGTTGAAGCCGAAAAAAGGTGGTCCAGATCGTGATCTAGATCTGAGCTCGAGTCTTTTGTAGTCGATGTTGAAGTTCTTAGTTCGAGACGAAATCTTTTCTCCAGCCGATTTCAAGTCATGGTTAAGGTTTCTTTCTTATGTGATGTAGGTTTGTCTCTTTTCATTTTTCCAGATCTATAAGTAGTTCATATTTAATTAATTTTTGTTATCCGAATCTTCTGTAAATCCCATTTTCTATTTTTCAGATCTTCCTGTCGACATCTGTTCATAGTTATCTTGAATTTTTAATTTCATCAAAACATCTATATAAAACTGATTTGTGTATTGATTTTTCTTCAATTCGATTTGATTTAGATTTATTATATTTTTTTGTTGTGGATATGGTTCTGTCAACAAATATATTTTTAATTGTTTAATATGTGGCTTTGAATCGAGCGTAACAGAGAATCTTGTGTTTCGACAATCAATATCTGCTTTCACATCTTTATTTTGTCACAATTTTGGAATTTTATAATGCATGAATAGATTTTCTAGCAGTTGTTTGTATAAATTATTGCATTTTGACAAATTTTCGGTCAGAATCTCATCTGAAACCTTATCTAATATTTGTCTTTTTCATTCATTTGATTTAATCTATCTTCTGTTTTTCATTTGATATATACATACGCTGTATTTTACTTCCAAAACCATCAATTTATAGAATCATTATAGATGCACTGGTGTGCAAAATCTTTATCAAACTATGATTATAAAATAATACTCATTAGCAGCTGTATTTATTTTGTAAGGAAAGGAACTGCTATATAAAGCCTTGCCTTCATCCATATTTGCTACATTATTTTTGAGACATTGCACTGCTCTTTGTTTTGGCACTGTGAGTATAAGAGGCATTGAATGATAGAGATAGTGTTTGAGTGTGTGACGCGAGAAATGATCCATGATGATAATTGGAATTATATGAAAATAATTTTTGGTAAGGGATTATGTATTTTCCAAATTACTTTCTATGCATTCCCATATTATTGTTTGTGTATGTGTGAAAAATTTATTTCCAATATTTTTTTATTTTGATGTTTTATTTCTGAAAGATATAGTTTAATTTTTAAATACCTCTCTTCATTAATTTTTTAATTGTATTTTATCATTCATGTTTATGTTTATCAAAATTCTGTTCAAATATGGTTTAGTATAATGGGTTAAGGGTCTATTTGTTTATCATGATTTTAATTTTATGGGTTTCTGTGTAAGGAGGATTTTTCTACACTTTTAAATCCTCATAGAAATAGATTATTATTCTTCTTTTTATTTTATTTTAAGGTATACATTCTTATGTTAAATAAAATGGTTTATATTTTGTGGTTTTGGGTATTGGAAAAATATTGCTGCAAATGATTATTTATTGGTTCTCTTAAACCAAAATAAACATGTTTTCAGTTTTGGACATATTTTGATAAGCTTTAGTAAACCGTTATAAAATATTTAGAACAATTTAATTATTTTTAATTTGTGATTATATTTGTATAATTAAAATTTATTTTAGAAGAGACATCACATATAAAATCAAGTGAATAATATTTATATATATATATACCTTCATGATGTGCAAATATATAATTTTTTTAAATAAATTAATAGTCAAGTAATAATTCACTTATGAATGAATAAATTAAGAATATCATAATTTTATTATGTCACATACAAGTCATATAAAAATCAATGTTATGGCCATATATCGATGATCGTTTATGAAACTTCATACAAGCATATGAATGTATAGGTATATACACATATTCATGAACATTGGATTAAATTTACAAACAAATAAATTTGAAATGGAATTGGATGAAATGTTTATAGACATGTTATAATTTTAAGTTGTATTGTACATGTTTATATTATAATTTTACTCATGAACGAAATGTTGATTTTTTTTAAAAATAAATCATTTATAATATTCAGTGCATGCTCATCATTATTTTAGGATTTTGAATTAATAGAATGGTTTATGTCATTTAATCATGAAAACAAATATTTGATATTTCTTTTTATTATTTAACGATGGAAGATTGGGTATGTTAGTGATTATGTACATGCCAAGTGACGTGAGTTTTTTGGGAATAAATACTCACTAGTGTTTTTTTTTCAAAAAACATTCACACACGGGCACAGATATATGTATATATACTTATATATAGATATCAATGGAAATTATTATTTAAATACATTGACATGTTTAAAGGTAAAAACACCAGTGATAAATACTAGTATATATATATATATATGTAAAGAAAACATTAAACGTTTTTCAAAAAAAATATTGGCGCTTGTTTGTTGTAAAAATGGAAGGTCATTGGGGAGTAAACCCATTCTTCGCTAAGTGGGTAGGCCCAAGACAGACTTTAATGAATTATGTTGCCTCAAAATGATGTTTTTTAATGATGTTTGCTTAATATTTTCCAAATAAAATCATAGGATTTGATTAAAAGTGTTTTCAAAGTATAATTATATTTCAAAATCATTAAATTTTTTATGTTTTTTTTACAAATGTATTTAAAAATGAAAATATTCAAATATATTATCAAAATGATATTTTAAAAATTAATTTATCAATGGTTTTCGAAAACTCCATACTGGGCATCTTTTGTGCTCACCCTACATTTTTGAAACCCCTTTCAAAGGTTGCCTTGATTTCTAGTGTTATTTATCTTTGTTGTAGTGCGCGCGGAAGCATATTGGGGAAATAGTTTTATTTTTGTTCAACTCTGATAAATATAAGGGTTTGTCTAATCCTCTAGAGCCTAGACTGGTAAAAGATCCTCATTTGATTCAAGTGTTGTGTAATTGTTATGTCATTTTTATAAAAACAAATTACACGCCATTTTTGTGCACCGAGTCTGGAAGAGCGGTCTCGGGGCGTTATAATTGGTATCAAAGGAACATTCAAGAAAACATTGTATATTAGAAGTCATCGTCTAATCTATAAAGTTTACAGTTAGTGGTCCTATAGTTTCTTAATTCTGAAGATGGAAATTCAGAATTTTTCATATGTCCGACAAAAGAATTCCGAGGGCACAATTCATTTAAGGGGGGGATAATGTAACACCCCAAGAATATTTAAAATAAAAGTTTATTATTATATATTTATAAATTAATTGTAATGAATGATTTAATAAAAATGTTTTGAATTAAAATATAACATTTTACTTTATATATAGAGTATTTTTATCTTATGAAATTAATATATAAATATTAATATATGGGTATTAGTTATAATCATAATTGATTATTTTTGGTATAGAAAATAAATATTTTATTTTTTTACATAATATATGTTATAATGATAAATGATGATATGGGGTTATTCTTTAAAAAAAAATTGAAATATAATTATAAGATTATATGTGTATTTAAATTCTGATTAATTTTTTTTATATTGACCATATAAATGCTTAGTTTTAAATATAAATATAAACAGGGTAATGAAATTAAAAAAAATGAATGAATGAATTTAAAAAAATGAAATCGATAAAAAATAGAAAATTAAATAAAAAAAATAGATGAAATCAGGATTGAGGGTTTGAAGGTCAGGTAATTAGGGATTTTTGTTGAACTCCATATTGCGAGTTTCAAGCTGAGCACTACTGGAAATAATGACATTTGTGATGGGTTATTTGCGTCGGGATCCCGTCGCTAATAGGCTTTTGCGATGGGGTCCCGTTGCAAATAGTCCGTCGCGGTAAACGGCGTCGCAATAACAATTATTTGCGACGGGCCCGTCGCTAAAGTTATTATTTGCGACAGAGATTCTTCCCATCGCAAATATTAGTCCGTATATTTCTGAAAACTTTTAAAAAAACTAATTGCGACGGACCCATCACAATTAGTTTTTTTAAAAAAAATTAAAAAAAATTAATAAATTATTTTAATCAATATTATAATAATATTATTTGCGACAGGCATAGTATCTCATCGCAAATACTAAATAAATAAATTATTAATAAATTATTTTAATTAATATAATAATAATCCAAATATAATTCAAAAAAAAATATTAATAAATTATTTTAATTAATAGAATAATAATAGAATTATAGTTCAAAAATAAAAAATAATAGAATATTAATAAATGATTTTAATTAATATAATAATATTAGAATTATAATTATAAAAAAAATATTAATAAGTTATTTTAATTAATATAAAAATAATAGAATTATTTTACATTCAAATATTAAAATAATTCTAATATTACCAAAAAAATATAATTATATTATAATATTATAAAATTTAAATATATATATATATATAATTTAATATTATAAAATATAAATAATATTATTATTCATATTAATATTGTTATTTCAAAATATAATATTATTAATATTTTATAATGAGAAAGAAACTACGAATTGAAAAAAATTCATATTTTGATTTAACAAATTTTATAACATAAAAACAAACTCTAATCTGAAGGAGGGGGGAGGGGTGGATCTGCAGATACTGGTGGAGGAAACTTCATCCCTAAAGCATGAGTGAGTCGGCGCATGTACTCCATCTGCTACTGATGCTGCTGCTGCCACCGACTCTTCTGCTCCTCATACAGCTGCTGCTGGCATCGACGCTCGCCCTCATGCTGCTGCTGCTGCTGACGCATCTGCTCCTGCTCCTGTCAGAGGCTCTCTATCAGTGCAGTCTGAGATCGCAACTGATCCTCATACTGTGAAGCAGAAGAAGATGCACGAGCTTCTCTCGAGCTGGACGCTGATATCGCAGCACTTCCATAACAATCTCCAGGAGTCAGTCGAGAGCTGATACCAACTACCCGACCCTTCTCAAAGGCATACTGGGTGGCCTGCATCCATGCCGCCTCATCAAAATGACGGACAGTGGTCTGATCTGATGACTCGGCCTGACTCTCAGGCCGGGTCTGCGACGCTGCGGCCTCATATAACTCCTGTAGTTGCAATTTAAAATTAAAATTTTGAATATATTATATGAAGTTAATTTTTAAACTTGAAAACAAATAATACTGACCACGATGTGGCCCTGACGATCACCTCTTAGCTCCCTAGTAACAGGATCACTATACATCCTCCGATATACGTCGTACTCCGTAATATCGGGGTGCTCTATAGCCTATAAGAATAAAAAATAAACTGTTAATATTTATAGTTATATAAAATATTTATAAATAATGTACGTACCAGATGCTGTCTATGAGTACTGAAAGTACGACTCCCAGCTCGATGAGTCACCTCCTGTCTCCCCCGATTCTGCCTCCCCACCGATGATCTCCTCTCAAAGGCATCACTCAACCAGTGCGCACATAATCCATCCCATACATGGGATGAAATGTACTCTGGTCGGTGTACTCTACATGACTCGTCAAAAACTGACACTCCTGCTTTCTTTGTGGCAGCTTTTCTTAAATTGTGCAAAAAATGACAAAAGCGATCACGCATGGCCACCTCACATGCCTCGTGGATGGCGTCACACATGGTATCCTCGATCGGATACCATAAACCCTACAAATAAATCAAAATATCAAGTTAGAAATGAAATAATTTTCAAAATAAAAATTATTTATTTACGTACATAACAACTAATGGCCGAACCTGGCCTGCTGCACATCAATGGTAATCTGCTCCCATGTGGTCAAGGCTGAGAGAAATAGTTGCACAAAATAACACTGCCCTGTCCGACTGCTATATGCGGAAAACTGTAAAAATAATAATCATTTATTATGTGAATAGATTAATGAAATCTTAGTCAAATCCACAGGTTATCACACAGGTTATTACATCTCCGTGTGTGTGGATCAAACCCAAGACGTGGACGTCGCTCGGGGACGGGGTCCAGAATCGTCAATCGTGTAAGACCGCGCCCCCTCTGTATACTCCCTGGAGCGCCTGCAGGCTGAGGTTCATCTTCCAGCAACTCATCCACATCGAAAGGCAGGTCAGCATCCACCAACTCACGAAATGTGTCGTCGTCCATCAGAAACAGAAAATGTTAATGTTGTTAGAAAATAATTGATAATTACTATTATATATACATATATATTAGTTATGATTGTATATAACTACCATGAAATTCTATCAGTGTTCATCTTCATCATCATCTTCATATATGTCAATGTCATCTTCATATTCCTCCTCAACATCATCGATATCCATTTAAGTTCTAGTTTTTCATCTCTTACCATTTCGAATTCATATGTGACATCATTAACATCATCGTCATCACCGACTCTTAAATGTGGGGTGTCGTCATCGATACTCCTGTCTCTTTGTAAAAAAGATTGATTTTGAGTACTCTCTTGAAAAACTTCAATTCTTTGCACATCAGTGAAAGCACATTCACTTTGACTAAACTGATTGTCTCGAATTTTGATTTTTATTATACTCCACCAATTAGTCAACTCTCTTGATGTAGCACAGTACTTTGCGTAATAAACTTGATATGCCTGTTGAGCCAATAAGAATGGTTCATTTACTACGAGAACACTTTTACATTAAAATCGATGATTCCATGAGTCGGATGAACATGCACGCCTCTCTCTATATCCAACCACCGACATTTGAACATGGTTATGTAATGTTGTCCAAGATAATAGAGTTCAATGATTTCATCAAGTATGCCATAAAAGTCAACTTCATTTTCTCGATGATGAGATCCCTTCAAGCTAACTCCACTTTTTTTTTTGATTCCCCATATGCATGTGTGTGAAATTGAAATCCATTCACCACATATGCATTATAAGTTTTAACAAGTTTTGAAGGTGGGTTACTCAATATAAAGAGTCATTTGTCAATTTTATCAGCATGTCGAGGCACCTGAAAATTTGTGAAATAATTATCAATATAGTAAACTGTACATTGAATGAGTTTCTAAAAGATAAGGGAATTATGTTATCAGTTTTTGAAACCACTGAGAGAAATTTTTCTATCAGCGTTCTTTGAGAGAAGCTGCAGTAATTTGTCGAATTTGTTTCTTGATATGATTATCATACAATCTATAAAAAACAAAGTTATTTACTGTAACATAAATGATAGAATAATTGATATAAACACTTACAGTACAACTGATGTCATCTCTTCATAGTTGAACAGAACATATGTATGAGCTCTATGATGTTCATCATCCGAAAGCCAGCGTTCATAAACTCCACCAAAACCAAGATCTGGCTGGTTGAAAAAAGATAATTGATTGTCGATTTCATCAATATTTCTCTCGTTCCATCCCATTCAGTTTTGTTTTGAAGAATACTCAGATTCAAAATAATGGGAGTAGAAAAAAGATATTTCCTCTTGCAAATAATCTTCTGCAATAGATCTTTCAATAGATGCTTTGTTACATACTTTTCTTTTCAATTTTTTCATGCATCTTTCAAATAGATACATCCATCAAAACTGTACTGGACCTCCACATTTGGCTTCATATGGAAAATGTAACATCAAATTTTCCATTGAGTCGAAGAAAGACGGTAGAAATATTTTTTCCAGTTTACATATAATTACAATAACATCTTCTTCAAGTTTGCATAGAGCATCATAATCTGCTATAGCCGCACAAATTTCCCGAAAAAAATGAGACATGTCTGTTATGGAATCCCAAATCACAGAATTAAACAGTCCTCTTAATCCAATGGGTTGAAATCTTTCCATTATAACATGACAATCATGACTTTTTAATCCAGTAATATGGCCATTCTTTCCACATCTACCCAAATTGGAAGCACAACCATCTGGATTTCTCAAATATGCAATCCACTGACAAAATAATAAATTGTTTTCTTTAGACAGTGTTTAAGCTGCTTTTGGTTTCAGTAACCTTTCTGTTCTGACATTCTCAAACAGTTCCAGTTTTGGACGCCTGCAAATTTGGGGAAGATCTAAACGTGCATTTACATTGTCTTTTCTCTTTCCTATCATATCCAAAACTGTATGAAACAAATTATCAAAATAGTTCTTCTCAATATGCATGACATCCAACATGTGGCAGACCAACAAATCAGACCAATATGACAAATCCCAAAATATGCTACGTTTAATCCAATTGTGTTCTTTCCCAAAACCAGAAATTTTCTGTTGGTTTATTGTGGGACCAAAAGTGATGGGAGGTAATGAAAATAAAAATGATTTTAACTCCGAACCTGATAATATTTTTGGAGTTCTATCCCTTTCAATTGTTCCTTTTCTGAAATGAGATCTATTTCTGCGAAAAGGATGATCAGCTGGTAGAAATCTGCGATGACAGTCAAAATAACAAGGTTTCTTTCCATGAATGAGAATAAATGCTTTGTTCTCTCCCATACAGTAAGGACATGATTTCTGACCATGTTTACTCCATCCAGATAACATCCCATAAGCCGGGAAGTCACTAATTGTCCACATCAATGCTGCTCTCAGTATGAAATTCTGTTTTGTAGCAACATCATATGTACTGAGACCAGTACTCCACAATAAACTTAATTCATCAATAACTGGTTTCAAATAAACATCAATATTTTTCTTCGGATGTCCTAGAATTAGTAAAGCCAAAAAGATATATTGCTCCTTCATCAACATCCATAGAGGTAAATTGTACGGAGTTAAAAAAACAGGCCAACATGAATATTGACTACCATAAGATCCGAACGGACAGAAACCATCAGTGGAAAGGCCCAGTTGAACATTTCTAGCTTCTAAAGCAAAGGATGGATGCACTCTATCAAAATGTTTCATGAATCACCATCGGATGGATGATTCAAACTTTTATCGGTTGAAATATTCGCTTTATGCCATGACATCATTATTGTTGTATTCTTAGACATGAATAAACGCTGAAGTCTGGATGTAAGCGGAAAATATCTCAACTGTTTTACTGGAATCAAACCAGACTTCCCATGTTTCCCTTCTTTATATCTCAGTTGCCCACATGTGGGACAACTAACCAACGACTCATTTTCCCCAGAATATAAAATGCAGTAATTTGAACATGCATGAATCTTCTGACAAGTAAGTCCCAAATTTCGAACCAGCCTCTTACACTCATAGTAATTTGCAGGCAAAACATTTCCTTCGGGTAACAGTGTTTTAAGAAAAGAAAATATCTGGTCAAAAGAGGTGTTTGACATTCCGTTATCTGATTTGATAGCCATAAATTTTGCAACTGCTTCTCATTTGCTCATCTTGCAGCCAGGATATAATGCATCCTTAGCAGACCTCAACAACTCATAAAATTCAAATGGTTCCAACTCAGGATTTGAATCTATATCAGCCGGAGTTTTTGTATGTTGAACAGATGAACCTGCAACATCATGTACTAAATCTTGAAATTGGGATGGATCCGGAATCAAGTTGGAATCACCTACTGTGGAACTGCATTCACCGTTTTGATACCAAAAAACATAATCTGGTTGAAAACCAAAACGCAAGAGATGTCCCCCCCACTTTGTCAAATGTGTCAAACGTTCTCAATGCACATTTTCTAGAAGGGAATTTTATTTTGCCTTCTGAAACAAATTCTAGATTTGATGCCACAAATGATAAAAAAGTCTCCACACCCTCTATATATACTGGATTTAAACCAGAACCGTTTGGATTTCTATGTTGATTTATCCATATGCGGTCATCTAATAATGACTGTTGATGACCTCGTTGTTCCATATTTTTCTTTAAAATATAAAAGCATTACTGGTTTTGAATAATTTTTTAGAAAAAACACTCAAGAAAAGATTGAATATGTTGAGAATAAAGTAAAACATGTTACAAATATTGATAATTTTAATATTATATTGATTTTTTATTATTTTAATAATACTAATATAATTTTTTTCATAAATATTCATTATATAATAATAAAATTATTACATTATTAGTATATTTTATTATTAATATTAAAATAATATAATTTTCTATATTATATACAATTCTCCTTTCATCTGTGTGTTTAATATCCTGCCTCCACATGTAATATTTGTATTCACTTTCACCCCTCCATTGGCGAGTAGTTTGATAATTTTGAAAAAGAATGCAAATATTACATGTGGAGACCGAAAACACACAGATGAAAAGATAATTGTATATAATATAGAAAATTATATTATTTTAATATTAATAATAAAATATACTAATAATGTAATAATGTTATTATTGTATAATTAATATTTATGAAAAAAATTATATTGGTGCTAATTAATGGTAATTATTGGTAATTATTGGTAATTATTTGTAATTATTGGTAATTATTGGTAATTATTGGTAATTATTGGTAATTATTGCTAATTGTTGGTAATTATTGCTAATTATTGGTAATTATTGATAATTATTGGTAATTATTGGTAATTATTGGTAATTATTGGTAATTATTTGTAATTATTGGTAATTAATCCTAATTATTGGTAATTGTTGGTAAATATTGGTAATTGTTGGTAATTATTACTAATTATTGGTAATTATTACTAATTATTCCAAATTATTCCTAATTATTACTAATTATTCATAATTATTACTAATTATTACTAATTATTACTCATTATTACTAATTAATACTAATTATTACTAATTATTCTTAATTATTACTAATTATTCCAAATTATTACTAATTATTCCTAATTATTACTAATTATGGGTAATTATTACTAATTATTGGTAATTATTACTAATTATTGTTAATTATTACTAATTATTGGTAATTATTACTAATTATTGGTAATTATTACGAATTATTGTTAATTATTACGAATTATTGTTAATTATTACTAATTATTGGTAATTATTACTAATTATTGGTAATTATTATTAATTATTGGTAATTATTACTAATTATTACAAATTATTACTAATTATTGGTAATTATAATTAATTATTACTAATTATTGGTAATTATTATTAATTATTGGTAATTAGTGGTAATTATTGGTAATTAGTGGTAATTATTGGTAATTATTTCGAATTATTACCAATTATTTCTAATTATTGGTAATTATTGGTAATTTTTACTAATTATTGGTAATTATTACTAATTATTGGTAATTATTACTAATTATTGGTAATTATTACTCATTATTGGTAATTATTACTAATTATTCCTAATTATTGCTAATTATTCCTAATTATTCCTAATTATTACTAATTATTACTAATTATTACTAATTATTACTAATTATTAGTAATTATTACTAATTATTAGTAATTATTAGTAATTATTCCTAATTATTACTAATTACTCCTAATTATTACTAATTATTCTTAATTATTACTAATTATTGGTAATTATTACTAATTATTGGTAATTATTATTAATTATTGGTAATTATTACGAATTATTGTTAATTATTACAAATTATTGGTAATTATTACTAATTATTGGTAATTGTTACAAATTATTGGTAATTATTACAAATTATTACTAATTATTACTAATTATTGGTAATTATTATTAATTATTACTAATTATTGGTAATTAGTATTATTTATTGGTAATTAGTGGTAATTATTGGTAATTATTTCGAATTATTACCAATTATTACTAATTATTGGTAATTATTGGTTATTATTACTAATTATGGATAATTATTGGTAATTATTACTAATATTAGTAATTATTGGTAATTGTTACTAATTATTGGTAATTATTTGTAATTATTACTAATTATTTGTAATTATTTGTAATTATTGCTAATTATTGGTAATTATTCCTAATTATTGTTAATTATTACTCATTATTACTAATTATTGGTAATTATTGGTAATTATTACTAATTATGGATAATTATTGGTAATTATTACTAATTATGCATAATTATTGGTAATTATTACTAATTATGGATAATTATTGGTAATTATTACTAATTATTGGTAATTATTTGTAATTATTACTAATTATTGGTAATTAATAATAATTATTGCTAATTATGGGTAATTATTACTAATTATTGCTAATTATTTGTTATTATTACTAATTATTGGTAGTTATTACTCATCATTACTATTTAGTACTAAATATTGGTAATTATTACTAATTATTACGAATTATTGCTAATTATTAGTAATTATTAGTAATTATTACTAATTATTGGTAATTATTGGAAATTATTACTAATTATTGGTAATTATTGGTAATTATTACTAATTATTAGTAATTATTACTAATTATTGGTAATTATTACTAATTATTCCTAATTACCATTAACTATGAACAATGAATACTAATAATTTAAATTTATTAAGTAACAAAACAATCTAAACATAATTAAATTAAAACTAATTAAGAATAATTGAAACTAGTAAAAATTTTAAAATAAATATTAAATTAAAATGAACATAAATACCTTTAAAATGGATCTGAGGTTGATCTCTGATCGTTGTTGAAAACATCAATATCAACTCCGGAAAAAAAAACTTAAGAAACACTGAACTTTAAAAATAGAGTTTTGAGATAACTAGAAGATGGAGTTTGAGAATGAATGAAAAAAAACGGATGAGGGGTATTTATAGGTTAGATTATTTGCGACTGGTGTATTTGCAACGGGATACCCGTCGCAAGTAGTATTAGTTGCGACGGTACCCGTCGCAAATACCTTAGCACACATTTATTACAGTCAACGGGTAAATAGTCATTTGCGATGGGTCCTGTCGCAAATAACAACCTGCCGACATACTATTTGCGACGGGGGGTATATTCTCATCACAAATATCTTTTACCGCCACCGGTTATTTGCGACGGGCGGTTACCGCCCCTCGCAAATAACTCGCGCCCGTCCTTTTGCGATGGGGAAAGCTATCCCGTCGCAAATAAGTTTCTAACGGGGCTATTTGCGATGAGATTTATCCTCGTCGCAAATAACTCGTCGTAAATACCCATTTTTCCCGTAGTGGAGGGAGACAACGTCGAGGGTAGGGTTGAAGCTTGGGGTGTCGTCGAGTTCGAGCGGTAGTCCAGGTCGAGGCCAACCGGTAAGGGGTTGTGTTCTTCTTTGCAAACCGTTGTTGAACCCGAACGAGGAATCAGACAATGTCAGGAATGGTTCTTCGTCATATGAATAGTGGTTGAAGCCAGGGAACGAGGTCCAGATCTAGATCTGGATCTGATCTCGAGTCTTTTGGAGTCGATGTTGAGGTTCTCGTTTCGAGACAAAATCTTTTCTCCAACCGATTTCAAGTCGCGGTTAGGGATTCTTGCTTATGTGATGTAGGTTTATCTCTTTTCGGTTGTCTAGATCTGTAAGTAGTTCTTATTTAATTAAATTTTGTTATCCGAATCTTTCGTAAATCCCATTTTCTATTTTTCGGATCTTCTAGTCGACATCTGTTCATGGTTATCCTGAATTTTTAATTTCATCAAACAGCTTTATACAACTGATTTCTGTATCGATTTTTCTTCAATTCCATTAGATTTTGATTTATTATATTTTGATTTGTTGTGGATATGGTTTTGTCAACAAATATATTTTGAGTTTTTAATATGTGTTTGTGAATCGAGCGTAAAAGAGAAGTTAGTGTTTCGACAATCAATATCTGCTTTCGCATTTGTATATTGTCACACTTTTGGAATTTTATAACGTATTAATAGATTTTCTAGAATTTGTTTGTATAAATTATTGCATTTTGACAAATTTTCGGTCAGAATCTCATCTGAAACATGATCTCATATTTTTATTTTTCATTCATTTGATTTAATCTATCTTCTATTTTTCATTTGATATAGACATACAATGTATTTTATTTTCAAAACCGTCAATTTATAAAATCTTTATAGATGCATTGGTGTGAAAAATCCTTATCAAACTAAGATTATAAAATAATACTCATTAGCAACTTCATTTATTTTGTAAGGAAAAGAACTGCTATAAAAAGCCTTTCCTTCATCCATATTTGCTGCATTATTTTTGAGATGTTGCACTGCTCTGTGTTTGGGCACTGTGAGTATAAGAGGCAGTGAGTGATAGAGATAGTGTTTGAGTGTGTGACGTGAGAAATGAGCCATGTTGATAATTTCAATTCTATGCAAATAATTTTTGGTATGGGATTATGTATTTTCAAAATTACTTTCTATGAATTCCCATATTATTGTTTGTGTAAAATTTATTTCCAATATTTATTTATTTTGAAATTTTATTTCTGTAAGAGATAGTTTAAATTCCAAATACCTATCTTCTTTAATTTTTTTAATTGTAATTGATCATTTATGTTTATGTTTATCAAAATTATGTTCAAATATGGTTTAGTATAATGGGTTAAGGGACTATTTGTTTATCATGATATTAATTTTAGGGGTTTATGGGTAAGGGGTATTTTTCTACACTTTTAAATCCTCATAGAAAGAGATTATTATTCTTTCTTGTATATTATTTCAAGGTATATTTTCTTATGTTAAATAATATGGTTTATATTTTTTGGTTTTGGGTATGGGAAAATTATTGCTACAAAAGTTTCTTTAATGGTTATCTTAAACCAAAATCCACATGTTTGCAGTTTTGGACATATTTTGATAAGCTTTATTAAACCGTTCTAAAATTTTTAGAACAATTTAATTATTTTAAATTTATGATTCTATTTGTATAATTAAAATTTATTTTAGAAGGGACATCGCATATAAAATCAAATTAATAATAGATATATATATATATATATATGTATACCTTCATGATGTGAAAATATATAATTGTTTTAAATAAATTAGTAGTCAAGTAATAATTCATATATGAATTAATAAATTAAGAATATCATAATTTGATTATGTCACATACAAGTCATATAAAAATCGAGGTTATGGCCATATATCGATGATCGTTTATAAAACTTCATACTTGCATATGAATATATAGGTATATACACATATTCATGAACGTTGGATTAACTTTACAAAGAAAGAAATTTTTAATGGAATTGGATGAAATGTTTATAGACATGTTATAATTTTAAGTTGTCTTGTACATGTTTATATTATAATTTTACTCATGAATGAAATGTTTTTTTTAAATATCATTTATAATCTTCTGTGCATTCTCATAATTATTTTATTATTTTGAATTAAAATAATGGTTTATGTCATTTAATCATGAAAACAAATCATTGATATTTATTTTTATTATTTAAAAATGGAAGATCGGTTATGTTGGTGATTATGTACATGCCATGTGACGTGAGTTTTTTGGGAATCAATAATCACTAGTGTTTTTTTTTCAAAAAAAAATTCACACACACACACATAGATATATATATATACACACACTTATATATAGATATCAGTGGAAATTATTATTTAAATGCATTGACATGTTTAAAGCCAAAAACTCTAGTGAGAAATACTAGTATATATATATATATATATATATATATATATATGTAAAGCAAACATTAAACATTTTCCAATAAAAATATCGGTGCTTGTTCGTTGTAAAAATGTAAGGTCATTGGAGAGTAAATCCATCCTTCGCTAAGTGGGTAAGCCCAAGACAGCCTTCAATGAATTAATTTTCCTCAAAATGATGTTTTGTTTTAATAAATTTTGTTTAATATATTTCAAAGAAAATCACAGGATTAGTTTAAAAGTGTTTTTAAAGTATAATTATTTTTCAAAAGCATTACATTTTTCTGAAGGTTGTTTTACAAATGTATTTAAAAATGAAAATTTTCAAATGTATTATCGAAATGATATTTTAAAAGGTGATTTATCAAAGGTTTTCGAAAACTCCTTACTGGGCATCTTTTGTGCTCACCCTACGTTTTTGAAATGTTTTTCACAGGTTGCCTTGAATTCAAGAGTTGGTCATATTTGTTGTAGCGCGTGCGGAAGCTTAGTGGGGAAATCGATTTATTTTTGTTCAAATCTGATAAATGTACGAGTTTGTCTAATCCTCCAGAGCCTAGACCAGTAAAAGATCCTCTTTTGATTAAATTATCATGTAATTTTTATGTCATTTTTATAAAAAACATACACAACATTTTTAAGCACTGAGTCTGGAAGAGAGGGCTCGGGTTGTTATAATTGGTATCAAAGGAACGATGTAGACTAATTTAGAGATTAGATGTCGTCGTCTAATCCGTAAAGTTTATAGTTAGTGGTCCTAGAGTTTCTTAATTTTGAAGATGGAAATTTTGAATTTTTCGTATGTTCGACAAAAGAATTGTGAAGGCACAATTCATTTAAGGGGGGTGGGGGAGAATGTAACACCCTGGGAATATTTAAAATAAAAATTTATTATTATTTTTTATAAATTGAAAATAATTAATGATTTAATAAAAAGGTTTTGAATTAAAATATAACATTTTACCTTATATATATATTAATTTTATCTTATGATATTAATATATAAATATTAATATACGGGTATTAGTTATAATCATAATTGATTATTTTCGTATAGAAAATAAATATTTTATTTTCTTACATAATATATCTTATAATGACAAATGACGATTTGAGGTTATTATTTTAAAAAAATTATGAAATATAATAATAATATTATATGTGTATTTAAATTCTAATTAATTTTTTATATTGACCACATAAATGTTTATTTTTAAATATAAATATAAACAGGGTAATGAAATTAGAGAAACGAATGAATGCATTTAAAAAGAATGCAATCGATTAAAAAAATGGAAAATTAAATAATAAAAATAGAAGAAGAAATCAGGATTGAGGGTTTGAAGGTCGGGTAATTGGGGATTTCCGTCGAACTCCATATCATGAGTCGTGAGCTGAGGGAGACAACGTCGAGGGAAGGGTTGAAGCTTGGGGTGTCGTCGAGTTCGAGCGGCTATCTAGGTCGAGGCAAATCTGTAAGGGTTTGTCTTCTTCTTCACGAACCACAGTCGAACCCGAACGAGGAATCAGTCAATGTCAATAATGGTTCTTCATCATATGCAATATGGTCAAATCTAAGGAAGGAGGTCCAGATATATATCTAGATCTGAGCTCGAGTCTTTTGGAGTCAATGTTGAAGTTCTCGGTTCGAGACGAAATCTTTTCTCAAGCTCATTTCAAGTCGCGATTATGGTTTCTTTCTTATGTGATGTAGGTTTATCACTTTTCATTTTTCCAGATCTTTATGTAGTTCTTCTTTAACTAAATTTTGTTATTTGAATCTTCCGTAAATCCCATTTTCTATTTTTCGGATCTTCTTGTCGACACCCGTTCATGGTTATCCTGAATTTTTTATTTCATCAAACAACTTTATACAACTGATTTGTGTATCGATTTTTCTTCAATTCCATTAAATTTAGATTTATTATATTTTTTCTATGATATGGTTTTGTCTAAAAATATATTTTTAATTTTTTAATATGTTGTTGTGAATCGAGCGTAACAGAGAGGCTTGTGTTTCGACAATCAATATCTACTTTCGCATCTTTATATTGTCACACTTTTGGAATTTTATAATGCATGAATAGATTTTCTAGATTTTTTTTGTATAAATTTTGGCATTTTGACCAATTTTCAGTCAGAATCTCATCCGAAATCTTATCTCATACTTGTATTTTTCATTCATTTGATTTTATCTATCTTCATTTTTTCATTTGATATAGACATACGTTGTATTTTATATTCAGAATCATCAATTTATAAAATCATTATAGATGATTTAGAGTGAAAAATCCTTATCAAACTATGATTATAAAATAATACTCATTATAAACTTCTTTAATTTTTAAGGAAAAAACTACTATATAAAGCCTTTCCTTCATCTATATTTGCTGTATTTTTTGATACATTGCACTGCTTTGTGTTTTGGCACTGTTAGTATAAGAGGTCGTGAGTGATAGAGATAGTGTTTGAGTGTGTGATTCGAGAAATGATCCATGTTGATAATTGGAATTCTATGTGAACAATATTTGGTAAGGGTTTATATATTTTTAAAATCACTTTCTATGAATTCCAATATTATTGTTTGTGTAAGTGTGAAAAATTTATTTCCAATATTTATCTATTTCGAAATTTTATTTCTATAATAGATAGTTTAATTTTCAAATACCTCTATTCTATAATTTTTTTTAATTGTAATTGATCATTCATGTTTATATTTATCAAAATTATGTTCAAATATGGTTTTGTATAATGGGTTAAGGAACTATTTGTTTATCATGATTTTAATTTTATGGGTTTGTCTGTAAGGGGGATTTTTCTACACTTTTAAATCCTCATAGAAATAGATTATTATTCTTCTTGTTATTTTATTTGAAGGCATATTTGCTTATGTTAAATATTATGGTTTATATTTTTTGGTTTTAGGTATTGGAAAATTATTGCAACAAAAGATTCATTTATGGTTCTCATAAACCAAAATCAACAAGTTTGCAGTTTTGGACATATTTTGATAAGCTTTAGGAAACCGTTATAAAAATTTTCGAACAATTTAATTATTTTAAATTTATGATTTTATTTGTATAATTAAAATTTATTTAGAAGGGACATCACATATAAAATCAAGTAAATATATATATATATGTAGGTATACCTTCATGATGTGAAAATATATAAATTTTTTAAATAAATTTATATTCAAGTAATAATTCACATATGAATTAATAAATTAAGAATAAAATAATTTTATTATGTCACATAGAAGTCATAAAAATCAAGGTTATGGCCATATATAGATGATCATTTCTAAAAATTCATACATGCATATGAATATATAGGTATATACACATATTCATTAATGTTGGATTAACTTTGAAAAGAAATAAATCTGTAATGGAATTGGATGAAATGTTTATAGGCATGTTATAATTTTAAGTTGTATTGTACATGTTTATATTATAATTTTACTCATGAATGAAATGTTGATTTTTTTTAAAAAGAAATCATTTATAATATTCGGTGCATGCCCATCATTATTTTAAGATTTTGAATTAATAGAATGGTTTATGTCATTTAATCATGAAAACAAATCATTGATATTTATTTTTATTATTTAACGATGGAAGATCAGGTATGTTAGTGATTATGTACATGCCAAGTGACGTGAGGTTTTTGGGAATCACTACTCACTAGTGTTTTTTTCAAAAAAAAATTCACACACACACACACATATATATATACTTATATATAGATATCAGTGGAAATTATTATTTAAATACATTGACATGTTTAAAGGTAAAAACACCAGAGATAAATACTAGTATATATATATATATATATATGTAAAGAAAACTTTAAACGTTTTGAAAAAAAATATTGGCGCTTGTTCATTGTAAAAATGGAAGGTCATTGGGGAGTAAACCCATACTTCGCTATGTGGGTGGGCCCAAGACAGCCTTCAATGAATTAAGTTACCTCACAGTGATGTTTTTTTAATGATTTTTGCTTAATATTTTCCAAATAAAATCACTGGATTAGATTAAAAGTGTTTTCAAAGTATTATTATATTTCAAAAGCATTACATTTTTTTATGGTTGTTTTAAAAATGTATTTAAAAATGAAAATTTTCAAATGTATTATCAAAATTATATTTTAAAAAGTAATTTATCAATGGTTTTCGAAAACTCCATACTGGGCATCTTTTGTGCTCACCCTACATTTTTGAAATGTCTTTCAAAGGTTTCCTTGATTTCCAGAGTTAGTCATCTTTGTTGTAGTGTGCGTAGAAGCATAGTGGGGAAATAGTTTTATTTTTGTTCAACTCTGATAAATATAAGGGGTTGTCTAATCTTCTAGAGCCTAGACTGGTAAAAGATCCTTGTTTGATTAAAGTGTTGTGTAATTGTTATGTCATTTTTATAAAAACAAATTACACACCATTTTTGTGCACCGAGTCTGGAAGAGCGGGCTCAGGGCGTTATAATTGGTATCAAAGGAACAGTCTAGACAACATTGGATATTAGAAGTCATCATCTAATCTGTAATGTTTACAGTTAGTGGTCCTAGAGTTTCTTAATTCTGAAGATGGAAATTCAAAAATTTTCATATGTCCGACAAAAGAATTGTGAGGGCACAATTCATTTAAGGGGGGGAGAATGTAACACCCCGAGAATATTTAAAATAAAAGTTTATTATTATATTTTTATAAATTGAAACTAATGAATGATTTAATAAAAAGGTTTTGAATTAAAATATAACATTTTATTTTATATATAGAGTATTTTTATCCTATGAAATTAATATATAAATATTAATATATGGGTATTAGTTATAATCATAATTGAATATTTTTGGTATAGAAAATAAATATATTATTTTTTTACATAATATATGTTATAATGATAAATGATGATATGGGGTTATTCTTTAAAAAAAATTGAAATATATTTATAAGATTATATGTGTATTTAAATTCTGATTAATTTTTTTATATTGACCATATAAATGCTTAGTTTTAAATATAAATATAAACAAGGTAATGAAATTAAAAAAAACGAATGAATGAATTTTAAAAAAAATGAAATCGATAAAAAATGGAAAATTAAATAAAAAAATAGATGAAATTTGTATTGAGGTTTTGAAGGTTAGGTAATTGGGGATTTTTGTCAAACTCAATATCGCGAGTCGCAAGCCGAGGGAGACGACGTCGAGGGTAGGGTTGAAGCTTGGGGTGTCGTCGAGTTCAACCGGCAGTCCAGGTCGAGGGAAACCGGTAAGGGGTTGTCTTCTTCTTTGCGAACCGATGTCGAACCCAAACGAGGAATCAGACAATGTCGGGAATGGTTCTTCGTCGTATGAATAGTGGTTGAAGCTAGGGAAGGAGTTACAGATCTAGATCTGGATCTGATCTCGAGTCTTTTGGAGTCGATGTTGAAGTTCTCGATTTGAGACAAAATCTTTTCTCCAGTCGATTTCAAGTCGCGGTTAGGGTTTCTTGCTTATGTGATGTAGGTTTATCTCTTTTAGTTTGTCTAGATCTGTAATTAGTTCTTATTTAATTAAATTTTGTTATCCGAATCTTTCGTAAATCCCATTTTCTATTTTTTGGATCTTCTAGTCGACATCTGTTCAGGGTTATCCGGAATTTTTAATTTCATCAAACAGCTTTATACAACTGATTTCTGTATCGATTTTTCTTCAGTTCCATTAGATTTAGATTTATCATATTTTTGTTGTTGTGGATATGTTTTTTCCAACAAATATATATTGAATTGTTTAATATGGGGTTGGGCATCGAGCGTAACAGAGAAGTTAGTGTTTCGACAATCAATATCTTCTTTCGCATTTGTATTTTGCCACACTTTTGGAATTTTATAATGCATGAATAGATTTTCTAGCATTTGTTTGTATAAATTTTTGAATTTTGACAAATTTTCGGTCAGAATCTCATCTGAAACTTGATCTCATGTTTTTATTTTTCATTCATTTGATTTAATCTATCTTCTATTTTTCATTTGATATAGACATACACTATATTTTATTTTCAAAACCGTCAATTTATAAAATCTTTATAGATGCATTGGTGTGAAAAATCCTTATCAAACTAAGATTATAAAATAATACTCATTAGCAACTTCATTTATTTTGTACGGCAAAGAACTTATATAAAAATCCTTTCCTTCATCCATATTTGCTGCATTATTTTTGAGATGTTGCACTGCACTGTGTTTTGGCACTGTGAGTATAAGTGGCTGTGAGTGATAGAGATAGTGTTTGAGTGTGTGACGCGAGAAATGAGCCATGTTGATAATTTTAATTCTATGCAAAAAAGTTTTGGTATGGGATTATGTATTTTCAAAATTACTCTCTATGAATTCCCATATTATTGTTTGTGCAAGTATACAAAATTTATTTCCAATATTTATTTATTTTGAAATTTTATTTCTGTAAGAGATCGTTTTATTTTCAAATACCTATCTTCTTTAATTTTTTTAATTTTAATTTATCATTCATGTTTATGTTTGTCAAAATTATGTTCAAATATGGTTTAGTATAATGGGTTAAGGGACTATTGGTTTATCATGATATTAATTTTAGGGGTTTGTGTGTAAGGGGTATTTTTCTACACTTTTAAATCCTCATAGAAAGATATTATTATTCTTTTTTATATATTATTTCAAGGCATATTTTCTTATGTTAAATAATATGGTTTATATTTTTTGGTTTTGGGTATGGGAAAATTATTGCTACAAAAGTTTCTTTAATGGTTCTCTTAAACCAATATCAACATGTTTGAAGTTTTGGACATATTTTTATAAGCTTTATTAAACCATTGTAAAATTTTTAGAACAATTTAATTTTTTTAAATTTATGATTCTATTTGTATAATTAAAATTTATTTTAGAAGGGACATCATATATAAAATCAAGTTAATAATATATATATATATATATCTTCATGATGTTCAAATATATAATTGTTTTAAATAAATTAGTAGTTAAATAATAATTCATATATAAATTAATAAATTAAGAATATCATAATTTTATTATGTCACATACAAGTCATATAAAAATTGAGGTTATGGCCATATATCGATGATCGTTTATAAAACTTCATACATGCATATGAATATATAGGTATATACACATATTAATGAATGTTGGATTAACTTTACAAAGAAAGAAATTTTTAATGTAATTGGATGAAATGTTTATAGAAATGTTATAATTTTATGATGTCTTGTACATGTTTATATTATAATTTTACTCATGAATGAAATGTTTATTTTTTTTAAAAATATATCATATATAATCTTCTGAGCATTCTCATCATTATATTATTATTTTGAATTAAAATAATGGATAATGTCATTTAATCATGAAAACAAATCATTGATATTTCTTTTTATTATTTAACAATGGAAGATCGGTTTTGTTGGGGATTATGTACATGCCATGTGACATGAGTTTTTTGGGAATCAATAATCACTAGTGTTTTTTTTTCAAAAAAAAATTCACACACACACATAGATATATATATATATATATATATATAAACACTTATATATAGATATAAGTGGAAATTATTATTTAAATGCATTGACATGTTTAAATCTAAAAACTCTAGTGAGAAATACTTGTATATATATATATGTAAAGAAAACTTTAAATTTTTTTGAATAAAAAAATCGGTGCTCGTTCGTTGTAAAAATGGAAGGTCATTAGGGAGTAAATCCATCCTTCGCTAAGTGGGTAAGCCCAAGACAGCCTTCAATGAATTAATTTTCCTCAAAATGATGTTTTGTTTTAATAAAGTTTGCTTAATATTTTCCAATGAAAATCATGGGATTATTTAAAAGAGTTTTCAAAGTATAATTATTTTTCAAAATCATTACATTTTTTTGAAGGTTGTTTTACAAATGTATTTAATAATGAAAATTTTCAATTGTATAATCGAAATGATATTTTAAAAGGTGATTTATCAAAGTTTTTTGAAAACTCCTTACTGGGCATCTTTTGTGCTCACCCTACGTTTTTGAAATGTTTTTCACAGGTTGCCTTGAATTCCAGAGTTGGTCATATTTGTTATAGCGTGTGCGGAAGCATAGTGGAGAAATCGATTTATTTTTGTTCAAATCTGATAAATTAATGGGTTTGTTTAATCCTCCAGAGCCTAGACTGGTAAAATATCCTCTTTTTATTAAAGTATCGTGTAATTTTTACGTTATTTTTATAAAAAAATTACACAACATTTTTAAGCACCGAGTCTAGAAGAGCGGGCTCGGGGTGTTATAATTGGTATCAAAGGAACGATCTAGACAACTTTAGAGATTAAATGTCATCGTCTAATCTGTAAAGTTTATAGTTAGTGGTCCAAAACTTTCATAATTTTGAAGATGGAAATTGAGAATTTTTCGTATGTCCGATAAAATAATTGTGAGGGAACAATTCATTTAGGGGGGGAGAATGTAACACCCTGTGAATATTTAAAATAAAAATTTATTATTATATTTTTATAAATTGAAACTAATGAATGATTTAATAAAAAGGTTTTGAATTAAAATATAACATTTTACTTTATATATATAGTATTTTTATCTTATGATATTAATATATAAATATTAATATACGGGTATTAGTTATAATCATAATTGATTATTTTGGTATAGAAAATAAATATTTTATTTTTTTTACATAATATATGTTATAATGATAAATGATGATTTGAGGTTATTCTTTAAAAAAAATTTATGAAATATAATTATAATATTATATGTGTATTTAAATTATGATTAATTTTTTATATTGAACATATAAATGTTTATTTTAAAATATAAATATAAACAGGGTAATGAAATTAGAAAAACGAATGAATGCATTTAAAAAAATGAAATCGATTAAAAAAAATTGAAAATTAAATAAAAAAATAGAAGAAGAAATCAGGATTGAGGGTTTGAAGGTTGGGTAATTGGGGATTTCCGTTGAACTCCATATCACGAGTCATGAGCTTAGGGAGACAACATCGAGGGAAGGGTTGAAACTTGGGGTGTCGTCGAGTTCGAGTGGCTGTCCAGGTCGAGGCCAATCTTTAAGGGTTTGTCTTCTTCTTCACAAACTGCAATCGAACCCGAACGAGGAATCAGACAATGTCCGAAATGGTTCTTCATCATATGCGCTATGGTCGAAGCTGAGGATGAAGGTCTAGATATAGATCTTGATCTGATCTCGAGTCTTTTGGAGTCAATGTTGAAGTTCTCGGTTCGAGACGAAATCTTTTCTCAAGATGATTTCAAGTCGCGGTTAGGGTTTCTTACTTATGTGATGTAGGTTTATCTATTTTCATTTTTCCAGATCTTTAAGTAGTTCTTCTTTAATTAAATTTTGTTATCCGAATCTTCCGTAAATCCCATTTCCTATTTTTCAGATCTTCCTGTCGACATCCGTTCATGGTTATCCTGAATTTTTTATTTCATCAAATAGCTGTATACAACTGATTTGTGTATCTATTTTTCTTCAATTCCATTTGATTTAGATTTATTATATTTTTTTATATGGTTTTGTC
The DNA here is from genome assembly GCA_963277665.1 of Viscum album. Lineage (NCBI taxonomy): Eukaryota > Viridiplantae > Streptophyta > Magnoliopsida > Santalales > Viscaceae > Viscum > Viscum album. The sequence continues at coordinate 1,519,872,846 of OY728152.1, read as the reverse complement.
AAAAAATATATTTTGAATTTTTTAATATGTTGTTGTGAATCGAGCGTAATTGAGAAGCTTGTGTTTTAACAATCAATATATACTTTCGCATCTTTATATTGTCACACTTTTGGAATTTTATAATACATGAATAGATTTTATAGAATTTTTTTGTATAAATTATTGCATTTTGACCAATTTTCGGTCAGAATATCATCTGAAACCTTATCTCATACTTGTCATTTTCATTCATTTGATTTAATCTATCTTCGGTTTTTCATTTGATATAGACATACGTTGTATTTTATTTTCAAAATCGTCAATTTATAAAATCTTTATAGATGAGTTAGTGTGAATTTTTTTTATCAAAATATGATTATAAAATAACACTCATTAGCAACTTCTTTAAATTTTTAAGGAGAAAATATACTATATAAAGCCTTTCCTTCATCCATATTTGCTTCATTTTTTTGAGACATTGCACTGCTCTGTGTTTTGGCACTATTATTATAAGAGGAAGTGAGTGATAGAGATAGTGTTTGAGTGTGTGATTCGAGAAATGATCCATGTTGATAATTGGAATTCTATGTAAATAATTTTTGGTAAGGGTTTATATATTTTCAAAATCACTTTCTATGAATTCCCATATTATTTTTTGTGTAAGTGTGAAAAATTTATTTCCAATATTTACTTATTTCGAAATTTTATTTCAATTAGAGATAGTTTAATTTTCAAATACCTCTCTTCTATAATTTTTTTTAATTTTAATTGATCATTCTTGTTTATATTTATCAAAATTATGTTCAAATATGGTTTAGTATAATGGGTTAAGGAACTATTTGTTTATCATGATTTTAATTTTATGGGTTTGTGTGAAAGGGGGATTTTTCTACACTTTTAAATCCTCATATAAATATATTATTATTCTTCATGTTATTTTATTTGAAGGCATATTTTCTTATGTTAAATAATATGGTTTATATTTTGTGGTTTTGGGTATTGGAAAATTATTGCAACAAAAGTTTCATTTATGGGTCTCTTAAAACAAAAACAACATATTTGTAGTTTTGGACATATTTCGATAAGCTTTAGTAAACCGTTATTAAAATTTTAGAACAATTTAATTATTTGAAATTTATGATTTTATTTGTATAATAAAAATTTATTTTAGAAGGGACATCGCATATAAAATCAAGTAAATATATATATATATATGTATGTATACCTTCATGATGTGCAAATAAATAATTTTTTTAAATAAATTGATAGTCAAGTAATAACTCACGTATGAATTAATAAATTAAGAATATCATAATTTTATTATGTCACATACAAGTTATATAAAAATCAAGGTTATGGCCATATATCGATAATCATTTTCGAAACTTCATACATGCATATGAATATATGGGTATATACACATATTCATGAACATTGGATTAACTTTACAAAGAAATAAATCTTTAATGGGACTGGATGAAATGTTTATAGAAATGTTATATTTTTAAGTTGTCTTGTACATGTTTATATTATAATTTTACTCATGAATGAAATGTTGATTTTTTTTAAAAAATATATCATTTATAATCTTCGGTGCATACTCATCATTATTTTATGATTTTGAATTAAATAAATGGTTTTTGTCATTTAATCATGAAAAATAATTAGTGATATTTCTTTTTTATTATTTAATAATGGATGATCAGGTATGTTGGTGATTATGTACATGGAAAGTGGCATGAGTTTTATTGGAATCAATACTCACTAGTGTTTTTTTTAAAATCAAACACACACACACACACATATACATACTTATATATAGATGTCAGTGGAAATTATTATTTAAATGCATTGACATGTTTAAAGGTAAAAACCATAGTGAGAAGTACTAGTATATATATATATATATATATATATATATATATATATATCTGTGTGTGTGTGTGTAAAGAAAACTTTAAACGTTTTCGAAAAAAAATATCGGCGCTTGTTCTTTGTAAAAATGGAAGGTCTTTGGGGATTGAGCCCTTCCTTCGCTAAGTGGGTAGGCCCAAGACAACCTTCAATGAATTAAGTTTCCTCAAAATGATGTTTTTTTAATGATGTTTGCTTAATATTTTCCAAACAGAATCACTGGATTAGTTTAAAAGTGTTTTCTAAGTATAATTATTTTTCAAAAGCATTACATTTTTTTGAAGGTTGTTTTACAAATGTATTTACAAATGAAAATTTTCAAATGTATTATCGAAATGGTATTTTAAAAATAGATATACCAATGGTTTTGAAAAACTCCTTACTGGGAATATTTTGTGCTCACCCTACATTTTTGAAATTTTTTTCACAGGATGCCTTGAATTCCAGAGATGGTCATCTTTGTTGGAGCGCGCACGGAAGCGTAGTGGGGAAATCATTTTATTTTTTGTTCAACACTGATAAATGTAAGGGTTTGTCTAATCCCCAAGAGCCTAGAGAGGGAAAACAACCTCATTTTATTAAAGTGTTGTGTAATTATTATATCATTTTTATAAAAACATTTACACAACATTTTTAAGCATCACGTCCGGAAGACCGGGCTCGGGGCGTTATACCATCGATACCTTGAGAGGATGCTTACCAAATCTTTTATAATGTAAAACCTGAAAATGTAATCATATCGTTCATCATATGTCATATGTTTCTCCCACCATAGGAACTAGTCTAAAATGTCCAATACTTATTCCATACCCTATTATTTGAAAGGAAAACTATGTTTGACCGCGTACAATGTGGGCAACACTGAGACAAAACAAACCATGAAATACTATAATTTAAAAATGAACATTATAAAATAAACATTAAATTATATGGTATGAAAACGATTAACATATATAGGAAATATATATAATGTTACAACAAAAATATAAGTTTATTAATAAATTTCTAGTAAATAATCACTGAATCTATTGTAAAACCATTTCATTCTTAAAAAAATCATTTTCATTAAAAAAATTGTTTCAATAACTTTGTGTTAGAAAAAAAGTTAAAATTAATTTATGTAAATTTTAGAAATTATATTTGATACAAAAATATCATTTTTAAATACATAATGTAAAAATTATCTTAAGATTACTTTTTAGAGTTTTATGAAAAGTATGCATTTTCAAGGAATAGTAAAAATATATTGATTTTATATTAAAATTTATATTTTTATTTCATTTATGTTCATAGTTCCATTTTTTATAAAATGTTTTAAAAGTTAAATTATTTATATTATGTTTTAAATAATAATATTATTTTTAGGGGGGTAAATTTTTAATTTGAATTTATTTTCTTAAAAAAATTATGCATAAATGGAATTTTTCTAAATAACTATTTTTTTTGTGAAATGTAATTTTATCATAATATATTAAATTAGTATCTATTAGTAAATTATTTTAATTAAATATATATATATATATAATATTTTTAATTATATGTTTTAACATTCATCTAATATGTTTACTATAAATAGGATAAAATTAAATCCAATTTTATACTTAAAACAATATTTTTTAAAGCGGTTATCATCATGTACAACACACTTATTTCAAAATTAATATATACAACATATAGGTAATAAATTTGATAAAATTGATTCCATATTTTAAATTAGGATTTTAAAATTTTGTAAATAGTATTATTTTATTTTTTGTCAATATGAATAGCGACCATAGTAAAATTTATCACCTTAGTAAAGGGTAAATCGTGTTAACCAAGGTTAAATCAAAGTGATAAGGCCATAATTTTTCAATAAAAATATTATGGTATGAATATAATTATTCCCTTATGATCTTATTATATAAATTTAATTTTTTAAGGTATACTTTTCTATGATAATGACTTCTATAATATACGAGTCAAAGAATGTTAAAAAAACGTCACTCTCTATGTTTTAAATATCTCTTATGTGTCCACATAGGGAACACAATTTGTAATGAATGAATGTAAGTGTATATATTAACGTTAATGAAATTGTTTTCATAAATTATTTTATTTATTATTTTTAGTAATTATATAATGACTTTAAAATCATATGAAAAACCAATGTAGTATTTCTCAAATTAATAAAAAAATATAATAAATAATTATAAAAATATTAAATTTAATTTAATTTGTATTAGTTAATGTGTTGAATTGTTTTTTAGATGAATCTGACATATTATTATTATTATAAATTATTATATTCAAATTTAAACTTTTTATTTACATCTTTTATGTAAAATTAATTGAATAGTATCTAAATTGGAAATAATGATATTTAATGAAAATAATATTTTGTTCCATTTCATCAAAATAAAAAATATATATAAAAATATGATAAGGGTGATTTATATATTCTAAAATTTTAACCCATTTCAATTTATAGTTTATTTTGAACAATTTGAATTGAGAATTAGTTTATAATATTTTAATCATTTAAGAAATTCCATGATTGCCCCTCCCCTCAATTATAAAATGTCACTCATCTTTTCTGTTATTTACACCACATTGAGCTTTCTATATTAACCAAAATATTCCATGTTCTCTTATAAACTCCCCTACAAACTTTATAGAGGTGTCGATATTCCAAAAATTCAAACCATTGAGTCTTTAATAGGGTATCTAAATGAGTTGTTTCAAATAAGAGCTTATCGCTTTAACCAAACACTTTCTTTTTTATTCTTTTTTACCTCAAATAAATATGTTATAATCCACATAAAATAATAATTTAAGTATTATAAATGTAATTAAATATTATTATGACTATGAAACCTCCTTTATTCATCATATTTCCATCAAATGGGAAGTGAATGTATTACTCGGGCGTACATACAACTTACCGTCTTCATGTAGCGATACAATCCATTTTCCCTAACCGCATTTCATATATGTTTATTATGAAGGTTTTAATGTATATATATAATATTTATAATATAATTATTGTTATATAATGATAATTTTATGTCTAACATCTTACCTTCCAACCCATAAGAAAATGATAATGGCTTTCGTCCATATGCGTGGACTACCACATCCATGGAGCGATGTGATTTTATTAATATCTATTTTAATTAGATGGTAATAAATATGAATTTAAGGAATATATATAATATATATTATATAATAATTATTGTTTAATGGTGATTCATTATTTATCTTTCTTTAATTCCATCTGATAAATAATGCAAACAAAGTCCATCCATATGTATAGCATACCGTCTCCGTGAATTGTACTATTCATTTTCTTATATATAACATTTATTGATGGATCTAAATATTTACATAATTAATCTATTAGATATTTGATACATTATTAAAATTCATGAGATTATGGATCTATTCTCCAAGAACAAGGACTAAAACTAATTAACCAAAACATAGATGAAAAATATACCAGTTATCACCTGGAATAATTATTTTAATAAAGAATTGTTAATGAATGGGTGATAAAAAGTTATAAGTAAATCATATATGATATGATATATATAATTATTTTTGTGAAATATATTTATAATAATTAAATTTATACTATTCAGGATGTTAAAAAACATATAAAGGAAGTCATACAAAAGGTAATGGATTTTTGTCACACTTTTACTTCTGTGAGACATAAGCCATGGTAACCCCTTGTTTGTTTAATGTGATGTATATAATGAAAAATAATAAATTTTATGAGTATTATTATTAAATTTATATTTATTTTCATATAAATTAAATTTTCTTTCCTTTTTGGGGTTTTAAATCAATTGTTACCAAATCGGTAAGGGTTATATGTTACAATCTCATTGTTTATTGAGATTGTTTATGATTAAGTTTATAATGATGAAATAATATGATATATATCAAAATAAACTCTTGAATTATCTTAATATAGGTTTAATTTTTGAGAAAAATTCCTCCGTTTCATTTTCCTCTTCTTAAGTACAAATGATATCGAAATTGTGATTTTAAGGAAAATTGAATTTATTTCTCTCTTCGGTCAAATAATCATTTTATTCCATATTCAGGTTTTCTAAAAATTATATAAATAATGTTTTTGATATTATATTACTAATTTTTTAATTAATTTTGAATCATTATTTACTTTTTTTAAAATGGTTTACAAGGAATTTGTTTTATTTTTTTTAAACAAGGTTCCTTTTAAATTTCACCAAAATTGTGAAATTAATGTTTTCTTCTAACAATTACAATATGAATGGAATTTTACATAGTCTCTAACACTGAATTTTTTTCAATATTAATTTATATTTTTTCCATGGTTGTTTTCATAGAAATTTGTTTCGATAACATTTTGGATATATTTATATTTTAATAGTGATTTTCAAAATGGAAAGATTATTTTCCACATGAAATGTTTTGGTTATATTTTAATAAATATTCGATAAATTATAACATAATTTGAAGTTTATTATAATTCACTAGTGATATGATCCATTGATAATATTATTTCTATTTCTCTAAATATTTAATTTTTATATTTATGAGAAGTCTATCAAACTCATCTATTTTCCATGGTTTATGCTATGATGAATTGATGAAATGTTAATGAAACCCATTTTATTTTCACAGGTTATGATGTAATTATATGTTTAATGATTTATCATCATATGGAACAGATATGTATATTTTTAATAAATATGTTTGTTTCATTGTAACCATGGATGGTGGTTATGTTATAAACAAGGATGGTGGTTACATTATAACCAAAGTTGTTTGATATGTTATTACTAAGGATGGTAGTTGTGTTATAACCAAGGACCGGTTGACCAAGAATTATATGTCCCTCCAATTAATTATTTCATGATTGATTTGTAGTGTGATTAATATGTCCCAAATACAGAGTTAACCATGTTCATTAAGAGACTATTCCAACTATGATAGTATTTGGAGTAAACCTAGACTACTTAGATAGTTTGGGGAGTGAACTCATTACACTATGATAGCCTATGAAATGAGATCGGAATTAGAGTGAAATACCTTTTTATTATTCCTAATCAATTATAATGAAATATGATTAACAACATAAAAATATGTGAGTTTTAATTTAAGTTAAATAAGAGGAAAATTGACTTCTATGGAAGATCAGGTGGAAAAAATCATGGAAGTAGGAGAGTTTAATTGTATTCCTATCATGAATGTAGAAATAATCACATATAATAATATGTCAAATGTATGGGAAAATGATTTCTATATATAAATAAATGGAATTGAGAAATAAATTTACGAGTAATTAGTTTTCATATATATGATAAACCTGGAAATTATCTAATTTAATGACCACTTCTAAATGATAACTCCTAGATAAAGGAATGACCAATGATGTGGATGGATTTTAGTTTTTATGGATTATGGTACAAAAATTATTTTTTGGAAGTGTTATATCAATGATGTTTTAGATAATAGGATCAGGAAACATTTATATATTTTTCTATACTAGAATTTAAAAATATATATTTAGCTAGGATAAATATATTACTCACATTAGTAGGATAGTATTGGTGACCATGAAATTGATTATTTAATAAAAATTAATTTAGGTAATCTTTGATTATTTTTATTAAATCTATTGAATATATTCAATAGCTTGTGAAATTATTTGTGGAATAATGATTAAGTTAGTTTTTTATCTCATATATTATTTTAAGTAACATTGGATTTAAATTTATAGATACCATCATCGGTTTATATGTTTCAGTTTTATCATAAGTTCAAATGACTCAACACTCCCTATAAATGTTTTATGTAATGGTACTTTGATGACAAAATTTTAATGGGTTTTACGAAGAATAATCTATTGGGTTATAAATATCCTTTGGGGTTGGTATATGATATGATGTTAAGTTAATTATGTACTATTGGATAATTGGATATAGATAATCATGATGGTTAAACGTGATTAATGTAAAAGGTGAAATTTTTAGAGATATTATTTTTTATGTTAATGATTTCCTTTCGGTTTATTATCTAAATTTGATTCATGATATTTAGGGAAGGTCACTACATTACAAAATTATATAGTGATTTATCATGGTGATTAAAGATAATTTATAGATGTGTTTTGGGGTTTAGGTAAATGTAAATATTAGTTTCAACATAACATGAAATATTATTTGGGGAGAATTCTATTTAATATTTAAAGATGTAAGCTTAAGGGTATATACTTTATGATTAAAAAATTGTAATGTTTAGGTTAATGAGGTAATTAATTTTTTGATGATTAATATTGTAATTATTCATATGTTGTTTTGTTTATTTTTATAATTGTCTCATACTAACCATTTTCTGTTTTGGTTTATTTATGATATTATAAAAAATATCTTGATATACTTTTTTGATCCATTCGAATTTTAATTTAGTTCCATAGGCATGAAAAATTCATCTTGAAAACTCATCGTTTGGAGAGACAGATTTAATTATGGTGTAAATTAATCAATGTATTAAATTATACCTTTTTTGTAAGTATATTTCCTTATATTTTTAGTATTGATGGTAAAGAGATTTTTCAAATCTAGTAAAAGTATCTTATGAAAAGAAATGTTTACCCATGACATTAAATTCTGATGTATGGATCATCATTGAACCCACATAGGTTCATTTCTTAGTGGTTGTTAATTTTCCCCTGAACATGTTATCTATCACTATCTAATATTACGTAGGTGTTATTTTTCTCTAAAATTTCCTTATTTTCACTTATCATTAATTTTCTTGTAATTTAGAACCTAAATATGTTTTACTCTTGATGAACTTTTTGCCCTTCCTTCTACTCATGAAGATTTTTTATTAACCTTTATTAATGATGTTGGATTTCAAAAATAATTTTCAAATATAAAACATTTTATAACCAACCACAAGTTAAAATTATGAGGACAAAATTTATTAAAGTATGTAAGAACATAACACCTTGAGATTTTAAAATAACACTATGTTCAATAGTGTATACAATACACAACACTGATCCTAAATGAACAATAAAATATTTTTATTTAAATATAACTATTATAACCTAGTCCTTAAATTATAGGGATAAATATGATTAACTAATTTATGAAGTTTATATTATTTTCCCATGAAATATAAAAGTATTTATAAATTTTTATTTAATAATATCTCAATTTTTAGTAAATCAAATATATTTTGTAAAAAAATATTCAAAAATAATAATTATTTTTTTGATAAATTATTTTAATAAAATTTCATGAAATTTGGAAATAATATTTTACAAAAATTATATAATATTTGAATTAATTTTGTGAAAATTATCTTCGGATAAATTTTTTTATAACTTTATGAAAATTATGATTTTCCAATGGAAAAAATGCAGATTATTTATTGAAATCTTTATCTTCATTTCAATCATATAAAAAGTTCCATTTTGTTACAAAATGGATTGAAAGGAAAATTAGTTATATTATGTTTTAAATTATCCAATTATTTTTATTAGAATCTATTTTATGTTTCAATTTTATATAAAAATATTTTAATTCTTAAAAGTCATTTTCAAGAAAACAATTTCATTCATGCATTGTTTTTTTTATCTTGAAAAATAAAATTAATGACTATTAGTTAATGGTTTCATTAAAATATATATATTATATACCCAATAAAAAATCATACATTTTAAACTTTTACTATAAATGGGATAATAATAAATCCAATTTTATGTTTAAAAACTTTATTTTTCTAAAAGAGGTTTTCGTCATGATCTGCACACATATTTTAAAATTAATTTATTCAATTTATTGTTATTGAATTTGATAAAATTTATTAAATTTTTTAAATTATATTTTTTAAATTTTGTGAACAGTCCCCTTTTATGTATATTTTATACGAATAAAACCCTTAGTAAAATTCAGCACCCCAGAATAGGGTAAATCTTGTAAATATTGATTAAAGATATGTGATAAGACCATATTTTATAATCATAATTACTATTGTATGAATTTAATTATACATTTATCACCTAATGATATAAATTTAATTTTTTATGGGACACTTATCAAAGAATATAATTTGTATAATATTTAAATCAAATAATGTTAAAAAAATGTGTATCTCTGCATTTTAAATACCTCTTATGTGCCTAATTGAGGATAAAAGAAATTTTTTAATGAGGTTAATTGTTTATATTGAGATTAATGAAATTATTATAATTAGAAATGTTTTTTATTAATTATTTCAAATTTTATAATGACTTTAAATACTTATGAAACACTAATGTAGTATTTCTCCAATTAATAAGAAATATAAAAAATTATTTTAATAATATTCAAATTAATATAATTTGAGTGAGTTAATAAGTTTCATGAAATTTTTAGATTGATATTACATATTATTGTTATTTTAAATTATTATATTCTAATTTTTATTTTTTATTTATGTTTTTAATTAAATTTTATTTAATATTGTATAAATTAGATTTAATGACACTTTATGAAATAACAAATTTCATTAAATTACATAATATTCCTCAATAAATTAAAATGTGGAAAGGGGTAAATGATATGGTCTATAATTCTATATCCTATTTATATTCCATTTGGAAACATTTTACATGAGAATGAATTTAAAATATTTTAATCATATAAGAAATTCCAATAGTGACCCTCCTAACAATTATAAAATGGAAACCCTCCGTTATTTTATTCATACAACATTCTATCTTTAATCTTGACAAAAATCAATCAATTTATCTTCTAAAATATCCTATTAAAATTATATAGGTGTGGGTCTTCCCAACATTCTAACCATGTATCAATTAAGATAATATCTAAATGAGATGTTTCAAAGAAGTGGTTATCACTTTAATCGATCACTTTCTTTTTAATTATTTGTAAATCCTATGAATATATTATATTCTTAATAACATAATAAATTCTTCATCTCTAATTTACTAAAATTTCATTATTATTATTATTATGAAACCACATTTATTCACCCTCCTTTCATAATATGGAAAGTGGAAGTATTGCTCGTGTGTATGTATAGCTTACCATATCCACATATCAATTTAATTCATTTTAAATCACCATATGATCGGTTTAGTGTATATATAAGAAATTAATGTCACAATTAAGCTTGTATAATTATAATATCATATCTATCATCTTACCTTCCAACACATTGGACAATGATAATGCCTTCCATGCGAACATGTAGACTCCCACCTACACGAAGTGATGTGATGTTTTTTTCAATTTTTGTTTTACATGGATTATAATAAGGATGTATTAAATGAAGATATATGATTTATATGGCATCATAACTATTCATGAAATTTAATTAATTATTAAACTTTTTTTTGTTCATCTGAAAATGGAAACAACTCCCATGCGTATGTATGACCTACCATCTCCATGAATAGTGAAATTCATTTTTCAATCTATAATGTTTGTGGATGAATATTAATATTTATATAATGAATATATATGATATTTAAATATTTATTAACATTGTATAGAGTATTTAATGATGACCAATGTACACGGAGGAAAACTACTAAACCGAAATATTGCTAAAAACAACGAGTTATCACCCGAAATAGTGATTAAAATAAAGAATTGTTAATGAATGGGTGATCACAGGTTATAAGTAATTAATATATGGTATTATATATATAATAATTTTTTATATTATATTTATAATAAATCTATATTTATTATACAGGATATCTGAACACGTGTGAAGGCCATCGAACCCGATGTAAGAGATTTTCCTCTCACTTTTACTTATGTGAGACACATACCATATTCACCACTTCTTTATTTAATGTGGTGTATATACTTCCCATGAATAAATTTTATGATTATTATTATAAATTTATTATGTGTGTTTTCTTATCAATATTATTTTCATTATTTAATAGGGCATATCATTCAAAAGTTACCAAAATGATAAGGGTTTTATGTTACAATCCCAATGATCATCAACATTGTTTATGATTAAGTTTATGATGAGGAAATCATAGGATATGTCTCCCAATAAAATAATTAATTATCTTATACAATGGTTATTTATTGGGAATACATGTTTTATTTTCATTTATCCCCACATTAAGTAATAAAGTGATTGAAATTGTGATTTTATGAAAAATTGACTTTATTTCCCTCTTTGGCCGAAAAAACATTTTCTTTCATATCCATGTTTTCTAAAACAAATTAAATATAGTTTTTATTATTATACTATGAATTTTTAATGTAAATTTTAACCATGATTTAATTACTAAAAAATGGTTTATAAGGAACCTTCTTATCTTTTTTGTAAATAGGGTTCATTTTTTGGTTCACTAAAAATGCGAAAGGAGAGTATTCTTTTGACTTATAAAGCATGAGTATAATTTCCCAGCATCATGACCACTCAATTTTTTAAAACATATATTTCTATTTTCTAAGGTTCTTTTCAATTAATTTTTTTTCATAATCTTTTTTTTAATATTTATATTTTAAAAATGATTTTCAAAATAAAAAAATTATCTTCCTCAAGAAAGGTTTTAGTTGAATTTTAGATGAATTTTCATATATGATAACATCCTCTGATCTCAATTATCCTATATTGGGAATATGATCCATTGATTATATTCATACTATTTATTCAAATGGTTAATTTTTATATTGATATGATATTTACTAAACCCATTTATTTGTTAGGGGGTATGCTATTATAAATGGATGAAATGTTTATGAGTCTTTTTTTCTATTCATGGGTTTTGATGTGATGATATGGTGAATGTTTTATGATCATATGTAACACATATGTAGGGTTTCATGAATTATGGAGGTCATGTTATAACCATGTATGGAGGTCAAATTATAACCGTGGATAGGGGCCTATAATTATTATTCCCTCTAATGAATTGGGTAATGATAGATATCTCATGAAATAAAGAGGTACAGAATGGGAATTAGTCCCATTTAAGTAGGGGATCTATCCACTATAATTGTATTGTTTGTGAACCTTGTCTACAATGATGGTTTTTTGAGTGAACCCATTAAACTATGACAGAAAAATAAATAATACTTTACTACTATTGAAATGATTTTCAATTCTTATTTTTTTGGCACAATTAAATATCTTATTCCACTATTTTTCCCTCATAGATCATGTTCTTTAATTACTTCATGATTTATATCTTATGAACTATAATGTGTTATTCCATGAATTAGGATTATGATATTTGATGTGTAGGTTAGGTTTTTGAAATTTTATTCTCATGTTCTCATACCCTTATGTTCATCTTATGATTAAGAGATAATTTATGTCTCCATTGTTTATCCTAACTGATAATCTAATCTCACATTTGTTTATGTTTCCTTTCCCTTGGTTATGAATATTGGTTTTATTAATCATATGCCTAAGAAGGGAGGTAGTTATGATGAACTTGAAAGGATACTCTTATGAACTATTATTTAATGTGTCCATGTTTTTTAATTATAATATACCTATATGATTCAGGTTTTAATCATTTTGATATGTAATGAAAATTTATTTAATAAGATTTAATTATCTATTTATTAAAAGTATGGATCACTATAACTGACATTATATCACTTCTAATCCAAGAATTTCCTATCAAAACATACCTCTAACATCCTAATAACACTCTTGGAATGGTTCCCAACATTTAACCCAATAAAACATGATAAGGATGGACCAAATTCATAATTTTTAACCAAATAAAATTGATTTCACTGTCCATTTATGAGGTCTCTAAACATGAAAACATCCCTGAAAAGGCTCGTACAACCTTGAAACACTCCAAAATTTCTAAAAATATGTGGTCAATGTGGTTTCCAAACAACCACATCTAATTATACATGATAATAGTATTCAACCCTCCGCTGGAAGAACCTCCCTAAAAATACATGACTCTAGTAACCAACATGTTACCTAAGGTATGATCATGTTCCCTCTAAGCCAAAAGGAATTCTATGGTTATATAAGTACCCACACCAATATCCAAACCTAATAATTAGTGATTAATAATAGTTAATTTCTCAACCAACCAAGACTCTCCACCATTCCCTACCATTACAAAGGCACAAAAGCACCCCAAACCAACACATCTAAATCATCAAAATCATTCCCAATCCAAACACTAATGTTCATACTCCACCTAATATTGCATCCAAAAGTTAAAATGACTATCTGATAACTGGTTATGTACTCTAACAACCCATCTAAAAAGAGGGTCACATAGTCATGGATGTCATAACACTCCCCACCTTAGTGGAAACCCTATCATCCCACCACTTAAATAATAACTTTTTCACTATGGATTACGCACCACTCATCATCGGGCATAATAAATTCCCGGAGCAAACCTGCTAAATCCCATACACCAACCCATAATGGTTTCCATTAACACATGTATATCCCTAATTCGATGAAATTATTTCTTCCCTATAAAAACATGACTTGGATTCACCTAGATTTTCCATAACACTACACCCAAATCAATTCTAGTGTCTTCTCTACCTCATGAGAATACTTCAAATTTCATCAAAACCCTGGTCCACCAATTCCACAAGAATATCATTGATTACAATCATTTGATGGAACACTCCCATGTACCATATATTTATATATTTAATGGGTACCATGTAAAAATGATGAAACTAAATAAACTAAAACCCAATTAATTTTTAGGTGATCTACACGCCATGAAGACTATGCTGAACATTATCTAAAACACATCAATATCAACAAACTAGGATCTACCTTGGATCTTATCTCCAAAATCAGGCACCTTAATAGTTCCCTAATTCATCCTAAGACCATCCTTTAGCAGTCTTCATCATAGAAATGCATGTTCTTATCCTCATTCCAATGAATTTTAATGCCATCCAAAATTTTAGTAACCACCCGATTCCATTACAGTCACATGCATCTAGTCGTGATTTAAGCACCCAACTAAATGTGCACCCACATTTCAATATGTCTAGGAATTCAAATTGTCATTCCTATTAAACCAGACATTGATACCCAAGTTTCCTCAGTTTCCAAAATTATCACTAAACCTTTACTGCGAGACTTGAGAATCTATAAGGCATCGATCTCATAACACAAGTAGCTACAAATACTTTCTACCTCTAAAGAAACCACCATCCTAGTCTAACCAATATTACTTATCACCCCCAATAATTCCAACCGTTGAATAACTATTGTGTTTGTTGTATTTTATGGATTATAGGTTTCCCACTTAGACTAACCCATCATGCATCACAACAGGGTCACTAGGTCCAAAAACATTTCACAAGGTTCAATACTCTCACCGAGTTCACATATCACAAGACATCATGCATGCTCCCATATCAACCCAAAACAACACACATGCCTAAACACCTCTTCATGGTGACTCATATATGATGACATCACTCACTGAACACTTCCCACTACAAGGGAGCCCATATTTTTTGTGAATCAACACATGAAAATGATCTTTATGGGATTTCATCTCACCATTCAATAATATAAACACATGGAATCATCTCAATTGATCCATACCAATGGAAACACACACCCATGGTTTGGTTAAGTTTAATTATATTCCATGATATGTGAGAAAAAATCATATAATGTGTTACTATAACTTTAAATAACTAAACATAAATGACAACACTCCATGAGGGTTCCAATCACTAAGGTTTCATGTCCCTACACTAACCATCCTGGGTCATTGAACCTACTATAAACATGTGTCCCCACCATCATCATCATAAACAATTATCTCACCGTATATTCACATGACCTTCCATCAGAAGAAGAATCCATATACATGTTGGCCCAACTGAGTATAATTATACCTTGTAATTATAAGGGAAAATACTGTTTGAGCATTTATTGACACTACAAATAACTAAACCTCAGTCATCAGGGACAACAATCACACTCGTAGGACTATATCATGTGGATCCTATGTAGCTAATATGATTCATGAGACACCACATTTATTTCTATACCTAGATTAAAAAATCAAATTAATAGCCTCTTTTAAATACGTTAAAATTCAAATATCCCCCATAAATCATAAAATCCATACCTCATGTGTTTATCCTGAAGAGAAAATTATATAAAACCATAACATCAAAAACAATGAAAACCATCCCATCCAAAGTGAACTATACTTCTTATCCTAATATGTTTTCTTGATGAAACCTCCTAATATCTATCATAATATCCCATACATTAATAATTCTATAGTCTATAAACACTTATAATAGTAGGATGGCACAAAATTAATTATTTGATACTTATTTGTGGCATCCCACCACCCAGTACCATTATCTGTACTTGGATCGATAGTTATTATTGTACCTCAGGTATGACTCCTCTTATACCAGAAGATGACAAATACCAGTGGAGGTATATGGTGGTATGTTGTGGAGACTGTACCCCTTATATCAAAGTATGAAAAAAAATCATAATTCATAATAATAAACATCTAATTTTGAAGGAATAAATAAACGTGTAGAAATAACATACAAAATGAAGTAAATGAAAAACATTTCATACATAAAACTGGCTACCGAGTAGGTAATTTAGATACAAATTCCAAAATAAAAGAAAATAGAAGGCACTAGATCTAGAACATCCTAAGAAAAAAATATTCCATAGTTCCATGTATTTATCTGATCCGTCCAGATCAATCAAATTAGGCCTCATCCAAACCCATTTATGTAACCACGGGAAAATAAACTCATGTAACCATGTGATGTGGTGGAACAAGTATGGTGTGAGTAAAAAATGAATTAGGGAACCAATATAGTGGTATCATACTAACCAAGAATTTTTGGATTTGTATATGTGACATAATAATATTGATTGAATAAAATTTATAGATATAAATAAATAAAACATTTCTGATCCTTAGGTATTTAACCATTATTGACCCTACATACATTAGCTAGTGTTGGGGTGTCTCTATGAACATCTCAATGATCATGCCTCTAAAGAAATATATATGGTCAAGATCCAAGGAAACTATAACTATCTCCTCGTGACTCTAAGGACCCATCCAATGACAGTCCTAAAATTAAATCTCCTGATCCTAGGTAGCTCCAAAGAAATATCATCATCACTCCATGAACAGAACCCACAAAAGTCATAACATTGAAGCTCAAAATCCATGAAAGCCCTAAATAATGTTATTTGGGATCTAAATATATGATATCCCCAACCATATCCTGATCTCCTAAAATATGGTAGCTCCAATCATCAAGATCCATACCCATGGATGCCCCAAACCATACCTAGATCCTATTCATGGACTCTAATCTATATACCCATCTCCATATCAACGCAGGCCCGCCAGTATCACACATTTCTCAGGGGTGAATTCCATGACCCAACATAAATAATAAAAAAATACAAGGTATGGATGAAAACCCATTCCCTTCATCATTATCTATATCCCCTTAGGATGACAACTCCGACAAGGGTTCCATGGTGACACCCACTACCATCTCACATCCACCTGATCAAGGTTGATCTATCAACACAGTATCCACTGGGTTCCCCCAGTCACAATATAGTAGAGGCACCCTCACTCTAGTCCTCAAGACAAATTATAGTATTATTCCAACAAATTATACTCTACGCAAATCATTTCCCATGACAACGTTAGTATGAGAACAAATCCTTTCTAACAACATGGGTCAATCCACATAGGCAGCAGTGAAGACATGGCCCATGACCAATATCTATTCTTATGTTTTTCATATGTCAATTTTCTCTCCTTACATATTCATGGTCCACCTACGTTAAATAAACCTAGTCCTAGTGACATCATATGGATTTTATCTCTTATCCAACACCCATCTCGATGAGCATGAATGGCTCGATGTACAAAAAGTTTCCTCTTAAATACTAAATGACCCACATTCTCCATTTCCACCCAAACATATAGATTGAAGACATATTGATCCCCAATGAATAGGATAATTTGTATTTGTTTGATCATCCCCACCTATGTAGTGGTCTGGATGACACTTTGTGTCTCAAGTTCTATGGCATCATCCATCAGTGGATATTTCATTATGTTAGTGTACATGGTTTTCTCATGACCCTTGGGGATCAATCATTTAATTTAAAAAGTTATTTAATTAAAACAATTATGTACATTTAAATTAACCGAGGAAATAACCCTTAATGGTATTCTCTGACATCCACAATCATCAAAAAATCATAAATTACATGGGTAATGTATGTGAGACCACCTACCATAAATTAAACCTTTTGAATTTATATCCATGGTCTTCCATCATCTTCCGTAGATAGTCCAAGTTTAACTACACTGATTCCAACCCATTGAGCCCCAGCCTCAAACCTAAACCACTGAATAAATTATTTATTATTAATTTTTAATTAATTAATTAACTATAAAAACATTAATATTTTATAAAAAATAATTTACATTTTAATTATATAATCATAAATTCATATATGCTTACTAGTCATATTTATCACTGAAGAATTTGAGCAACCAAACATTAATGAACAATGAAATACTATCAATTATGAGGTATTAAAAATATCTATCACATAATAAAAAAGTATTAATTTAATTTAATTTAAGATTAAAATCATTGAAAAATCACCACTATGGTATACCTCAATGAAACAACACATGGTGAGGTGCAGACATCATATCAAGATTCCCTATTCCATGGTAGAATATAATCCTCATCATCAGTGTCTGATTCTACCATGATTTGGTAGAATAAAAACCAGATCCCTAACTGGAGAATAAGAGAATTATAAAAATATTAAGATAAGAACTAAAGAAGTTAATTGTGTTAAATAATTACCAATAAATCCTATAAAAATGAACCAATACAACCCAAATCGAAGGGGGAGTAGGAATAAAAAAGAGGTCCTATAGAAATATATGAGAGATGTAGGATGGAATAGGGGACTCCATAATAAAATTTATATGGTAAAACTATAAAAACATCTTTCAATGATATAAATGGTTAGGATTCATGGTTTTCTAATCTCTACTCCAATTATGTGGTTGAAACTTCCTCAGACCCCTCAACCTCGCATAATTTGTTTTGAATGTTTTCCAAAACATGCTACAACTGTGTTAGTGGTTCTATAATTGCAGAACAAAATTATATGTTTTCCCTCTATAATGCATCATTTTTTGACATAAATTATGCTCTAACCATGCATGTAATCCATTATCAATAGGAAATGAGCTAAAAATTACTAAAGGTTTAGGGTGCAGCATGGTTTCAACTAAACCATGTTCCCTAAAACGTACTCCCATGATAGAAATCTTCCTAACTATAAAAGACTAAACTGAATCTCCCAGGGTTCACCCAATCACCCAATAAACCATTATAGCATCATTACTTATAAAAAGAACATCACTTTTAGGAATTCTAACTCCATAAATTCTCATCCAAGTATTTGATCAAAATTCATCCCATCAAGTAATTGAAAACTCAAACTCCTTATGAAATTTTCCACTCATACAGACATGGGGTCATACACTTACTCTCTCTAGTGTTGATGAATTATGTTTACCATCAAGATATATAATATGATCAAACATATTTACCGGATTTATTTCTATAATTTCTTCCTTTTGTTGTATGTTAGGAATTTTCCCACTTCTAATTTATCTAATATTTTAAATGACAAATAATCATGATGAATTTTTAATCCCTAAAGAAAAAAAATTAATTTTTAATGGATTATAATATCTGAAAAAAGAGGAAAATTTATTCTTCATGTCTATAGACTTTTACGCAAACCCAAATTTTTAACAAAATTTTATATGAATAAACATTTATATGAAGAAATATTACATTAAAATAAAAAGTTTCAATAATAACACCCAATGATAAACAAAAATGTTATATAAATAACCAACCTTAAAACACATCAATATATTCCCAAACAAAATTTGAATCCCAAATATTAGAAAGATTTAATCTTATATTCATTCAAAAACATTTATCTTAAAACAATTTCAATTACTCATAATGTAAAATATATAAAAATTTATACTTCATAATAATATATTCCCCAAAATATCATAATGTTTTCTATAAATAACATGAATCACCATAAAACCAAAATAAGGACATAAATTATTCCAAAATCTTACTCTATATTCATTCCTTAATTAATATCAACCAATTTGACATAAAATATCATACTTTATAAAAATATTCATTTTATCTTAATTATAAAATGTTCTCAATGTATTGAAGTTCTTAAGAAATAGCATTAATCACTTTGTCGCTAAATCACTATTCAATCCATTGGTTATCAATATGATAAAATAAATGTACTGATAAACAAATAACCCTTTATCCTAATCAATCATAAAACATTATATTAACAGCAAAGTTTATATTTAACTTATATATTTTTACCCAATATAATAATGTTCTTCTAATATAAACTTCATAGTAAATTACATGATAAACCTAAATGTTACTTATACCTCAATCATATATTAAAACATAATAAATTTTCCTCAAAACATAATTAATCACATTTTAATTCAAAAACATAATACCAAAAAATTGTATCTATACATTTGAACTTCTGATCATTCCTAATGTTTACCAATCCTTAAATAAAATACCACCACATCATTACTCTTGAAAACCTAAACATTGAAACTTCAATAATTCATAATTATTCATAAACCATTAAATGTTTTTGTCAAATTATCCCTTAATACTTACTTCCTAAAATTAGATATATGTATCAAATACCATGATTCAATAATCTCAATCTAATCATGTTTGTACTAAAATCATAGGAAAATTAATTAATCACTTTTATATGGTTTCTAAAATTTCTCTATATTTAACAGTAAAATCATTATTCATATGACTTTATTGATCCCATTTTTGTGTTTTTTCCCTAGGACCTGAAGATTTATAATTTCCATACTCTCAACACATGAAACATCATTATTTTCCTTTGAGAAATTTCCATGGTTACTTCTTCTCGCATTGTTGTCATATATGAAATTGAATCCCTTTTTCTATTATATTTATCAACCGAACATGCTTGAAACTCCATTTTCTATTTTTTTTGGGTAATAGAAAACTCAAATATTATTATCTTGTTAATCATAACATGATATATATGGTTAGAAAAAAACTATAATATTTTTTACTCAGGTTTCTATTTCAATTGAAAACTTTTTTGTATAACCATAACAATGTCCTTCATAACCATTATTCACATGGTTGCTTAATATTCCACTATTTTACTTGAACCAAAATATTTAGTGAGGGTATATAATATCATAACAACAAATATTATAAATAGATTAAATACTTTCACTTCCTCAACAAATAATATTTGAAACTCTAAATTTATCTAAAAAATTCCATTGATGCCGACTATAATAGTATATACCTTAATCATCCTATAATTATATGTTTAATAAAAAGGTTTACATTTTTATAAATTCCCAAGATCATTTAGGTTAAGTGTTTTAAATAATCAGTAAACAAACTTACTTATCAAATTCTTACAATAGATATTAGATATTTCCTCCCACATTACATTTTTTCATAAAAACACGTTTCTTAAATTTATACTCTTGTTTCATTCAAAACATGTTCACTTATTTTAAGATGAATACCCATGGTGAGAAGATATACCATGATATAGTTTCTAATAAACCTTAATCCATATGAAAAACATATGAAAATATGGTATTAGAACAAAAAATGTCAATAAATGAAACAAAATTAAACTAACCCGTTTGAATATTTTGAAAATCATGAAATCCCAAATAAAATTTTCCTTTTATATAGTTAAACATAAGATCAAAATAATATTTTAATTACTCAAGAAATCCACTTAACTTCCCAAATATTTTTATGAAACATATAATAATAAATATTAAAGGGAAATTAATAATCATGAGGGTTTATTTTGAAACATGAGTACTCATGAAATAATTCTCTTGAAAAAAATACTTTTCACCCCTTAATGTTCCATACAAATTAGTTTTAAGAATAATCCCTTTAAAAACACTATAGAATAAAAATAAATCCATCAAAAAATATTTTTAATAATATATTTTTCATTTAGGTAACTTCGGACATCATATTTGTATAACTTTTAAAATATTTATTATATGTACTCTTGCATATAAAATAACCTTCTAGGTTAATTCAAACATATATTCCATACAAGAAAGAAAAATCATTATATAATTCTTTAGAGACCTATAACAGACTCTCTCATCATTAAGAAAATTTTTCAAGGACTATAACATACATAGAAATTTATGAGGACTATAAAAACTAAATATGTGGAGAATATGGAATATATCTCAATAAAATGAAGTTGTGATGATAAATCCCTTACTTTAAGTCAGTCACAAAACATTCATTCTTTAACATCTATATAATAAATTTGTATTAATTATTTATTTATTTAATAGATTTTTTAGTTATATTACCTAATTATTATTCCTTTTATTTCATTTATTTCCATTTATTATATAGTGACTAAATTAGTTATGATTATGTAGGGTGTTTTGAGGATGTTCGATTCATTATCCCAAAAAAATGGTAGGTTGAAAATGATCAAACAATTAATTTTTTTATAATATCTATAAAATTAATCATAAAATAATTACCATATATTAATAAAGTTTTATAACTGTCAATGAATTGTGTAAATGAAAAATGATTCACATTACTTCATATTGTTGGTAGTCCACACGTATGCATGAGCAACATTATTATTTTTCAATGGATGGAAGGGTAAGAAGGTAAGAAATATATTATATTAAAAAACCAAAATTATGACATAAATATCATATATATTTATTAAATCCATCATAATAACCTTTCATATGAGGTAATGAAGAAAAAATAAACACATCACTTACTAGAGGTGGTAGTCCACACGTACGCACAATCAATGTTATCACTTCCCATTAAGTGGAAAAATGATAAAAAGGGATATACCAAAAAAATAATATTTTATAGTATTTTATATGATGATCTTATTATATAATCATGGTTATTATAGTTTAAATTGGGTATAATAATAAATAAACATGAAAGAAATTGGTTAAGAGTTATACATCTTCTTTGGAAAACCACTTTTTTCTTAACCCTTATGCCTTCTACAATGTGATTTTGAGAGGAAAAAACCTCAATTAAAAGGGTAGTATATTTAGGATGGTATTATGGTGGGTATTGGTATATCCAAAGTGATATAATTTTATTATTAAGTGAGGATATGAGGCTCCCTTTTATATGTGAGGGGAATGACACACTAGCAATTATTCTTAACATTTAAACATCATATGTGTCCTATTCATGGTCAAGTTGCACTAAAATTATTAAATTTAAAATATAAGATTATAATGGTCAAAGTAAATCAATTTGATAAGAATTAATATGTTAATTTGTTACCTCATCACAAATTTTTATCCATAATTAACCAGATTCACTCCTTTACCGTGGTGATAAAAATTTAACCAAGGTTAATATTCATTATGAGAAAACATGAAATTGAAATCATTTCTAAATTTTAAAATCTTAATTAAAAAAAAGAAATCAAATTTTCATGATTTATTTTATGTAACTTATATAAATTTATTTTAATAAAAGTTCATAAAACACAATGAAAAATAGTTTTTATAAAAATGTGTTTTAAACATAAAAATGAACTTATACCAAAATAAAATATAATGATGATAACTATGAAATTATTTAAAATATTATTAACAAAATATTTATAATGATAAATAAATATAAAATTGAATATGTATTTTTACATTTAAATTTATTTATTTAATGAAAAGAAATTGATGTTTTGAAAAAATTGACATTATTCACTATTCAACAAAAAATAAATATTTACAGAAAAATCCATAAAAATAACATAAGATAATTTTTACATGAGAATTAAAAATAATGTCATTTTTTTCAAATAATATTTATCAAATTTTTATAAATTAATGATAATATCCACACACAAAATGAAATAAATACCATTTTGAAGAAAATGTATATTGGATGCGAAAATGACATTGTTATATTTCCTTTCCTAATAATAAAAATGATATAAATGTTTAATAACTTTATTAGATATATAATATACTGATTTAATTATAATAATTTATTAATGGATTATACTTTATTATAATAAGATAAAAATAAATTGCGCACATAAAAATAGTGTTATGAAAAAATATTTTTTATCTAAAAATATTTTATCTTAATTTCTCACTGATTGATAATAAATATATTATTGGTTGTTAATTTTGTTAAGGAAAAACATTCTATATATATTACATAATTATGTTACTCATTTTCAAAACTTCCAATTAAATAACTAGTTTATAACGATCATATTAGAATAATAATATTTTAACAGTATATCATAGTTTGTTTTAAGCTAGGTATTGTGTGTGTTACCAAAAAAATTGTATTATTTTAATCTAAATATAAGGGTTTTGAAACTCACCATAAACACTATTTTTGATCACCTTTGTTCCAATACTCAACCCCTTTGAAGTTATTTTCAATAAAATGTGGATTTTAAATATACATAACCATCAAAATGCATCGGAGTAACTCATCCATTACTCTAAGTCTATATGAGAAAATATTGGTATAGAAAATAAGAGTTTATGAAAGTATCATGTGCCATATTATATAATGTAACCCCTTGTATTCATACCTTATACCCCCCCCCCCCTCAATGAAAGAGTCTTGAAATTTAACGCACTTATTGAGA
Source organism: Viscum album (assembly GCA_963277665.1). Classification (NCBI taxonomy): domain Eukaryota; kingdom Viridiplantae; phylum Streptophyta; class Magnoliopsida; order Santalales; family Viscaceae; genus Viscum; species Viscum album. The sequence continues at coordinate 1,519,848,129 of OY728152.1, read as the reverse complement.
AATAATATAAAAGTACCATTAATATTAATTGATATGCCTACACTGACATGAATTTTACCAACCTTTCTATCCCTTTGGAAATAAACCATATATATCACATGTCCCCCTTAAACCTATGTCACCTGAAAAAGAGTTATAAATAGTTAAAAACATAGGGAGATGTGAAATTTAAAACCTCATCAGGTTGAATGAGGTTATTAAACCACGAGGTTCAACCCTTGCTTCCAACATAAAAGAGTATCCAATATTTTAGTTAATATATCTGACACTTATACATTTTTACCAATGTACTCTAGCTTGACCATTCCATGTAACAAAATTTCTTTGATAAATAGTTACTATATTTTAATATGTTTTGTGTAAGAGTATAGTCATGGCCGATCCCATGGGGATCATGTCGTGACTACCTCAAGCCTACATTTTATAGGTTAGGGGATGGTGATTAGAACAGGAAATTAAATTACCAAAATGGGAAGACATTGCCTTTAAACCTATAAACACAAAGATAGGGAATACCACAAAAAGAAACCCACATAGGAAATAAAAGTAGTACAACCACCAAAAACTATCACTACTAAGAGTAAAGTGTGTAAACTGAAAGTAAAGGGGCCATAATACAAGCCCAACTAAAAAGAATGTACAACTAAAGAAGTACAAGCTCCGAAGCACATTCGCCACGGATCCTACATGATGGGTAGGTACAACACTCTTTTGGATATCACTACAGCACACCGTGTTTATCGATCCACCTTAGAGCACCGTCTAGTCCTGGATCCCCAATGTCCCTGTCAGGGTTGTCCGTCATCTACACAAGACACAATAGGTGCGGGAAAAACCCATGTAGGTGTGAGTATAACAATACTCAAGAAGGGACCCCTGGACCCCCGAAGGTCTCTCAGAAATCCTAGAAAAAAACACCCCGAAAAAAGATACCACCGAGGTAATACCACCAAGAATGATCTAAAAAACATAACACAATGTAAAATATGCAGATCACACCATTATAACTTACGTAAAAAAGTAAACATGATTAGTCGTAAAGCTATATAATCTTATTCTATCGAGAGGCTCCCATACTGACCTGCACAGGGTCTCTAGGTGTCGACATAAAAAGGATCACTAGGTGATGACCCACAGAGGGCCTCTTGGCGTTGAACCATAGGGGATCCCTAGATACTGACCCATACAGGATCACTAGGTACTAACCTACTCTGGATCACTAGGTGCTAACCCATTCATGATTTCTATTTTTTTCATGTCACAAACAGCTATTGGATTCCCTCATATAGCTTTCCAAATTCCGGGAGGATCCACTCCTCAAGCCATCGGTCATACACCAACCACTATAAAGTCACACATAGAGTAACCCTGAAAGACTGTCTCTTCGTAAGGGTCCCAACGCAATAGATGACACGTCGAACAGATGCATGATCTGTAAGATATGGGTATTTTTTTAAAAAGGTCCTGGTTGGATTTGAATCCAATATAACCTACCGTACGCCAACATTTTACAAAACTCATGTAGAGTATATTAGAAGGACCAATATTTTGCAAGGTTTCCCACACCACTGACGGTGTGCCAATCGGACGATCAGACTGATATATACAGGTGTTTTAGTAAACAGGGGTCGGTTGCATCTCAGCCTGATCAGACTCGGTTTGATCTACCCGATCAACTCAGCCTAGGGTTTCAACATACCCTAGTTTAGTTAGATGGACTTGAATTTACCTGGTTCGGGTTGGGTCAGGGTCGGTCTGGTCTGGCCTGGCCAGTGGGCCAGGCCTAATGAGCATTTCTGGATTCGGCCGGAGTAGGCCATGTGTCCAGCCCGCCGGGTCTCTTGGTGACCACGTCTCTTCCGGACCGACCCAAAGGGTGTAGGTACGGCCTACCGGTGCGGTTCTAGCCTACATGTGTGGGTACGAACCATTGGGTGATGGTACGGCCTGCCGGTGCGGCCCGCCTGCCGAAGACCGGCAGTGCGTTGTAGCCGGTGGGGCGTCATCCAACCAGGACGCGACACCCAAGCAGTGTACGGCCCCCACCGGCCCCATGGATGTTGGTCATCCACCCGCCGCAGTCAACAGCCCATAGCTCTCTAGCCACCAGACGACCTGGTCATGGGTCGTCCATCCATGCGGTGCCTGGCCCCCATGTCTTCCGCCGCCACCATTGCCAGTCACCCGCGACCTCCTGCCGCCTCGGTGCACCACTCCACCCGGCCGATGACATGCCCGTTGGACCATGGTCCTACCATATAGTATGCGGTCGGCACAGACACAACAGAATAACCTTCAGTGGAAAATTTGATGCGGTCTAGTGGTCCGACCTTCACATCCCCTGTGTCTATGGCTCCCAGAGATCGCCCCATTTGTTGCGAATATATCAAATCTATATTGTCGTCAAGTTGACCGGTAAACTTCAAAGAACTTCCTAAGAAAAACTTTGGTGGAGGGACTGAGCCTTGTTCAGTTCATCCCACGCCCTCTATGATAGAGTTTAAAACATGGGGATATCATGAGTATAATCACCCATCTTAAAAAACCCCAAATGAAACCCCACACAATATCCACCCACCAGAATGAGAGATTCAAGGATCAACCAGTTAGTGAGTTGATCCATGTTATTAATCAATTTTAGAGGTTGAGGAAGAAATCAGCAAATACATGGAATGAATAAACCCCTACCTTGTTGACATTCGATGCCCATGTATTGTCCTCGAGGTTTTAATACGTTGATGTCGCTTCTAGATATGGTCTTTGAAGCACAATGAAGGAGATGGGTTCTGGCTTGCATTTGTCATTCCTCATTGGGGGGAAGTTTTTTTGAGGTTTATTGGAGGATCCTTGTTGATTCATCCTTATCCCACCAATGCATCAGACAATTAAAATGAAAACACGCCGCATAGTTTTAGTTATTCTACGACATCGCATCATTACGCTGTCTCATTTATGAAACATCATCATTGTTATGCTTCTTTTATTACATTGTTATACTATGTGATATGGTCAATTAATGAGCCTCATTAATACACCTCATCGTTGCCTCATTGTCGCACCGCAGCATCACCGTCTGTCACTCAATGGTGATAAAAGTAATAAAATAATTCATTTAAGTTATTTTATTATTTTTATCGAAATGTCTGATAATTAAATTTTCTTCTCACCCCTTTCCATCCAAAGTTAAGACATTTCTAGGCTAATCCCGACATTCCAGACTCAACAGTACTTTAATATTTTTTATCCATGCTCCGGTTCAAATGATAGAAAAATCCTCTCACACGTTTACTGAATGTACCCTAAAAAAAGTTAAAAATTCCATTTTGGGCTCACTACGCATCAGAATCACATATCGTTAGAGCGTGTGTTCTCAGAATAATTCCATTTAAATAAAAACAATTACACAAACTTTCTGAGGAATTACATTCTCCCCACCTTAGGTATTTACATTCCATAAGTCCAAAACAAAACTAACCAAATAGATGGGGGTATTGAGCACGAATCTCAGGATCCTACTCCCATGTGCTCCCTTGGAGATTCTCATGCTTCCACGAATCTCGCACCAGAGGAATAGATCTCCCATGTAGGACTCACTCCTATCAATCCTCTATCTCTACTGTGAACATCGAAACATCGCCCTATCTTTAATGTTTAGCTCGCCCTAGTCGATGATGTGAGATGGATCATGCACGTAACTCCTCCGCTATGGCATGTGGAAAAAATTATTCACTCGTGCATCTATAGGGGAAGATCTAGGTGGTAAACCACCTATCCAACTTTTCTCAGGATATGAAAAGTTCTGAGGAACCTCAAAGATATCTTTCCACCCCAAAAAAATATCTGGAATCCTCATTGGGGTGAGACCCGAAGGAATACTTGATCACCCTCATCGAACTCCAAGGGTATCTAACTCTTAACTACATAAGATTTTTTCCTACTATGTGCACTACTCATCTACTCTTGGATGATCTTTAACTTCTTTTTGGTATCCTATACCAACTCTGAAACCATGAGTGATGACTCCCTTGGGAATTTCCAGCATAGGAGTCATCTGCAAGGCCACCCGTACAGGGCCTCAAACGGTGTCATTCCAATGGTGTAGTGATAACAATTTTTTTATGAAATCTCCTACAGTAGTATATGATCCTCCCAACTACAACCAAAGTCTAGGATTCAAGTACGTAGCATGTCCTCCAAGGTCTATATGGTCCAGTCCCTCTTACCATATGTCTGGGGATGAAAATGTATTCTCAAACGTAGTTGGGTCCTGAACGCCTACTGCAACCGCTTGCACAATCGATTTGAAAAGAATGAATCGTGGTCTAAGATGATCATCAAAGGAACTTCGTGGAGCCACAATATCTCCGGGACATATAGTGATCTCAATCCATCTACTGGTCCTTGATCATGGACGGGTAGAAATTGAGCAGACTTGGTGAGTCAGTCAATGATTACACAGATGGAATCAAGGACCCTGGATATACATGGTAACCCCATAAAAGGTACATAGAGATACCATCCCATTTCCACTCAGGTACCTCAAATACCTTTTCCAATCCTCCTAGAACACGATGCTCGGCCTTCCCTTTCTGACAAGTGAGGCATCATGAAACGGACTCGGCCACCACTTTCTTCATCCTTGGCCACCAGTACTGACGTTACAGGTCATGGTACATCTTTTCCGCCCCAGGATGTATTTCCAAAGGGTATGTAAAGAACTCCCTCAACACCTCCTCCTGCAAAATAACATGTACTAAGATGTGTCCTCTGAAAAGGATGATGTGCTCCCTACATATTGAAAATCTTTCAAGATCACATCCTTTGGATATCTTAGAACATCGGGCCACATAGTCAATGTCCACAAGTTTTTCCTCCCTAGATCACTATAAGTGTGGGGGAGTGACAGTCATAGATGAAAGGTAATCTTCTCTGTCACCATACCTAAAGGATATCTGTATTGCAGCCATAGACTCGATCTCCTCACTCATTACCTATAAACCAGACCTCCTACTGTGTTCATCTTCCACCACATTACCCTTCCGAGGAGTATAGACTATCTCAAATTCATAGTTATAGGGGAACTCCATCCATCACTAATGTTTCAATTTTAGGTTCTTATTTGAGAATATATATGTGATACTCTTGTGGTTGGAGTAAATGGTAAACCATTCACCCATAAAGTAATGACGCCACATATTTAAGGAAAAGACCATTGCTGTTAACTCTAGGTAATCGGTCACAAAGTTCTACTCCTGTTACCTCAAATAGTATGATCCATAGGTGATCAATGATCAATCTTGCATATGGATACAACCTAGTCCGGTCACTGATTCATCATAGTAGACTAAATACCCAATACCCTATTCTAGTAGTCTCTGGATGGGGGCTCTTGTCAGTCCCCACCGCAACTCCTAGAAACCTTTCTGGCCCTTATCCATCCAGATGAAGGGTTTTAAATTCTTTTCCAAAGATGAAAAGTGTGATTCTACTCTTGAAAAGTTGGGTACAAATATCCTATAGTACCAAGACAACTATGGGAAACTCCACACCTTGGTCATGCTCCAGGGTGGCTCCTAAGAAAGCACTGCCTCCATCTTCACTGGATCTGCTACAACACCATCCTCTGATATGACATGCCCATGAAATGAACCTCCTGAATATGGAACATTCACTTCGAGAGATTACCATAATTCAGGTGCTCTCAGTGTGCTTCTAGGACTGTCCAAAAATGTGTAGTGTGCTCCTCCTATGATGATAAGTACACCAAGATGTCATCAATGAAGACCAAAACAAAACAGTCAAGGTAATGTTGGACGATCCAGTTCAAGAGTCCCATGAACACTGATTGGGTGTGGTCATGCTGAATGGAATCACTAGGAACTCATAGGTAACGGCAGATGAAGGCTATCTTCGACACATCCTCATCCTTCACCCGAAGCTGCTGATAGCCCGATATGAGGTCTATATTTAAGAACCACCTCGCTCTATTCAGCTGGTGGAAGAGGTCATCAATCCTCGGTAGTGGATACTTGTTCTTCATGGTCACTTGGTTCAGGCATCAGAAGTCCATGCATATCCTTAAGATCCCATATCCATTCTTGGAAAACAACACATGAGATGCCCATATAGAAACAATTGGCCTTACAAGCCCCTACACCTACAAGTCCTCCAGTTGTACCCACAACACAAGAAGCTCCATGGGATCCATACAATATGTAGGTGTAGATATCGGGGTCATCCCTGGGTATAAGTTAATGCAGAAGTCTACCTCTTTCTGAGGACGTATTATTGGGATATCTTCTAGAAAGACTTTCCCATATTCATCCACCACTACAGGAAATATCAGACTCTCCTCTTCCACAACACCAAGGGTAAGGCTACCCAACTGGTGAGTGATTGGTTAAACCCTCCTCTGAGAAAGTGCATCATATACTGCAAGGGGTCCCTTCTCACTGGTGAAGGAAATCCTAGTCCCATCCTTGTGGACACACCTAGCATTGCACCTAAAACAGTCGACCAGGGCATGGAATTTGGATAACCATTCCATTCAGAAGATGATTTCATAAGGCCTCAACACTTCTAATATGATATCCCAACCAAATATCTCACCTCCTAGAGTAATCTCAAATTTCTGTCAGCAGTGTGTAATTGTCAAATCCCCTCCCTTAGGAGTCTCTAATTGTAAGGATCAAACTAATTGCTCCATTAGAATATTTGAGCCTCAAATGAGGTCCATGGTATGGAAAGAGTGATTGGAACATGTGTCTATAAGAACTTTAGTTAAGGTGTAGTAGAAACATATCATACCTCTAATCAACTCTATAGTTACGTGGTCATAGGCCACCATCATTGAAGCTATCCCCGCCCCTGTCCACCTACACCCAGAGATATTGGTGGAACTCCTCGGGGTGTTGGTGGTAGTACATCAAACTTTAGTCTACCACCTTCTACTTGGCCTACGCCCCTACCACATCTGCCACCTTGTGTACCTCCTCATTCAAACCTCTATCGCTACCTCGATGGTCCCTCGACAACCTGCGGGTCATCCGTGCAAGGAGTCAGAAAGTCCCGATCCAAGTTCTTCTATCCTCTGAAATAGTAACAAACTCTATCCCTCAGTTGATATCTTCCACCTTGCTTGATCCGCACCTTAGACCCTCCATCCTGGGGTCATCCTCTAGAAGGTGTGGCCCATTTGGGCCTCTGAATCGTCTTCCTACTACCAGCTTCAAAAGAATTAGACACCTATCACCAATTTGTGGCCCTCACCATTGTTTCATGCTCTATTAGGAAGCTCTCATCCAGTATGGCTTGCTCTAGCACTCCATCCTGCATCAAGATGATGAGAGAAATCATCAATGCCCTAATCTTCAGTTGGTGTTCCTAATTAATGGTTTGGTCCTTAAAGAAAGGGTCCCATACCATGTCGGTGGAGTAGTGGGAGAGGTCGGTAAACCTCACTATGTGTGAGGCCACAGTCTTTCTGCCTTGTTTTAGGTGAAGAAACTTCTGAATATGCACTGTGCAAAGTGTCACTGGTAAATACTCCGCCCTGAAGGGGCTCTCGATGTCTGTCTAGAAAATGGTTGTATCCTCGTGTGTTTGGGGCATCATGATCCACCACCTCCCTATCTTTCCCTAAAAAAGGAGAGTGTCTATAAATACCATCTGGTATTTTGATTTATCTAGTAGAAACAAAACATGAGTAACTACCTCCAGCCAATTCTCACCTGCCTGAGGATCTATCTCACCTCTAAACCATGATGGACTCTGTCTTTGGAACTCATGAAGCGCGCTTAGTCGGTGTTCATTTTCAGATAGTGGGCTGGTTGAAACTTCTACTCTCGGGGTTGTGGTGCTACTGGTACACCACCCGAAGGTCCTATTGTAGTAATAGGTCCCTACACCAATGTCTCATCGCTCGGTGGACCATCGTCATGACCTCTCACTAGGATCATAGAGGGCTATCTTCGTGTAGGCTTCCTATAGAGAAAATGATGTTCCATTGTCAATAAATTATACCTGATGATCTCACTCAAAAGAGATCAAGAGAAAAAAAACATTTCCAAAACACAAGAAACTTGTGTTTTTGTGTACCATGTTAGAAATCAAAATTCATGGCCATGGTGTGTGGATACGTCGGATGCCGCACCAACATTAGACTCCCTAGACTAAAATCCGAACTCAAGATACTTGATATTATTTAACCCATTGAAAACTAAAGACTCTTAGTTATTCTAGTAGAACAGACCACCATAGGATACCACTTTTTCACCACCTGTCCCCTGAGGCCCACGCTGTGACTACCCCAAGCTCGCCTTCCAAAGGTTAGAGGCTGGTGACTAGAATCAGAAAGGTATATCCCAAAAAGGAAGGAATTTACTTTATATCTGTACACACAGAGACATTAAATACCACACAAAGAAACTCACAAAGAAAAAAAGTATTATAGACACCACAAAGTATCACTACTGAGAGTAAACTGAGTAAACTAAAAATAAAGGGGCCAAAATACAAGCCCAACTGAAGGGAAAGTACCACTAAATAAGTAAATGCTCCAAAGGTCATTCGCCAAGGATCCTACGTGAAGGGTAGGTACAACTCTATGTTGGATGTCACTCCAGCACACCATGCCTATCGATCCACCTCCAATAACCATCTAGTCCTGGCTCCCCAAAGTTGCGGTCAAGGCTATCTGTCATATGAATAATACACAAAAGGTTTAGGAGAAGCTCATGCAGGGGTGATTATAAAAATACTCAGTAGGGACCCTGAGACCCCCGATGGTCTCCCAGTAATCGATAATGGAAAACACCAAAATTAAAGATACAACATAGGTAATACCATCCTAAAAGATCTAAAACACATAGCACAAAGTAAAATATTCAACCCAAACCAAGTATATCTTATGTAAAAAATGTTAATATTATTAGTCAGGAAGCTAGATCAGCTTATTATGTCAAGAGGCTCTAATGATGACCTGCATAGGGTTACTAGGTGTTGACCCATAGAGGATCGCTAAAAGATGACCCACAGAGGATCGCTAGGTTCTGACCCATAGAGGATCTCTTGGTGTCGACACACACATGATCTCTAGGTGATGACACACACATGATTTCTATGCCCTGACCAACTCAGGATCCCTAGGTGATGAACTATGTTGGATGGAAATTCCTTATTCATGTCACAACCAACCACAACATTCCAGCACTTAACATATTTTATTTAGGTAGGATATTCTCCTCAATCAATTGATTAAACCAAATCCTCCCCAATGTCCCACATTGGGTAATGCCTATAGAATTCCTCGTCATAAGGATCCCAACATGACAAATGACATGTCGAATGGATGTTGGTTCTGTACGATATGAGTATTTTTGTAAAAAGGGCCCAGTTGGATTTGAGTCCGATCCATCTTGATCGTATTCCATCATTTTCCAAAACTCAAATAGAGTATATCAGTAGGAAATCTCTATTGCAAGGGTCCTGGCGCCACTAACGGCACATTAATTAGACACCAGATATGAGATATTCTGACGTTTTAGTAAATAGGGGCAAGTTGCGTCTGGGCCTGGACTGACTCGGTAGGACCTACATGACCAACTAATCCCGGGGGTCCTACGTACACTTTTTTAGTTAGGCAGACTCGACCTGACCCTGTTTTTGTGATGGTCGGTTTGGTCCAGCCTGGCTAGTGGGCCAGGCCCAATGAGCCTTACTGGACCCGACCCGAGTTGGCTGAGGGTCCCGCACACCGAGTCTCCAGGAGACCCGGTCTTGTCTGGCCTAGGGTGAAGGACATGGGTTTGGCCTAATAGTGTGGGTCCGGGCCAGCCACGCGGTGTAGTTGGGGGGGGGGCATCCAGTCGAGATGTGGTAGCTGCGCCGCGTCTATCCCACGTTGGCCCCATAGATGTGGGGCCTCCTCCACCCATGGTCAACAGACCCTGGCTCTCCAGCCACTAGACGTCCCAAACGTGGGTTTCCCCTCCACACGACACCTAACCCCACATCTTCCACCACTTCTACAGCTAACCAATCATGGCATCCTTCCCCCTCAGCGCACCACTCTACTCGACTGGTGGCCCTTGGTCCCGCTATCTAGCATTTTTTCGGTGCTATAGCATTCCGCCATCATTGGCACTGGGACAGAACATTCGGCGGACCACCAGAAGCGCTCTAGTGGTCCATTATTTGTGCCACTTGTGTCTATGGCCACTAGATATTGACCTCTTAATTGCAAAGGTCTCAAATCTGTCTTTTCATCAAGTTGACCAGTCAACATCGAATAACACACCAAGAACAACTATAGAAGAGGGACCAAGCCTTGTTCGGGACAATGAGCACCCTCCAAATTAGAGTTTAAAACACTGGGAAAACATGAGGATAATCAAACCTCTTGAAAACCCCCAAATCAAAGCCCACAAAATACCCCCCCCACCACAAGAAAGATTTATTTTCAGATCTACCTATTAGTCGGTTGATCCATGTTCAACGTTTATTTTTTAGGACAAGTATGAAATCATTAAATAATTAGAACACATAAACCCCTACATCATTGGCTTTTTATGCCGAAATGTTTATCCTCGAGGTTTTAAGATGTGGACAACACTTTTGGCTCCATTCATTGAGGCACATCGAAGATCATGAAGTCTCTTTTGCATTCACCGTTCTTCATTGGGGAGGAAGTTTGTTGGAGGTTTACCGGAGGATCATCTCTGATTATTCCTCATCCCCCCAAAGTGGGAAAAAATTAAAACGAGAACACATTGCAGCATTTTAGCAATGTGGTGACACTGCATCGTTACGCTATTTCATTTATGAAACAATATCATTTTTACTCTTCCTTTATTGCATCGTTACACAACGCGATATGGGCCATTAATGAGCCTCATTAATTCACCTCGTCGCAGCCTCATCGTTGCACCACAGTGTCGTCATCCACCACTGAACGGTGAGAACATAAATAAATTAATTTCATTAAATTGTTATATTATTTTTCTCAAAAGTCCAATAATTTACTTTTTCAGTCGACCATTTTCAACCTATATTAAGTCATTCCTAGGTGAATCCTGAAATTCTACATTCAACAGTGCCATAATATTTTCGATCCGAGTACTGGTTCAAAAGTAATAAAAATTCACTCGCACATTTACTGAAAGTAACATAAAAAAAGTTCAAAATTCAGTTTCGGGCTCACCGGGCCTCAGAATCACATTCCTTCTAAGCATGTGGTATCATAATAATTCTATACAAAAAAATTACATGGAATTTACAAGACATTACATGTATTGTACGTGGTTATTTTTTAGTTCAATCACAATATTATTATCACAGTTAGTTTTGGATTATCCGCCTCAATTATTCACAAATATCTTCTAACAGGTTCTTCATCTAAAAAATTTTAGAGTAAGGATTTCTCATTGATATGTATTATACTCCTATAAATAATGAGTTTTTTATCCCTAATTTCTTATCTAGACAACACATTTTATACCAATAAAAAATTCACAACATTTTATAGATTTTTAGTCCACAAGATCATTGTCCCTTTCTGCATCAAAAACTGATGATAGCACATGTTTTCTACTATAATCAAAGGGTAAGATAAAATTGATAGTACCTTATCATTCATTTAAATAATTTAATATTTAATTATTTTAGATTAATTTTGAAATGGACTTCAAACATGTTGTAAACAAAATATCAGGCCAAGCCCATGTTATATACAATACGCTCCCAATAATCCTCTTATAGAGAGTGGGATCCACAAAATTTTCTTCCTCATGTATACCAATCATGGTTCCTACAACAATTATATTTGAAATTGGTTTGTAATCATGCATTTTAAATTTAATCAATATCTTCTTTTGATACATAGTTTAATAGATGAAGTTATATCCCATTTTTAAACCACTTAGAGCCATATAAAATAAGTGAGATCACCAATAATTTACATTCCAAACTCTGATCTCACAATATTTGAATGTATTTCCATAGAATTTATTTTCTTCTTCAAAATATGATATCATTAATGTTTAATATCACTAATAATTGTTCTTATTTAGTTGTTTTAATATATATATATATATATATATTATGTTTAACATCACCCATTTTGGATTCTAGATTCTTACTCTATGTGTAAAGGTGAGCATACCATGCTCTGGATTCTTATTTTAGGCCATACCTAGCCTTTTCTAATCGAAACACATTGGTTTAATCATTACCAATCGATAAACGTATTGGTTTCTCAAAATAAATATTATCTTAAGATAAACCATTTAATAATATTGTTTTGAAATACATATGATAAATATTGTTTCCTTTTCTAATTTCTATAGCTATAAATATCCTGATTGGCTCATATTAGGCAAGTAGAGAAAATATTTATTCAAATGAAATGCCTTCAGTATTTATATGTCATTTAAAAACTAAGAATAATTTTTCATTACATTTCCATTTACATAAAATACTTTCTTAAAGCTCAATTTTTCTCCAATCATATTGTGATTTTATTTCCTTTTAACCAGTTCCAAAGTATTGTATTTATCAATATAATATAATTATTTATTCATTAATTTAAACCATGATTCATCTTTCACCTCTTTTTAAATTGTGGTTGGTTCAATTATTGATGGAATAGAAGTTTACTCAACATTCCTTATTATCTATGTCTTTTTAGGATCATCTATGTCTTCAATAATGTTGATTGGATCAAACTAAATTCTCTAATTTATCCTTTGGTGTCTAGGATAATTTTATTCAAGAATAAAATTTTCCTCAGATTTAGTATTATAGCCTTCATCATTCATGAATCTTTTTGGAACAATTTTAGTGGTATCAACTTCATCCTATTCTTCATATATATCATCCAAGTTTCTACTTTCAGAAATATTTTCAACTTTTCTTCAATGAATTTAGTTTTATTTCTTTATATAATTTTATTCAACTTTTTCTGAATCATTTATAGTCCATACTGTTTTTTAGCTATCCTAGAAACACTCATTCATCATTCTAATCACCATACTATCCATTCTTTAAGTCTTTGTTCCAAATGTTGTAGTTTCTTTGGAATATGGGAAAATGTTTCAATGTGGGATTCCTTCCCTTCAACATATTATATGGTGTCCTTTCAACCCTTAGGATTTGACCTTACCAATATTATGTTTTCACTGAGGAAACCATTTTTTCCATCAAATAATGATGATTGAAACCACTTTCAATGACCATTGTCCTAGATATTATATTTACAAACAGATTTCTTCATTCAACAACATCGTTCTCCCATGGAGTACTTACAAAGGGCACCTCCTGAATAATTCATTGTTCTTCAGGTATTTATGAAAAATAAAATGTTTTTTAAAATATTCCATTATCATATTGTGAGATCTTGATGGTGTGGAAAAAATATTATCCACTCTTCTTAGATATCTATTCATGCACCATATAACTTCTCTCCTACATTTTAAAAACATGAGTCATTTTATTATGCTATGTTCATTAATTAAAATAATGAAATATCATTATCCATATGTTCTGGGATTATTCATTGGACTGGAGATGTAATTGTTGAAAATATTAATAATTTTTTTTTCCTTATTTCTCTTTGGTCGATATGGATTTATAACCATCTTTTCATTCATATAAGTATCACAAATATTTTCAAAATATCATTTTAAATTTGGAATATCCACTTCCACCTATATATTTGATAAATTCTCTATATTTTTTAATGAATGTGGATAAGACTCATGTGTTATACAAATTTATCTTCTTTAACTGTTATAAAATAAGTATTCTCTCTGTTATCTACCATGAATAGATTTCATTTAGTCCTTCATCCTTCCATAATTGACATCACAAAATTTTATTTTATTAAACATCCATTACTATTGAATATCACCTAATGTTTTGATTCTTGGAGTTGATATTTTCTTTGTAGGATGTTTCATAGACTATCCATGTAGAGAATATTAGTCTTCTATATCAAATCTGTTTCCAACTGATAATTTCAACTACTATTAACCTTTAAATAACCAAATATATTGAAATACACTGTTCAAAAAAATAATTTCTTCACATTATTTAGTAGATAAATATTTTAATTCATATAGTATGAGTAATCAATATTGAGAATCTAGCAGATGTTGTTATTTTTTTATATAAGATTTTTTAGTAAAATTAGCCTTCTTAATCTTTTTCTTTTCCCTCCATGATATACATGAATGAGTCCAGGTATATGATGGTATATCTACCCAATATTCAATATAATTAGAATAATCATACTATTCTTTATCTACTAATTCTAATGCTGATAATTTATTATTTAACACAACATTTTATGGTTGTTTATAATTTTTATTCCTATGAATTCCTCAATAACGGAGTCCTTGTGACACCCCCATGTCCTAATGTTGTTTAGTTTTTTATTAATTTGTCTTATCTTGAGATTTTTTGTATTTTGGTTGGTTGCAGGATGAGAAATCATATTTTGAATGTTTTTGTGGGAGGTTCATGGTTAACATACATTGTTAATAGTAACTGTGCAGTGACCATGTGGTTGGATCTATCATTTTGACAATACCATTTTTCATAGTTTTGTATGGGTTTTCACACCCTGAAAAGTTATCCATATGTTTTTTAGTGATTAAGGTGTGTCTAGGAAAAGGTTCATAGTTTTCCAAAACATACAACACCTAATAAAAAATATGTGATGGGTTTTTGGCCTATGTAGTAGCCATCACATAGTTACCACATGGGTTTTCCAACCATAAGGCCCACCCATGAGACCTATCAAGGTGTTTAATTTTTGGGTATTTCTGAAAATAACCCTTCAGAATTAAAATGTGTTTTAACCCCCTTTATCACCATTCACATAAACTGGCCCCTTGTGAGCCAAGGAGGAGTTCAAACCTCCTGGTCCTTTTATTATTTCCCTTTGGAAATTTCCAAGTGGTTTTGAGCTATTTATTCATCCTTTTATATATTCTTCCCTTCCCTATATATTTTCTCATTGTTTAGGATTCCCCCAATGAACCCTAGATCTCTTGTGAATGATTTAGGGGTTTTTAGTTGATCTAATTATATGTTTTTTGTTGTTAAGTGGTTGTAGACATAAATTTTATTCCCTAAGGGGTGATTTCTATTGAAGGTGATTCATTCTAAATAAATTCATCTTGATTATCATTTTGTAGTTGGGTGTTTCTATTAAATTATTTCATTTAGAAATTTAAAGTGTTCATATGATTTATAAATTACCATTTTATGAAATTATGAATATATTTCATATCTTATTAGTGATTTATAACCATTTAATTTTATTTTAGTCTGGGTATAAAGTAGTAACTTCTTAAATTCCTTTTCTTCATGATTGAAATGGTGTTTTTTTATTGTACTATTTTTTTTGAAATTACATGTGGCTTTTGAAATTATTTTAAAATGTTATTATTTGATTCTGAATCTAGTTTTGTTTTTTAATAAGTGAAAATTATTCTTAAAGCGGTATTTTTATTTGATGTTAGGTGTCAACCAATAAATTATTTACGAGGAAGTTCTTTAATAGATACTAAATAGTGATTTGAAATGTATGTGTGATTTACCCCCTTGAGGAAAATTCCATCATTGATCATTTAAAATGGTTTTATGGAAATGGATGATATTTTTGTATATCATGTATTTTAAAAGGAGAAGACTCATTTTGGGGGGTGGATTTGAATTTTTTTTGAATATTTCAGTGATTTACATTGATTTCTAAATAGATTTTGGAATGTTATTTTATGAAAATTGAAATGGATTGGTATCATGCCGTGTTTTGGGGTCAAAGGTCTGATTGTAACATTGGGTTTTAAATGGTTATTGTGAAAAATAACCCTTTCATTACCCCATGACTTGTTACACTTTATCTGGTTTTTCAATATCTCCATGTGTTTTTTTCTCCCCTTGTGTTGTAATGTTCTTTTTTATGCTTTTAGCGTATTTTATTTAACTGTATATTCATAGTTCAATGTTTGGGGGAGGGTAGATTTGATTATTCATTGTGTGTTATACTTTTATTGTATTTTCGTACACATCCCTTCCATTATTGGTCATGGGAAACTAGGTACTATGTGAATGATCTAATTTTTTCCTCTAGTTAGTGCACACCCCACTAGTTTTCCACTAGCCATTCTTGGGGAAAAAGGGGATGCATGGGGGTTTTCATCAATATGATGCTTATGTTGGATAATTGGATAACTTATGGTTTGAACATAATAATGGTAAAAATAGTTGGTTCCCAAGTGGTATACTCTTTTACGGTTAGATTTTTAGCATGCTAGGAATCCTATGATATGTTCCATGACATAATCGATTTCTTTGTTGGTTGTTGATTGAGGGCAGTTTTATCTAGTGATTGATTGTATCATTTCCACTACATTCATTATTATAAAACCTTCCTTTGTATTTGATAAATTCATATTGATATATGGGGCATGCTTATTATTCTTTACCATTGTGTATGTGTTGGGTTTTTTCATTTAAAAATGAGTTTTAAAAGATGTAGGAAAACCAGTTTTGGATTTAAAGACACTTTTTTGTGTTCTTTTATGTGATTTCAAAACGAGTAATTTTATTTTAAGTTTCTTTTTTTTGGTAAAATGATTTATCTTGATCATTTAATTTATTGAAAACAAAGAATTTTTTTTGATAAATTTTTATGGTGTATGTGGTTTTGAAATGGATTTGGCTTCTTTCTTTGTTTGCAAAATCTATTTATTTGGTTTTGGGAAATAAAGGTAGATTTTTTTAAATGATGGTTATGGATATTTTATGATTTACATATGTTTCATTTGTGAAAATATTACTTTCTACTTTATTTTCAATATATTATTCATGTAATGTCTTATGAAAACTATTTCATAGATTCGATGGGTTTTGGTGAGTTAGTTTTATTTTTATAGCAAAACTATAAATTTCAATTTCTTTTCATTATGGATTGTCCTTGTTCATGATGGATTTTTTGGGGTGAGTTGGGTGGTGGTGAGAAACCAGAGGTTGTATTAAGATGGTTCTGGCTTATCTTGAGTCGGTTTGTAGTTATTTTATTTTTTGTTAGTTTTGTATCTATTCTTCCTAGTTGTATCTATATTTTTATTATTCTATTTATGTATATAAAAATGTGTTTGATAATCATAGTTTTTATAACATGTTAGCATGTTTATTTATATTGGCTCTTGTATTGACTTTTTCTACCACCATTTATCTTTTTAAGGGAGAAATAATTTCCAAAGGGATTCTTATGACTACCATACACTAGTTTTCAACCAATTTTTATTAGGAGCCCCTTTGGGCCATATAATGAATTGGGTTGTGTGATGTGTTTTGTTGTAGCCCAGGATGGTTCTCTATTAAATGCAATCAAATATTGGGTTTTTCTTGGTAATAATCATAAATTATTTTGTGCAGATTATTTATTTGGGTATTTCTTGGTTAGAAAGAGATTAAGGTTAATGATTCTTGAGATGTAAAGTTGGGGAGATTCTAGCTAACTCCTACTCATACCAATCCTCAGTATTTTGAGGGTTGTTGTGTTTTGAATTGTGAATTTGAGTTTTTTTAATTTCTTCTAATGGAAATTATTGTATTCATCCCATTTAATGATGTAAATGATATTATGGACCAATATTTGTCTTGAGGAAAAAAGGAATAAAAAATGAGTTTCATGGTTAGCACCCATGGACTAGGAAACCATGTGGTGCCCATGCAGTTTAGTCTGCCTTCTTAGTAGAGTGTTTTCCTAGTGGGTACACTGTTTCCCAACCCATATACACAAATGTTCTACTTTATTATTTATTCCCCAGTTGGCATGATTGAATCCTCTTGATTCAAGATTTATCCACATGATATTTTCACTCATTAGAGGTGGATTGAGGATTGTGTTGATTCAATTTTTGGATGTGGTTCATGTTAACCTTGTTTGAATACTTTTTAAGTGATTTGTTTGTGCTTGGTTATAAAACATTTTTTGGATAATTAAGGGATTTTTTTGGAAATTATACTTTCAATCATGGTTTATGGAATGTTTTAAAAAATAGTTTTTTTCATATGGAAGGAGTTTTGGAAGAAGAGAAATATGTTTTGATGAGCATTCCATGTATTGTTGGTTATCAAAATATAATGGTATTTTAAATGGTAATTTTTCTGACGTTCATTATTTCGAAAGAGTATGTGTGTTCCACCATGTTATTACCTTTACCTAGAGGCTCATATAGTGACTACCCAAAGCCAAAATCCCATAGGTTAGGGGCTACAGACTAGGGCCAAGTAGGCATATCCCAAAACAAATGGGAGGAATTTTCCTATGTACTTATACACATGCACACAACTGCGAGCCCCAAATGTTAGAAGTTGAATACACTAAGTAAACAAACATAAGGTAAAATAATAGAAATCTTATGTAAAACATGGGAAAAATACAAGACCAACTAAAACAAAAAACACAAGTAAAAATCTCAAGAACTCCTCCGTAGAAAACCATACCTGAAGGGTAGGTACATAAAAAGATGTATGAAGCTGCAGAAGCACATCTCATATGTTGGGTCACTATAATCAGAAATTTGCCTCGGTCCACCAAGGACTCCGTCAAAGCATCGATCATCTTCACAAGACACCACACTGGAAGTCGAAGCCCATGTAGGTGTGAGTAAAAAAATACTCAGTAGGGACGCCAAACTATAAAGTTATATCACAAAGCAATACACAAAGTAGACTACCGAAGAGGTACACGAAGTGTAGCCTCTAAGAAGTACATTCAAGAGAGTCACTAGAGTCAGATCACATAGGTATAATCTAAAGAAAATAAATCAAGTCTAAAATTCATAACATTTAAAACATTTTACTGTTGAAACCCTCATCCCTGATAAGTGCTTTGGGATGCCAGATCACCTAGACCCGATCTTCCGAGGGGCCAACTAGATCACTTAGACACATTCATCTCTTGGGCTAGCTAGATCACCTATACCCTCTTGCCTCTTTGTATAGCTAGATCACTTGGATATGATCATCAGTTTTGCTAGTGGGATCACTTAGACCCACTCGTTTCTTAGGCTAGTAAGGTCCTTCTATCTGCTGGGCCACTACAGTCTGCTCATCGGATGTGGTCTGCTCATAGCGTGCTTGATTCTGGGAGAATCTATGCCTCAATCCATTGGTCATATTTATACATAAATTAAAAGTCCAATATATTCATTAAAATGACCATATCTTCATGAGGGTCTCAATTCCACACACATCTCATCAACTAGATGCATGATTTGGAAGTTATGTCTGTTTTACTGAGAAGGGGTCGGTCGGGTCCGGATCCTGTCCAACCCGATCAGACTGACCCGACCCGACCCAACCCGACCTGGTTGGGTTTGGGAAAACCCAGTCTAGCCTTCCCCATTGGGTAGAGGGACCTGCCCACTAGGCCACCCAGTGGCCCAGTCCCCTTCCTTCGGCCCAGCACATGATGGCGGGCTGGTTTCTATCTCGGTGGGCCACCCAGCAGCCTGGTTCCCTCTCTGGCATAGCCCACACTGGTGTGCTAGTTCGCTCCTGCATGGACATGGTATGTGTCATATCCACTCTATATCACATAGCCATCTCAGCCATCCGCTAACCCCAAATCATCGCCCACAGGGGCCTGCCCCGACCATGGACTACTACTATTGCATGCTGATTTGCAACATGCCTCTTCTAATGTCTTGGTGCACCGTCAGTGTGTGCCGCCTTCCGCATGCATCTACATGCCGGCGACCTTGGTGCACCACTCATGGTGACTGTTGCTGGTTCCATCATTGTTGTTCTTATTTCTGGTGGGCCTTATCATTGTCGTGTGACCCTTAGTGGCAGACTTTCATTGCCGTCACAGCCCGCCTGGCCATGACTCCTCCTCTGCCATCATCAGCTCCCCTGCTAGTTTTCATTCATCCGGCAATGCCATCTCCCTTGGCCTCCTGCCCAGGTTGTTCACCTATTGAAGTCTTCCTTGGACCGCGGTTTTCATCATGTCTTGAAGAATGGATGAAAAAGGAGGAGTATAAGGATTCACAAAGAACACATGAAGGATGGACCATGGCCATTGGTTGGGACGGCGTGATTCATCATTTTTATGAGTTCCAAAAAAAAATTAAAATGTGAATCTAACTTTCCATAAATCCCCACAATTGTGTACCCTAACCTACAAGAACGATTGACTGACCGAGAAATTTTTTTGTGAGTTGATATGCATTCATCATTTATAAGGGAAAGAACAGGAAAGGTAAACACTTAGAAAATAAACCCTTATCTAGGTTTGGATTGGTCAATGGTGAAGGGTGAATCTCACATTTGTTGTTAATCAATCTGCTAACATTTGATCTAGATTTTTTCATTGATTCTTCATTATTCATCATTCTTATTCACTCATCGTTCACCAGTGAATTTCTTCCAAGGCTTTAGAGCAGACATCCAGATCCTCCCCTGATCCCGTATCTCTGTTAGTCATATTTATGGAAGAAATGAATTTCAGCATTTCTATTATACTGAGTCACCGTGTCATTACACTATTTCATTTATGAAATGAAATAGTTGTCTTGTAACTTTTTCATAGAAAAAAATTTTCTAATAAAAGAAACTTTTATGTTTATTTTATTTTTCTTTAAAATGCCCGAAAATAAATTTTAACCTCGACCCTTGTCGATCGATGTTAGGCCCCACCTAAGGAAAGCACACCCTCATGTGCTCAACAATACTATCATATTTCTAATCAGAGTTTGCATTTATGAGTTATATGATCTTAAAAAAATTATTTCATTATTTTATTTATTGTCACGTCACAAAAACAACTTTCTACAGTTGGCCCACGCCGGCCAATGTTAGGCTCTACATAAGGAAAAAAGGCTCTTAAGATCTCAACAATGGTCTTGGATTTTCAATCCGAGTCACCATTTGTGAGTTATAAGGGTTTGAAAAATAAAAAAAATTATTTAATTATTTTATTTACGGTTATTCCATTTTTGGGTTTTCTCATTGGAGGCACGTGCAAACTGAAATTAAGTGATAGCTCGGGTAGACCCACCATCCTGAACATAGTGGTTCTCACAAATATATGATCTAGGTACCCATTTAAGACTTACTCCCCCTTTTTATGAAACTGCTCATCTGTTCTATTTAAAACATAACATTTTTTAACGGACCATTTCAGACACACCGGGTCTCGGAATTGCACATCATCTCCGTGCCTGGTCTCAAAACATTCCTAAAAAGTTTCTAAAAATAAATCTGGGAAAATTAGTGTCATTAAATTTTCTATACATTAAACCTTAATGTCCCTAAAATACATATCAAGGGATTCCCAAATAGATGAGGACACAAGATGAAACCTAAGAATCCCTCTCCCATGTTCTCTCATGGTGATTTCATGTGATGTCACAAAACGTTCATTAGAGGAATCGATCTCCCAGAGAGGGTCCTCACCATTCGACTCTCAATATCCACTAGAAACTCCGAAATAGTTTCCCCATAATCAAAATCTATATCACCTTATTCTATGACATGTGATGGGTCATGTACGTATCTCCTCAGCTGGGATATGGTGAAGGCATCATGCAATCGCTCAAACTGTGGAGGTAGAGCCAAGAGGTGTGTCACCTCACCCACTATATGCACCATCATAAAAGGTATGATGTTCCACAGGGATAATTCACCACCCCAACCAAATATCCAAATCCCACATCAAGGAGAGACTATAAAAAACACATGCTCTCCCTCCATGAACTTCAAGGGTCTTCGTCGTCTATCAACATAGGACTTATGATGAATCCGTTCAGTCTTCATCCACAACTAGATGACTTGCACCCTCTTTGTAGTAGCATGCACCAACTCTAGGCCCATGAGTGCTGACTCTCTGGGGTTAGTCCAGAAAAATGGAGACCTACAGGGTCACCCATAAAAGACCTTGAGTGTTGGAATACCTATGGTAGAGTGGTAACTTTGGTTGTATGAAAAGAAAACCACAGGTAGGTGATCTTCCAAAATATGACCAAAGTAAAGGCTGTAAGTAAATAGCATGTCCTCTAGGACCTGAATGGTTTTCTTTGTATGGCCATATATCTATGGATGGAAAGATGTGCTCAAGTGCATCAGAGTCCCAAATGCCTCTTATAATCCCTTCCACTACCGGGATCTGAAGCATGCATCTTGATCCAAGACCATCGTCGATGGGACTCCATGGTGTCAAACTATTTCTTGCATTTAGATGCGTCCCAAGATCACTATAGGAATTTATTCCCAAAAATATAATATGTGACCAACAAGGTGGGTCAGTCAACGATCAGCCCAGAAGATACTGTTTCCCTGGTACATATGTGATAAACTCGTTATTAAGTCCATCGATATAATTTCTCACTCCCGTCTTGGAACCCTAAGAGAAAAAAGAGTAATCCCTTCCATTAATAAGGGCTTGATAGGGTGTTTTGAAAACCCACTAAACTAATTAAACAAGTTCTCAAATCTTATATTAATTGGTAATCTCAGCTTTAAACTATTATGTTATCCCTAGTGTCCTCCTTGACACCCACTTGCATATCCCAATTCATAATTCCATTCTAGGTTTTCACTGCCACTATTCTGCATCCTTTGAAAGGAAATATGTATTCACCGCATTTATATTATCCAATAGGGGCATTCTGCACGAACAACTGAGCATGTAAAGTATCAATGTCGGTATCATCGAGTTGTGCCTCCCTTACCCACTTTAGAGTGGATGGTAATAACCACTTATTGGAGTTAAGATTTATTGTCTCTATCCATGAAGGATAACTATAATGAGGACAATTACCCAATATTCTCATTCAACAAATATGAATTGGATCTCTTTATGAGAGCATCTACTACCACATTTCCCTAACCAGGAGTATAGACTACTTCAATGTCATGTTCTTGGAGGAAATCCTGCCATCGTCTCTATCTCAAGTTCAAATCCTTCTGATAAAATATATACTTGATACTCTTACAGTTATATTAGATGATAAAATGTTTTAACATGTGGTAGTGTGACCACATCTTTATTTCAAATACTACCGCTGCCAACTCAAGTTCATGGGTTGCATAGTTCTGCTCATGTGGTCTCAACTACCGAGAACCATCTCTCTCCCTTCAGCTGATTGAAAAGATCATTGATCAGCATTAGTGGATACTTATTTTTCATGGTAACCAGATTCAAGCATTGTAGGTCCACACATATCGTCAATCTAATGTATGCCTTCTTGGAAAAAAAATACTGGGGTTTCCCATGGTGAAACACTGGGTCTCACGATGTCGTTCCTCTACAAGTCCTCTAACCATACCCTCAATTCACGAAGCTCTATGGGAGCCATATTATATACTGCTGATGATATCAGTTCTATCTGAGGGTTTAGAACAAAGAATAAGTCTATCTACCTATAGGGAGGTAAACATGGAAACATCTCCTAGAAAGATATCATCGTAATCCACCACTACTATTGGGTACTAAATACTCATAGCGTCCAATGCCCTGAGTGTAAGGCTTGTCAACTCCAAGGTGATCGGCTACACCCTCCAATACATGAGTCTATTTCATGCTACCTAGGATTCATTTTTTTTCAACCCTGGAAAACCCCATTCCAATGCTGCGAAAATACCATATTCATTTTCCTAAATAGTCAATCTGATCATGAACTATGGATGATTAGTCCATTCCCAAACTAATGTTGTAAGGCCTCAATGCTTCCAATACGAGGTTCCAAGAAAACACTCTCCTCAAGGGTCAAATCAGACCATCATCATTAGTGTGATTATCGATTATCATCTAATAGGTATCTTCAGACATAAGGTTCAAGTAAATGGATTAAACATAAAATCTAGGTCTTGAAAAATATTCGTGACAAGAAGGTTATATTAGCACATGGGTCCATTCATATGGTAGCTATGAATAGACAGAGACTATACCTTGAATCATCCATGGATCCCTTGGGTCATATTCCTTAACCGCATGTCGCTACTCCCTTACCCAATCCTACAACCCCCTAAACATAGTGTGTACCGCATTGGGGTGGTGATAGTAACATTTCAAAATTCATACCACCTCATGTTAATCTCCCAGATCCTCTTCCACATTTTCCGCACTACAGATTCATCTGTTCCTACAACTGTCTCTACCCCAATGGCCCATCCATTGTTTCGCTGTCAGCACGACGGGTTGGACAATATCTAGTGAGATGTCTTATGCCATATTTTGAAAAGAATAACATTTATATATTCGGAATGGACTCACCTTATGATACTTGAGATGTAGATCCCCTATTGTGGGGCCTCTTCTTGGAATGTCTCACACATCTAAGTCTCTGAGACTGACGTCATCTTCTAGAATTCGCACTACTAACATCCACTAGCTGTATCTTGTCAGCCAAATGCATCTCAACAAAAAAGGTTATCTCTAGCACCCTAGAATAATTTAGAATTTCAGAGGAATAGTTCTATCTTGGATGTCCCTAAACACACCTCAGTCAGAGGTCCGAGCCCGGATGCACTAGTTTAATTATATTCATCGAGTTCCTAGAAAGGTCGTTACACCTCAATAAATACTCAACTATTATCATGACATCATGCTGAATTTTTAGAAGCTCATGGGAATGAATATCCATTAACATTTATGGTGATACCCCTTCTCTAAGAAAGGTTATCAATCTCTGACCATGGAACATACACCTTATATTATGATCGGGTAATCTAAACCTCACCATCATCCTGCTAAGACATGTAGAAGGCTCACTGCAAGAATAGACATCTAATCTAATGGTATCCTGACTAGGTGGAAAACTCGGTTACCACCTCAAGATAGTCCTTAGCTACCTATGATTTTAGATCAGCTCATAACCCGAGGGGTATGTCATTGAAACTTGTAAAGCATGATCATCCTGCGTATCTCATCCAATGGTTCTATGATTACTATGTGGTACTCCATAGGTGGTTTAATATCTGGTAAACCACCCAGTGGCATTGTCTCTGGTACGAACCCCTGTACCCATCTCATCACCCCAAAGATCAACCTCATGATCATGTGATGGAATCCTGGAAGACTGTCTACGTGGATGCATCTTGAAAAAAACAAGATATACCATGATCAATAGAGTATACCTGGTGATATGTCTCCATAAGGACATGTAAAACTCAAAAGATTAATATAAGATCCTTGTACCATTTTTTCTCTCCCTGAAACTAGTTTTTTCATTTACTGTGTTAAAAAGAAATATTTTGGGGTCCTGGTGTATGGATACATTGGTCGCTGCACAAACACTGGATTCCCTATCCTAAAATCCAAAATCAAAACACTTAACACCATAACCCTAAACCAAACTCATTGACTTTGGGTTCTTTAGGTAGAACCGACCTCATTTGATACCACTCTATCATGACCAATCCCCCAAGGTCTGTTTCATGACTATCCCAAGGTCACCTCCCATAGGGTAGGGGCTGCCGACTAGCACAAAGTAGGTATATCCCAAACAAATGGGAAGTATATTCGTAAGTAATCTTGCACATGAAAAAAATACAAGCCACAGATACTAGAAGTTGAATACACTAAGTAAACAATCAAAAGGTATAACAGTAGAAACATGAAGGTAAACGGGGATAGAACACAAGCCCAATTGAAACATAAAAGTAAAAGTACAAATGTTTGGAACTCCTCCGCAGAAAACCCTACCAGAAGGGTAGGTACAGAAACTGCTGTATGAAGCCACAGAAGAAAATCTCGTCTTTCGGGTCAGTCTAATCACAACCAAGCCCCGATCCACCTAGGACTCTATCAAAGCATTGATCATCTGCAAAAGACACAACACATCTAGGAAAATACCATGTAGGGTGAGTAAAAAAACACTCAGTAGGGACCTCAAACCAAAAAGGTATACCACAATGCAATACACAAAGTAGACTACCAAATAGGTACATGGAGTGTAGACTCTAAGAAGTACATTCATGAGAGTCACTAGAGTCATCTCACACAGGGATAATCTATAGAAATTAAAGAAATACGGACAATAATACCCCTTAACACCTTGTACTACTAAACCACTCATCAATAATGAGTGCTTAGGGATGCTGGATCACCTAGACCCGCTCTTCACATGGGCCAGCTGGATCACAAAGACTCGCTCATCTCTTGGGCTAGCTGGATCATATAGAAACACATGTCTCTTAGTCTAGCTAGATCACATAGACCCTCTAGTCTCTTGGGCCAATTGGGTCACATAGACCCTCTTGTCTTTTGGGATAGTATTGTTCACTCATCTTTTGAGCCACTGAGGTCTGCTCATTTGATGGGACACAGAGGTCTGATCGTATGCTCGGCCAGTGAGGTCCACTCGTCTTTTGGGTGAATAAGGTCCTCTCTCCTACTAGGCTAATATGGTCCGCTTGTTTGTTGGGAAACTATGGTCAGCACGTCTGGTGGTCCACTGAGATATTATTGTAGTGCACTTGATTTTGGGATAATCTACCCCTCAATCAATCGGTCATATTTCAACTCCAATGAAAAATTACATGGATTATGTAAAAATCTCTGTCTCGGCAAGAGTGTCCCAACGCCTCAAATAGCTCAATAATCAGATTCATGATTGATAAGTTATGTCTGTTTTCCTAAAAAGGGGTCAGTTGGGTCCGGGTCCAGTCGAACCTGGTCGAACCGACCCGACCCAATCAGTTCTAATCTAATTCGGTTCGACAGACCCATTGGGCCAAGGGTAGAGACTGTCGGGCTGCCTAGTGGCCCAACCCACTTCCTCCAGCCTTTCATGAGCTATCTGGATAGATTCTATCCTAATGGTCCGCCTAGCATCCCGGTTCCCCCTTTGGCTCGACCCGTGTCGGCGGGATGGTTCGGCCTAGGTCATATACAATAAGTTTTGTGTTTTCTCCTTGTCACGTGGCCAAATCGGTTGAATGGCTACCCACATATGGGTTGTTGACCGCGTGCCATCGCCCCACTACGTCCCTCCCTAGCCATGACCTTTAGTCACCACCCACGAATCTACCACATACCTCCACTACAATCGTGGCATGTAGCCAACATGGGATGCCTTCCACACATGGCTGACACCACTGGCGACCCGGGTCCACCACCTGTAGTGGGTTATACTGCTGCCATCCATTGAGCTGGTGGCCCTCCTGCCCACAACCTTTAGTGGCTGTTGCGGCATGCCTGGTCATAGCTCTCCATCCACCACTGGCTCTAATGTCAGTGGCCATTCATTTGGCACCATCATCAACCTCAGCCTTCTTCTTAGGTTGATCAACCAATACGGTCTTTCTTGGACCACGGTTGATGTCATGTCATGAAGAATAGAAGAACTGAGTGGAGTAGAACGATCCACAAAGAGTACATGAGGTACGGACCATGGGCTTTGTTTGTGTCGGCGTGATTCACCCTTGTTAGGAGTTTAGTGAAGGATAATTAAAACATGAATCTAACTTCCCATAACTCCGCATAATAGAGTTCTGAAACATGAATGAATGATAAAATCACAAATCAACTTGTTAGTGAGTTGATCTACATTCGTTGTTTATAAGGGAAGAATGGGAAAGGTAAACACTTATAAAATAAACACTTACCTTGGTTTGGATCAATCTATTATGAAGGGTGAATCTTGTGTCTATCATTCATCAATCCGTAGACATCTGAACTGGATATGTTCGTTGATTTTTCACCATATTTAATTTTTCACGACTCTCACTTCCCCAATGAACTTCCTCCAAGTCTTTAGAGTGTACTCTCAGATCCTACCATGATCTCGTATCTCTGTTAATAAACATAATGGATGAAATCTGTTTCAGCGTTTCTGTTACACTGAGTCACCACACTGTTATACTGATTCATTTACGAAATGAAATAGTTTCCATGTCATTACATTATAGTGAAACATTTTCAAATAAAATAAAATTTTTATGTTTATTTTATTTTTTCTTAAAATGGCCGAAAAATAAATTTTGTATTTGAGCTACGATGATCAAGGTTAGGCCCCATCTAAGGAATGAACACCCTCATGAGCTCAACCGTAGTCTCAAATTTACAATCCTAATTTCATTTTATGAGTTATAGGATCTAAAAATAAAATAATCATTACTTTGTTATTTTATTTACAGTCACATCCCAAAAATTACTCTCCATAGTTGGGCCACACCAGCCAACGATAGTTTCTACCTAAGAAAGGCACACCCTTACGAGCTCAATAGTAGTCTTGTATTTTTATTTCGAGTCACCATTCATGAGTTATAAGTATTTGAAAAATAAAATAATATTATTTAATAATTTTATTAATGGTTATTCCATTTTTAGGTTTTCTCACTGGAGGGCCACACCAACAAAAATTATGTTGTGCCTAGGATAAACTCGCCATCCTGAATGCAAGAGTGCCCTCGTATTTAGGATTTGGGAA